>CM072813.1:77109600-78309600 GCA_036937905.1 Salvia rosmarinus | reverse complement strand
TTGCGGTTGAAGGATTGCTTTTTATTTATTTTATTTTTTTGTCAGAAAGTGATTTGCGCCTGCTTTAACCCACTTTCAATGTTTTGGGATTTTTGTATAAACAGCTTTTTCATCATTGGTGCCATTATTTCGTTCTTTAATCATTTATTTGAAATTGAGTAAGCATCTAATTATATATTATATTCATGTTATTAAGTGTATTCTGTCCAGTCTAATCTGACATTGCAAGACAAAGTATTGAATTGTTGGATTTTTTTTTTAAAAAGCAATAGGCGTTGTTGACACATGAGATAGTGCATTGTCTCTTGTTTTAGACAATCTAAACATTTCTACATAGAGAACTTACTATTGTTACATAATAAAGGGCATTACTTGAGTGCATCTGCCCAAATGTGGGCTAGCACACATAATGGTGATCTCCGGAGAAAAATGTCCTCAGTGGTTTCTGCTCTATCAGACTGCCAAAATAAGATTGGAACAGGTTATCTTTCGGCATTTCCATCTGAGTTGTTTGACCGATTCGAAAGTCTGCGAGAAGTCTGGGCTCCATATTATACAATCCACAAGGTACAAGCTTCTATTTACAATTCAAATGTGCTGTATTTTGATTGCAGATCTTATTCTTTCAAGGTTTTTGCAGATATTGGCTGGTCTATTGGATCAGTACACCATGGCTGACAGTGCCCGAGCACTGAAAATGATGAAATGGATGGTTGATTACTTCTACAACCGTGTGCAACGTGTAATAAAAGAGTACACTATTGAAAGGCACTGGTTATCACTGAATGAAGAAACCGGTGGCATGAATGATATTCTTTACAGGCTATACTCAACAACGGTAAGGGTGCATCACATGGAAATCTAATACCATTCCTCATTCAAAAATTTATCTGCATCTCTTTTATTATTTAAAATAAATATTTCTTGAATAACTCATTTGGTAGTATTTGCAATAAAATAAATAATAAATAAAGTGTAACAGCGATGATATAATATTGTGAAACAGCAATATAATCTTCTAGATTAACACGAAGGGTACTGGAAGTAAAGTAACAATATGAGGATTCTATGCTCAAGGATGGTTCTGTTCATATGGGGCAATTTGATTGTGTTCTTATACTAAGTACTAGTGCTATGGGAAGAAAAACTGAAACCCTTGTCTGATCTTTTTTAGTGTGATTCAATTCACTGAAAGCAATATTAACTTCCCAATGTGGATGGTTATTTCTAAGTGTAATAAATGGAGAAATAAAGAAGCATAGAATTATGTTGCAACAGGACTAGTTAGAATGGTGTTTGCAGTCTGTATAACAACTTACCTTGATGAAAAATATGGATTTGCAGGGTGACAAAAAGCATTTAGCACTAGCTCAGCTGTTTGACAAGCCGTGTTTTTTGGGTTTGCTAGCAGTGAAGGTAATTACTGTTCTTTTAAAGCATAAGATCCAATGTACCTTTTTTTCATCTATCTTCATTTTATTTAAATGGCATCACATCCTTATTTGAGCAAACTTGTTTTATTGTAAAGATTTGAGCAAGCTATTCTATGGCAAAAGGCATAACAAAATATCAGGGAATTTCACTTATTTGGGTGGGATGTGGACATATTATACCATAAATTTGACATCTATCTTGGGAAAATAGTCTTGCATAAGTTATTGGAAATTCCTAGCTATTTATTTGTATGATGATCTTCCTATACTTAGAATGTAAATGATGGTTTCTGAAGTATCACTATCATTTGTCAAACATGGTTTTAAAGAGAAATGTATCAACCTGTTGGGAATTTGTAATCAGTTTTGTTCGGTATATGTTCATGACATATCTGAGAAAAGAGATTATGGACAGAGGAATCAGTCTGAATCTCATTTCTTATATCTTATCTTTCATTAACAACCAGTTCAGATATTCACGACCAAGAAGTACTGCGCGTTAGCGCATTCGTTTTCTTGCTCACCCGGGCTCATCTAACTCTAGGGTAGCACTCTCTATGGAAAGATGAATTTCATCTTTTGACCAAAAACAAGCAAGAGGCGGAAAAGAGAAAAAAGGGTTATTAGTCACAGATATTTTATTTAGCATTTAAACATTCTGATTGTTCAGTTATTTGAATAAAGTTATCTTGGTCATTGGGTCTCATTTCTAGTTAAACTGATTTGTGAATACCATTTGCAGGCTGATGATATATCTGGTTTTCATGCCAATACACATATTCCAATTGTTGTTGGATCTCAAAGGCGATATGAAATTACTGGTGACCCACTTTACAAGGTAAAATTGTAGTTTCTGAATTGAGTTGCAAGTAGTTGGGCACTGAGTTCATGGCCAAAGGGCATGTGTACAGTATATATCTCATACCACCTTGATGTAGTGATTGAGAAATTGAGAATGTCCTTCTTCGGTAGCACCTGGCTATTGAAGTGTTCATGTGCTTAGGAAAACTTACAAGTTACATCTAAGCACTGAAAAAGTAAAAGTTCAATGACTTACGATCCTTCAAAAACAGTGTTTCAAATTCTCATTTCTTCCAGTTTTGTCAATCTTTTTTCTCATCTTGCTAAATATCTAAGTTGGAAACCACTTTAGAGTCTAAAGTGGTTTCCAACTTAGATATTGCTAAAGTGGTTTTTCCAACTTAGATATTTAGCAAGATGAGAAAAAAGATTGACAAAACTGGAAGAAATGAGAATTTGAAACACTGTTTTTGATTAGACTAGAATTTTGTGCAAGTAGGTATCCCTCTGGTACTCATATTTGTATATGTTAGACTTGTATCATCCAATTTTGGGACCATTGACATGGTCTACGTGGATTTTACAATTAGAACACGGAATAAGTACATTAAGCATGGCTATTAGTATTCAGAAGCAATTTTCACTAGAGTAAATTCGAGGCAGAAAGCACAACCTTTTAATTTGTGTAAAATATGGAAAGTATATTGTTTTACGTGCCATGAGCAATGGCGGCACGAGGAAGATCAGATCATTCATGTTATGATATTTTGTGAACATCAAAATGTATGTCAGTAAAACTTCAAGTAGCCTTACAAGAGACTTTTGGTTGGTCATACTCTTTCTTCCTCATTGATGGTTGATTCTCCTTGTATGATCATGGACATAAATGGACTATGCTTCTAGCTGAACCAAGTCATTGCTGTACGTTTTACTTTTGCCAACAAAAAGAATAACTTGTCGTCTACATGTCTTTTCAGGAAATAGGAACATATTTCATGGATATTGTTAACTCATCTCACAGCTATGCTACAGGAGGAACATCAGTCAATGAATTTTGGTACAACTAAAGTTTTATAAGAATTTATTTTATTTAAGGATTAAAGAGGCAACCAGTCTCTAAATCATTCTTCTGGCTGTTTTGATTACACCAAGTAATCATTTTTTCTCTTGTTATCCATAATATGACTTCATTTATTTTGTAGGTCCGATCCAAAGCGATTGGCCAGCACACTAGAAACTGAGAATCAAGAATCTTGTACAACTTATAACATGCTGAAGGTGTGGTTTATATCTTTGTTGTGGTCCTAGGGCTGTAGGGCAGTAGGTGCACTATGGCATACTATTATGTGGCTATATCTTTTAAATACCTGAATAAAAGATTTTTTTTCTCTAAATTGGTGAGGATCGCTTGATATAATCACTGATCTTGCTGTTTTCTCTTTGCTTCCAATAGGTTTCGCGTCACCTCTTTACGTGGACCAAAAAAATTGTATATGCAGATTATTATGAAAGGGCCCTGACGAATGGTGTTTTAGGCATCCAAAGAGGCACAGATCCTGGAGTTATGATCTACATGTATCCCTTACATCCTGGTGGGTCCAAGGCTCGAAGCTATCATGGATGGGGAACAAAGTTCGATTCCTTCTGGTGCTGTTATGGGACTGGTACAAAATCATTAAACTTTTGTGGTGTCCATTATCCATATTCCATGTTATCTGGATGATCCCCAAATATAACGAAGGGATGTTTAATGGTTGACCAATTCGTTAAGTTGTTAGCAATTTAATAAATCCAGTTGCTACAACTTGTTCTACTCATATTTTCCACTTGTTATTATATCAGATTTACACCATGTCGTTTGTTTGTCTAATTTTTTCTATTATCACCTACAGGAATCGAATCATTCTCGAAATTAGGAGACTCAATATACTTTGAAGAGGAGGGAGTAGAAAAGGGACTTTACATCATACAATATATACCTAGCACACTTCATTGGAAATCTGGCCAAGTTGTGCTGAGTCAAAGAGTAGAACCTGTAGTTTCGTGGGATCAAAGGCTCCAAGTAACAATTTCTATTTCTTCAAAGATGGTATAGATATTCTATCATTTGCCTGCTACTTTTTGGTTAACGTTTTTTATTGTGAAGCCTAATGTACCATAGTTTCACAAAGCAATGATTGTTTTCCTCTTCAAAATGGCAAAGCGAACTAATTTCTTAGGTGGAGGGTGAGCTTAGGCTTCTAGACAGGGTTTGTAGATGGAATTATTACCAAAAACTCATTTTTCCTTGTACATATATTGTCCATCATGATGTTTATTTGTCTTTCTGAGTTAAGAAATATGTGCCACTTACCCCCCCCCCCCCTCCATATTCCGTCAGTTAATGTTCAGTTCTCTCTCTCTTTTTCCCTTCTGCTCTTCTGGAAAAGTGCATAAACCATTGATATGCCTCTTGTCTCAAATTCTTCTTAATGCAGCAAGAAGAAGCAACACGATCAACACTGAAATTGAGGATTCCCTCATGGACATATTCAGCTGGCTCAAAGGCATATTTAAATGGTCAAAATTTGTCTGTACCAGCACCAGGTAAATTCTAACTGGCTTGCTATTAGCATTATTGTAATATTATGTGTTAGAGCTGATTGGGCCATTTACTAATTCTTTTCTTTTTTCTTCCATTATGATAAAGTGACCCTCAAGTAACTATTTGCTTCTCACTCATTAATGCAGGTAATTTCTTGTCAATTAGTAAAAGTTGGATTCTTGGAGACAAAATTGAACTTTACCTTCCTTTGAGTCTAAGAAGTGAAACCATTCAAGGTATGCTCCTATTTTTTCTCAATTAAAATCTACACTATGTTCCCTTTCTCTGGTAGCCAATGAGTTCTCTTCTTGCAGATGACAGACCAGATTATGCTTCTCTTCAGGCTTTCCTGTATGGCCACTACCTTCTTGCTGGTTTTTCAAATGGTGACTCGGACATTAAAATAAAGTCATGTACTTCTCTTTCAGACTCAATCATACCAGTTCCTGCTGATTATAATTCTCAACTCATTACTCTTGCACAAGAATTCAGGAATTCTACCTTTGTTGTGTCAAACTCCGATCAACTTATAAAAATGGTAAAGTCTCCTGAAATCGGGACTGATGTTGCTCTCAGAGCTGCATTTAGACTTGTTGTCAAGAACTCAGATTCGGAAAGTTCTCCAGCATCAAAAGTACATAAAGGCAAGTCAGTCATGTTAGAATTGTTCGATTTTCCTGGTACATATGTGCTGCACAACGGGGAGGGTAAGAGTCTTGCAGTGTCTGATTCCTCAACTGTTGAAACACCATCATCTGTGTTCCGTTTGGTTGCTGGATTGAACGGCAAGGATGGGACGATCTCGTTGGAGTCCGAAAGCCCGAGAGGCTGCTTTGTTTATAGCGAGCTGTTGAATGATTCTGGAGCAAGTGTGAAACTAAAATGTGGCTCAGGTTCATCAGATATTGGGTTTCAACGAGCATCAAGTTTTGTATTGCAAGATGGAATTAGCAAGTATCATCCTATTAGCTTCATTGCAAAAGGGGTGAGAAGAAACTTTGTTCTCTCTCCATTGTTCAGCATGAGAGATGAATCTTACACGGTATATTTTAATACATCTAGGTAACTCTGGAAGCTTATGTTGAATAAACTTATACTCTGTTTAAGTTGGGGTTTGCGGTGCCTGTGCATATGTTATCTATTGGAAAACACATATTTGGGAACAGATTACTTTCTTCACATTGTTCAATTTTATTTGAATTGATATCAAACTACATAATATGTATTTCTTGTATGTAAATTTTTCTACTCACACCATACTACACCGATAATATGCAAAGTATATAGACAAGATAGGAGGAGAATACTAAAGGTTCTACGGTATGTAAAGTCTACACCATAATGTCCACTATATAATATAATTTACAACATTTCTTTTTGGACATTATTGTTTTGATATATTCATATTTTGTTAAAAACCTCTTTGATAATATGTGGTAGAAAACCAGTCGATCAAAAGAGTACATGATGATATACACATATTCATGTGTTGCACTTGTTGTCTCATTACGCATTCCAATATCATCAACCAATTCCATGTAACGCGATAATGTCTGAGTGGATTGAAGATGTATTGACCCAATTCCACTTATCAAACCTCCAAGAGATAGCAGTACCACCACAAAGAAAAACATAATTAGTCTGTGATCTAGCATTAATTATGGGGATCAAACAAAAACCAGCATCCGAGGGGGATAGTACACCAATATCTTATCTAGAGTTCTTTCATAAGTCTTGTGTACAGATAACAGAGGATATGCTTCACCTCATTACAGTGCATTCTAGTTGGAGAAGTACTAAATCTTTGCTACTAGGTTAACTGCAAATGCAATATCAGACTTAGAAGGGTGTTTGGCGGAGCTTATAAGCTCCCAAAACAGCTTATAAGCTGTTTTAAGCTTATAAAACAACTTATAAATTGTTTTGGGAGCTTATAAGCTCAGCCAAACACCCTCTTAGTACAGTTTGCCAGATGTAATAGTGCTCCAATAGCTCAACTAGGAAAATTCTGGTCTTAAAATGTCTTCTTTAGATCTAAATGGGTCCTTATCAACTTCAAATGATTGGGAAATTATTTGAGTACTAAGTAGATGTGATTTATAAAATTGCTATAAAACCTTCTTCAAGTAAGTCGACTAGTATAGAGACACTCCTTTATAAAAATGCTCGATCCACATGCCATTACAATACTTTGTTTTATCTAAATCTTTCATTTAAAAATTCATCTTTACTCTTTCGGATGGATTCCTCTAGTTCTTTCGGTTTTCAAATTATATTTATACCATCAACATAAACCGAAATATACAAAAACCATTCAAAGACTTTTTAATAAATATGCAATAACATATATCATTATTCACATATCCCTTATCTAGGAAAACTCACTTAGTCGCATGCAAGGACACATATCATTATTCACATATTCTTTCTCCAAAAAAATTCACTTAGTCAGTTGTATAACATTCTTCTTACTGTTTTCGACTTATCAAAATTGACTAATTGTCTAGCGGCCTAATTATATATATGTAAGAACATCTTTATTTGTGTGTGTGCTGGTCTAATGATATGATGTCTGATGCCAAAGGTTTCAGATTTGAATCCATCGTGACAATACCTTTAAATTTCTGTATTAATTGGCAAAAAAAAAAAAAAACTTAATAGCAGTAATCCTTATTAGCTTTAATTAAATACCAACCTATCATCTAAGAAGAACATTTGAATAATTAACAGAGAAACACCCAAAACCTGCGTGATGGCTCAAATTGAGAAATCATCGACGAGAATCCTTGTACGCACAAAAAGGTGGATAAAGAATTCCCTTGCAGAAGCCCCTTGGTTAGAACAATTTTACCACGGAAACTATTGTTTAACATGAAGCAAAATAAACTTGAGGTTACACACCTCATTACAAGACCAATCAGGTTTGTCAAAGCCCAAACTTTGATTAGCATACACCCTCAATTCTATAGTAAGTTTTGGTCATTTCAACCCCAAGAACTACATAGCCTGATTGGCGTGCCATCTACGACACTGTAGTTATTCAAAACCAAAATTGGCATAATATATTTGGTCTCAAATCTCTCACCCTAGTCCATTTATCCACCCAGGCCTTCACAAGTACAGATAAGGACCAAATATTATTTTGTAGACAAAAACTTTGGTGAGCTCAACCTCACCGTGAGGTCACCCTTGTTTTTTGTTAAAATAATTATATATTAATTATGGTGAATAAGGATAATTAAATTTTATTAATTTATAATTATAATTTATTATTTCAAAATTAGGATTTATTAATTCACAATTAAGATTTATTAATTCATAATTAAGGTTCATTAATTTAAGATTATGGTTTATTAATTTATAATTAGAGTTTATTAATTTAAAATTAGGATTTATTAATTCAAATTAGGGTTTATTAATTCATAATTAGAGTTTATTAATATAATTAGAATTTATTAATATCAATTAATTAATCAATTAATTCATTAGGGTGGGCTCACTGTGCGCGCGCACAGGATACCACCCGTATTTTGTTGGGAGCCCAACTTATATACCCAACTTTCAAAATATATGTACCACTCATATCCAACCTAAAAATTAACTACACCCCATACCCAAATCTATTAAAAACTATATTTTGATTCAAAATTCGCAAATTGCGACGACGTGATGTGAGATGAGAGAATTGATTCTTTTTTTTCTTTTTCTCGTACAACGTTTAATATGTATGTATTGGAAAATTTTATGTAATTTAAGATTTAATTTTATGTTTCCTAATCAATATTTAATTTTATGTTTCGGTCAAGATTTAATTCATATTAAATTTTATGTTTCCTATCAAGATTTAATTTTATGTTTCCAAAATTTTATGATTCGGTCAAGATTTAATTTTATGTTTCGGTCAAGATTTAATTCATATTAAATTTTATGTTTCCGGAAATTTAATATATCAACATAATACTAATTTAATATGAATGGATGGAATTAATATGTTTCGGAGTTTAATTAACATAATATGTTTCCGGAAATTTAAAGAATTAATATGGTTCAAAATTTAATTATATGTTTCGGAAATTTAATTAATTACTAAAGAATTAATATGTTTCCGAAATTTAATATATCAACATAATACTAATTTAATATGATCGAAACAACAAATTAATTCAATTTCTTGAATTAATTTGTTGTTCCGTTGAATAAACCAACTTTCCGATCGTGAAGCCTTCTCTCCGGTCGATCGGAGAGAAGACTATCGATCGAAAGTTGGTTTATTCATCGAGACAACAAATTAATTCAAGAAATTGAATTAATTTGTTGTTTCGATTGAATAAACCAACTTTCCGGTCGGTGAAGCTTTCTAGAAGCTTCATCGATCGAAAGTTGGTTTATTCAACGAAATAACAAATTAATTCAATTTCTTGAATTAATTTGTTGTCTCCGATGAATAAACCAACTTTCCGATTAAAGCCTTCTCTTTCTTGAATTAATTTGTTGTTTCCGGTTGAATAAACCAACTTTCCGGTCGTGAAGCCTTCTCTCCGGTCATATTAATATATCAACATAATACTAATTTAATATGAATGGATGAAATTAATATGTTTCCGGAGTTTAATTAACCTAATATGTTTCCGAAAATTTAAAGAATTAATATGTTTCCGAAAATTTAATTATATGTTTCCGGAAATTTAATTAATTACTAAAGAATTAATATGTTTCCGGAAATTTAATATATCAACATAATACTAATTTAATATGATCGAAACAACAAATTAATTCAATTTATTGAATTAATTTGTTGTCTCCGATTGAATAAACCAACTTTCCGGTCGGTGAAGCCTTCTAGAAGGCTTCACCGACCGGAAAGTTGGTTTATTCAACCGGAAACAACAAATTAATTCAATTTCTTGAATTAATTTGTTGTCTCCGATTGAATAAATCAAATTTCCGGTCGGTGAAGCCTTCTCTTTCTTGAATTAATTTGTTGTTTCCGGTTGAATAAACCAACTTTCCGGTCGTGAAGCCTTCTCTCCGGTCATATTAATATATCAACATAATACTAATTTAATATGAATGGATGGAATTAATATGTTTCCGGAGTTTAATTAACATAATATGTTTCCGGAAATTTAAAGAATTAATATGTTTCCGGAAATTTAATTATATGTTTTCGGAAATTTAATTAATTATTAAAGAATTAATATGTTTCCGGAAATTTAATATATCAACATAATACTAATTTAATATGTTTCCGGAGTTTAATACTAAGTTAATATGTTTCGGAGTTAAATATGTTTCGGAGTTTAATTAATTTTTCGGTCAAACATAAATGAATGGATGGAATTAATATGTTTCGAGTTATACTATTCATTTCGCAATCATTTCTTGATTCTTGTTTTGTCGATGTCACAATTGACATCGAAACTAACGAACTCGTAGATATATATTAAAAAAAGAAATGGGTATCTGATGTATCAATTTTTCAAATGGTTATGTCTCGTATACACTTTTACAAAAGTGTGTCTTGTATATATTTCGCTATTTTGTTTACCTAAACTTTGATTTTATTGCAACAATACGAAGTTGTGAAAGCCATTCTATCATGAAACTAAGATGACTTTCGTTAAGCCTTTTGCATTATATACGAGATAACTTCACCTTCAAGAGAAAGAGTCTAACTATATCTTATGAATTTAATTCCGTCATTTGATCAATATGCTGAACTATGTTATATTGTAAAACAAACAGAAAACTGAACCTAGAACCCTTGGACCACACAAGCCAAAGACACAAGGATCGAGTCGATGTCTCACTAAAACCTCTATAACGAAAATCCAAAAAAAAAAAAACCAATAGAGAAAAAAGATACTCGTAGCTATTACAAAGACAATTGAGGTGGTCTCTGTGCGCAAGCATAGTGAGACCATCCCTAATTAATTAATTAATTAATTCTAATTAAAATTAGTTAGTTTAATAAACTTTAATTGTAAATTAATAAATAATAATTTTGAATTAATATATCTTGATTTTGAATTAATAAACTCTAATTGTGAATTAATAAACCCTAATTTTGAATAATAAACTCTAATTTTGAATTAATAAACCCTAATTGTTAATTATTAAACCCTAATGTTGAATAATAAATCCTAATTTTGAATTAATAAACTCTAATTATTAATTAATAAAGCCTAATTTTGAATAATAAATCCTAATTTTGAATTAATAAACCCTAATTGAAAATAATAAATCCTAATTTTGAATTAATAAACCCTAATTTTGAATTAATAAACCCTAATTTTGAATAATAAATTCTAATTTTGAATTAATAAACTCAAATTGTTAATTAATAAACCCTAATTTTGAATTAATAAACCATAATTTTGAATAATAAATCTCAATTTTGAATTAATAAACCCTAATTCGAATTAATAAATCCTAATTTTGAATAATAAACCCTAATTTTGAATTAATAAACCATAATTATAAATTGATAAACCTTAATTATGAATTAATAAATTCTAATTTTGAATTAAAAATTAATAAATTTAATTATAAATTAACAAAATCTAATTATACTTACTCAACATAATTAATATATAATTATTTTAACAAAAAAACAAGGTGAGCTCACGGTAGGGATGGTAATCGATCAGATCTGGATCGGATCTTGCTAGGCCAGATCCAGATTCGAAATTTTTTGCTTGAGTCCAGATCCGATCAAAATCCATTGATCCAAAAAAAAATAGATCCAGACCCAGATCCATAAGATCCGTAGTGTCCAGGTTCTAGACCCGGATCCACATGTTTTCTCTTCTAAAATAAATCATAAATCAAATATAATTCACAGTAACATCATAATAATAATAATAATCTAAATACATATAACACTATAATAATTATTTAGAAATTCTACAATATCACTATACAAGATGTTAGTTACAAATTTATATTTATTGTTTTCATGACAGCAAATAATATTGTAATAGTAATAGAAGAAGTAACACGTATATCTTAGCAAATAGACCACTCAAATACAAGGTACAAGTTTATAATATTATTGACATACTATTCAATTCCGTAATCTAATTTATCCAACTTCGACTAGAAAGAAAAATAATATAATACACTTATAAATATAAATAAAAATTATATATACATATATATTATCCATGGACGGATATGGATCTCATAAATCGAGATCCAAATCTAGATCCGGATTTTAAAAGAATGGTCCAGATTCGATCCAGAACCGTCGGATCCTATTTTTTAAAGATCCAGATCCTAAAAAATAGATCTGAAATTATGGATCTGGGTTAGATCCGGAATCCACTGTCATCCCTAACTCACGATGAAGCGGAGTTCATCCAAATTTTTGCCAAGACAATTTAATAGAACCACAAAAAGAGAACAAACAAAAAAAAAAACGAATTCCGACGACTAACGTGTGAAGAAGGGAGAATGAAAATCCAGCAAAACAATCAAGCCATTTTTCGAAGCACTCATTTTCTGACACAAAAATTATGTATTATAACAATTAATACAAATTAAAAAGGAGGATAAAGGGGTAGGCAGTGGCGGACACAGGTAGGGCCGGGGGAGAAGGGCTTAAGCCCTACCAGGAATTTTATTTTTTATTACTGCGATAATTTTGAATTTGTGAAAATTATCTTCACTTTCTTGAATTGACGATGTTGAAGAAGCGAATCGTGAAAAATCTAAGATGAGAAGGATTGAAATTTGCAAGAAAAATAGAAAGAGGGGAAATAAAGTGGTTGTCCGTGTAAAAATGGAGGTTGAAGAGAGATAAAGAAGATGAAAAAATAAATAAGTTCTCACCAATATTTTTCTGCGTCCGCCACTGGGGTAGGGTTTAGTAAATTATTTTGCGTCTAGAAAATAATAAGCACTACATGTAATATGTGTAGTCTGTAGTCTGTATAACTCCATGTTTATGTGTAGATAATCAATGAGCTACATTCCGTTGCAATTCTTATGTTATGTTCGATGATCTTGACATCTTGTGCATTCATTAAAAGACAATAAATCCCAATATTTTTATTACAGTTGGTTGTGCGTAGAAATATTAAATTTTGCACCTCCAAAATTGAAGACTCGCTATTTATCTGATTGGCAACGGGTGGCCACAAACGAAACAGCTAAGGAACCAGAGCACGTGGTCCTCTCATGGCATTTTTTTATGATAAACATCATCATTATGCAATTGCCAGTTAGCATGTTGCTTGGCCCCATATAATACATGTACCACAAATGTATTGCTCCCTCCATCACATTCAAGACGATCAATTTCCTTTCGATACTGTTATTTCGGAAAATAGTATAAAACGATTAAAATAATAAAAAGTAGGTAGGTCTCACAATTTTTAAAGAAATAATTATTTTCAAAAAATAAAATAGGTCATCTTGGATGGACAACCCAAAAAATATTACAGATTATCTTAGATGGGACGGAAAGAGTATTAATTTTTCAAAATTGTTTTGGATTCATACAATATATTAGAAAAGTGTTAAAATGAATAAAGGGCATGTATTACCATCAATTGCAAGTTTTAGTGGCATTTATTAATGAGAATTACTCTATATAGATTGAATATATATATCATTGGTTAATCCATTTTTTTTACTGAGATAGATTGATAACTTAAATATTTAAGAAATCTTGATTATTTGTATAATTTGGGATAACTTGAGTAATTCATACCATATTGAAAGGGCTAGAATTGATTTATGTTGAAGATAAAAATATTAAAATATCAATATTATCAAACATCAATCATTAATATCAAATGTACACTTATGGTATTATTTATAGAGCTTATTTTGGAAAAATATCCTTTGTTTGAGATAATGCTTCAATTTCCCATATAAGTTTAGTCACATAACTTGTTAAGAACCGCAAAAGTTAACAATTAATTTGGAATTAGAGGATGATAAAAGCAAAATAAAAAATAAATAAAAATAAACAGTGAATTTTACAAAAAAAAATCAAATTGTCATGAAAAAAAGAAGATGACCGTTACTCATTCAAGATGGGGAGACAATATTAATTACTATTATAATATGCATGGGAATGTGCACATTAATTATTACTCCGTCTATCTCATAAATTTTGCCTCAAACTTTTTAGCCACATAGATTAAAGAGGATTACATTTTATATGTAAAGTAGTATGATTAATACAAAAATGATTCATTGTTTCGAATAAACTAACAATAATGAGATGTGCCAAAAGAAAAAAAGAGTTAAAAGTATTTGAATGGAAGGAGTATTACTTATACTTCATTTGTTTTTCAATATAATTTTTTTAATCTATTGTATTAGGATTAAGAAAATATTAATTAGTATCAAAGTGATACTCATTTATTTTAGTAAAATCAAACTAAAGAAAAAAATTTAAAAGGCAATTTGAACGAGGAAGAGGGGAAGAAAAAATTATTGGGTATTTAATGAATGAGTTGGAAAGTATAGCAAGTTTTAATATGATAAAGATACTCTATTCGTCCATCAAAAGATTACATTGCTTTTGGTGACACGAGTTTTAATAGATTATAATGGGTATAAAGTGAGTGAAGATAATAAATAAATTAACTAATGAGTAGTATGATTAAAATGTAGACCATAGAGATAATAAATGAATATATTAATGAATAGTGCGAGTAAAAATATGGATCATATGTGAGTTTTTTGTAAATAAGTGGATAGATTGAAGATAAAAGTTATGGAGTTAGTGTTTTCCCACACACTTTTAAGATATAATCATTCCCAACAATTTTAGAAATTTTCTCAATAGTTATTGAGTTGGTGTTTTCAAAAATTAAAAATTCAAGCTTTTAGTGGATAGGGAGAATATAATTAACTTTGATATAAAAGAATATATAATTATATTAAGAAACGAATTAAAAAAGTTAAGAAAGAATAAGTTATATGGAGTATATTTGATCTAACGAACTTATTTTATGCGGCATACTCGGTATTCTAGAATCACCGCACAGTTGCGATAGAAATGGACGTGTGCAAGTACAAAATATCTGGTGAATCGTTCATTTAATTAATTAGTTGATGAAATAGGCCAATAATACGATAATTAATCACAGTTGTCTCTGAAGTTAAGTTTATGCGCAACGGGAATAATGTGTAAAATGGGAAAGACAGTAATTTAATTTTATCAGACAAAGAAACTAATTATGCGGTACTGCCTGTCGATTATACTTTTATTGGCAAACTTATGATTATTTGTTCAAGTGAAGTTAAGCATATGAACAGGAAGTTTTCTATGATCAGTACAGTAGAAATATTTAACACAATAGGAAATTGATATTTAATAATTATACCACACAATATCTTGTACTTGAATTACTGCACTCAATTTCCATATTACCTATATACAGTGGCGGACCCAGACATTTTTGTCAAGGGGTCCAAAAAAATATTTGGGATCCAAATAATCATAATTTTATAAATTCATAAAAAAAAATTATAATTAAAATTTAAAATAAATAACAATTTAATATGAAAAATTGAAACTCATAGCTATATGCTTAAAAAATAATTAATGTCTCCATTGAAACAATCAAAATTTGTATTTTCATTGCCAAAAAAGAGAAAAAAACCATTCTTTTATATGTTTAGCTACTTTTCAATTTTTATGTATTTATTTCAAGCATAATATAGACTATTTTTTACATATTTTATACCTTTAAATATATATTTTTAATTATTAAATATAAAATTACTATTATATCCCTAATATTGTTTAAAATCCAGTGTTGCCCAGTGCCCCCACTGGACCCCCCCTGGGTCCGCCACTGCCTATATATATTATCACGTATATGTAATAAAATTACAAATATACACTTATTATATATTTTAATAATATTCAAACAAGAGTCAACGACACAAAGCAAAATTTAAAACACTATTCAAACTAACAAGCTCGAAGAGGCTTCCCGCAGAGGCAATCATTGTAGGTAAACGACGACGCCTCGAGGTGATCAAATGGGGAACCCGCCGGTATGGGCCCACAGAGATGGTTATGGCTGACATCGAGGTGTCCGATAAAACTCGCTGATGATATCGATTTCGGAATCCTGCCTCTCAGATTATTGTAAGACAAATCCAACACAGTGAAGTACGATCTCTGCCCGAACGCATCCGGAATGTAACCTTGAATCGTGTTCCTGCTCAGATTCAGTATGCTTATCCCCGAATTGATCAGCGTCGTCGGAATCGGGCCCGACATTCTGTTGCCGTCGAGGTTCAGCGTGGAGAGAACAGCCATTTTGCCGAGGCCGGCGGGGATCGGGCCGGAGAGTTGGTTCAGAGATAGATCCAAATCGGATAGGCGGTAGATGTAAGAGATCGACGCCGGAATCG
This sequence comes from Salvia rosmarinus, assembly GCA_036937905.1. Classification (NCBI taxonomy): domain Eukaryota; kingdom Viridiplantae; phylum Streptophyta; class Magnoliopsida; order Lamiales; family Lamiaceae; genus Salvia; species Salvia rosmarinus. The sequence continues at coordinate 78,293,394 of CM072813.1, read as the reverse complement.
GGCCGTTCAGCTTGTTTTTGCTGAGCAAGGCGCGGCTCAACATTCTCAATTTCCCGAAATTTCTAGGGATCGTGCCGGAGATTTGGTTGCCGCGGATGTCGAGATGAATCAGCGAGGAGAGGTTGGTGAGGGAGCGGGGAATCTTGCCGGTGATCTGGTTGTCGGCGACGTTCAGCACTTTGAGGCGGCTGAGCCGGCCGATGTCGGCGGGGATCTCGCCTGCGAGCTTGTTGCCGACGAGGTCGAGGATGCGGAGGAAGGGGAGGGAGGAGATACAGGGGGGGATGGGGCCAGAGATGCCCTTCCAGTCGGCGATGGTGAGGCTGGTGAGGCGGGTTAGGTGGCAGACGGCCGGGGAGATGGAGCCGGTCATGTAGCCGGTGCGGTTGGCCTTCTGGAAAATCGGGTCCTCGGATTCTCCGCGGAGGTTGATGTCGGCGACGCGGTGGGTCTCCGGGTCGCAGCTAACTCCGTACCAGCGGTGACAGCAGTTGCTGCCCGTCCACGAGTTGAAAATGCCTAAGTGGGGCTCGTTTAGGGCAGCCTTGAAGGCGAGGAGGGCTGCCCGGTCGGCGGGCAGGCAGGCATTGGATGGGAAGGTTAGGGAGAAGAGGATTATGGCTGATAATGTGTAGAAGGCGGTGGTGGCCATAGGAGGAGGAGTGGTGTGTGACAGAGGTTTGCATGTGAGACTGCTACTTCACTGTGCTCATGCACGTTGAAGGGGAATAATTAGTGATGCTTGCGTGAATTGACGAGTTTGCACTTCCACATGTGCTGTTTGAATAAGGGTATACAGGTCAACATGGTTTGGAGATATGATTGGGGTGAATAAACTAGTGTGTCCGAATAAAACAAATTAGTTAATTATTAAATATGGGGATTGTCACAACAGTTCGGTTACACGAATAATCGATTAGTTCGACCTGTCGGTTTTTTCAGTTGATTGAACAATGGATTTTTTTTTTATTTTTTTTTAAGTTGAGATTTATATCGTGGGCATTCACTCTTACAAAAAAATGAATATAAAAAAAGTACAATATTCGATAATTTTCATGCATAGGTTCTCATGGACCAGGCCCATACTTCGTATCTCCCATAAATAATAATACATCAAATATTCCATAAGTTAACCATACATTAATCACATAACCTGTAATTATTTTAATGTATTTAGCCAATTTGAGACACAAATGAGAAGAACTTGACCGGTCTGAGCAGACAGAATTAAAAGGAGGTATATATATCAATCGAAGGTCTGGTTGTTGAGGTGTTACGTACGTGGTGGAGTCCAAACTTTAGGGATTTTATTAAATGTATTATTCTACCAAATAATTAACCAAATCCACATGGCATATGCATGTGAAGGTCGACACACATGAAGATTGTTGTAACGATTTTTCCATGTGGAGTGGATCCACGAGCCCGACTTATTAATTCACAAAATTTGTACGCAAAATGCCCATTATTTACTGCGATACTTAACGATATGGTTGGATTTGGCAGAGCAATTCATTTATATTTGATTTGAATTCGTCAAATCGAAATAATATCAGTTTGGTTTCGGATTGAACCAAAAAAAATTGTGTTCCGAACCGAACCGGCCGATTTTTTATTTATCTTTTATGAGTTCTTGAATTCTCAATTCTAAAAATAAGAATTGGCTATTAACAATATATGTCTTGAAGAAACTGGCTTCTTTAATGTGCGTGTGTTGGCCTAGTGGTAGAGTGGTTAATGTCCGAAGCCAAAGGTCTCGGGTTCGAGTCCACCCTAACGCGGCCTTTAAATTTCTGTATTAAATTTACAAAAAAAAAAAAATCTTTCTAGGAATAAATCACCTTAAGTAATCTATTCCACTCCATATTTGCATGAGTTAATTGACTGTATATCCATAAATTATAAAGGAATTTCGATTTTTTTCATATCTTATAAAATTGGTGAATAAAACACGAACTTTCGTGATTTATGGAATTTACCCTAAATTAAGATTCCAATCAACTGGACATTTACGTGACATCAGAATTTTTAGATGTGGGGTGTTTTGACTGTCGGGCAGTAATGTGGCAATTTCGATATCATGTCAATTTTGATTTGGTCGAAATCTTAATTTGAGGTTTATGAAATCTTCAAAATTTATGTATTTATTCTCAAATTTTAATATATAAGAAAAATCAAAATTCACTAATAATTTATCGATTTACAGCCGATATTTTTGTTAATTATCCAATCTTGTTTACGCATTTAATAAGGTTTGTCTTTGACTACCCATTTAACTACTAAATACAAGTGTGCTTCCAATTTAGTTTGCACAATTGTTTAAAACTAGAAAATTTCAATAAAATATATAAACAGCCAAAAATTTATCCAAATCAAGTCGAATATTTTGGTTCGATTTGACAAGATACTTCAATTTAATTCATCTTGACAAAAAATATTTTTAATTTGGGCTCTTTTGATTTGGTTCGATTTGTGATCAAACCTTATTCCTCTGTAACACCCGTAATTTTTGTGTTGGGCCTAAGGAATTAAATGGAACAATAATTGTACTTGGGACTTTAGAAAATCATTTTCCGAATGAAGGATTTAATGGGCCACTCTAACAAATAATCTAAAGCCCAACATAAGAATATTTATTTTTTAATTAACAAATTGATAGGAATTATATACAACTATAACTTCAGTGAGTTTTCCTGGAACCGTCAATCTGTATATACATTCTCCTCTCTCTTATTTTTTTATCAATTAAAGCCACATCAGGATGGACTCGAACCCGATACCTTTGACCTCGGATATTAACCACTCTTCTACTAGATCAACACATGCACACCATTCTTCTCTCTTTCATCCTTTAATATGTTTTGTTGCAAAACACACATACCACAATCACGACAGAAAAATAAAGAACACAAAAATTGTTTACCCAATTCGTCTTGCGACTACGTCTACGAGCGATGCCAAGCTAGAGATTTCAATATATGTTTCGGATGCAGATTACATTGAGAAGCGGCTATTAAACAGATAATAACCTAACTCTAACCCTAAGCCCATTAGGGTTCCGCTTGGGTCCAAAAAACAAAAGCCCAAAAAATTTGGCTCGGAGGCGAACCCCCGTCCAACTCTGCGGCAAGTTGGATCGCCTAAATCGGACTTGAGTGTATAGTCCATCCAGACTCCATACTCCAACATGTTTAATTAAGGATTTTAATCTAGCTCAAAATGTATGGGTTGACTTAAATAGAATGAATTGAAAAAAGAATTAAGGCCAAAAGTTTCAGGATTGAAATAAATTAAGTATAAATGAACATTGATCGAATAGCCCAATAACTTGATAGAATTAGCCCAAAATAGCGCAAAGCCTGATAGGATTGTCCAGAAGTTTAAAGGATCGATCCGATTAATCGAATTTTTTGTAGTTACTTGGTTTTCAAACTTCATTACTTATACTTTTGAAAGTTAGTATTAATAAGACTTTTTATTTCAGATGTTTGTGAAATTTGTTTTGATTGATTATCCGAAAATTATACTTATCATTTGATTTTTCTATCTTTTTACTTCAATGTTTAAGGAGTATAAAATATTGTTAAGTGGAAATTAATAAAATAGTCATTAAAAAAATGTATGTTCAACTCTTATATCTCGAAAAGTTTCTTATTAGTTATTATATCAATCGAGGTTGAAATATTGACAATCATTTTTAATTATAACTCTTCTTGAAATGTAACACGTTGGTCGTCCAAAAGTCATCAAACAAGTATAAGTTTTCAAATATTTAGCCAAGTTTTCAAATATTTAGCTAGCAGTTGCTGTAAGAAACAGTAATTTCGTATTTAATTTCTTGCTAATTCCTGCCTAACCGTCTATCAGCTTCCGAAATAGCATCTTTGGCCTAAGTCAACAAAATAAATAGTATCAATTTATTAAAAGTGAATAATAAATTAATACAGTAGCATAGGTTTAATTGCTAGCTAATTAATACACATATGAAGGGTTAACATGAGAACCATTTTTATTGTGAAAACCAAAAAATGATGAATTCGGTGTGAAAATTGATAAATCCGCAAGGAAAGTTTATGAATTCAAAAAAATAGATTTTTCGCCCCTCATGAGATTTGAACAACCATGGGTGAAAATTCTTAATTTTTGGATTCAGTAACATTTCAAGCGCATGCATTAACTGTCACAACAAATTCATTTTGTTCATAATAAAATTTCGTAATTCTTAATTCTCACGTTTAAAAAAGATTCTTATTTGAACTTCACTATATATATATATATATATATATATATATATATGGGTGTGTTATAGAGAGAACCACCTCTTAGATAAGAACTAAGAACCAATAACTACCGTTAGATTAAGTAAGATCGGACGACATAATTATTTAATGATAAAAATAGTCAAATACCTAAATTTTCGTTATTTGGATATTCCACATTCTATTTTTCGTTGTTCATATAATTCATGTTGTTATGCATATAATCATAGTTCTTGTGCATGCTATTCATTCCAATTCATTGTTATGTTCATGTAATTCATGGTGTTATGCATATAATAGTAGTAATTATGCATACGAGAATAATTACGAAAATCAATATACAAATCCCTTGATTTTAGGGCTAAACGGTTATCATTAAATTATGAGGATAATTAACTATTTATAATTAATCTTGACCATTAGATTATAAAATGAATGGACCACATTAGTTCTTATCCAAAAAGTTGGAGTTCTATTTGATCCACTCTCTATATATATATATATAAAGAGAGGGGGGGGGGAGGGAGAGAGACTAGAGAGTTATACACATTAGTAGATCACGGGTTTACGGACTAAAGTATGAAAAAAAACAATAAGCATTTCACAAAGTCTTAAAGTACGTCTCTAAATTAATTTCTTTATTCTTAATAAAAAATTAGTTCACGGGTTTACGGACTAAAATTCGCATCAAAATATAATTTAAGTGACACATTTCAAGGTTAGTTATAGTTTATGAACTAGTTTTGGGGCAAATTTCATAGTAGAGCATGGCCCTGAAGTGTAAAAAACAGTAAGCATTTCACGAAGTCTTAAGTACGTCTCTAAATTAATTTCTTTGTTCTTCACAAAAATTTGTGGTTCACGGGTTTACGGACTAAAATTCACTTCAATATATAATTTAAGTACAACACATTTCAAGATTAATTATAATTTATGAATTAGTATTTGGGGTAAATTTCAAATTGCCCGACTTCCAAATTTTCATAAAAAATCCCGGCTTTCAGGCAAAGTTTAGAATCGAAGTTGTCTCGCCGGGGCCACGCATGGATTTTCGCTCTAATTTCTAGAAGAGTTACTCGTGTGCACTCCACTACATAGAGAGTGTGGGTCAAGTCCGATTCGGATCTAACCAATTTATTTTTATTCATAAATATTGTCATTTTTATTCATATGAATTGTCATTTTATATAGAACAATTGTCACTTTTACAGTAACCAAGTTTCTTGGTAAAATATATAAAAAGAATACTAAGAAAGACAACTGTTACTTTTTCTAATGAGAACTATCATGTTTATATATAACAACTGTCACTTTTATTCCTGACATCTATTGCTTATGTATTAGATAATTGGTAAGAATTTTGTTAGAACGTTCTTTTATTACTAAGAACATTCACTTTTAATCACCAGAACAATCACTTTTATCATAAACATTATAACTTTTATTTCAAAAGAATTGTTACTTTTATTCAAACAACTATTACTTACATATATGACAGATCATGGGTCTGAATCGGAATCATCATACCCGACCCAACTCGCACTCACAAAGGAGAGCACATGAAAGTTTTTGTCTTTGTGAAATAACTAGTATTACACCACGCTATCGCGATGCAATGTCAAAATTGAGATTTCATTATACACTATAAAAAATAGTATCGAATTATATATAATTGTGAGTGATTGAAGAATATATATATATATATATATATATATATATATATATATATATATTTGTTTGTTTATTTTGTTCATTAATATTATTAGTACAACTACGTCATATATTAATATATACTTAATTTAAATTAGAAACTTTATATCCACAATTTTTTATAATTAAATTGAATATTCATTATATAATCATTACAACCCGTAAGAGTAAAAATATTTAAAAATAATCCAAGAGAAAAAGTGAATAAAATTAAAAATATCAAATGAATATATACGCCAAAAGCAAAAACATTTAAAATAGAAGAGCAATTATTTTAACATCTCTTTTACATAATCTTAAATTTTAAATCTGTTTTTTATATGTCATATATCAAATTAAATCTCTTGTGGAGATTTTTAATTAAGATGTATATTACCTATATATTATGAATCAAATTGTACAAATTTTGAAAATAAAGAAATAAAGAAAGTGAAAAGAAGAAGGTAGAGAAAATGAATGAAGAAAGAGAGAAAAAGGAAAGGAAAAATGAAAAAAAAAAAAAAACATTCTTCAGCAGGTAAAGGCACGATTATACATCACTTTCCAATGGTGGGCTGCCAGCCGGACAAATGTCTTCTTTTTTATTGTGCAACTATTTTGTTTTAATATAGTTATAGATATCCAATACCAAATACCCACCTCTATGTACATATATAGTTTACATTTCTGGGTATCTTAGGCTGTGATTGGTAGTGTTTTTAAGGGTAAGTCAGTGCATTATCCGACCAGACCGAATAGATGTCCTGCATAGATCTCATCATAATTGAAACACAAGTTCTTCCTCCTCCTAGTTTCTATTTCCTCAGGTGTTAGTTTCTCTCTTTGTTAGTTCCTGATTGTTTAAGGTGTTGGTCTTGATAGTAGATTTTTTTTAATCGTTCAACTTGTTATCTTTTATTTACATTATAGTTTTGAGTTTGTAATTTTGATCGTACGTTTCTTTTGTACTCATTTTTAAGATTTTTTGTTTTTTAATTATTGTAGATTATAATGAGTTATTATTACGTGGTCTGGAATTTTGAGTTTCTCTCTTTGTTATAATGAGTTATTTCCAAAATTGCATCCAAATTTTGATTTTAAATTCTATATTTGAGTTATTATAGAGAGAGAATTAGGAGGCAAGGATTGCTGGAATAGGGAAGAAGCGAAAAGATGTGTGCGGTGGTATTTGGATTGATTTCAAATTATGTTTCAACATGACAAACTTCAAATTAATTTTTGGAATTTACTAAAAATATTGACTATAAAATTAATTTTGAAATTTAAAATTAACTACAAAATGAAATGATTACAAAGCAACATCCAAAATTAACTGCAGGGTGCAATGCAATGATTTCGATTGGAAAAGCAACCTCCAAAGTTTAAAAGTTGTATTTTATAGAATTTAATGTAATATATTTGAATCTGTCAATCTTGGAAACCGGATTTGGGCAGATGGTGCCTTAAATTTGGAAGTTGTGTCAAAATTTGCTTGGAATTTTTTTTTCTGCGATTGCATGATTTTTGCATTAGTTTTTGGCTGCATGAATTTTCGGCGGGCTGCATGTGGTTTGGGCGGGAAAGTGCATGACATAACTATTGTGTTTTAATATAGTTATAGATGTGAAAATTTAAATTTCCACATGAGCACCAAAAATGGCGCCATCTTATCTGTAAGTAAAGGAGAGCATGTGAAAGTTTTTGTCTCTGTGAAATGATGTGGAAATTTAAATTTCCACATAAGCACCAAAAGTTGCGCTATTTTATGTCTAAATAATATAAAACTAATAAAATTATATGGATGTAGTTGGCCTCGTGACTTCACAAGCTTGTTTTAATAAAATTATATGGATGTAGTTGGCCTCGTGACTTCACAAGCTTTGCTTCTTTTTCCTTATTCTCAACCCTAATTTCTGAGAATGTTTTGGAGAAGTAAATACAACATAAAATAAAGAATTGGTGAACATTCAATTCCCCCATCAACCCCTCATTTCAAGAAAATCCAAGAAATTGCAGCATAAGAGGTAAAATATCATATATTCATTCAAAATTAATCTTGGCACAACAAAAATTCAACTAACTGCATGTTTTGATTCTTTCGAACTTAAAGCTTCTGTTTCATGGCCAAAAGTCAACATCAAGGAACAAAATAATAATTATCACAAGCCATAGCTGCTCCCCGTGACTTAGGCAATTTCGATTTCTCGTTTGGGATTTTTCTTATCTGAGACAGATTCAGAACTGTTTTCTGCAACAGGAAGGATCTTGAATATTTCATCACCTTCTAATGCGGCAAACTTTTCTCCATTTTCTGGAGCAGTTTAGTCAACTCCACCATCATTGGTGTCTTCCCGAACCGATTATGCACATAGATTATGTTCAACTCTCTTCCATCCCAATTGAGATCCATTGTTTATTTAGATGGATTAATCTAGATATATAAAATAATGTAGGCTAATCCATTATTTACTTGGATGGATTAGAGTTTTGGGATATCTCAAGGCCCTTGATAATTTTCTATCACTTGAGCTAATTTTGCTTGGTTCACATCCCGTGGGATTGAAAAAATTCAAGTAATCAAGATAAAAATACTCAATCATGCATCATGTCAATCATGAAAAGTAAACGTCCCCTTAAAAGAAAGACACAAAAAATCAGATGTGGATCATCTTTCATCAAGATCTACTGCCCAATTTGAGTAAGAAAAAATCCCCAACGACATTGAGGTGAGGTGAGAAGATATTTTAATATTGGAGCTTGCTAGATATATATGAGGATTCTCTTTAACTGATTTCTAGCTAATATCAAAAGGAAGTACCCATGAATTATCTTATTTGACTCACGCTAAAGGAGATTTATGGTCTTGTGACGGTGAGATACTGGAGTGTTCCGACAATTCTATACTTAACTAAGGTGAAGTCTCTCAAATTTTTTGGTAACCTCAATTTCAAGGAAATGATGTACCTTACCAAGATTTCCCGAAAAAGAAGAATAATTCAATCTTTGTATTAGGTTTTATAATTTTAGTTCAGTTATTTCTTGTAAGTAGAAAGTCATCTACATATGTAAGGAGATACATGAAAAGATTGATGAATTCTAAAAAATACGGAATGGTCAGCTCTAGATTGATTGAAGCCAAACTTGAGAAACACATATTCTATAGTAAGAAATCATGACTTGGAGGCTTGCTTTAGGCCATGTAAAGCTTTCCTTAATTGGTCTGTAGATTTATGGTTGACTGATCGAGACCTAAATTTTAAAGGTTGTTTTGTGAAAAATAATTTCCTATAATCTCATGAACAAAATTATGAGTCACGTCAAGGTAAGTGACAATCCAATTAGAATTAAGAGCTAGGGTAAGCATAATACTAATGATTGTTGGTTTAACAACTGAAGTGAATGTCTCTGTATTGTCAAATCAACTTGCTCGGAGTAGTATTGAACTGCAATTAATTCCTTGCTTTTATATAGAGCTAGATAGTGCAATGAATTAGCATGTGTCTATCGATCCTGAAAATCTATCTACATCCAACCAAATTCTTATTCCAAATCCGTTAGCTCTTAACCAACTAAACTAAGCTTATAGGGGCATCCAACCAAATTCTTGCCTGGACATAACGCAGGGGGTGCCTAAGTCTGATTCTTAACTAAAGCATTATAGTCGGGACGGAGCTGGGGGAGCTCAAGCACCCCCTTCTCCAACCTTTTTAATTTGGTTTTTAACCTTATAAATTTTATTTTGATTTTTTGAAGACAAAAAAAAATCAAATTTAGCACTTTTGTAGCAAAAACTATTCAACTCTTATCCAAACTTTATTTCTGCATCTACCATTGATTATAGAATTATAGTCTTCTACTATGGCCACTTTCTGACTCACACTTCACAAAGTATCTAATTAAGATGGCCATAAATTTTGTGTCCTGAAACATATTGTCGGAGGCGCACTAAAAAGTTTAATTTAGGCTTGAAATACCAGCTCTTTCCCTTGTAATGATATGATGTCTATCAGGATCAAGAGCAAGCTCAATAGGTGCTGATTGGTGATAGGAAATCATGGGAAGCTTCCATGTTGATCACTGCTAGAGAAAGCAAAAGGGAAGTTGTTTAATTTCATCAAAAAGAACATCCTAGATACAATCACCTTTCATGTGAACAATTTAAAAACCCTTGTGATGAGAGCTAGCTAGAAAAGTTCATGGTTAGGGTCTAGCTGGTAGTAGTTTATTCGTATTGTAAGGTGTTAGATAAGGAAACAGAGACAATCAAATAATTACAGTGAAATCCTAAATCCTAGAAGTGAAAGTTAATGTTCAAGTTTCTTTAGGCCTGGTTATTCTCGTTAGTTTAATCATTGTTTGGAATTTGGGATTGAACTAAGTTTTGATTAGATTTTAAAATCTTAATTAAAAAGATATATGAGAATATATCTTCCATGATGATAAGTCTTTTGATGTGAATTTTGTAGAACAACTCTTTAAGGAAGTTGTGCCTAACCTGATACACCCCTTGTCTGAAGAGGAACTGGACTTGAAGACGTCCAGTCAAAATTCAACTTAGATAAAGAGTCGGTTAACTCGTCAGAGAAAAACAACCTCCACACAACAAACGAGTTGAAGAAGTCAAGGCTGGACTAAGAGCTCAAAGCTATAACAACTGAAAAACATCAGACTGAGTTTCTGATAGGATTCAGTGAACCTGATTATCAGGGGAACTGAGGATCATATAGCATTGAAGTCTTGCTTAAGCAGATACATGAATTTTAGAGAATCTGGAGACTCAACGGAAAGCTCATCGCACCTAGAGTCAGTCGTAGCGTTGCCGCATAACAGATTACCTGGAGATGAAGTCAGAAGAAGTCAATGAAAGTCAGCACCGGGTCAGACGTGGATCCAGTTGAAGACCAAAGGCAGAAGCTGATAAAGAAGAGTCAGATATACAGATGATTGTCAAACATTTTGATCTAACTCACAAAACGACAAAGCACAAGATGATAAGTCCAACATATATATTTGTGAGATTTAAATTTGAATTTCAAAATTTTTTCCAACGACTAGTTTGTCCTTAATTCGTATATAAATATAGGATTTTCTCAAGGAACAAAGAAAGAGGGAGGATGAGAGAGAGAGGTTCATGAGATAAAATTCTCTATGATAGTGGAATCAAGAGCTAGCACTTATGTGATCACTGTCATAGGAGCTCTGTCTATTGGATATCTTAAAATAAAAGACACAATAAACAATTCCATCTCTCGTTCCAATTTTAAAGAGATTAAGATAATACTCAATTTTCAAATGTATAAGATTTTCACCACTTCGTCTATGGTGAAACCACATAGGTATAATCCTTCTTTTTTTAGGCTTTTTACTTTGTAAAAATCTATAATAAAACTTAGATGGATTTATATCTTTAATTTTGTTTTTCATTATAAGTGATGGTCCCTGGAAGTTCGTACTGACATATAGGAGAGATACACCAGTTAAGGCAAATTAAAACTTTTATTTTCTGAAGACTAGACTGTCTACTTTGGTAGTAGCTGTCGGTTAACTGAAGTCAATTCAATACTAATATCGGTACTGTTGATCAGTTCAAGTTAGGAGAATCTTGTCCATAGTGATATCAATTAGCAAACCTACTGACTACTGAGGCAGCTGGTCAGTTGGACTGATAACTGATGTACTTGCAGAATGTGGTAGTTACATTTTTGTCATTACTAAAAACTTAAACTGGTAGAAAATAGTTAGTCAAATATCGGTTTAGTTAATTTTCAGTTTATCTTTTCATTATCAAATTTATACCGATAGAGTGTTTCAAAACAATGTTGTGTTGCGTGTGCTGGTGATGTTCAGTTCAATAATATGCAAAGTAAATGCGATACTGAAATTAAAGAACTAAAAGTAAAGAACACTAGTTTTTACACCATTTGGAAAGATCAACTCCTATATCCACAGATTGATTTCTCAGCCAATCCACTAACTACAATTTGATCTTGTTTACGGGTACAAGATATAAACCTAGATACAGACTTTAGCCTTTTCTTTATCCCGCCTAACTTAACGTTCCTCCTACGCTTACTAGTTATAGGAAACCTCTGATTGCTTACGGGCGCAGTGGACCTAACTTCTTGCTTACGGGTGCAAGATAACCAAGCTTTCAACAACTAACACTTCGTCGCCTACTTGCCTAACTTCTACATAAACTTTGATGGTTTTGAGTAGAAGGTTTTCCAACCAAAAGTTGAGCTGTCACAAGCAACGAACTCAATATTTCTAGGCTTAATATATACAAGATTGTATCCTAGAACTTAAGAGAGTGTATGCTGAAATCTTGAACTGATAAATATATTTGAGCTCTAAAGATTTTCTGATAACACTTGGTAAACTCTCTTCTTCAAAATCGTTGGGTATTTGATCTTGGAATTTGAGCTCAGAGTGCTTGAGATTGTTAAAAAGTACAGCATTTTGGTAACCTTCAAAGGTTGTATTCTGTGCGTATTTATAGAAGGGATGATGAATAGTATCATTGGAGAGAGCACTAATCACATCAATTCCATTTGTCGTTTGAAATCTTTCCGTTTTAATCCTCGTATATCGCTGCGAGGGTCTGCATCATCGTACACTGTAGCTCTTCAACTCTGAAAAATGGATTTGGCATATCAGGATCTTCTGTAGATTCGCTACGATACGTGGCGAGTCAAACACTCAAGGCTTAAATAACTCAGTGTTTCTTCAGTTGAGTTGACTCCGTATTTTTCCAGTACGTTGACTTCAGGTTGAGTCAGTCGAGATTACTCCAAGATTTATCAGCAGGCTGGACTCCGTCTTTTATCAATTTGGAAAATCTAATTCAGTATGACGCTTCAGCTTTAACATCGATATCAACAGCTTTGATTTATCATCAACAGTTTTGACTTGCCCAGCTGCTGGTGTGACAATCATATTTCTGATTTCTTTGTTTCCAGCAGCTCCAAGTCTTCAATCTCAGATCTTCAGTTGCACTGGTACTGAAACTTCTTTCATTATGACTGACTTCAGTACTGTTTGAACTCCATCATTCTTGGGCTTGTCTAATATTGATAGATCTTCTGCTGACACATATAACAAAAAAAAAGTTAACTCCCTAACATGTGAGCAGCATTATGTTGCACCAGCATGACAATCATCAACTAGTATTAGGATCTAATCAAAACACGTAGTTAAGACAGAATTTTTCAAATACTAAAGACACACTCTAGTAGTCTTAAACGTGAACCGGGTGAAAGAGAGAAGTAGATAGGTCCTGGCTTGATAAACTGGGTATGGATGATTCCAAGTTTGTGAGATTTTAAGTCATTTCACATTGGAAGTATAAAACAAAGAATTCCTATAAGGATTAAGGAATTCACTTGTTCACCAGGTCATGAACATAGGAAGAGTTTTTTCAAACCACATGAAAATCTATGTGTCGTTTACTGTTTTGATGTTTACTATTTAGCCTTGCTTTACTTTCAACATCTTATGTTCTTAAAGTTGGATCTAATGTTTTTCATTCTCTCATTATTTGTTATTATTTCTTATATCTAACATACCTCCGAACAAGCTTTTTGAGTGGACTTAGTTTAGTCTTTATGTTCTATCACCTTTCTCGAACACACTAAGTCTGTGTTGCAAGTTAGGATATCTGATAAATAATATCATTCAATTATCTTATCTGATAACTCAATCACTTTATTATTAAAATTACTAAAAACTTGCGAAAATTTTTAGTTACATATATTTCTCTAATACATGTGACACTTGGCTCTCGAAACCCACAATCATATCCAACCGTTGTCGTGGAAATAATACACTCATTACTTTATCACTTATTCATAACTATCCAACGGATGTTTGATTTTATAATAAAAAATTTATTAAATAATATCTTTTATAATGTAATGACTAAAATAGCACCTGTAAATTTGCCGTGCGTGGTTATTTGTGTGTGTACTTTTTTTCCTTCTTGTGTAGAATGTTCAAGAAATTTAATAAAGTAAAGCGTGAATAATTCCTTTACAAAGGAATCGATTATCAGTACTCATCAACGCGCACCACTCGATGAGGACAAGATTTAGTGCACAGTGGAAAGGAAGAAGGATATATATATATATATATATATATATATATATATATATATATATATATATATATGGGTTGGATACAGTGAGAATTTTTTTTTTTAACTTGAAAACCATGCATGTCGTTGAAGATGATGTAAAACAAGATAAAGTTGTGCATAACTAAAACTTTCTAAAATTGTTGCACAACAAAATAATTTTAGAAAATTTTCGTTATGCATAATTTTATACCGCTTTTATCATCATCTTCAACATCTTATCGTGGTTGTTGAGTTCATAAAAAGATATGGTTCGCAAAAAGATAACCACATCTTCTTTCGAACTCTGCGAACCATGCTTTAAAATAGATTTATATTTGATTCAATTCTTATATATATATATATATATATATATATGGTACTTGAAAACTTACTATAAACGGCAACTTGTATGGAAATGGCCAAATGGGTAGGAGTAGTGGAATACAGGGCAAAGCATTACGCTAGTAGGGCCCATCTAACTCACTCACTCTCTTACCCTTCATTTCTCATGCGCCTCTCTGAAACCACATCTTTATGTCTCCACTCTCTCTCTCTCAGGCAATGTTGCTAATATATATGTAGAAGATAAAAAAAAAATGAAAATTTATTTGAAAACAACAAAAAAATAATATCAATTAATGTCACTTAGAACATAAAAGTAAAGTATTCATTGATCTAAAACAATTAAAATAAATCAAAATCCTAAAATTAGAATATAATAAATAAAATCAGAAATCATAGAACTTAGGTTTGGCGTAAAAAATGATGTGCGTTTCTAATTCTACCGACGATTGATCATCAATCCTTAGCCGTCAAATGCGCATGAGCTACTTGTTCTACATCATGCTGGCGACTTCGCATGAGGCAACTGGTGCACATTTTTAACAAATGTCTTGTGTAGTGGTAGCGTGGGTGTGAAGAACCTATGGAGAAGCAAATCTTTGAAATGATTGATTGCATCGTTGGTATGGGTAAACCCTTAGTTTCAAGAAGTAAGCTTGTCGGAATTATGTGGATATGGTTATTAGATATTCACACTTTTAAAAAAATGTATAAGACGACTATCAATATTAGATTTTTAGGATTCAACTCCTAACATTTTTTTATCAATTTTCATAACAGAGTTACCTCTGAACAAACTAGACCAATATTCTTATTCTGCTTTAGGGGGAAAGGGTTGTGTTAAAAAGTTACTACTGCCTTTAACTTTGAAGTATCCATTGCGTCAAAAGAAAAAAAAGAAAAAAATACTTTTCGAAATTTTGAAACTACTTGCAAGGGTTGAGTTTCAATAATTTACAACCCAAGGACAAAAACATCCTTTCTTGAAAACAAGATCATCTAAAATTTGAAACTTTTTTTTGTAAATTACGGTAAAAAATTTAAGAATTTCCTTAGAACTGCATGCCCCCATTTATTTTAAGGAAAATTACAATTCAATAGCCGCCCGAATTATTGATATTGTAATGAAAATGTCTTAAAATATGCTATACTTAGATATCCTGATTATTGACTTTTTTAACAAAAATAACCCAAAACTATACAAATTATAATTAAATATTCGATCATAAAGTTAATAAAAATATTCCAAAATTCATTTTTTATCAAAAAGATACCTTACACATTATAAGACATGTGGATCAAAAATATCAAAATATAATGATGCAATACCGTTAAGCAAACGAGTCCTTACACATATAAGACATCTCGATCAAATATATCAAGTCTTATCTAATAATGTTAAACAAACTAGTCCTACAGGGAACTGTAGCCATAATTTGCTTAGACAAATGTCATTGTTTTGTAGCTATAAAATGTGCAAAACATTCAAAGCGAATTCTTGATCGGTTATTGTTTTGTCTCTTAAATTTGTAACTTAGTTTTGAAGCATCCTCCTCGGTGCTTTCTCGCTTTAACAATTGAAATGGTGTATACTAATTATTCCAATCAATTCCGTTTTCCTTAAGAAGAAAAAAGGGTCCAATTTGTTTTGTGATGAAAAATGGACGGTGAGAGTCGATAAACTTCAAGAAAAGTTGACAAATAACTAAACATAAACGGACATCTTGGGAGAGATTTTACAGACAAATTTTCATGGACATCATTATCACCTTTTTCTCAGTGGTACCATGTCAGACGGTTAATGGATAGCGAAAGGTAAATACTAAATGTCATTTTGAAAATTTTCCAAATTTAATCTTCCTCATAGGAAGTTTACTTTCCATTAGCCGAAATTACCTCTTCAAAATTAAATAATATTCCTAATCATATCCAAATACCAAATCCGACTTCTATATACTCCCCGGAAAGCGGAAGTGGCTTTTTGAAAGGTCAAAAAAAGAACGTCTTCCAGACCCTAAAAATAATAATGCTTTGGAATAAGCATGAGTAATCAAATGAAATAAAGCACTTCCAAGACAAAAAAAGTTCTTCTAGTCAAGAAGCTCGTGCTTCTTTTGTTGAAATAAGGGCAAATGGTTTGATTCGACATTTCCTAAGAATCGACTCGATTGTGTAATGACAATTCTACAAAAGAATACTTTGAATAGATGTATCTAGAGAGAATTCGCTTTGAAGCGACTATTCCCTAGATACACACGTCGTGTTATTTCACAATTGAATCAAATTAAAAGAGACCTAAAGTTAGGGATTTATCAATAGGTAATGTTGCACCAATACCCAACCAAAGAGCAACTGCAGTACCAATCAAAAAGACGGTTGTCGCTACTGGACGGCGAAATGGATTTTGAAATTTATTAACATTCTCTAAAAAGGTACTGTTAATAATCCCGCAGGTACTGAAACCATTAAAAGAACACCCAACAATTTATTGGGCACTGTACGAAGTATTTGAAGAAAAAAAAAAGAATAGATCTTCCATTTTTTACCACATATCCTATTTTGACACCAAGAAATGAGGTTTTTTCAAGAAATGTATTGTCACAAATTCATTTGTTTTTCATTAACAAAAATTTTATTTGCGCTTAGATCCAAATTTAGATATTGTGGGATTCCAAATTCAGAGTTTTTCTTTTTAATAGTTCAAAATGCGTTGCAGAACGGTCTATAAAACAAGCGGGTTTTAACGACGCAGACATCAGAATCTATTCTCATAAACTTCAACTACAAAACAAGCTTCAGGCAGGAAATTCAACTCATTTTATCTAGAAGAATTTTCATGGACTTCAGCAACATAATAACTTACCAATTCTCAAAGTGGAAATGCGCAACACTAGTCAGTTTGGATAGTAAAAATACTTTTTTTAGCCAGTATGATTGGAAAAAAAAACCAGTCATTGTTATTAAAAGTCATAAATACTCATTAATGTGTGGAGAGAGAGTCAGTCACATGTGTGATATCAGGTCGAGTACAACTAGCTAACTTACATAGCACAATGTGTTTGGGTTGATTGTAGCTCGAATTCTAATCATCCGATAACATATTGTGCTTAAATTTGTTGCTGGATTGTGGGCGATCCACCGTGCTTATATAATTGTGTCACAGGCTCAAATCCATAAAGACGTTTGGTGGGGTTCGAATCTGTGACCTTTCACCCACATGAATCCACCTTAACCATTGGATCGTCCCTAGGGGACAACCGTGCTTATATTTGTTAAGGAGGTTTGTGGTTGATCCAATAACACACATGCGACTCTCTCCTTATATTAATGGTATTTGTGATCTTTTGATAACAGAAGTGACTAAATTTTTTTTTATCAAGGTAGCTAGAAATTCATTTCTTCTATCCTAAATTAACTACTGAAATGATCCTTAATGGCCTTTTCTCCTTCATCATTTTGCAATTGATCTACGATCGTTGTTTAGCCGAGCAGCTACACTTGGCTTGATTACTCGAAAGCGTCTAAACAATTGAATACCAAGAGAGAGAGAGAGAGAGTCAATGCAAAGAATGTATATATGTACTCAGTGATTTGTGTTATAAGACAGAGGAAAACACACCTTTACTTGTCTCTGAAGATCCTTGATGTAATCCACAGCCAAGTCCAACATATCAGACGTATTTGTTTGCTGATAAATCGGACGCAATCTTAATATTAGAAACCAAATAAATTTTCAAAACGTAGATTATGCAGATCAATGCAAGAAGCAGCATCACCTTCTCCATATTGGGCACAAGTTCTTGCAGCTTCCTCATTCGCTCACTGATTTTAGTTCTTCTAACCTGAAACAAGATCATGTCAAGCTTCTACTTCCACTAAAATGCGAAGATTTCGATTATTTGTGAGTACCCTTTCAGCAATGCTTCTAGGATGAGTAGCACAGCCCCTCTTGGCTCTGATCTTGCAAGGAACTGAATCTTGCAGCAGCTTCTCCATCGCTGCTTTAGGCAAACTTAGGTGATGGGACAACAGAGTTTTAGGTCGATTTCCAGCTTCGTTTTTCTGCTTTTTCCATCATCAGCTAAGAGAAAACAAAATATTAAGAACATACAAGTAGGCGTTAATTAAGACAAGACCTGATTATTGAGGTAAGGATCAGACAGGAGTGGTGAATCATCCCAAGGTAAACCAGTGATGTAGTCGACATCATTTCCATGATCTTCATCAACTTCTGCATTTTCTCCAATATTGCCTTTGTTCCCGATTTCTGGAATCGGGTTCATCATATTCATCCCCGAAGAAGAGTAGTCCATTTGGGTCACAAACCTGTTTGCAGAGGAAAATGTTGCTTCTACATTAGCACTGTTACCGCCTCCGAAGCTGCCCACGCCTCTCATTGTTTTGAACTCTGTGGATTGTTCTGAAACATCTTAACTACATTTCTCAAGTTCCAGCAAAAACAAATGAGGTAGAGGTAACTACAAACCAAAAGATTAGTCTTCTTCAGCATTAATACCACCATCATTTCTCCTAAAACTTAATTTGCTAGATTCAATTCCTATATTTTCTTTATTTCTCAAAAAAAGAAGGCAAGAATTTCCATATTTTCTTTGAACTTATCATGTCTAAAAAAGGACGATGAAGCGTAGCTCAGTTGATAAGATATTTTCCCTCCAATCAATAGTCACCTAGAGGAGTTAGTGTGTGTGAGGATGTGTAACTCTAAAAAAAAAAACCTTCGGTTAAACACAACAATTACTTTAGGCCCTTTTCTTTGCAAATTGTTGTATGTTTTTCTAAACAATATTACTCAAGATTTATTTCCCTAAATTATTGATGAAATGAGACGTCACACAAGTCAATAACAGCAGAAAACTACCATTTTCGATGTTTATGCTGGCGAAAAGGCCAGCAGGCGAACTGCTATGACGAATGAGGCCAGAAACGCCATCGCCTTCCATCTTGATCTGCGCCGGGCAATTTGAGTTGAAAGGCGCAAACACTTTGCCGTACGAGGTGTCGGCGACGGCAGCAGCTTCGGCACCAGTCTCGGAATTATGGCTCGGATATATCATCTGAGATGCCGAGGAATAATCATTACTCTGCTGCCTCTGCAGCTTCTGCGGCGGTTGATACTCTTCATTCTCCGACTTTCTCAGCGGCAGCAGCTGCGACGGCAGAGGAGCAATTGATGGACGGTTTTCTTGCGCGCCGGCGCCGGAGCTGTTCATGAACCTGGAGAAAATTACTTGCGTCTCAGGACTCGAAGCTCGCGGGTTGAAGAGCTCCGCAAAGTCGTCTTCTCCGAATCCGCCATCGCTGGTTGGAGCGCTCAGAAGGCTGGTCAAATACGAGCTCGGGGCTGACCTGTATCGGGTCAGCCCCGACCCCATCTGCGTATTTTGCTGGAATTGGTGCTGATGGCTATTCATCAAGTTTTGACGAAGGAAAGGAAGAGGTAAACGAGACCCTTAGGATCTTGAATTTCAAGTTGAAATTTATGAACTATCCGCTTAGATTGAAGAAAATTTAAAAAAAAATCGCATCAAACATGCGTGTACAACGCTTCTACACACACCTTGGCAAATCCAAGAAGCGGAAGTTCACCAAATAATGTAATTTGGAAATGGATTATTGGAGTGAAAATGAAAGATGAAGATAGAGAGGTGGTGTGAATAGGAATATATCAAATTTGAAGGACAGAAAAGGAAGAAGGAAACAAGCAGCAAAAAGGTAGGGGTCCTTATTAGACGCACACATCGGCAACTTTTATGTGTAAGAACTTTTATCCTTATAAAAGATAGCTTTTTTATCCTCAAACATAAAAGTACTCCTAGATTTGAGCTCAAAGTGGAAGTGGAAGAGTGGAGATGGTGGTGCTGGCAGACTGGCAAACTAGAAGTTGGAGTAGAGAGAGAGAGCTGAAAATGGTGCGGCCAATAGGAACTCGTGGACACCAGGGATCTCGGCCATTTTGGGGTAAAACAATTCCAAGAAAAGTATTTTGGCATTAATAGCTTTTGATTTTTCTCTGATTTTTAATGATATAGTTAGTGATTCATTACGGTTCTGCCGCTTCTTTTTGATTTACGGTCGACCTTTTGTTGACTTTCACGTTTTCACATGAGCTATCAAGGCCAAAGTTACTATACGAGCCGGGTTGGGCCGTCCTCACACTAAACCTATTTTTCTGTAACATACCGGTCCAAGAAAAATGAATTAGTGTAATTTTACCTGGGCCGACCCAAACCCGCGAGCCTAATGCATCACTCAGGTCGGGTTGGGTCGCCCCACCGTCTTTAACTAAGCACGTATATAGGTCAGGTCGATTTTAACACTTTTATACTCATCTTGTTTATTGTAGAGGATCACCTTTACACTGACCAAATCTGTGTTATTTTATAATTCAAATCATTTATTCTCTTTACAATCTTTTAAACTATGGATTTATTCTCTATCGATGAGTTGAGATGATAATTTATTGTTTCAAGTTCATACAAAAGGAGGTATCATAAAATGGACAGGTGTTGAGTTTGCTGAACTGTATAAGAAGACGTGCGTTCTACTTAATTATTTTCTTCCAACATCCTAATATTTAATAATGGTGAACTGTTCAGTTTGTAGATTGATACTGTTTTAAAAAAAAGTCATTTTTTAATGAGTAACTGTGAAAATATAAAGTGGTAATAATTTGACAAAGAAACTATTTGCTCGAAGGAGATAAGATGCAACTTAATTTTACGGGGGAAATCATACTGCTTCAACGTTAAAAATAGATTTAGAATACTTCGTCACAAAAACAAAGAAGCTATAGAAAAAGTTTGGCATCTTCAATAGTAGATTCGTTTACATATATATATATATATATATTAGCCATGAAATGGCCGCGTTGAGATGGGCACACATACCTACAACTCATTGAGTACTTAATTGCACAATTAAGTCAACAAAGCTTTTATTAATCGCTTAAACAATACAAAGTGCATCTCATTACGCAAACTCTAGAAGAGAGTTAATTAGACAATTGTGTTGTATCAGCTTGAGAATTCCGTGAATTATTTTGAAATTTTAGAAGAGAAATTTGATATATTTTCATAGGGGTGGTCTCCTGTGTGCGCAGCGCGCACAATGAGACCCTCTAATTAATTTCTTAATTAATTATAATTAAAATTAATTAATTTAATAAATTTTAATTGTAAATTAATAAATCATAATTATGAATTAATAAATAATAATTTTGAATTAATAAACCCTAATCGTGAATTAATAAATCTTAATTTTGAATTAATAAGCCTAAATGGAATTAATAAACTCTAATTTTAAATTAATAGATCCTAATTGTGAATTAGTAAATCCTAATAGTGAATTAATAAATTTTAATTTTGAATTAATAAATCCCAATTAGAATTAATAAACCCTAATTTTGAATAGTAAACTCGAATTGTGAATTAATAAACCCTAATTTTGAATTAATAAATCCTAATTTTGAATTAATAAACTCTAATTTTGAATTAATAAACCTTAATTATGAATTAATAAACTATAATTATAAATTAATAAATTATAATTAAAAATTAATAAATTTAATTAATAAAATCTAATTATCCTTACTCACCATAATTAATATATAATTATTTTAATAAAAAAACAAGGATAAGCTTCGATGAGACGAAACTCACCCAAGTTTTTGTCATTTTCATATTGTTTCTAAAATAGAGCTTTATGAAGACTCCTATGAACTCGGACCTAAACAAAAATGTACCAAGCCCATACAAAGCATGGTGGCTTGGAAAGCCCACATACTACCAACTAAATGGAATAGAAAAACTAAGGTTTTCTTGTAAATAATCTCATTTTATGCACTATAGTCATCTATTTACTAAAACAGTAAAAAATGTTAACCCTTGTAGCCCCAAATTAAATACCTAATAAATACATCTAGCTGGTATTTTGGCACTAGGATTATACTAGAAGAAGGAAACTGCAAACTGAATTGTTGATTCATTTTTTTTTTTTGGGAATTTGTTTTGGATATTTAATTCATCATTATATTCTTAACATGCTTCTACATAATTAATCGTAGAACATATAAGTTTTTTCTCGTATATATCTTCGAATTTCTGGCAAAAGTGGTTGATCTAGGACTCCAGTTTTGATTTTCAAAATCATATCTCAGTGTCTGAATTTCGATGTTAGATAGACAACAAACTATGAAAAACACAAAAAAATCATCATCAATTGAGATTTTGAGATCTAACCAAAACTTATCTATTGAAAACTTATAAATTAAGGGAACAAATTGACGACAAAGCGCTCAACATCTTTTCTCATACTCGCCAAAAATAGTTATCAACTAATCTCACTGAAGTTCGCTTAACACCGCCATACACAACTTTCACTTCAAGAAATTCACTCGATCAACGACGGACATACGACGGATAATAGTTCGTCGCTAATCAACGACGGAACAACGTCGGTTTTAAGGCGGATGATCTCTTTTTAAATATCTAAAATATTCCGTCGGTTTTCCGTCGTTGATTAACGACGGTCGTGACTCCGTCGTTAATTAACGACGGACTTTCGACAGCTTAAATCAACGATGAACATTCAACGATGGAATTACGACGGAGTAAATCAACGACGGATCAGCGACGGAACAACGACGAAATATCCTTCGTTGATCCGTCGCTGTTTACTCCGTCGTTGATCAACGACAGAATAAACGACCGTCATTGATCACCAACGGAATTACGACGTATGTTTTCCGTCGTTGTTTTGTCGTCGTTGATCCATAGTTGAATTTTTAAAATGTTATAAATTATATCATTTCTTGCTTTCATATTCAATTTATTTGTGTAGAGGAAATTGAAAATGGCAAATGAAAATGATCTTGAGAAGGTAAAAACATCACTGGAAAAGGTTCTTGAGGTGGCAAAAGTATCATTGAAAAAAGCTGAGTATGTTGCTTTGCAAATTAGTGATGCAGTAGCATCATTTAGTACATGCGACATGCATCGTTCTTCTACACATTCCATTCGTCTTGATGTCATTAACGTTGAAGAAAATTCTATCGTGAATGATCAAGATGTGCAAGAAGTTCATGCCGAGATACTTAAGATTTTAATACCGGAGTTGTTTGAGAAAAAATAGATCATGAATAACTTATTTTCTTATTGTATTTCGAATGTTGCAAACATTTGTATTTTATTGTATTTTGAATGTTGCAAATATTTTATTTTATTGTTGCAAACATTTTAGTTTTATTGTATTTTGAATGTTTCAAACATTTTAGTTTTCTTGTATTTTGAATGTTGCGAACATTTTAGTTTTATTGTATTTTGAATGTTGCAAACATTTTAGTTTATCTAAAATTATATTTGAATGTTGCAAACATTTTATTGATTTAGTGGTTGTGATTTTGAATCTTGCATTGAAAATAAAATATATAATGCATTAAAAAATAAAAAAATCTAAAATATCGACAGATCAACGACGGAAAGGGACCATCGTTGATCAACGCCGGAATGTACGTCGTTGATCCGTCGTTAATTACCGACGGACTGTCATCCGTCGTTGATCACCGACGGAAAGTCCGTCTCTGTTACGTCGGTGATCAACGTCGGAATATCATCCGTCGTTGATACGTCGTTGATCGACGACGGTCGTGCGTAGACAACGACGACATCTATATCCGTCGTTGTTCCGACGGTGATTCAACGACGGACTAAGAGTCTGTCGTTGATAGGAATAACGACATTTTTGTACCGACAGACTTTGTCCGTCGTTGTTCCGTCGTTGTTTATGATCACCGACGGACTTATTCGGTATAACGACGAAAATTTCTGTCGTTGATCGCGCTATTTCTTGTAGTGTTTAATGGACGAATAAAAATCCATTATTACTTTTCTCTACGTTAGGAGATGCACTCATGTAAAAATCTACTGTGAAAATATAGGATAAGATTATCTAATAAGTTTAAAATTTATTAATCCATCATCAATCCGTCAAAAATAAATGATGGATTAACTTGAATTATTTTTATTTATCCAATATCATGAAAAATAAACGTCATTTAGTTGAAAAATCAAATCCCAATGATATTGTGATATACTTTAGTTGATGAGGTGTGCACCTTTGTTGTAAAAGATTATTGATGCTTGGACAACATAAGAAGTATTGGCGCCATTTTTCACCTTCATAATAATAAAACGATAAGTTATGCATATATTTGTCATATTTGAGCATACAAATGCATAAAGCTAATATTTTTTGAAAGCGATAAAGCTAATATTTAAGTATACAAATACACAAACTCTCAACATAAATGATGGATTAACTTGAATTATTTTTATTTATCCAATATCATGAAAAATAAACGTCATTTAGTTGAAAAATCAAATCCCAATGATATTGTGATATACTTTAGTTGATGAGGAGTGTGCACCTTTTGTTGTAAAAGATTATTGATGCTTCGGACAACATAAGAAGTATTGGCGCCATTTTTTCACCTTCATAATAATAAAACGATAAGTTATGCATATATTTGTCATATTTGAGCATACAAATGCATAAAGCTAATATTTTTTGAAAGCGATAAAGCTAATATTTAAGTATACAAATACACAAACTCTCAACATAAAATTAAATAAGAGCTCACACCTTGATTTGAAATATTATTCGAAAGACTCAAAGTATGTCAATGACTTAGTTATTTTGCGCTTAAATTCATTAAATCTAAAGTTTGTAAATCGATATTTTACTTTAAAATAAAAGTTCAATTAATGTCATGACATGCTATGCAAATTCATAAATCTTAAATGAATTAATGTAAAGTCTATGAATAATTTATGATATTATATTGTCAAATATTAAATTTATATAACTTCAAGAACCTAAGATATATTATATAAATTATTTCAGCAATTAATATATCTTTGAGTATTTTGAACTAATTATATTTTTGATGCAAGCGAGAAAAATTATTAAAAGATACTAAATATAGATATGGAAAATTTAGATGGGAAAATATTTTTAATTGGGATGGCTTATAGTATCTATGAATCATGATACTTTTGCCGTGGTCATGCATAAGTTTATTATACAAATTACTCAATTTAAAATAGAAGTACATATGTTTTTCTGAAAGGTCCTATACTAATTTCTATTCGTTAAATATTCACTAACATTTGCTTCTACATAATAATTTGACTTTCCATGATAATACGATTTTGCAAATCCTCCTCCAAAAATTGAAAAAGGAGGAGTGAAAGAATAAACCAGAAACCATGAACGGCTAGTTAATAGTAATACCTAATAATCTATACGATTTCAAATACGCATACTTTCCCTCCCACTTATATATTTGAATTTTATTTTCAAATTCCCAGGCTGAAAATTGCATTTTCCAGACACAGAAAATAAAACCATAAATTTCCACCGAAATTTTCTCAATCAAAAACTCATGGATTGGGACGACGGCGAGTCAGGGTTCGCCGCCGGCTTTCCCCCCGCACTGGTGTCTCTAACCCCATTCGCCTCCGCATTCTCACCCTCGCCACGCCGGCTATCAAGCTGCTTCATGCGGCCGGCTACGCCGGTTAGATCAAAACGGCGCCTTGCTTGGGTGTCTCTTCAGGGTCGACTTGTTGGAGCCGACGAAGCCAGCTCGGCTAAGGCTGTAGACCCCAATGGCGTCTTCACCGCCGAAGAGGCGGCGGCGTGGGAGCTCTTTACCCCCGTTCAAAGGGTTTTGACCGTCGCTGTTGTCGGGGCCGCAGCCACGAACTCGAAGAAGAACGAGCAGATCTCCAAGCTGCAAAAATCAGTTGAATTGAGGGTCAGTTTTTAATTTTCTTATTTGGAAATGTTATTTTATTTAATTCGCTACTGATATAATTAATGAAAGTGGGTGTTGGGCTTTAATTGTTTTAGTAAGTAGTCGGATTTTGAGATATTCTTCTCGAAATATTGATGTTATGATCCCTCATTCATTTACTGAGGATTTGATTTTTGTGGCTGAAGAAGCAACAATTGATTTTTCAACTATTTTATGTGGGAGATACAGAGATACATTAATTTCATGCGCTAGCAAAGCAAATTATTGAAAATAGCATACAAAAGCACAGTTTAGATGTAGTTATGCTCTGTAAAGCATTTTCTCCTATTGATTCACTTATGAAGTATTACCTATTTCATGTGTGTGTATATAAAATGTAATTTCGTTTTATTTATAAAATTTGTTCCAGGATCAAGTGCTATTTAGCATGCAGAAAAAGCTCGACAATCTATGTGAGCAGTTGAATTATTTCAAGGAGCAGACTGAAGTTGAGACTAAAACAACGATGGAGTGTGGTTGTAACCTTAGACATCATAACATCTCATCAAATGATTCTTTGGTAATCTTCTAATGTGATAGTCCTTTTCTGATCATGAACAAAGCGGTTGATTGGTCTGCATTTTACTTTTAATTTTTGTGTTTTCCAAGTTCAACACATCAACTAAAGGATCAAATGTGGATGAGTTGTTCAAGTACAATATGCCGACATTAAACGAGACCGAGCCAGATGAGCGCCGAATGTCTGATTTGTCAGATTGGGCTTCCAGTGTTACTTCTTCTGTTGATATTCAGGTATATAGATATTGATAACTTGTTTTAGTTTACCCTTTTTATTTGGATTTTGGAAAATGATCTTCAAGTTGCTTTGTTCTTAAAAACTCAATTCATTCTTAGTGGAAGTTCTTTCTTATCTTTCCAAACCACTTCACGTTGCTAGAATTAGAAAATCGTGTTCTTCAGCAAACTATGTTATGTGTCACTGAGGATAATGACTTGTATGTCTGCTCCGGTGTATGTTATAGAAGTTTAAGAAAATGTGTCGAGACTCTGCACTTTCCTACTGTGAGTTGCAGCAAGTCCAGCAACCAAATAGTCGACTGTTTACTTTACCCAAAAGTAGGAAAGATTATGCGGCGTTTACTCTGTGCGATAGGATAGATAGATCAAACGTATAAACTGAGTATTTTGAAGGATTAGACTAGAAGCATGTTCAAAATTAATCAATCCATCAAAATAAATGATAGGTTACCCAATATTGCTTTTATCATCTATCCATCCTATCACCTACAGTAAATGCTCCTTGTTATTGAATAGCTACGAGCCTTTAAATCCATATTTAAAAGGGTGAGAACCGAGAAGAAAGAGATCAGTATTTGGACGCTATTCTTATGTGCTTCTCTCCCAGGTGGACAGTTTAGCACTGGAACATGCTATTGGCAGCCTGAGAAAAGAATGTGATGAGAAGGATGCTACCATCAAGGAACTGTCTACTTATCTTCGTTCATCTGAAGTCTTGAGTTCAAAGGTAATATTTTTTCGTTGATTTAGCACTGTCTATTCTATTGTTTGCTATTCTTTCTCTCGTTTATGACAAATTTCTGGTACTTTTGCAGAGGATTGTGGAATTGGAAGATATCATTCGCCGTAAGAATATGATCATCAACAAGCTCCGGAAAGACATAATAACTCTGGAACAGAAGGTAAGGATCCATGCTCACTATATATCTGCAAAACCAGCTCAATGAAAAAGAACTTTCGTTGTGCAAACCACAGACATTATGGCTGGTTATAGTATGTTGTAGCTAAAACATGATTCTTACCACGGTTAATAATGCAAACATATGCTTCGTGTGATGAACGACTAATCTTGTGCAGGTTGTGAGCCTAACAAGACGCCGGAGAGCCTCTTTCTCAGAAGCAAGTACAGATTTGCAGCATCTTCCTACATTGATGGATAATGTGCTTTTTGACATGGACAGTACGACTGATCCTTCGTCTTCAGATTCGGACTGCATTCCTAGGAATAGAATGCAAGCTCCACTTGTGGAAAGGCAACTAATCTCCGTTCGAAAAAACTCCAAAGAAGACGTGAAATGTGATCGTGCTAAGAGTTCACCTTTGATTCAGCAGAAAGAGAACTCATTCAATCAGCAGCATACGACGAGTGGCGGTGGAGAGAACAGAAGCAGGAGACGGCCTCCTATCAAATCCAAGGAAGTAGCGCCTCTAAAGAGATGGGTTTAGTGAGTATTTTCAAATGAACCATGGCTATGCACCATAATGAATTATTAGGTCGTTAGAAGATAGGCCTTTATTGATAGTGTGGCTAATCTCGCTATAACAACATTTTGAATTTTCTTCATGAAATCATCTCGATTATGAGGAAAAGCTATCGCGATAAGAGCTGCACATCTGGGATACATATCGATGTTTTGAGTCAGAAACCTTCATTCGCATGGTCGGAAAATATCTATCTCGAAATTTTCAATGAGAATGTTTTAGTGTCCACATGTATTAACATCCGAATCTTGGTATGTTACACCATTTTTTTATTGGTTTTATGGGGAATGTTGTTATGTTATACCATATTAACATGTATATTAATGCGTCAAATTTATAAGGGTTAATAGTGGTTAAATTCACTAACTTTTACAAAATTTTGGCTTGTCAAATGCACTTTTAAATTTTAATGACAATATATAAATTTTTCATTTTTCTAATTTTTCTCATGACACTCTAAATTGAATCAACGTGATAAAATCAGAAATGATATAGCAATCAAACGATATTATTTTAAATTTGTCACATAAAAAAATAAAATTTACATCTCCTCCCTCTCTCATCCCACCCTACCAGCATTCTCATTCCTCCTATCCGGTGACCACCACCTTCGGAAACGGGCGGCGTTTCCCATGTTAATTGCCTCACACTGCTCAAATGGGACTGAGTCACCTCATTTCTCGGGCCATTATCCGATCCGCCCGCCTCGCCGCCTCCAACTCTCGCCACCAGCTCCGCCGCGCCATCGTCACCACGCCGAAGCTCCAAAACTCAGCTAAAGCAGTTGCGACGAAGACCCAGCCCGAGCCAGATCTCCCCAAGAGGAACCCCGTCGCTGACGCCCGTATACATTTCCACAACCCGGACGATGCAATCGAGGTCTTCGTCAACGGGCTACTCGGTCAAAATCCATGGAGCTCCAATTCAGTCCCAGAAACATCAACCACCCCATTCACGCCATCCTCTTGTTCGTTCTTCAGGCGGCGACGCTAGGGCACGCTATTCACCCAAACGATTGCTGCCGATTGGATTGGGATCGTGATCGATCTTAAATTGTAAGGGAAATAAATGCTAAGAACACCAAAGATTTACGTGGTTCGATCCGTGAATAAGATCTACGTCCACTCGGCAAGAGAGAGTATGTGTATTGAGAGTGTAAGAAGCGATTACAAAGAGAGTGAATGAATCTATGTCATCTAATCTAGCCTCTATTTATACACAATGTATTGACCTAGATCTCGAATCCAAGTCTTCTAACTAGGATTCGAGATCCTATCCTCTCGAATTAGGATTCTTTAGATACGGCCGAGCTTTCTGCTCCTCTTGACTTTAGGAGTCTTCATGGGCGAACTTGTCCGTGCCGAGCTTGATGTCGTGGTTACTTGTATTGGGCCCGATGCTTGGGCACGTAGTTGGGCAGATCCTATCACAACCCCCAAAAGACGCAGAAACGAGGTCATGCCGGATTGGGGTTGTTGTGACGAAGCGGGTTTGGACGATCTTTGACATTCTTTTCATTGTCCGACTTTGTGTGTCAATGCTTCGACGTCAGATATCGATCTTTGTGCTCGCCGAGGCGCCCGCCGAGGTCTTGTTTGTTGTTTGTATCTCGGCGAGGTGTCCCGCTTCGCAACGAGGCGTTATGCCGAGGTTTTTGACCGCTTCACCTATCAGGCGTTAAGAGAGATCTCCGACCGCTTCACCGACGAGGCGCTTAGCCAAGTCTTTGGGTAACTTGACTGTCGAGGCGTTAAACCGAGGTCTTGTGAATGGCTTCACCGCCGAGGCGTTATGCCGAGGTCTTCGACCGCTTCACCCGACGGCGCGTTATGCAAGTCTTCGACCGCTTTACCGACGGCGCGTTAAGTCGAGGTCTTCGACCGGCTTCACTCGACGAGGCGTTGTCGAGGTCTTCGATCCGCTTCACCGACGAGGCGCGTCGAGGCGAATCACGGATTTTCGCCGCTCTTGAGCATCGACGCGAGATACGCATTTAATGCGCATTAAATTAGCGCGTCGATTCCCGATAAAGTGCATATTAGGGGACCGCCTTCCTCGATACGCAATATCTCTTATCACTTTGCTTTCTACATTTCTCGACTTTCAAAAACTCTCGCGCTTCATGAAAACAGTTTATTCTCGCCATTGACGACTTGAAGCTTTTGTCTTCTTCATCGATAAACAAAAGTAAGTAATGGCCACTTCTTCCTATAACGAGTCGCTGAGGCCAAATCTTGTCTGCTCCGTCGATTCGTTAGTGTCTCTTCCTGTTTTTACCCGTATTCATATGCCTCTTTCTGAGTGTAGTCTGCGATTCCCCTCAGTGGGGGATTGCGGCAAAGTGTCTTCTTTTTCTTCAATCCTAGGTATTTCTGATATTAGGGATATTTGTTTTCAATATAGTATTCCCTCTAGTATTGAGTTCGTTGCCCCCCGTCCGGAGGATAGGGCTTGTGCCCCTCCGGATGGTTTTATTGCAGTGTATGAGGACAAATTCAAGGCTGGTCTTCGCCTTCCTTATCCTTATGTATATGTTGAGTTCCAAGAGATGTTTGGCATATCTCGCCCAACTCTCGCCGAACTCATTCCGCATACGATCGCCTCTAGGTGTCTATGCCTATAGCATAATTTTCCTTTGACCTGGGGCATGTCCTTCGCTTTTGAATCGGCGGCTCGAGGTGGTATTATTTATCACCCCGTAGGAAATTCAAAGCAAAGATTAAATCGAAGATCTCCAACCGCGTAAGAAGTTCTTCTTCCGCTTTCGAGGACATATGGAGTTTCCATGGCGATCCGATAAGATCGCCGATGTGTTTGTCGACAAGGGCTTCAAGACCGGAAGAGGCTGGACAAAATTGGCCTTGTTGACGAGGTCTTCTCGAGGCCGAGCTTGCCATGGGGCTTAGCCCTTATGATCCTACCTCCAGGGTGGAGTCGGTGAAGGTGAGGCCCTTCTTCCTCTTTCTTTTTTCCATGATTATACGTGTTGATGCTGACCTATGTATTTCCTGGTAGTGAACCTCTAAGGAAAAAAGAAGAAAGGAAGGAGCCGATCTCTGTGGCCGAGCCGATCTCTGTAGTTGAGCCGCCGTCCCTGACCTTGAAGGATATCGAGGACATGCCCGAAATGGGTGCGGAGCCTTCGAGATCCCCTTCGCCGCAGCCACTCAAGCGCTTGAAGAGGCGGAAGCATGTAATCCCCGAGTCCTCGGTTGCCGCCGAGGCCGAAAAGCGAGATCATCGGTTCCAAGTCGTCACTGCCTCTTTCCCGAGGTTTTGTACCGTCCTTATACTTTGTGTAGTAGTATAAAATTGTGTTCTTCCGACCGATGTATATATTGTGTAGGGGTCGAGGACGTGGCAGCCGAGGTGTCAAAAGTATCCGATCTTATATCGGATTACTTGAAGGGCGCCACATGCAGCTTTGACGGGTGGCCCAGATGCCGGGAGGTGGAGGCGGAGAATACCTCCTCGCTCAAGAAATATCCGAGGCCGAGGCTAAGATCCGGACCTCGTCAAACAAAAAGCGGCGGATCGACGGCCATTGAGGCGGCGGCAAGGGGCCGATCGGGAGAGCAGCTATGGCGGAGGAGGCAGGCGGCCGAGGCGGCGAAGGCCGAGGTTGCCTTGATGAAGGTTGAGTGGGACAGCTCGCCGTCGGAGGCGGACATGGCGAGCTCGCAGGAGAAACGCCGCGTGCCTTTGCGAGAGGTCGCTCATGTCGGCGAAGCCCGGATGGTTTCGACGCTACCGAGGTGCTTAATAAGCGTGCCGTCTCGGATGTCATCAAGAGGTCGCCGAGACTACCTGCACTGGACAAAGCCAAGTATGGGTACGAGGAGACCGAGGATGATGTCCCGAGACGGGCCTATTTTGATGTGCTCGCCCGCGCCCGAAGGAGCTTCCGTCTGCGTAACCTCGCCTCCTCCTGGTTCTTTGTCTGCGAGTCTGCTCGTGCTCGCCCCGTGGATCGGGATCCCCTGACCGAAGCTTTATTATCTGATCATGCAAAGGGGTCGGGGGAGGCAGCTAATGCTTCGAAGGGCGTCGAGACTCCGGTGGTTCCCGAAGAGGCCGAAGCTGGACGGGCCGAAAATAGGGCGGAAGAGGCTGAGGCTATCCAGGCTTCGGAGGCGGCGGATGTGGTCGAAGCTTCTGGAGGGGTCAGTTGATCCCCCCATCTTTTTCACTCCTTTTTTTTTTTTTTTGAATGTAAATGTACATTGATTTTTGCCTAAGGGCATGTTAATAAAATCACAAGTTTATGTTAAGAAACTTATCTTTTTTATTCGATTGTCTCTCGAATGCTTGATGCTTCTCCTCGGTTGAACCGAATCAAGACCTATCGCGGGCTCTTGAGTTGAAAGAGGTCGAACTCTCCATATAAAGGCAGCTTGGTCACGCATGGTGAGTCCGATGTCACATAGAGCCGCCAGAGAGCCGTGACGAGCTCCGTGCTCGCTTTTGAATTGGAGGAGGCGCTCGAGGTCGCCAGGAGAAGGCCAGGTGATAGCCGAGGAGCATGCCGAGTACGAGGAGGTTATCCACCGAAATGGTGGGATGACGATCCCGAAGTTGAAGCCAAGGTTGTCGAGGCTGCTGCCCGTTGTTCGAGGTACAGGCGCGAATATGGTCGGACCTCCTGGCAATTCACGGAGCAAGACTGCTGAATTAAAAGGCTCGAGAGCATATACAAAATCGCCATCGCCGACAACCACAACGACGAAATACTTGACGGATGCGATGCCTCTTCTTCACGGAGCTTTCTCGCCTAGAATAAATGAACCAAATTATGACGATCCGGAGTGGCGCGCAAGAGAGGCGTGCTATTACCCTCGAACGCCATGGACCTCCAGCGCCGAGACGGGCGCCATCAAGTGGTCGAGGCCGAGCTCGCAGAGCTGCATCGCCAAGTGACCGAGGTCGCTGGCCGGGCCCGTAATATAGACCGAGGACGAGGTAGAGGTAGGATTAGTATAGATGAGTCTTTGAATTCGATTTTTCTGTGGATTGGCTCACTTTTCCCGATCCGCCCGTCCTCGTAAAATGTAACTGTACATCTTTTATTTAATAAGAATGGTTTCTTGTTGACTTTGTATTTGAACAAGAGTAATATGCGAAAGTAGTTCGTCCTCGTAGAGAATTCCGCTCGAAGAAATCGCTCGCATAAAGGTAGGGTTCCTTGTTTTTGCCGAGGTCGTCGGGAGGGTGGTCCCTTCGCTACATAGAGAACGGCTTCAAATAAACGAAGGTAGTCGATCTCGTATGTAGGAATGGTTCCTGTTTTTTGCCGAGGTCATCGGGAGGGGTGGTCCCCTTCATCTACATAGAGAGAACGCTTCGAAATAAACGAAGGTAGTCTGATCTCGTATGTAAGCATGGTTCCTGTTTTTTGCCGAGGTCATCGGGAGGGGTGGTCCCCTTCATCTACATAGAGAGAACGCTTCGAAATAAACGAAGGTAGTCTGATCTCGTATGTAGGCATGCGCGCGTTTAAATTTACATTCGTATGAAACGAATGTAATCTGACCTCCGTCGAGGGAATTTGTCCTCCGTAGAGGGTAAATAATGTGAAGATTAATTATGCATTAGTGACAAGTAGAACTCGTAAAAATAATATTTTATTGATAAAAGATGACGCGACCACCAAATAAGACTCGGACTCTAAACAGACTTTAAAATATGACCGAACAAGACCCGACCCTTGACACTTATGCATAATATTTCTTCAGATGGATGATGTGCCATGCGTTGGGTAATTGCTCACCGGACAATTGAGCGAGCTTATAGGCCCCTTTGCCGAGGACTTCGTCGACCCGGTAAGGTCCTTCCCATGTGGCTTCCACTTGCCGAGCGCGGCTTTGTCGACTTCATTATTTCGAGCACGAGGTCGCCCACTTGAATTGTCGGGTTTTAACGCTACCGGTTGTAATACCGAGCTACTTGTTGCTTGTCCGAGCTTCCTCGATGTAGGCGAGGTCTCTTTTCTTCGAGTAGGTCTAGATCACTCGTAGATTTTCCCCATTTGCTTCGGCAGAAGTCAATGGTACGAGGACTCGAGACTCGATCTCGCAGGATCATCGCTTGGTTCCATACACCAAACTGTATGGTGTTTCTCCGCTCGAGGTCCGAGGTGTTGTTCGCACGACCATAAGACCTGTGGTAAATTTTCCACCCGAGGCCTTTAGCTCGGTCGAGACGAAGTTTTAGACCCTTTACGATGGTCCTGCTGGTAACTTCGGTCCCGACCATTTGCTTGAGGATGGGCCACCGAGGTGAACTTTGTTGGATCCAAGCTCCCGACACCAATTCAATGTTTTATCCGTGAATTGTGTTCCGTTATCCGAAAGGAGGATATGGGGATGCCGTCGACACACTATGTTCTTCCATACGGGTTGAGGCGTTTTGCTTGTGATTTTCGCCAAGGGCTCGACTTCCACCCACTTCGTGAAGTAGTCGATCGCAACAATTAAAAATTGAGTCGTCCCGGTGCTTTACAAAGGGCCCACAATGTCGATCCCCATTGCATAAACGGCCAAGGGCTCAGACGGAGGTGAGGTCGGTGCAGGGTAGCCTTGGCACGCTCCCATGGATTTGACACTTCGGACACTTTTTACGAGGTCCATCGAGTCTTGGAACATTGTTGCCAATAGTATCCCCATCGCATGACTTTCTTTGACAAGGCTCGGGGTCCGATGTGGCTTCCGCATCGAACCTTCGTGTATTTCTCGTGAGAACGTAATTAGCTCGGTTCGGACCCAAGCACCTTAAGAGAGGTTGAGATATGACTTTCAGATAGACTCCTCGCTCAATTGTATATCGCAGATTTGTTCAGATCCTCCTAGCCTCCAACTTGCCGTAAGGGCGATTCGCCTTCTCCGTGTACTCGAATGGGAGTCATCCAATTGGGTTCTTTATCCGAGACTATGTTGACCTCGGCCCGCCTTCGCATCGCTTATGCTCCCGCTGGACTTCATCTTGGCGGGCTCGTTGATGACGAGGCCAATTTACTTAAGATGTCACCGGCTATTTTGCTCCCTCGGGATGCGAACTATCCGAAGTGTGAGAAAGTCCGTTGCAAGCTTTTGCTTTTCAAGATACTTCTTCATTCGCCGCTTTTGCCGTATTTTCCCAACATTTGGCTTACGACGACTTGAGAGTCGCCGTGAACTTGCACGGCTCGTATCTCGAGACTTTGAGCGAGGCGAAGTCCCGCGATCGATGCTTCCATACTCCACTTCGTTGTTCGTATTTTGAATGTGAACCGGTGAGTAGGCGATCTCTTGGTCGTCCGGCCTAGGAGTAAGATACCGCCCGCTATTTTTTTTCCCAAGCCCGCCAACGAGTTGCCAAGACTTCTGTTTCAACCATGGGTTCGGCTTGCATCGCCCGACACGGACTCGGTGGGCTTTTTTCGACGGTTAGCCTCGGCAAGGAAATCCGCTAGGCTCGACCTTTGATGGCTGGCGGGCGTAAGGATATATCGTGCTCGCCCGGTTCGATTGCCCATTTCGCGATTCTCCCCGATGCCGGGCCGTCAATACTTGCCAAGTGGGTAGTCATGAGGACTTGTATGGGATGTGCATGGAAGTATGGACGTAGTCTCCTCGCGGCGTTTATTAATGCTAAGGCAAGCTTCCAAGGGTCGATACTGCTTCCGGCCTTTAGTGCTCGGTGATGAAATACACCGGAGCCGACGTCCTTCTTCTCGCACTGTGACGCACTTATGGATTCGTCCGAGGCGGCGAGGTAGAGGAAAAGGACCTCTCCTCTTCGGGACGGATAGAGTGGGAGCTTGGCGAGGTAGCTCTTGAGGTCTTCGGCGGACCTGCACCTCATCCCATGAGAATTTCGGGCCTTTTGAGTATCTTGAAGAAGGGTAGTCGCTATCCGCGGCTTTTGAAAGAAAGCGGCTTAGTGCGGCTATGCACCGTCACCACTGTACGCCATGGATGGTCTTCGCATCTTCATTTCCAAAATGGTTTGGACCTTGACGGGTTTGCTTTTAGCCTTCTGTGAAACCCAACACCCTAAGAACTTTCCGCACCGGACCGCAAACGTGCACTGGGATTTAGTTTAGGTTGATTTTCCGGAAGGCCGAGGACGATCCGAGGTCGGAAACACATGCGCTTCTTCCTTGCTTTTGACGACGATGTCGCTCACGATACCTCCACATTCCGACCTATGTAGGGTGAAATATTTTGTCCACCATCCTTTGATAGGTAGCCCTGATTTTAAGGCCGAATGGCATCTTTTATATGCAAAGACCGAAGTCGGTAATGAAGGCCGTCTTGGCAGCGTCTTCGTCGTCCATCGTGACTTGGTGATACCTTTGTATAAGTCTAAGAAATCAAGACTTCAGATCCGACCAACGCGTCGACCTTCTTGTCAATGTTGGGAAGGGATAGCAACTTTGGGCAATGCTTGTTGAGGTCGGTGTAGTCAATACACATTCGCCATCCCTCCTCCTTTCTTCACCATCACCGGTTGGCTATCCGGTCGGATATTTGACCTCGAACAAGATGCGTGCTTTTAACACCGGGTTCACCTCGTCATGAATGACTTGATTCCGCTCGGCCGCAAAATTTTTGCTCACGAACCGGCTTTATGTTCGGGTCGATGTTGAGCGGTGAGTGATGATACTCGGCGAGACTCGGTCATGTCGGGGAGACCAAGCAAACACGTCCCGAATTCCTTAGAGTTGGATGATCGATCCTTCACTTCAGTGCCGTGGTGAAACCAACCGGACGACCTTCAATGGCTCATCTTTGTACAATGCGACCTCTTCCATCCGACCGCCGGAGTGGCGATGTACTTCGACTCCAACTCTTCGGGTTTCCTTAATTGCTATGCCTGTGGGTCGGGCCGAGGTCCCGACACCTCGTAAGGCAACCCGCATACATTCCTCGCTCGCTTCGATCACCCTGATCACGGCCGTGCTCCTCGCGGTGGGTATTTTTATCGTCGGTGGTACGTTGAGCATACCGCCTTACAACAGCTCACCAATCTCGCCCTAGTATGATGTTATACGGCGAGTGGGCCTTCACTACGAAGAACCGCACCACCTGGTCGAGGTCGCTGGTGCTTTCCCACCGTGACGGTAGCTCGATTATTCCTTCCGGGCGTCTCTTCCCGGACGAAGCTTCGGAGTGGCAATGTGCTGTGCGAGGTGTGCTTCTTCTACTCCTAGCTTGTCAAAGCATTCCTCAAGAGGATGCTCACCGACGCCTTGTTGTCAATGTAAACGCTGCTTTACCAATTTATTTGCGACTACTACCGATCACCAACGCATCCCGGTGGGTATCGTCAGCAGTACGGGTCGCCCCTGAGAGAGGTGATCGCCGCCCTTTCTCGAACCTCTTATTGGTAGGTTCGCGGTTCTAGGACTTGGCATCGGCCTTGAGGAGGACTTCGTGACTCCACGGGAGCCCGTAATAGTGGAACCACCCCGTCATATTGGGGCTCGCCATCTCCTTCCTCGCTCGGTCTGCGCTTTGTTTTTTGTAGGGCACAATTTCCTCTCTTCTTCTTTTTCTCTTTCGACTTTGGTCGGCTTGGCGACTCGTCTCGGTATTTCTTCGTGATCCGTCCCGAACTAGCATCTCTATTTCACCCATGAGCTCTTTGCACTCTTCGATGTCGTGCCCGTAATCATCATGGAATGAGCGATTTATCCATCGGTCGGCACCTCTTCCTCCCGCCATCGGTCGAGGCTTCTCGAACAGTTCATATGGAGCGTGATTTCGCCTCGGCCGCCAACGGGTGTATTGAGGTCGCCCGAGGCGCCGCGCGACCGAGCTCGACTTTATCGGGCGATAATCGCCCAAGCGCTCACGCCTTGGTTCCGATCTTCCTTCCTTCGCCTCTTCTTCCTTTTCCGGTGGTCCCGCCTGTGCTTTCGCGCTTTCTCTGTCGCCTCGTCCGCTTTGGCGAACCGGTTGGCTATGCGCCACACCTGCTGGCAGGTCGGGTTCGACTTTACGATCTCTCAGATAAGGCCCCGCAAGATGCCGCTTTGGAAGGCCGAGATGACTAACAGTCGCTCACGTCTTCGACCTTCAAACACCCTTGTTAAACCTTGTCATGAAGTCGCCGATGGACTCATTACGGCTTTGCCTTATGGTGAGGAGGCGTGCCGATGACGCTTTGATTCCGCTTTTGAAGAACCTTCGTGGAAGGCACCATCGTCGCGATAGAGCCGATGCTTCCGTGGGTAGATCGTCGAACCACCGCGGGCGTTGTCGACGAGTAACTCCGGAAGAGTTTACACATATGAACCGAAATGAGACGCTGGTTGATCATGTTGTATTGAACCTGCGAGAAGTTCTCGTGGATCCTCACCACCATAGGGGCGATGCTTGGTACCCGTATTTATCCGGAGAGAAGTGTTGAGTATTCTATTTGAGAACGGGTCGACTATCTTCCCGTATCCATCGGCCGCCCTCCGGAGATCGGGACGGAGTTCGACGATCGAACTCGCTTAGGTGACTCGACCGACTTCGCGGTGGCCCCGATGCCTTTTCTGCGCCGTCGTCCCTCGAGATCGGGCGGAGTTCACGGATGGATTTATTCGCGATCGAGGCCGGCTTCGCGGCGATCACGACGTCCTCTCCCGCTTCTCGCTCGCTTGCGCGGCGGTTTGGGCCCCGACCTCGCCAGATGCCTCGTATCTAGACGAGGCTTGTGTTCCGCTCTTCGTGACGTGGCCGACCCCGTGCTTCACCGAGGTACCGGAGAAAGCTCTCCTTATTTTTCTCGAGAAACCCTCGACGACGCCGCCAAGGTTTACTTATGAGCCGGATGTTCCCTCGGATTATTGCTATGATCGCCTTCGCTATGGTAACCCGCCTCCGCAGGCGGGTGTCCGTGCTCGTCGAGACTTTGATATGCCCCTGGGTTTCTTCTCCGATTGGGCTCTTCCCGAGCCGAGCTCGGCGTTCCCTTCGCCGCCGCCGTTGTTGTTGCCGGCGACGGTCCCGGATGCATGGCTTCCGTGTACCGGTCATGATTATTTCTCTGATACGGTGGTTGATCGAAAACACAAAATTTCGGTTCCCACAGACGCGCCATGATCGATCTTAAATTGTAAGGAAATAAATGCGCAAGAACACCAAAGATTTACGTGGTTCGATCCGTGAATAAGATCTACGTCCACGGGCAAGAGAGAGAGTATGTGTATTGAGAGTGTAAGCGATTACAAAGAGAGTGAATGAATCTATGTCATCTAATCTAGCCTCTATTTATACACAATGTATTGACCTAGATCTCGAATCCAAGTCTTCTAACTAGGATTCGAGATCCCATCCTCTCGAATTAGATTCTTTAGATATGGCCGAGCTTTTCTGCTCCCACCGACTTTAGGAGTCTTCATGGGCCGAACTTGTCCAGCCGAGCTTGATGTCGTGGTTACTTGTATTGGGCCCGATGCTGGGCACAGTAGTTGGGCCGATCCCATCGATCGAAACTACATTTGTGGTTCTAGGGTTTCGACGGCGGCGGCGCCTTCCCTCTCCTACACCTCTTGATTATTTGGATTTCTGGTACCCTGATTTGCGCCGCCACCAACACCATAAGTAGGGTTTCACCTGTGAGGGTGCACCGCCATCAGCAACATCACACAGAAGAGAGGAACCTCTGTACAGAACGACGATGATTTCTCCATTTCTCTGGCACCGACTGATCTCTGGGGCTAAAATTCTAATTTGGATTTAAATAATCATTCATTTAATTTTAGCTGAAGTAGCTGCGACGATGGTTCAGGAGGCATCGCCCGTGGTGGTGGTCACAGGAGATGAGGAAGGAGATGTTGGTGGGGTGAGATGAGAGAGGAGGGAGATGGAAGAGGGAGAGATGAGGGTGATGATGATTTTTTATATATTTTTTAATGTTTTATTTTATTTTATTTTATTTTATGTGACAATCCAAAGCGACGTCATTTGATTGTCACATCAATTCTGATTTGTCACGTTGGATTCAATTTGAGGGTTATGTGAAAAATCAGAAAAATCGAAAATTTATGTATTATTATTCAAATTTTAAAGTTCATGTGACAAACCAGAATTTTGTTAAAGTTCGTGAACTTAGCCGCTATTAACCCAATTTATAATGTATTAATTGTAAATATATTACGAAATTATACTCATCCTATAATTTCAATATCATTCTTAAATTTATGCAAATAAAGATCAAATTTTTATAATTTTTGCAATTGAGATTTCCTTGTATAATCTGGAGACTAAAAAGATAACGTGGATGTCCGCGTGGACCGAAAAGATGGCAGGGTTGCAAAGATGGACTAAACAACATCGTCAGTGTGCAATTAAGCAAAAAAAATGGTAAGATTTGAGAATTGTACATTTCACTTTTGTGCTCAATTGCACAGTAAACTAATCCTTTTATTCCTCTATCGAATTTTAATTAATAGTAATGTTCACGTTGTCTTTTGAGTCTATGCAGACATCCAAATCGTCTTTTCGATTGCCGAAAAAATTGGGGAAGCTTCAATTGCAAAAATTAGAAAAATTTAAACTATCCCATTTATAAATGCCAACTAAGAATAAAAAATTTACATTAGAATAACTATGGATTAAAAAAGTATTTTATTTTTATATGAACACCTTATATGGGTACCATTGATATTTAGTCCACGTCAACATTTTAGTCTGTCTAATATTTTTTCTTTAACTCATTTATAACTTACATATAAATCAAAACTCATTTTCTCCCTTTTTTTTCTCTCTTTTAACTTAAAAGAGATGAATTAAAAAAGACAGTAAAACAATAAACGGCATAAATAAGATACCATGCATCTAGAATTTAAGATTGAAAGCGAAAAAAAATTATAAAAAAATTGAATTTGTGTAAAGTATAACAATATAATACTTTATTTATAAAGAAAAAAAGATGAATTATGATGTACTTTTCATATTTTTTAATAAATAATTATCTAAAATATCCTATATCTTAATTCTATCTAAATAAAATTTTAATGAACCACTTAAGTTTTGCCATGTGGCAACAATTGCATGATGGTTTTTTACAATCTTGATTTGGTGAGAGATCTGAATTGTGAACTAAGGGTCATATGAATTATTTATTTTCTTTTTCTCTTTTACTTATTTTTTGTCTTCTACTAGGGTGTCATAAATCATGAATGAATGTAGTCTAAAGGCCTCACTAGGGGTGAACAAAATGTCCAATAACCGAATAACCGAACCGAACCAAACCGAAATATCTAATTTGGTTCGTAAATCGATTATTTTTGACAATTAGTTATAACCAAAATATATTTTAGTAGATGATTTTCGGTCGGGTATGAGTTTTTTACCCAATATCCGATACCAAAATTTATATTTATATATAGTATAGTAATATTATAATTAAAATAAATAGTTGCCCTAAATTGAACTTTAAATTTGGTGTTTTGAGAAGATTGTAGCATTTTATAAATTATTCAGTATTTGGTAATGTTTTTTGAACTTTGAACATATGAAGATTGTTGGTAATGAGTTGTTTAGTATTTGACAATGTTATTTATGAATATTGCAAACTAGTTATT
Source organism: Salvia rosmarinus (assembly GCA_036937905.1). Classification (NCBI taxonomy): domain Eukaryota; kingdom Viridiplantae; phylum Streptophyta; class Magnoliopsida; order Lamiales; family Lamiaceae; genus Salvia; species Salvia rosmarinus. The sequence continues at coordinate 78,251,317 of CM072813.1, read as the reverse complement.
TGTTGAGTATTAGAATATTTTTGTATGTTTTGTTTAAAATTGAAATTAAGGCAAAATTTGGTTTTATCCGAATTATCCAAATAATTTTCGGTTATTTTGGTTTGGTAACCAAATTATTTCGCTTTGGTTCGGATATCATTTCTAAAATTTCGTTTATTTTAATTCGGATATTTTTTTGACCATACCCAACCAAATACCCGAATACTCACCCCTAGGGTGAACATTCAGATTTCGGTTCAGATTTTTGCCTAATCCGAATCGATTCGAAAATTCAATTTTTTAGAGATAAAAATCCGATCCGAACCGAATATCCGAAAATCCAAAATCTGAAAATCTGATTTTTTTTATAAAAAATTTCGAACCGAACCGAAAAATCTGAAATTATGAAAAAATCGAAAATCCGAAACCAATTTTTGTTAATTCTTATATATATTTATATTAAATATAAAAATATTTAAATAAAATATTATTTGTATATATAAATTATATATAATTCGGATTTTCGGATTTTTTCGATTTAAAAAATCCAATCCGATCCGATCCGAAAATCCGAAATTTTAAAAAATTTCAATCCGATCCGATCCAAAAACCGGAAAATCCGAACCGAATTTTAAATTTCGATTTGGTTAGGATCGGATATTCGATTTTCGAATTTTTTGCTCACCCCTAGGCCTCACCCCGTTTTTACTTCTTTTACACTGTCCATCCTCTGGACTCCTTTATTTTCCCCCTTCTTCAACACCCCCTATTTGACCGGTGGGTCTCGATATGTCCTCTTCGACCCAAAATAGAACATGGAGTTTAGGGATGTCAACAATGGATTCAAATACCGTCGTGCTTATGCTTTTTACTTTATTAAGGCGAGATTCAAACTTTATTTGAATGCTTCGAAGTTTACGAATTTATTCTAGTTTAATCGATCACAAACAAACTTCTAAATTTAGATATATGTTTATGATATTAATATTTTTTTTAAATATATTATTTTATTCACAATATCATAATATATTCATTATTTTCTTACAAAAAATAAAGTTATTTAGAGACTTAATATAATCATTACTAATTATAGAATAGAAGTATATATTGTATATAGTTAATAATTTTATTTTTTAGGCAAAATCGTCTGTCAAGTTTGTTCACTTAATACAAGCCGAGTATTATCATGCTTAAGTTTGATTTGTTTAATTAATGTGCTTCAATAAACGAGTTTGAACGATCTTTTATCAAATCAAGCTTTAAATAGTTTACGGATAACTTGATTCATTTATAATAAATGCTTCTACGATAAGATGGACTAATTTTCTTAATATCTGGTGACTCTATATCCCATATAGTCCATTGTTTTGGACGGTATATATTATTAGACTTTTTGCCTAACAATATCACTTTATAACAATTATGAACTTGCACTATTTATGATCTCAACTTTACTGTTGTTACCAACTGCTAAATTGGTAACTCTTCTCATTATAAAGTTTTTGTGCTTCCAAGGTGATTTATTTATCAATTTCTTGCTTTTAATTTATTTGTGCGATAATCAAAATATTGGAAATAAAATTAGAATTAGGTTCATTAGTCACCATTGTATATGAAATGTCTTAATCTGACATGAGCAAAGTAAGTGTAATTGTTAATTAAATCCAAACTTATGTCCGTGTAACAAATTATATCCGACTTTTAAAATGTTTCAATAATATCTCAATCTTTTGAGTTATAATAAATTTCTCTCTCCTAATCATTTGAATGAGTTTGACTTGAGATTTAGATGTGAAGAATACATATATAGTATTTGTTTTGAGGGAGATGGAAGATTATTTAATAAATAAAAATTTGGAACTGTGCTCTCTCGATGTTATTAAAAGTAATTGATTAATCATTGTCACATGAAAAGGCATATAGTAAAGGTTAACAGGCTGTGTATATCCTATCCCGTGTTGTTAGGTTCGGTTCGATTTAGTCTTGTTCTTTTTTGTGTGTTTGAGAATTTATAAACTATTTAAAATAGTTTATAAAATTTCACAAAGTATTTGATAAAATAAATTTATAAATAGTTTATAAGATATGAAAATAAATTTCAATAATGTATAAGGTCCTCCAAAAGTAAGTTCTCCAACCTCAACATATTTTTTATAAACGTATAAGCAATAGTAAATTTATCAAAATAATCTTACTATAGTTCGTCATTTCTTCTATATATACTATCAACTTCACATCTCGTTAATTTTATCTCTCTAACTATGATTTTCTTTTCTAACTCACGATTCTTTTTCTAGCTTATAAGCTCAATTATCCAAACACTTTGATAACTTATAAGCTCTTGAGATATTCATCTTATAATCTTATAAAACATCTTATAAGCTCTCTAAAATAAGCTTGGTCAAACAACCTCTTAATCCAAATAAAGAAAACACGTAATCCGCTTTTCTCGATATTTGTCGAGATAATTGCTCATTAAAGTTCAGGCGTTGTAAATCTGATCCCAATTCTAAACTGTTGCAATTGAGATCCAACTTTATAATTAATTGGCAGTAAATTAGACCTTTTTTTATTTTCAGGATGTGTTTGGAGTTGAGATTTTGACACTCATACGATGTTAAAACTCAAAATTAATACAGAGCTTTTGAAAATTATTGTCTGAGTTGTTATTCCGTAGTGTCAATTTGTCGTCGGGTGTCTATCCATCGGAACGCATCGACTCTCGACTCAAATATTCAATCTCACTTGATGATAAAATTGACTATTTAAAAGGACAATCTAGACAATGAGTTTTACAAGTCCTCAACCAATTTTGAATTTTAATATCGTATGAATATCAAAATCTCAACTCCAAATACATATTATAAAAATAGAAGAGTTCAATTTGCTACGAATAAACTTGGATCTAATTTGCAACAATTTGTAAAATTAGATCTTAACTTCAACAATTCAAAGTTTAGATCAAATTTGCAATAATGACGAAAGTTTGGGATTTAATAAACGATTATATCTCATTTTTGTCAATGTATGCGCGAGTATTTGATTAGATTTCTATCTACTTGTGTTGGTCTCCGTTTTGTTTTAAAGTAAACTCACGACTCACGGGATGAAAGTTGTTGGGGGCGGAGCCTGCATCACAGACGAACAACAATGCGCCCGTAAACACCCAACCAATGGTGGACTTGTTCTTTGGTTAGAAAACTGCCACTTAATTTCAAAGTGACTTGCTTTGAAACTTCTAAAAACTCCTTCATCACACGACTTCCATTCTTCATTTGTCTAAGCTTATTTTAAAAAGCTTATAGATGTTTTAAGAGCTTATAAGACATAATGTTTGAAACTATCAAAGTATTTGGATAATTGAACTTATAAGCTAGAAAAAAAATCATGAGTTAGAGAGATAAAATCATAGTTAGAGAGAGAAAATTGACGAAATGTGAAGTCGATGGTGTATATGTAGAAAATAACGAACCATAATAAGATTATTTTGGTAAATTTATTGTTACTTATAAGTTTATGGAAAAATAAGTTATTGATGAGCTACTTGTTTTTAGATGAGCTTATAAGCTGTTGAAAATTATTTTCATAATTTATAAGCTATTTATAAACTTATTTTGTCAAACACTTTACATAAACTTATAAGCTGTTAAATAACTTATAAGCTTAACCAAACACCCTCTATATCATCATATTAAGAGGGTGTTTGGCTGAGCTTATAAACTCCCTAAAAACAACATAAGTTATTTTTAAGATTAAAAATAAATTATAAAATTTTTTTGTGAGCTTATGTTCAGCCAAACACCCTCTAAGTCATTCTCTCTCTCCCTCTCTCTCTCAACAGCCAGAGAGAGAGAGACAGAAAACACATCTATATATCTCTTTAATTTTCCTGATCTAGATATCTCTATACATACACATTTGCCACAAGCAGAAGAAACTCTCATGCAGTACCGAAAAACCCTTCCGTAAAATGCTAATGGATCGATCGCCGTTTTCCTCATCCTCCTCCGACAGCTCCCAGTTCTCCTCGACAAGCTCGTCTACGGCAAAAGGCTCGACGATCGTACTGTCTATTGAGTGCCTAAAGGGCAGCTCGAAAGCCGACGAATGGACCGGCGACATGCTGCAGACCGGCGACATAGTGGAGGAGCTGAGAATCGGCAACATGATTGTCAAATCGCCGTTCAAGAACGGGAAATCAGGCGTCCAGAAAATTCTACACGGTTCATATAGGCAGAAGGAGACGTCGATTCGGGTCCGGGTCAGGCGGGGCTCCACCGAGCTGGCGGAGCTGCAGGCGTGCATTGTGCCCGGGGACCAGTTCGTCGGGCGGAAGCAGTACGTTCTCCGGGCGATCGACGACCCGAACTACGCAGTCGGGTTCATCGATCGGACGGAGAGCGAGTGCTTGGATTTGCAAGGTGAGAACGAAATATCTCCTTGGTTGACTTTTCGTAGCTGCTTGAATAATTAATTGATTGATACGTATTTTGGATGCTTCAGCAGACTTTTTTGAATATTAAAGCTGTTTTCAGCTAATTTGGTAGAGTTCCATTACTTTGAAATTTATTAGGATTGATTCTTTATGATATTAAATTCGTCAATTGGTTTTATCTTTTCTTTTGGAATAGTAACACTTGATTAATTAGTTATCTTGCCTCGTTTTAAGAAATGGTTGAGAACTATATATTGTTGATAATTTATGTGAAAGACTTTTTAATTGTTGAATGTAGAGGTTAATTTTGTAACCAATACTATTGCTCGAGAACTATATATATATTCCGTGTTACTTTAATTCAACATGATGATGATGATGCGTGCACCAATTTGTATATTATGCTCTACTTGTACTTTTTTTGTGTTCCTGAATTTGAAGGTTGATTTATACAAGTGTGGAAATCATATTGATGCATTCATATAGTATACATAAAATTTATTCATCATTGGCTTCTAGAAATTAACCCCATAAGGTATCCACTAAGAGGGTGTTTGGTGAGAACTTATAAACTCAAAAAAACTTTATAAACTGCTTTTTGTTTAAAAAAATTTTATAAATTGCTTTTGGGGCTTATAATTTCAACCAAACACCCTCTAAGTCCGGGTCAAGTAGTGGATAGTTAAAGAGATTACTATAAGCAAATGATAGTATTTTGTTATTCCATCTTCTGGAATTTGGACCATTTGCTAGATCCAGCTTCTTATATTCACATTCACATTTTGTCAAAAACTCCAGTGCGCGAGGACGGGCGGCCTTAAATTATTATAAGATATTACTAAATCAGTCATTAACTAATAGTTAATTAGTATTTTTGTTCTCAATTAGAATTTATTAGCATTACAATTGGGATTCATTAATCACAGTTAGAATTTATTAATTTTCAATAAGAGTTCATTGATCTTCAATTAAAATAATTATATATTATAATCATAATTAGAGTTTAATTGGAATGAATGTATGTAAAGTGTGGCTAGTAGAAATTTATCGGTCCAAATTACATTCCTTGATGCTCCGATTATCATTTCTCTTATGTTGTTGGTTAACTGGAATTGGAAAGATTGGTTGAGAGAAATATAGACGATTGCTTTGAAAACAGCGAGGTTAAGAATGAAGGTGGAAAATTGTAATAGAATATTGTATGTGTAACCAATCCAAGAGGTCTAAGGTTTGATAACTGTTGGTGCATATTTTGAGTTGAATGTTAGAGACGTGTAAACATTCCAAATTTCAACTTGTCTAATGTGGAAGTCACTTTCATACAACTAGTTAATTACGACCCATTACACATTTATGCCCCCCAACAACCAAATACTCTCATATGAGTCCCACCCAAATGCCTACTTTTCTTTCTTCAATTTTATTCTACATTTTTCTGGACTTTCCAAGAGTCAACTTGATTCGCGTACACAATTGAGGAAATGGCAAGGAAATCATAACAAACAGAAAGACCAAATAAAACAAAAGTAAACTTTGCATTTCTGACTCTACGATAGATAGATAAAACATATGCTTAACTATCTGTTCATCCTGTCATCCAAACTAAACACCTTCCATATGTATATAGGAAAATTTGATTAATATGTGAGGTATGACAGTAACATATGGGCATTATTTTGTACAGCTTCCAGGACCTCAAGGATGGTGAGTGCCCTAGAGAGAACTCCGCTCCAGGACGGATACGTGTCGTATCCGTGGGAGCGGAGGCTGGTGGAGATGTTGTCCATCCCCAATTCCAGCAGCTTTTACTCCATCCTCTTCTTGCCTAAATCCTCCGACAAGGCTAGCGCGCGTTACAACAACCTTGAGGACACCCTTGCACGTGCCCACGCCTGGATCAATGCTTCTCAGGCATCCGGGGTTCCCATCGTCTTCATGAACATTCAAACTGAATCACTTCTCACCAAGGTACATGATTCATGTTATCAATTTCTAATATCTGTTTTTACATTGTGATTTTGGTGGTGAGGTTTCAGATATCTGGAGATACAGCTTCTTCTACTGTAAACGCTGGATCCCTGTCGGACCTGTCAAATATCGCAAACACGAGCCTGTACGGCTTCGAGGACTACCACGGGGTGGACCTTGGCGTAGTGAGAGCCGCTCGTTTGTGGTTCTCCCCTCTTGCAGGGGAGATCCCTTCGAGATCAGGATCAAAGACACGGATACTAGGCTTGGATTCGCCATCAGCAGAACTGAAGAGGTACATTCCAGATTAGACTCAGTAGACGATTGAGTATTTCAAAGATTATCAACCTCATAATTATCAAATCCATCAAGCTAAGCTATCACCAAACAAACGGAAAATCAAATTTTACATACTTCACTAACAAAACATGTAATACGAACAAATTCACCCTATACTATACAAATTTGGATGAACAGGGATTCATCTACATATCATCAGTCATCGAGGGAGAAAACGACACGCCCTCAGCTCGATCAGGGCTCAGCAATCTATACAAGCAGGCGTCCCAATCCTCCCGGCTGCTGGTGGTGTCCCGGATATCTAACCAGAAGGTGCTGCCGTGGACGGTTTCCGCGACGGGCGCGATCCGCTGCTTCGACACTGTCTCTCTTAGCCAGAAGCTGTCGTTGCACCGGCACACCAGAGTCCCCATACTCGTGCACGTTTTCCTTTGGGACAGAAGCGCCAACAACGCAAATGTAGGCAGCATCAGGGCACGAGCCATGTCGACGTCCCCGCCGTCAGCGCCGTCGACGGATGCGCACCTCGAGATGATGGCGGGGAATGAGAATCGGAGGGTGCCGTCGGCAGAAGAGGAGGATTCAGATGATGATGAGGAGAAGGACGTGGTGAGTGATGGACAGGATATTACGATCGAACGAGATACTGCCGGGGAATTTTCCTTCCGGTTACATGATTTTGCTCTTAAAAATAATTGGGTGTGAAAATCTTTCTCTTTTCTTTCTTTTTTGGTTTTTAAGAAAAAGTTGTTGAAGATTTTTGCTCTGTTTTCGGTCTTTGATTTTTGCTGTAGATAAACAACTGCAACTGAGTTTATCAATTATCAGTTCGTCTTTTTTTTTTTTTGTCATTAAATACATAAATTTTTAAAGGTTGCGTCATGACCCGAGATCTTTGGCCTTAGACATTAACCACTCTACCACTATACCAACGTTCAAAAAACTTCTCCCAATATTGTTCTACTCTCAGAAAAAAACGTCCAATATAAGTCCTGGTGAAATAAATTAAAAACCAGATCTTAATTATAATCCTTAAATTAATATTGTTTGGACAATCCCAAAGTTGTCACGTGTAATGCCCCATATTTTCTTAAGTAAATAAACGTTAGAAAATTTTATAATATGGAACTATTATCTCCACTACAACAAAATATTCTATCATACACTACAAAAAAACAGGCGAATAGCGACGGAAAATTCCGCCGCTAATCATGTCAAATCCGTTGTTAGTTTGGATCAACGACGGATTAGCGACGAATAAAGGGTCGCCGAAACACGGTAGGCAATCTTTAACGACGGATTTACGTCGTCGCTAATTATTAGCGACGGAAGTTTCGATCGCTAATCTACAACCTCCGAACGATCGTCGATTTACAATCCGTCGTTAAGACGACTCTAAGTCGTCGTTAATATCGACGGATTAACGACGAATACGTCGTAGTTAAAAATATCGCCGCAAACCGTCGTTAATTAGACGACAATCCGTCGCTGATCCGTCGTTATATAGCGACGGACACAGTCCGTCGTTAAAATTATGATTTTTATTTTATTTCACGTAACCAATCCGTCGTTGAAACGCTCTCGAGTCCGTCGCTAAATCGTAAATCCGTCGTTGAACGTCGCCATCCGTCGCTAAATGTACAAACCGTATAGAGATTCAATTTTATTTCGGACGGTAGTTTACAACAAACAACAAACCTGTTTTCAAACAAACACAATCCAAACAAACCAATTCTAAATGATAAACATTATCATTCTAAATCGGCGACACAATTAAAACAAAACAATTTCACGTCATAATATCAAACAAACCAAATAATTCTAAATCATACGATAAGTTTACAAACAAAATGTTTTGTTTCTTCATAAATTCATAATACACCCAAATATGACGATGGTGGGGAAACGGAGTCGATATCACGGTGGGGAAAACGGAGCTGGCCATGAAGCGCTCCGGGGCCTCTTCTTGGCGCCAAGAATCGAGCCTCAAATTTGTGCTAGAACGTCATCTCGTCACTAACTTGAACGTCATTGCTCGCTCTCGACCTCGATGCTCGCGTTGCTCTGCACTGCAATCGGCCTCGTGTTGCTCGCGCTCGACTGCCGCGACCATCAACTGCCTCGTGTTGCTCCAACTTGTAATCGCCCATCTCCATGATTGATGATAAGCTATCGTAGAGTCAACCGCTCGGATGAACTCCTTTCGTGCGGCATTTTGCAATCAAAATAAGGATAAAATGAAATTTTGACATTATTTTACTATAAAATCAAGAATGGGTCTAGTCTGCGCGAGACATACGATCTGATCCATCCTTTTGTTTCCTCGTTTTTCTCTAGATTCTTGACTACACTCGTATTCGAACTCAAAGCTCCTTCGTATTGAATGATAACACTCAAACCATCTTCCTCGTATTCAATTACATTCGAGTTGTCATGTTCCTTCAATTTTGCTAAGATAAGCATATAATGTAGATCATCCTCCTCATCGGAAGCAAAAATTGTAATGATAGTCTTCATTATTGTATCTTAGCTTTTCATTCGACTTCGTCCTCTTACGCTCATCACATATTCTCGGCATATGACAAGTGTCTTTGCTTGTCCATGCCGTGAACAAGCGACATTTTTTGATATTACCCGATTCATCGCAGGATAATCATTGTGATTATGAGCGAGATCAAACTCATCCTTATTGCTTGAACAAGAAGTAAGGATGCTCGACCGCTTGAAAAGAAATGAGGATGCTCTTAATGCTGCTCATAATCACAATCATTATCCTGCGATGAATCGATAATATAAAAAATGTTTGCTGACAACAAGATGGACAAGGAGTACACGTGCCATATGCCAAGAATATGTGATGAGTGAAGAGGACGAAGTCGAATGAAAAGCTAAGATATAATAATGAAGACTATCATTATAATTTCTATTTCCAGTGAGGAGGAGGATGATCCTCATTATATGCTTATCTTAGCAAAATTGAAGGAACATGACAACTCGCATGTAATCGAATACTGATAAGATGGTTTGAGTGTTACCATTCAATACAAAGGAGTTTTGAGTTCGCATACGAGTGTAGTCAAGAATCTAGAGAAAAACGAGAAACAAAAGGATGGACCTTCAGACGATGCCTCGTCGTAGACTAGACCCATTCTTGATTTTATAGTAAAATAATGTCAAAATTTTCATTTTATCCTTATTTTGATTGCTATTTGATTTTTCACGCAACAATTAGAAATGAAATGATCAAGATCAAGATCATGACATTTTTATCAAACACCACATATGCCTAATTATACACTTAATAACTCAAAACATCTTAATTCACTAATTCAAACACCACATATACCTTTTACTTATACCCAATCTTCCACTAAGAAAACTTCATGTGATACAATTTTTCCTCATTTTCATGGGTTATAAATAAAAGTGGGTGCATTGTGATTTTACAAATTATAGCAACAAGCAAACTCATACAATTTTGAAACTTATAAAACATCTTATTCATATAACAATTCTAACAAAATTTCGTGAGTAAGTTTTATAAAATTAATCGCCATTTGATTCCCAATTCAATCAAACTCATTCAAATTTCACCAAATCATCACCATATGCCTAATTATACACTTAACAACTCAAAACATCTCACGAAATGATGAATTTATCATCCCAATTCACATCCAAGCTTATCAATTTCACAAGCCCAAATCACAAGACTAACATTCAATGTATCATTTTCACTATCAATTCGGTAAACTCAATTCAATTTTCACTCTCAATTGAATGTATCATATATAATATTTTCACTATCAATTCAATACATCATATAATTTTTCACTAATCAATTTAATGCATCATATACAATATTTTCAATAAAATCAACAAATATATAACAAAATAAAAAATGAAATATAAATAAAACCCAAACAAACCAACCCAGACGGACGACGGCGGGAGGCGGGCGGCGATGGCGGCTGGGGCAAACGGCGGGAGGCGGGAGGCGGCGGACGATGGCGGCGGGCGGCGGCAGCAGGGCAAGGGCAGCAGGGGCTCGGCAAGGGGTGGGGTGGGGCTGGGGCTGGGGCTGGGATGGGGTGGGATGGGGTAGGGGCGGGCTAGGCACGGGCCAAGCAGTGGTGGGGGCATGGGCGTGGCAGGTTGGTTGGTTGGGGTCATGAGGGGGTATGGGCACGGTTGAAGATCGTGCGGTGTCGCAGGGGTAGGCGGCACAAGGCGGCGAGGTTGGGTTGGGGAGGGAGGGAGGTTTAGGGATCCGATATGAAATTGGGAAGAAATCCCGTCAGTTATAAAACTTTTTAGCGGCGGATTAGCGACGGAATAGTCTGTCGTTATATTTAAAATACTGTAACAACGGATTAACGACGGAATAATGGATTTAACGACGGACACGTATCCGTCGTTAATTAACGCATGTAATATAAAAAATAAAAAGATTTTACATTAACGACGGAATGAATTCGTCGTTAAATTAGAGACTATTTTACGACGGACATTCCGTCGCTATTATTATTGGGAATAAATAAAATCAGAATTAAAATTAACGACGGATTGTATCCGTCGTTAAAATAAATTAAAAAAATTTAGAAATAATCCGATTTTTAACGACGGTTTAGCGACGGAATTGGTTAATTCAATTAAAAAATAACAAAAAAAATTAATTTTAACGACGGACACTATCCGTCGTTAGATTTAACGACGGAATAGAGACGGAGATACCGTCGTTAAAACTTCGCGCGAGAATTCTCCGCCATGATACGTCGCTGATCCGTCGCAAAAAAAATTCCGTCGCCAATCCGTCGCTGATTCACGACCCGCATTATGAACGTCGCTAATCCGTCGCTGATTCACGACCCGCATTTTATCCGTCGCGAATCCGTCGCTGATCGGCTGTATTTTTGTAGTGATATGTGTCACAAAAATAAAAGCATGACACAATGCTGTGAAATTTGAGGGTGTAATTAATTTAAGACATTGCCAAATATAACAAAATTTACTTACATTTTATACATATCAGACAATTTTGTTGTATGGTTAATAAAATAATTAAAATGTAATTAGTGTTTTGTTATAATAGAAAACTCTAGTTTTACACCCGCGCATTGCGCGGCCCAATGTCATACGGATATTCATAAAACGACATCTAAATAGTAATAAATCATGTATGTATGTATGTATATATTTATTTGTTTGTAAATTATCACATCATACATACATATAATTTTCTGCATTAATATTATTATTGGTATACTATCTCATATATTATTATGTATTTGGGTAATATTAGAGAGATAAAACTAATGCAAGTTTGATATAATATACTTATATATGTATATAATATTTGATGAGACTTGAACATATCTACATAGCAGATTTTGAAAAAATGAAGAAAATTATCAAATCCGTAGATGATCATTCATATTTCTACAAATGATTTCATTTGAGCTATAGCAAACCAAATACATTCTTAAAAATAAATAAGAAATAGACAGAAGGTTTAAAAAATAATAAACTACTCTATTGAATAAAACTTTGAAAAATAACAAAATACTCTATTAAATGTGATTCAAAATTTACACATATTAATGTATGTATGATGCTCATCATCGAGTAAACAAATAGCTATTCACTTACTTTTGGAACCATTTACTTTGTATACAATAATTTTTCTTTGTTCAACTGATACAGATCAAACTTTTATATTTTTTAAGAGTAACAATGAAGGGACTTGGTGTAGAGATAATACAATTGTAGATGCACTTCAACGAATTTATTTCAAGAAAATATGAATATAAACTGTAAAAAATGTTAAATTAGCCGCAAAAGTCCCAAGAAAGAAGAAACATAGGTTGAATCCAAAATCGAAGTCATCCCTGAAGATGATGAATTTTCGAAAAATAAAAAAGAAAGATAGGTTGGATCTCACCATCTGAAGGTGCTTTTATGTATTTTTTGTACTTAGTAGTTTACATTGTATTTTTTTATATCTTAGATAAAAATTAACATTTTAAATGTTTTCTCGAAATGTAAAAGAGAAAAAGGAAAATGTATATAAAAAACATGAAAAGTCAATTAACATCGGTTAATACATTTGACATAGAAAGAGAAAAATAATTTAAAAATTTGATTTTGATTCTATATCAAACTTTAATGACCATGACCCGTGTTTCAAATTTAAATTTTCTTATCATGTACAAATTAAAAATCTTGCTGCGATATTTAATATAAGTGCAATTTGATAAAAAGAAAAAATAAATCAAATTATCTAATTTTTAGAAAGAAAGAGAGAGAGGAAACAAAAAGAAGAAAGAAAGTAAGAAAAGAAAAAGCAAAAAGAAAAAAGAAAAACAATCATGTCAATTTGGCAAGAGCAACTCATCGCCACTTTCTCGTGTGTGGCACGTAGGGGTGAGTATTCGGGTATTTGGTCGGGTATGGTCAAAAAAATATCCGAATTAAAATAACCAAAATTTTAGAAATGATATCCGAACCAAACCGAAATAATTTCGGTTACCAAACCAAAATAACCGAAAATTATTTCGGATATTTCGGATAAAACCGAATTTTTGCCTTAATTCTGAATTTTAAACAAAAACATACAAAAAATATTCTAATACTCAACAAATAACTAGTTTGTAATATTCATAAATAACATTGCCAAATACTAAACAACTCATTACTAATAATTTTCATAAGTTCAAAATTCAAAAAACATTAACAAATACGAACAATTCATAAAAATGCGACAATATTCTCAAAACACCAAATTTAAAGTTCAATTTAGGGCAACTATTTATTTTAATTATAATATTACAATACTATATATAAATATAAATTTCGGTATCGGATATTCGGGTAAAAACTCATACCCGAATCGAAAACCATACTACTAAAATATATTTCGGTTATAACCGATTGTCCGAATAATCGATTTACGAACCAAATTAGATATTTCGGTTTGGTTCGGTTCGGTTATCGATATTTTGCTCACCCCTAGTGGCACGCACCTAGGGCTGGGTGCATTTTGGGCTTCTAGTAATTGCATGGGATTTGGGTGGGCTGCATGAAAATCAAGGGAAATATTATCGCTATGGGACTATTATACTTTAATATAGTTATAGATTATATAAATTAAAGATGTTTTTCCCATCATCAACGCAACCTATAGCCAGTGGGCTCAAATCATAATATATTTGCCCAAAGGCCCTCAACATAAACTTGCACACTGTATAATTGCATAATAAGGATAAACAACAATAGCTCCATGAACTTAGCTTAGTTGGTTAATGCAAACATATTTGGAACAAGGATAAACAACGATTTACTTCAAGTGTTAATGGGGAGAATTGCCTCAATTCTTAACATTGCTATCTAATTTAACTCATATACTAACATGCTACTCATTTTACCAATTTTTAATGAAAATTACAAAAATATCATCCATAACCCACGGCCAACCCATTTTTCGACGGCCAACCATCCCTCTCTCCCCTCTGTTTCCCGACGAACAACCATCCCTCCCTCCCCTATGCCGACGGCCAACCCCCTCCCTCTTCCTTTTCCCGGTGGCCAACCATCCCCCCCCTTCCCATCTGTTTCCGTGACCAACCATCCTCCTCCTCTCTGCTGACCCCTCCTCTCCTTTTCTTGGCTGCCAACCTCCTCCCTCCCTCTTCCCATCTGTTTTCGGCGGCCAACCCGCGGTCAACCCATTTTTCGGCGGCAAACCGATTTTCTTTGTAATTTTTCGGATTGACCGTCGAAAAAATTGAGAGGAAGTCGGCAGAGGGGAGGACGGTTACCGAAACAAATGGAAATGGGGAGGAGGGTTGTCACCGAAAAGTGAGAGGAGGGTTAACACCGCGGAGGAGAGATGGATGGTTGGCCGCCGGGAAACAGATGGTAAAGAGGAGGGAGGGTTGGCAGCCGGGATTGTGTCTGTGCGTGTGAATCCATGTGATTTTTTATATTTAAGGATAAAATTGTACAAATGGTTAAAAATGATAGCAACTTAACATATGAGATAAAAAGGATACCAAACTTAACATATTGGTTATATTAGATTTTCGCCGTTACTTCAACGTATCCGCCGGAATCTCCACCTAAACTTGATTTGAACACGAAATAGAACTTAATTAAAATTCACGTGCGCCACCAACAAAAACAAACCCTCAATTACTTCCAACTAACCCTCCGCCCACACATTTTATATTTAAAGTCCAGGGCCATTTATATCACCTTAGCCCTACTCCTTATATTAATAAAAGAAAACATAACTATGCATATCAAAATAGAATTGCTTTTGCAATCCCTTTTTTCTTTTTAATGTAAATTGAGCTGTGAATCACCCTTTCAAATTATTTTTTGAGAAATTTACAGTCTCATGAAATTATTGTGGTTTGATTTGCTAACTTTTGACAAATTGATAATGGTGATTTGAAGTGAGAATAAAACAGCCGTTCTGTGCATCGGTCGGTCGGTCCGATCGACCGACCAAAAATCCAGAAACCAAAAACCGAACAGAATTATACTTTTTCGAACCGAACCGACCGATTGGAATTGTCCGACCGACCAAAAACCGAACCGAAAAAATCGGTTCGGTTTCGATCGGACCGAAAAAAACCGAAGAAAATCCAAAGCAAAAAGGACATACCAAAGCAAAAAGGACTAATCCCAAATTTCAAACTCAATTCTGCGTGTGGAAGAAAATCCTCCTTATTTACTTAATTTATTTAATTTTATACACCAACAGTGCTATAAAATTGGCTGTTTTCCAAAATTTAAGTTCTTTTAACCATCAAGTGTAAAGAATCCATACAGTCGAAGAAACTGGCTGCTTGCCCGAGAAGGAAAGCTCCCAGAAAATTCATTATAGGACAAATCACTGCATATAAGTAGAATAAGGATGTCATTTGAGTTATTGGAATCCAGAAACTCTGCATAAAATTGCTTGAAAATGCATAATATATCTGCAGCCCGATGAATTTGGCAATGCATTGGAAGATATGAAAGAAGAACGACGCAAACCGATAGAAGTCACAAAAGGTACAGAGCCCACATAAGTCGAAGGAGTGAAGTCTTGTATGCGAGAAAGGAACCAACCAATTAGTTGTTGCCAAAAACTTGAAGAGTCGAAGGAAGTTATTGATATATAAGGTAATCACATTTGTTGGAGGTGATGGCAAAGACAAATAAAATTAAATAAATTAAATAAATAGATGCAGACCGTGGAAGGAGGAGGCGCCGAGGCGGTGGGACTGTGGAAGGAGGCGGTGGACGGCGGCGCTGGAGGAAACCGTGAGGACTGAGGAGGTGGTGGGAGGAGGCGCTTGAGGAACCCGTGAGGACTGAGGACGGCGGTTGGAGGACAACGTTGGAGGAAACCGTGGGAGGAGGCGGCGGGAGGCGGCGGGATGAGGCGGCAGGCGGGAACCCTAGCTTAGTTGAGAGTTGAGAGGCAGAATGGGGGCGGATGGGGAGGGACGTGAGTCTTTAGGTTTATTTCAGAATTTTTAATTATGTATATTAATGTTAAATAAATAAATAAATATATATTAATAGTTTTGGTTCGATTCGGTTACCGACCGAACCTAAAATCTAGAACCAATAATCGAACCGAAAACCGATTATTTATAAATTTATAAACCGAACCGTTAACCGACTACTTAAAAAACCGAACCGGACCGACCGAACCGAATCGATTCGGTCGGTTTTTCGGTTCGGTTCAATGCTTGCACAACACTACTTTTGATATTCATAGGCCCAATTTCCTCTAAAATAGTATAGTATAAATGTATTACCACAAAAACACTTGTACATTCATCCGTACGATACAGACGGATAAAAATATCATTTGTTATTAATAAAAGTATCATTTATATTAAAGAAATGTATCCAATATAATTTACATTCAAAAAAGTATCAAAATCTGTATGTACGAACGGATGTACAGGAGACCACATTTATATTGGTTTAGAGTAAAATAACTCTTTTAAGAGTTAATCATTGATTAAATAATACTTAATTATTAATTAATCATAATTAGGATTAATTAAGTTCAATTAGAATTTATTAATCTATATTATAATTTATTAATATTGAATTATAGTTTATATTTATTTGAACTCCTTATTTTCTCCTTTTTTTCATTTCCCACAAATTTTTTGTTAAATTTAAATAATGTTCTTTATTATTCTTCTTTTATTAAATTTCAATTTTTGTCTTCTCTTTTCGTTTTGTGTTTTTCCTTTTTCAAATTTCAATATTTTTTTATTATTTGTATTAGGGCTCTTATCCGTCCTTTGTCACTCTCTCTAATTTTTTTCTTCCCACAACTTTCTTTATTTCTTCTTTTTTACATTCTCCACAATTTTTTCCTTTTATTAAATTTCACTTATTGTCTTTTTCTATCTTTCTTGGTTTTTATTCTCTTTTCAATTTTCAATTATTTTCTTCTTTTATTTGTAATTTATTGGGTTCCTCATTTTGTCTTTTTCCACTCCCAAAATTTTTCTTTAATTATTTTCTTCTTTTATTTATATTTTATTGGACATTTCATTATCTCCTTCTTTTAATTATTTTTGTTACTTAAGATAAATAAGTGAAAGGGTATCCTTCGCAAAACTAATTAAATAATAGAGTATATAAATGTATAATACATAAATAGTTTAAAAGACTTTACAAGTAAAAATATAGAACAATTCATTTTTATAATTAACAAAAAAATAGTGCAAAGGGCCCATTTTTTAAAATTTTCAGCTGGCCCTTTTTTATGAACGACTCTAGTTGCACTGAGCAATTGGATGTCGAATAAGAACTAGGGGTGAGTAAAATATCCAATAACCGAACCGTACCGAACCGAAATATCTAATTTGGTTCGGGTAAATCGGTTATTTCGGACAATTCGGTTATAACCGAAATATATTTCGATAGTATGGTTTTCGGTCGGGTATGAGTTTTTTTACCCGAATATTCGATACCCGAAATTTATATTTATATTAGTTTTTTAATATAAACACTAAACACCAATTACAATTACAATAAACATGACGCATACAGAATCAAAAGGTATCCCAGGAAACAAACCCAACAACTTCAAAGACTAAACACCAATACAAGAGAGATAATTAACAGAGCCGATAAGGAAGCCATAACGAATCGTACAGGCAAACATAGCATCCGTATTAGATCATTTCAAAATAAAGAAGCTTAAATCGCCAAACAGTGAGTAATCAACATCAGATTGCAATTACAACGAAAAACTAAGTTACACAACACCACATGGTGTTGCATTAGAATGTTCGAATGATTCAAGAAGTTTTGGATTTGGAGAATAAGAACTTGGAACTTATGAACTTTAAATTTGGTGTTTTGAGAAGATTGTCGCATTTTTATGAATTGTTCGTATTTGGTAATGTTTTTTGAACTTTGAACTTACGAAGATTGTTGATAATGAGTAGTTTAGTATTTGATAATGTTATTTAGGAATATTGCAAACTAGTTATTTGTTGAGTATTAGAATGTTTTTTTATATTTTTGTTAGAATTCAGAATCAGGGCAAAAATTCGGTTTTATCCGAAATAATTTTAGGTTATTTTAGTTTGGTAACCGAAATTATTTCGGTTTGTTCGGATATCATTTCTAAAATTTCTGTTATTTTAATTCGGTATTTTTTAATCATACCCGACCGAATACCCGAATACTCACCCCTAGTAAGAACACAACAATTGTACAAGAGAACATGCATGTGGAGAACTATACGTCAATTTAGAAGTCGGATTGCTACAACAAGTAAATAAGGATTTGTTTATAAATGTCTTGTCTAATTCTAGATATAAAAAGAATTCGAAAACTAAATAACATTTGATATAAATATCAATAGTTTATGATCGATCTCGTTGGGTGCATATTGGTGTATGGAGAAGGGGGGACAGTTAGGCAAGTTTTTTAGGTAAGTTTTCTTCATCCTTGTATAAAAAGGGAATAAGTAAATCAATCAAATTCCAAGAGGCCTCATGAAGTGCTTCTTTCGGAGTTAAACTGCCATTTGTCCATATTTCGAGAAACAGTATCTCTTGTTTTTCATTCCCATTTCCATGGGAATGAATACTATGATTCACATTTAAAAAAAACTTCGTTCAACAAGACTAACTGGCTAATGGGAGTAGCTAGTTGAATAATCGATACCCATCCGATCGATTGCGATTACTAGTCGGTTCGATATCTAGATGTCTTATACTAAGTGATATCAGTTAGCAAACCTACTGACCGTTGAGACAATTGGTCAGTTGATTTGATAACTGATGTGCATGCGGCATGTGGTGGTTACAAAATTTGCTTACTAAAAACTTAAACAGATTCAAAACAATTAGTCGATTATGGCTTAAACAGTTTTCAGTTTGTATCTCTTCAGTATCAATCAAAAAATGTTATGATGTTGTATGCTGGTGATGACAGATCAATAATATGGAATTTAAATATTGTACTAAAAGTAAATAACACTTTAAGTTTTACATGGTTCGGAGAGATCAACTCATGTGTCCACTGACTGATTGCCCAATCAATTCGCTAACTTTGGATTGGATCTTGTTTATGGGTACAAGAGTAAACCTAGATATTGAGTTCACCTTACAATATCTCGCTAACTTGGCGTTCCTCATATGCTTACTGGTGCTAGGAAACCGCTGACTGCTTTCGGGTGCAGTCAACTTAACCTCAACCTTACAGGTGCTAGATGACCAAACTTTCAGTAACTAACACTTCTTTGCCTACTTGCCCAAACTTCTACATAACTTTGGGGGTTTGTAGAGGGTTTTTTCCAACTAAGAATCTGACTTATCACAGGCGACAAACTCAGTATGTCTAGGCTTAAGATATACAACACGGGTATCCTAGACTTAAAGAAGTGTATACTGACACCTTGAGTTGATATGTATATGTGAGCTCTGAAGGTTTACTGATAGCACCGTAGACTTCTTTCTTCGAAATCGCTGTTTAAAAGTACTTAGGCTTTGAGCTTTGATTGATTACAATATTTGTTTGCGTAGCGTATCAGTTACATTCAAAGGTTGGATTATGCGCGTACGTATAGAGAGGATGATGAATAGTTCCATTGGAATGAGCACCAATCAGATCCTTCTATTTATCGTTTGAATTATTCCCGTTGATAATCCTCGTAAGTCGCTGATAGAAGTCTGCATCATCGTACACTGTAGCTCTGCAACTCTGAAAAAGTCTTTTATCATGTTAGGATCTTCTGCAGATAAGTTAAGACATGTGGCGACTCAAACACTCATCAGTTGAATTAACTCTGTGTTTTATTAGCATTGACTTTAGGTTGGACCAGTCGAGACTACTTCGTCTTTTATCAACAAACTGGACTCCAGTCTTTTGTTAGCTTTGGACAGCTGAGTCAGTATGATGCTTTCAGCTAGATGCAAATATATAGTTAGGTTTGACATTTCATCAGCCAGCTTTGACTTGATATAGTCAGCATTGACTACTTGTCACCATCTTTGTTTGACTATCGATAGGCAACTTTAACTCCAGAACGTTAGCTTTGACTTTGACTTTTGTGTAGATAGTCGACTGCCTAATATGACACTTAGTTATATCCCGACTCCTTCATCTTTTCAGCGGCACTGAGTCTTCAATCTCCGATCTTCTGGCTTCAACCTCTCGATGTTAGTCTTCAGTCTTTGACTTTACTCATCAATAGTTATCCATTAGTATCGCAATGCTTCAGATTTCTGATTTCAGTTGGCCTTCATTCAGTCTTCAGTCTTTAATACACGATCCTTTAGTTAGCTTCTATCAGATGCTCTGATACTGATATTCCTATCATTAGGACTGATTTCAGTACTGCTCGAACTCCTTCAGTCTTATTATCCAAGTTGGTAGTTCTACTGCTGATCCCTTAACAAAAACGTCTAGCTTGAGCAAGTCAGTATCATTAGTTACTTCAGCAAGACAATCATTAGAGGTTTTGGGATCTAATCAAAACACACACGTTTATGATTTTGGCAACTTTTAGAGACAAGAAGAGAGAAAATAAAATCAAGAGCTTGAAGATAGCGAGATTCATACAAATCTCTCTATAATTTTTATTATTTATGATTTTATTTTTTGTTTTATTTTAGTCTATATAAGTGTATTTAATATTATGTAGACTACATATGTTTCATAGTGCTTTCAAAGGGCTGACACACGTGTGAGTGCCACGAGATCTGGAGTGAACTATATAAGGTAATTTCCAAGTATGATGTGCACAACAAGGAAGGGTTATCTTGCAGATCTTCCAAGAATTTTTCAAGCCCTTTTTGAAGATATTTCAAGATATATATTCGAGATATTCTTCCTTTTATTAGAGTTGGATTCGGATCTTCCTCAACAAGGAAACAATTCAACAAGACAAGTTTGAAGAGGTTTAGGATTTTCCAAGTGAAACATGTATAAGAGAAACGTGTTAAGCTTTTTAGAGCAACAGTCTTTGAGTATGTAAAAGATCAACTCATGTTCAAAAAAGTGAGAGAAGTTGATTATGTATTTTTGCTCGTTCATATTATTCATATCTTGACGAGTGCTAACAACTTGTGTGTTTTCCTGGTACGAGTTCCAGCATATGCTCTACCAGTAGAGTGTTTGTAAGGTAAACACTATTTTGCTTTCATAGGGCGTATTTTATAAATGAGTTATATACTCTTTAGTATAGGGATTGTGTAGTGAGGGGACCATGTTCTCATCTAAGTTGTGTGCGGTACTTACACATATAGCAATCTACTGTTGGTGGAGTTTTGAGAAGTTACTAGACGTAGTAAGGTGAAGTCATATTGTAAGTCCTTTGTAACTTAACTTTAGTTAGTCGATTGTTTTCTTTAGGCGATAACCCCCAGATGTAAGTGGTTCACCGAAATAGGTGACCAACTTCTTATGTTGCTTCTCGTTTTATTTGTTTGAACTTATAATTTTTTTGATCTGTTTGGAATTGCATGTTTAAGTAACGACATAGACATAGTAGATTGCATGTAATCCATGATTCATTCGTTATTAGAGTATGTTTAAGCTGTTTTTGTGATTATCTTAGGAAGAATTGAATTTGTAATTGGTTAATTGATCCGGATTGAGTTTAATTGTTTGAATATGTTGAAACCAAAGCTCTATGATAGTCTTTTATCTGTTTTAATCTTCAATTTATCCACTTAGTTATTTAATTTACTACATATTTTAATTTACAATTACACTCATATACATATAGTATGATAAAAAATATTAATGAACACACTTCTACACTAGAAATTCAAATTGAAGCATTTAGCACTTCCATTGAAGGTTTTGTTTGCCAAATTTTATTTATGATTTATTCGTGAAGCGAAGATTTTCAATCTTACATATGTCTTCATACATCAAATGTCAATAAGATTTCGCCTTACTATTAATTAAAGAAATTATCAAGGGCATTTGGGGCCTCCTTCTTGTGTCTTCCAGTTATTGTAGCAAGGGCAGCATTCCTTGTTTCCATAGGTTCCCGGCGGCACGCATAGACATTTGTTACAACATTTGTTGCAAAACAACAAACAATTGTTCAGGTGAGATGTGTTCGAGCATCTACGGTCACATTCACTTGCACATTCTATCATAAATAACATCCATAAATTAGTTCTAATAAATTATTAACTAAAAGTAGGGTTGGCTTAGGTAAAAACCAACACTATTTTGTTAACCATCAACAAAAAACATTATTGTAATAATTAAAAACCATCCCTAGAAAAATGATATATTCTTTAGATTTATTAAAACTTGCCACCAAAAGTAATACAAGGTGTTAATGGACGGAGGGAATGTATAGCTTCTATAAGTCAGTTCTTCATAAGTAATAGCTTACAAATATATAAAAATTTTAAATCTCGATTTGACAAAGGATGAATAAATTTGATAAATTTATAATTGAATCAACCCATAGAATTTTATGGTCTTGTAGAGATTAAAATTAGAAGTGTTTTAAACCACTTATAGTAACTGGGTTGGATAATGCACTTATAATAATTTTTTTTTTCAGTTAAAATTATTTGAGTCTATAATAGACTAATATTTCAAATATATAAAAAGGATAATAAAAGTATATAAAAAGGACTCACTGCTTTGAGGGACTGCACAGGTAACTTGGGAACTTGCCGTCGGAGAAAGTAAGGAAACAGAGTCACCCTAATTACCAAAGAATATTATCGTCAGTAATTCATCACATGCTTCTAAAACAAAAGAAATTCTTCGTAGGGTTTAGAGCTGTAGCCTCAAGTCTGTGTCGAGAGGATGTCGCACTATTTATTATTATTATTTTTTATTGTGGGCTTAAAAAAAAGAAGTCAAAGAAGAAAAAAAAAACTAAATAATCATAAAGAACAATAATTTA
Organism: Salvia rosmarinus; assembly: GCA_036937905.1. Classification (NCBI taxonomy): domain Eukaryota; kingdom Viridiplantae; phylum Streptophyta; class Magnoliopsida; order Lamiales; family Lamiaceae; genus Salvia; species Salvia rosmarinus. Next base: position 78,228,215 of record CM072813.1, on the reverse strand, counting down.
TATTTATTTTTGAGAAAAATATATGTATGATATAACTTACTAAGGAAACCGTAATAACTGATAAATATGTAAAACATAAGACGAGGAGAATGCATTGGAACTTCGAAGAGGAAATCATTGTTTATGCCTTCTAATTTCTTGGAAATTGTAAACTGTGATGGGTTTTTGTTGTTGAGGTCTTTCATCTTATATAGAAGAAACAGTAGTCCCAATAGTCAAACAATTTGTTGAATACAATTTTTGGTAGGTATTAAATACTTAATTATAATCCCAAGTTAGATTTTATAAGTTTTTGTACTATAATCTATCTGTATTTATATATATTCATGGCTATCAGATCCTGATATTGTTAATGTGGTTATATCTATTTAATCCTATTTACCACATTGAAAGAAATAATTACTTCATCCATCTCTCATTTTTCTTTCTAATTTTCTTTTTTTGTATGTTTTACAAACTTCTTTCTTTTCCATTTATAAAAACTTTCTCACAAAATACTTCATACTTGTTACCCTCAATAACATCATTCATTTACACATTTTACCAGTTAAGATCAATCACTAATTAATTAACTAACACTACACTAATATTGGACTCTTATTCCACTCATAATACACTCAACAAATTTAATTAAAACTCTTGTCGAAGATTCTCAGGAAGAAAATTAATATCGAAACCAACTTGTACTCGGAATGAATTGATAACCCCAATCGTAAAAGATCAAACCACTCGCATCTAAACAATGTTGTGGTCTTCGTTGGTAGCCCAGGATATTCCAACTCACAAACCTTCAATAATCGTCCATAAAAATCGAGTTCTTGAGTGTCTGTACCATAAGTTTCACCTTTAATGCACACTCCACTATTCATAGTTGATCTTTGTGACCCATGTTCTAATGTGTGAAATTTGTACCCATTTATATAATACCCTGGGTACGTCTTTATTAGAGTTGAAGGCCCTTTGGCAAGAGACAATATGAACGGATTCACAATGTTGTTAGTATGATCTTTGACCTATTATTAATAAAAAAACGATTAGAATGACTAAACGTACATATTAAATATTAAATATTTCCTACTAATAATCATCAGAACACTCACATATGCCTCAAACCAAAGCGGGAAGCCTCTTTCAATCGACCTTTGAATATTAGAGCTAGAGATCAGTGGATTGGATCTTTTCACATCATCGATGAATAAACTACATCAATATATATTTACGATCCTAGTTAATAATAACAATAATAATAATTAACAATGACTTTTGAGAAAAACACGACACTTACGCCATGTAAATGTCTGCAACTTCAACACAGTTGAGCAACACGTATAAACGAGCATCATCATATTCTCTACTATCCAAATATCTCGTTGACATATTTCCAAAAGGTCTGCCATCTTGCTTGAAGATTTGAAGCATATCTGGATAGTCTTCGTGCCTAATCTCTGCTTGACTATGATTCATATCTCTGAACTTCGTTCTTACGTGATCATCAAAATAATAAGAGTAAAATGCCGATGCTTCTTCTACTAAGTAAACATTGCAGATAGAACCCTCAACTCTGGCTTTATTTCGTACGTTGTTCTTCAACTTACGTAAGTATCTACAAAATAAATCAGATGTTGTTCTTCAATTTATATATATATATATATGATAATGTACGAACAATACCTTTCAAATGGATAAATCCATCGGTATTGAACAGGCCCTGCAATACGGGCTTCATCAGCTAGATGAACCGTAGATGTTCCATGGAGTCAAGAAACTAGGGAGAAAGATGCGTTCAAGCTTGCATAAAATCATCGGAATATTTTCTTGGAGTCTCGCATGCATCATCAAGCCCTATGTTTCGAGAAGTTAAATCTTTGAAGAATAAAGATAATTCACATTACCTTTCCAAACATCAGGTGGGAGAAGTTCACGAAATGCAATCGGTAGAATTATTTGCATGAAAATGTGATACATGACTCTTCATCCCAAACATCTTCGCTTTGTCATGTCTACACATCTACCCATGTTCAAACGCACCCATCCGGAAATCTTAAACCTCTTACCCACTCACATAAGACTTTTTCTCACGATTGTCAAGTGTATAAGAAGCCTTCGATATTTTCCTGTTGATTCATTCATCGTCAACTCGGTCTGCAGAGCAAGATAAATTAAGTTCTTCTTTAGATTTGCTCGTATCTTTTATCTTCCTCGACATTCATGACGTGTTGAAGACATTATCGAACACATTCTTCTCTATGTGCATGACATCCAAATTATGCCGAATCAAAAGAGAACTCCAGAAGGTAGATCCCAAAAATACTTCTTTTCTTCCATCCGCCCAAACTATTTGATATTCTCGCTATTTATTTCATCACCGCCAATCTCGCCATTTGAGACTAGTCCCATACCCATAATTAGTGATGAAGCTCATCTCCGATCGCGCTCGCTCGATCGTTAGTAATCACCGTGTTCTTCTCAAACCTCTTCGATCCCTTCAAATGGGTGATTAGGAGCTAGAAATTTATGATGGTTATCAAACCATGACCGCTACCACTTTTAGCTAAAGTAAAAGCATCGGATACTCCATGCAAGCGGACAAGCTAATCTTCCAAATTGCATTCCATCCGCACAACATAGAGTATGCAGGAAGTCACTAATTTTCCAAAGTAATGCAGCGGCATTTGAAAATTTCGCTCAACGATACATCATAAGTAAGAAGACCGTCACCCCACAAATCTATTAACTCGCTATCAATGGTTGCAAGAACACATCAATCTTCTCCTTTGGATTACGCGGTCCGGGCACTAAGATCGTAAGAAACATGTATTGTTCCTTCATACACAGCCACGTGGGAAGATTATAAGGGGTAAATATAACGGGCCATGATGAATATTGCTTTCCTGATTGACCGAAGGCTGAAAACCGTCGGTTGAGAGTCTGATCGATAGAATTTTGATCGCACGTAAATTAACGCACAATGTATATGGGTAAGTCGAGTATCGTATCCACGGGGATTGTAATGCGAAAACACAGAAGCTAACTCTCTAATCCTTCATCATTATCCAAGCAACATAATATGGTTTGAAAGGTTTATGGCTTCAGATAATTAAATCCAAAGCAAAGGTAATAACTTGAAAATAAACAAAAGCAATAAATACTCAAAGATGAATATAAGAGATAAAGACTAACCCTAGGGATGCACTAATCCTATCCACAACGATGTTTATCCTGCTTATTATTAACCGCTTTAATCCGCATAAGATGGAAGATCACATATGTAGCCAACAACTTCGCCACGACAATTGTGACATTGATTACTAATTTTCCCTATTATCATACGCCTCTAGAGGAAAATAAGCAACTCAAAAGGATCACAAAGAATATGCTTCCTACGAATGTTCCTATCTCGATTCGACTCAAGGCTTATCGTATCATGCATTCAATATCGATTGACAATTAAAATCATTACGTAATTAATCGGCAACTATGATATGCATCAAGATTGATCGTAAATCAACACATATAATTAAGCACCAAGAATCATGAATCAATGCTTGGAATGTAAATAACACTAGCAGGAATCACAACATATAGGATAGAATCATGCAAACCCTAGGATTAGAACAGAAATTAGCTAGACATAAATAACGAAATAAAATACGAAATAATCATAAAAACAGAATTTAAATAGATAAAACCCGTAGGGAAGCGTCTGAAAAACAAAGGTTGGGTTCGTATCCAAACCCAACGGAAAACGGGAAAACGATGGAATTTGTTCGGACAAAAGCGTTCCGAAGCGTCGACAATGCGTAGAACTAATGCTAGAATGAATCTAAATCAAAGCTAGAGTGCAAAAGAAGGAAAAATAATGAAAAACTGGACAAAACGTAAAACAGTGCAGGGAAGGTTGGGGCGCGAGGATAATGCCTTATTTATAGAATTAGGGTCGAAACCCCAATTTTGAGTTCGCCACCATGCCTCGCAATGGGGCTCACGGTCGCGAGCTCGGTCGCGAGGAACACTTCGCCTCGCCATCCTTCGGACTCTCGCAGGGCACGCACATCCACTGCCTCGCGGCCACACCTCGCGGTCGCTAGCGTGGTCACGTCAGACATAATATCGTCAGGGCACATCTCGCGGCACGGGAGTGCTTCGCGTGTTCGGCGTGTCTTGGTGTTTCCATGCGGCCGACCTAGCGGTCGCTAGGGGCGGTCGTGAGCCTTCGCTCAGGCAAGATCTCGTGCTCACGTGAGTAGCTCTTCGCATACACAGCTAGCGGCCGCTGGCGGTCGCTAGCCCCTCATTTCGCCTCGTCGCTCGTCCTTCGCTCCATGCTTGGTTTTCAACTTATAAGCCTACAAAACACCAAACGGAACCCAAGAGCAGATCTTCCAAAATATATAAAAGCATTGAGATCCAAGACATAAACGCACTTTATCAATCTAAAATCATCTTTAAATATCAACAATAAACGTGTAAAATGCGCGTTTATCAACCCCCCAAACTTAAATCATTGTTTGTCCTCAAACAAAAACAAAACCAAAAGAAGGAAAGACACAACAAATGATCAACGAAGGCCAAGAAAGGTGATTAACACAATCAAGCCTCAGAAATATCTCAAAGCTCAAAATCATTAGTGCACACGACAACATTAGTCAACTCGACAATGTACAAACCATTGAAAGCAAAATCTCATTCAATTCAACCTCACAATGGCATGTGCGTAAAAATAGAGTACACTCAATTCATAAAGAAATAAGGGACGGTATGCACTCAAAATCAATGCAATGAAAAATCTCACCATTGGCTCGCCATTTCTAATATCTCCACCACGTCAAATGCATTCAAATTAGGATCAAAAGGACTTTTCATAGGTCAGTATTGTAGGCACATTGGTTAAGGTAGGATAATATATGGCTAAGTGACTCAAAAATATTCCAAGTACTTCCATCTCTATAATCAGCTCATATGGACTTTGTCCATTTTCCTTTCCTTCCCAACATGCTATTTCAACATTTATTCACTCAAGGTACCATATACTATGATAATTGACTTTCTTTATGCTCATACTATTCACAAAATTTTTCTTTTCTTGGCTTTGTAATAGAGCTTATAGGTCTATTCTTTTCACACGGTACCATACTTTATCTTTTATCCCCACTTTGCATATCAAAACAAAATTTTCTCCCATTTGATTCCATATCCATCCTCACCTCCTATCATCCGTTAATCGAAAGAATAAGGTCTAATAAAGGCTCAAAGAAGGCGACAAACGGTGTATATCATCACTAGTGTTTGGGTAAATATGTGGTTTAACAAAATGGTCTTTATCCTTTCAATATTCAAAACACATATTGCAAAGATCGACACGTAAAAACGACAAGTTCTAAAAGATAATTACATACACGATATCACACAAATAAAAGAAATCAGAATAAGATGTGTATACAAAGTGAAGCTCAAGTCTCACGGTTTTAGCAAATGGTTAAAAACAACAAGCTAAGCAATCTCAAGTTATCCATGCGTCATTTTCTAACATATCATGTGCACTATCACATATTTAATGTAAAATTTCTATCATCATCAGCTACATGGATTAACACATTTCACTTCAACTCGTTGATCGAATCGACACAACAAAAACACAAAAGACACGCATAAAAGCCCCAATATATAAAAACTTAACAAAACAACGAAACATAAAAAGGACTCTCAACCACATCACACTCGATCACTCCCCCAAACTTATTGTCAACAGCAGTGCAATGGAGACAATAATGTTTGCGTAAGAGAGTGATTGGGAGAGATCTTACCTCAAATGTCGCTACTACTTGGCAAATGATAGAATCCTCGCCATTGATGATATACCTTGGGACTTAAAAACAAACAAATAAACACGACACAAATAAAGAAAAACAAGAACAACAAAACGAAAAACATAAAGCATGTAACATGTTGGGTTACCTCCCAACCAGTGCTAGATTTTCCGTCGCTAGCTCGACGGTACCTCTCATCAATCAAAGCGATTTGACAACTGTGGTCTTTCAAAACTTTTTCTTGCCCTTGTACTTAGCATTGACAACAGACCACCATTTAGCATATGAGTAGCTTCCATCGAACTTGAACGAATCACCGGAGTTTCATGCCGAGTCCATCTCTTCTTTCTAGCCTCTTCATCGACCGGTCGGCCGCCTTCGCGCGAGACTGACTAGCAGAGCGTAGTGATCGAATAGCAATTTTCGTGCTCAACCATCGTGTTGCTTGATGGCGCCATCTATTGAAATCTTTAGCTCCTCATCATTGACACGAAACGTGAGGTCACCTTCCCACATCAATCAAAGCACCACCAGTTGCTAGAAAAGGTCTACCCAATATTAGTGGTTGATGTCAATTCGGTATGTCTAATATAACAAAATCGCAGGAAAGACAAAGTCCCGAATTCTTACCAACACGCCTTCAACAATTCCCTTAGATATGTGATCGGTCCGTCACCATCATCGCGATATCTTTGTCGGCTTCATCTTTCCTAGCTCCAAGCGGTTGAATACATTTAACGGCATCGATTGATGCTCGCTCCCAAACCGCACAACACATTGGGAATGTGTGCTCGCAATCTCAAGACTCAAAGTGAAGCTCCCTGATCTTTCGCTGAGAGGCAACTTCCGTTGTAAGATGGCATCGATTCTTCCGATAGGTTAATTTTTTCAAATTTACCCAATTTCTTTTGCTTGCTAATGCATCTTTCGTAAACTTCACATATCCCGCATGTTTGGAGAGCTTCAAAGAGAGCAAATTGATATTCACTTTCGAAATATCTCTTTGAATCGGCAAACTCCTCATCATATTTCGACTTAGCTAGTGACTTGGAAACGGAACCGGCGTATACTTTGGGAATTTCGCTCATGCCCTCGCCGCCGTCCTCGATCGCGAAAAGCGGTCGCTAGGACCTCCGCCGCTTCGCCGCCTTCTTAGCGGCCGGGCACGCGGTCGCGACTCCTCTCGCGCTCTCGCTCGGTCTTCGCGGCCGGGCTCGCGTCATGAGCTCGGTCGCAGGTGCTTTTCTTCCGCGATCGTGGGCGGTTCGCAAGCTCCTGAATGACTCATTGCGCGTGATGACTCGGCGCGCGAGCTCGGTCGCGAGGTGCTCATTCTCACCTCCTTCTTCGCGGGGTGGTTCTCGACACGATGCTCCACTTCTCAACCGGATAGCGAAACCCCGATTCTTTGGGTTCACTCAGACACTCGGAAATTTGCCCGCCTTTGGTCAGCATTCTGCACAGCGACCATCCGACCGATCCGATTATCCAAAGATCTTCAAGTGTTTGCCCATGGCTGTCATGGTGGATTCCGATATGCAATTTTCGAGTAGTGCTATTGATGAACGAAGTTCTCATTGTGTGGCCATCGAATTTAATTGTCGTCATTTGTTGGTTGCTCACAACCAACCATCGCATCAACTCTCTAAACCCCGCTTCTTGGCTCTCGATCATACCATTCGCACAAATCCTCACGGAGGTTGTTGGAAGTTATTGGGGTTAGCATACGATAAGTTCGGATGATTCCCGTTGTTCGTATGGTATGCCGGATTTTACCCATTATTCCTCCGATTGACATGGTTTGCCCAAGAGTATCATAGTTTATCGTGATAACTCAGTGCGATGGCAAACTCGAAGAAACCACGGACCCACAAGGCGACCAAACACATAGAGAGAAAGTACCATGTCATTCGAGAAATCGTTAGACGAGGTGACGTCTCGATTGAAAAGATTGATACGACGGAAAATCTAGCGGATCCATTCACGAAGAGCCCGCCGCAAAAGTCTACGATGGACACGTTAGAGGACTTGGTTTATGCTGATGGCACCCACTTAGAAAGGAAACTTTGTATAAGTGGGAGAAGCAAAGTGATGGTTGTTTGTAATAGCTAGTAGAGACACATTGTATACTAAAAGTTTGCTTTAGTATAAGTGGGAGATTGTTGATTTGATAATCGAAAAGCGCTTTGGTTGAGCTTGTATACAATGTTTCTCGTTACCACTATTACAATCTCCTATCTGCTTTGAATACTTGATTGCATATATCCGTGTCCCCTTATCTCATATATGTTAGATCATACAAGTGTGTAGAAGATCACGTAAGTCCGTATGATTGGTCGAGCTTAATGAGATATTAAAAGTTTCACACCGAGACAACTTGAGGACGAGTTGTCGGTGATAGTCATGTATATATAAGAAGTGACTTGACTTGGTTGCTTGTCTATGCCGGGTACGCCTCGACGTATCAAGGATCACAAAGAGATGAGTTCTTGTATCCGACCGTCGTGAAGAACCAAGATCTCGTGACTTACGATGATCTAAACCTCGATAAGGTATTAGGTGAGTATGAAGGTCGACCATCACTTTGACTTGTTATGGGTGAGGGTTATATGTTCTAACCCAAGATTCTCCGCATCTTGGGTGGTGGCGTTTCAGATGTCACGCTAGTTATCTCAGACGAGTCACCGTATCCGCTAGGACGATGACGCCCCTTAAGGAGTTTTAAAGGTTTATTGTACTAAACCCCGCAGTTGAGCTAGCTCAAGTACAATAATAAGGTTGAGTGGTACTACTTATGAATTAAAGATATTAATTATTTTAAGCAATGTAATGCTATAAATAATTAATGGACGCTCGATATCTTAAATACGGGATTCAGAATGTCTAAGTGCAAGTCCGACTCACCTTCTGTAATAAAGCGGTAAGTCAAGATTTATTCTCTAGTGGCATGAATGAATGTTTATAAATTAATTTATGTTCGGGTCAACATAAGATAATTAATTTATTTGAGACCCATCTTTATTCCTTGCATTTGATCCTGGTCGCCCATCCAGCCCGTAGCTTCAAAGTGAAATCGGCGCCCTATATGCTCTCTAAGGATAGATTTTATTCTCTTTATCCTATAAGATATTATTATATTTATGGGATATGCATGGATCATTTCCTTATGGGATTATGGTAATGCATTATAAATATAAGGTAAGAGATAAAGTCTAGGTTAATCCTCAATAATCTACAAGCAATTTTCGAGAATCTCATAGTTCTCTTGAGAGGATTTTTCAAAATTGTGTGAGAAAAGAGGGTGATTTTCAAGCATTCTCCATAGATCGCCCTCACCGACGCTGGAGATTGGGCAACCGGATACGACCCGTAAGGTCAAAGCACGAGTCCGATCCGCTCGATCCATTCATCTCGCTCCACCGACCTCTTCGATCCAAAGGTAAACACGAGAAAACCCCACGTGTTGCAATTAATTAAATAGACGATGCTATGAATATAATCAATATATGGTGAATTAAATATCCAAGATAGATCCTCGGCGGGGCTTAACATATGTCATCCCTACACTGGTATCGAGCCCGGGATAAGAATCTCGCTCGCTGGATTAATTCACGCTTGATTATTACGCGCGTTTAATTAATTGTGGATCCGCTGCTCATCGTGGCTCGCTTTTTGTTTTTGTTGGGTTTTGTTTTTTCCACGAGAAAATCCGTGGTTAGATTAGATTTATTTTCAGAAATCTCATCCGTAAAGAAGAACGAAGACGAAAGCATGAAAGCATGAAAGACGAGACGACGGGAAAACAGTCTCGCGGTGACCTCGGACGGTTTCGCGAGCGAGCATCGCGGTCGCGAGCGCGATCGCGGGGGCGCTATGACAGGGCAAAGGCGAGGCAAGAGTTCGGCCGGACGCGGCAAGAGCCGCGCAATACCTTGACGCGCCGCGGCGGTAGCGCTGGCAGCGGCGGGCGACGCAGGCGCGCTGCTTATCGCGCTGGAAACCTCAGCGCTCGTCCGCGCCGGCGTGCTCGACGCGAATCGCCGCGGGAACCTCGAGCGCGCTAGCGCAGCGCTGGCGGGCAAGACGCGATCGCGCGGGCGAAGCGCCACCCGGCAGCGGCACACGCAGTCACGCGACGCAAGCGCTTCGGCGCTGCCGCGGCGAGGAAACCTCGCCGAGGTCTCGGCGGCGCCGGGCGACGCGGGCGTGCAATTTTCGCGCGGATGCCCCGCAGCGCCGACGACGCGGCTCGACGACGCTCGCCGTGGCGCGGTGAACTCGGCGGGTCGCGGTCGCCCACGTGGTCGCGGCGAAGCCTCAGCGAGGCGAGCACGCCAGCGCGCGCAGGAAAGGGCGGCGGCGGTGGCGCGCGCGACGGGCGTGCCCTCAGCGCCGCCCAAAGACATATTTTGGGCCAACCTGCCCAAACCCGCCGCACCCGATTTTCGTGCCCGCACTGCTTTTCCACCCGATTCCAGATTTTAGTCCCGATCCGCCCTTCCACCGATCCGCCCAAATCCGCTTTTGACGAATCCGTCCGTGCCTGCACGCGAGGTCTGTCAAGTTTATTTCGATTTTGCATTTCTATGTAATAGATTAGATTTGAAAGTGCGTTTTCACGAGGGCCACGATGAACGCTTTTATTTTATTTTCATCGCTCATCGCATGTCGTGGATGTTTAAATTATGCAAGAGCATGCTATGTATGTTTAAATTACGCTGACAAACCTTTAGTGTTTTACGATGGCGCGCATAGTAAGCATGCTAGGTTTATCGCGCTTTTCAAGCATATTTTAGAATTCTCATGAGCATGTTTTACATGTTGAGTTCTATGACAAGCATGCTAGGATTACGTGATCCGCATGGACAAACCTTTTGAATAAAAAGACTAAGCAAGCAACCCGACAAATTAATTTTTTCAAATTAAGATGTCAAGACCTCCACCTTTGATCTCTAAACAAAGTGAGACGACTGCGAGTAAACGCCCACACGCGCGGCTTGCTCGCACTGCTTATCATAAGTTTGTTAGATGAGATTTCTAAATAAAACATTTTAAATCTATTGAGAAGTGGGAGTTTCATGTAAACGCCCACACGCTGGCTTTGTATGTGCGATTTTCATAAGTTCTCTAGAGATAGATATAAATGAGATAACAAAAGAATTTGAATTGGAAGCGGTATGGTCCGAGTGAGTATGCCAATTCTAAGAATTCATTTTCACGTTAAAATTGTGGTCATTGCTTAGACATCACCTCAGTACAACTTCCCGCCAAGTCCCTTCTTGCGATAGTGATGTGGTCTAGTAAGGTCCAATCGTTAATTTCATTTGTCATAAGGATAAGTTGACATGGATTGAAATTATACGACTAAAAGGTATATTTTAGTCCGGTCGAGGGGTTCATGTAAACGCCCACACGCCGCGGCTTGTATGTGGGATTCCTCGCGATTGGAGGTTTCAATTAATATTGTTTTATCAAAAGGTTACAATATTATTGTTACGAATTATATGCGATCATATGCTTATGTGTTTTCATTATCGCTTCGATATGTCTCTTACACCGATTATCAATATGCTCGCACAAAACCGCTATTTGGTCCAAATTTTATCGAGTGGAAACGAAACATGGAGTATGTTCTTATCATTTGAAGAACACATGTTTGTTCTCACTACTCCTAAACCCGATGCCTTATCGACGATCGACTAATGAGCAATGAGAGTCAAGCGCACTTTGGAATAAGTCAAACAATACGGCTAAATGCTATATGATGACTACTATGTCCAAAGGCTTGCACCGCAAAGATCGATCGATGGTAGACGAATCGATATTTGGTCAAGTCTCGAGAGTAAGTTTGGGCAATCGGATCGACATCCGCTTCCACACAATGAGAGAAATCTTGGCGTGTAAGATGGAAGAAGGAAGTTCGGTCCATGAACATGTCTCCCACACGACTCATCTCATGGATAGTCTTGATCGCTTGGGAGGAGGTATTGACGGCGGCCAAAGTCGATATCATCCTCAATACACCGCCCAAGTCTTTTGAGAACTGGTGAATGCGATCATGAGCAAGACCGAGTTTACACTTAGTCGGGCTGTTTAATGATCTCGCTGTCATGGAAGGAGTTATGGGAAAGGAGCACATGCTCTTGCTACCACATCTAAGGGCCCAAAATTTTCGCTGCAAAATGGAAAAGAAAAGGGTACCAAAGGTGGAAGAGGCAAGGCAAATAGTGGGAGTAATGGGAACAAGAACGTGGTTGCCACCGGAGGCTTGAAGAAGCCAAAGGAGAAGGCAAGTGCTTCAAGTGCTTGTAAGATCGGGCATTGAAGGCCAAGTGCCCTATGCTCAAGGCTCAAGGTATGCCGCTTGCTTTTAGTAACGGAAACATGTTTAGCGACTTGTTCTACCCATTCTCGGGTAGTAGATACGGCACAACCGATCATGTTTGTTACACCTGCGTGGTTTCCTCGCGGACAAGGAGTCGCTTGATGGCGAGATAACGATTCCATGGGCAACGCGCGAAAGTCGAGGCGCTTGCAGCTGGAGATGTTTCTTTATTTTTGGGACAACAGCTTTAGTTTTGAAAGACGCTTTATATGTGCCGGATTTTCTACGAACCTTGTTTCTGCTTTCAAAATTATTTACTCATGGATATTCTCGTTATTTTTGATAGTAGTGTTTCTATCATAAGAAATGACGGTTATCTCGTGTTGGCACTTTATATAATTCGCTTTATACTATTTCTCGCAAAACATAATACCTATAACTATGTCAGATCTTCATCAAACCCTAAAAAGAGAAAGTTTTCTTCAAGAAGATGACACAACTTTTCTCTCGGCATCTTAGACTAGGTCACATCAATCTAAATAGGATCCAAAGACCGCTAAGAATGGAGCGTTGGGTAATCTCACGGTTACTCTGCTCCCACCGCGAATCTCGTGATAGAAGGTAAGATGTCGACTGCACCTTCAAAGCCGGGGGATATAGAGCCAAAGAAATGTCGAGTTAGTCCATTTCGACTGTGGACCGATGTCCACACAAGCTCGTGGAGGGTACGAGTATTTTGTCACTTTCATCGACGACACTCAAGGTACGGATACGATACCGCTTCACCGCAAGTCCGAATGCTTTGAGAAATTCAAAGAGTTTAAGGCGGAAGTGGAGACGGCTAGGTAAGAGTATCAAGTCATCATGGTCCGATCGCGGTGGCGAATACCTCAAGAACGAGTTTATGGACTATCTAGTGAAGTGTGGATTAGATCCCAACAAGATTTCACCGGGCACACCACAAAGAAATGGTGTGTCGAGCGAAGAAATAGGACTCTTTTGGAAATGGTTAGATCTATGATGAGTTATGCTACATTGCCTATTTCGCTCGGGGTATGCCTTAGAAACGACGGCATACTTGCTCGAATCTAGTACCTTCCAAGTCACCGAAAAGACCCTTTCGAGTTGTGGTTTGGGCGCAGCTTCAGTTTAAGCCACATAAGGATATGGGCCCAAAGACACGTCGAACAAGAAGGTCGACAAGTTGGAGGCTAGATCCGACGCAAGGCTGTTTATCGCTATCCTAGAGGAACGAAGGTGGTTTATTCTATAGTCCCAAGGATCGGAAGGTCATTATTAGACTAATGCTCGATTCTTAGAAGAGGACTACATGAAAATCATAACCAAAGTTGAAATCATTCTTCAAGAATTAGAAGATGATCGATTCCACCACCGACAGCCAAAGGTACGAGATGTCGAGTCTAGTGGGAGGATCGACACCGATACTTCAAGAAATTGAAGTGGGTCGAGTTCCACCGAGATACCGACCGCATGTGGTACCTACCACAATTTGTGCTAGATAGAGAACCACAAGTTTCGCACCCACCGCTGCCATTGTGCTCAGAGAACCTCGTCAGAGTGGGAGGTTGTTCGTCAACCCGAGCGATTTATGTTCGTGGGTGAATCTTCGGATTTAGTCCCGTGAAACGAACAAGCAATAATCGACCCATGGACATACAAGGAGGCGATACAAGATATTGATGCAAGATCATGGCACACCGCTATGGACTTAGAAATGGAGTCCATAACGGCTATGGATGTATATGAAAGACACCTCTACCGGATGGCAAGGAAGTCATAGGTAGTAAGTGGATATACAAGAGGAAGAGATTCCGATGGAGAGGTCTCGCTTTTAAAGCCGTGCTTGTGGCGAAAGGGTACACTCAGATTGAGGGCATCGATTTCGATGAGACCTTTTCACCAGTAGCAATGCTCAAGTCCATCGTAATTCTTCTCGCCATAGCAGCCCACTGAACCTAGAGGTTTGGCAATGGATGTTAAAACCGCTTTTCTAAACGGTTACCTTGAGGAAGGTAGAGACATCTATATGCAAAGAACCAAGGTTATGTGGTAAAGGGTGAAGAGCATCTAGTATGGAAGCTTAAGAAGTCCATTTATGGACTTAAGCAGCCTCCCGATCATGGAACTTACGCTGACGAGGTGGTAAAGTCCCATGGATTTACCCATTGCTAGCGAGTTGTGTGTATCGGTTACATGTTAACGGTGATGTGATATTTCTTGCACTTTATGTAGATGACATTCTTCTAGTTGGCAACAACATGAAGTCATATCGGACGAAAGAGTTGGTTATCCGATCGGCCTCAAATGAAAGACTTAGGAGATGCAGGTACATTCTTGGGATCAAGGTTTACCGAGATCGCAAGAAGAAAATGTTGAGCTTATCTCGGGCGCCTTACATCGATACCGTGATTACTCGCTTTAGTATGCGCACCGCCAAGAAAGGATTGCTACCTTCGCATATGGCGCCTTTATCTAAGACGCAATCACCTATGATCGCAAAGGAGATAGAGGAAATGAGACAAGTTCCTTATGCTCCGCTGTGTAGGAAGTCTCATGTACGCAATGCTATGCACGAGGCCCGATATCCGCTATGCGGTAGCATAGTAGCTAGATATCGCCTAACCTCGGACAAGCTCATTGATTGCAAGAAAGCATATACTCAAGCACCGAAAAGGACTCGAGATTATAGGCTAGTTTACCATGCGATAGTCTAATGCCTGGGGGTTATCTGCACTGGATTTCCAAGTCGACCGTGATGAGAAAAAGTCAACCTCGGCCATGTGTTTACCTTGGGAGGTGGAGCCAGATCCTGGCGGAGTGCAAAGCAATGATGCATTGCGGACTCTACCATGGAAGCCGAATATGTAGCCGCCTGAGGCTTCTAAGGAGGTCAGATGGTTCAAGAACTACCTCATGGATCTAGGTGTGGTACCGGTTTGTCCAAGAGTATCATAGTTTATCGTGATAACTCAGCAGCGGCAAACTCGAAGAAACCACGGACCCACAAGGCGACTCAAACACATAGAGAGAAAGTACCATGTCATACGAGAAATCGTTAGACGAGGTGACATGCTGATTGAAAAGATTGATACGACGGAAAATCTAGCGGATCCATTCACGAAGAGCCTCGCCGCAAAAGTCTACGATGGACACGTTAGAGGACTTGGTTTGCACTTGATGGCACCCACTTAGAAAGGAAACTTTGTATAAGTGGGAGAAGCAAAGCGATGGTTGTTTGTAATAGCTAGTAGAGAGACACATTGTATACTAAAAGTTTGCTTTAGTATAAGTGGGAGATTGTTGGATTTGTATACCGAAAGCGCTTTGGTTGAGCTTGTATACAATGTTTCCTCGCTACCACTATTACAATCTCCTATCTGCTTTGAATACTTGATTGCATATATCTGTGTCCCTTATCTCATATATAAGTTAGATCATACAAGGTGTAGAAGATCACGTAAGTCCGTATGATTGGTCAAGCTTAACGAGATATTAAAAGTTTCACAACCGAGACAACTTGAGGACGAGTTGTCGGTATAGTCATGTATATATAAGAAGTGACTTGACTTGGTTGCTTGTCTATGCCGGCACGCCTCGACGATCAAGGATCACAGATGAGATGAGTTCTTGTATCCGACCGTCGTGAAGAACCAAGATCTCGGTGACTTACGATGATCTAAACCTCGATAAGGTATTAGGTGAGTATGAGTTGTCGACCATCACTTTGACTTGTTATGGGTGAGGGTTATATGTTCTAACCCAAGATTCTCCGCATCTCGGGTGGTGGCGTCTTGTATGTCACGCTAGTTATCTCAGACGAGTCACCGTATCCGCTAGGACGATGACGCCCCTTAAGGAGCTTAAAGGTTTATTGTACTAAACCCCGCAGTTGAGCTAGCTCAAGTACAATAATAAGGTTGAGTGGTATTACTTAAGGAATTAAAGATATTAATTATTTTAAGCAATGTAATGCTATAAATAATTAATGGACGCTCGATATCTTAAATACGGGATTCAGAATGTCTAAGTGCAAGTCCGACTCACCTTCGGTAATAAAGGGTAAGTCAAGATTTATTCTCTAGTGGCATGAATGAATGTTTATAAATTAATTTATGTTCGGGTCGAACATAAGATAATTAATTTATTTGAGGCCCATCTTTATTCCTTGCATTTGATCCTGGTCGGCCCATCCAGTCCGTAGCTTCAAAGAAATCGGCGCCTATATGCTCTCTAAGGATAGATTTTATTGTTTTATCCTATAAGGATATTATTATATTTATGGATATGCATGGATCATTTCCTTATGGGATTATGGTAATGCATTATAAATATAAGGTAAGAGATAAAGTCTAGGTTAATCCTCAATAATCTACAAGCAATTTTCGAGAATCTCATAGTTCTCTTGAGAGGATTTTTCAAAATTGTGTGAGAGAAAGAGGGTGATTTTTCAAGCATTCTCCATAGATCGCCCTCACCGGCGTTGAGATTGGGCAACCGGGATACATCCGAAGGTCAAAGCACGAGTCCGATCCGCTCGATCCATTCATCTCGCTCCACCGACCTCTTCGTATCCAAAGGTAAACACGAGAAAACCCCACGTGTTGCAATTAATTAAATAGACGCATGCTAGGAATATAATCAATGTATGGTGAATTAAATATCCAAGATAGATCCTCGGGGCGAGGGCTTAACATATGTCATCCCTACATGCAGCTTGCTCTAGAGGAATGCCCCCGTTCTGTGGATTAGCTGCCATTGCAGCCCTTCTTCTCTCTCGTCTCCTTCTCCTTTGGGAATTTTCGATCTCTGGGTCAAGATTTTGCTCAGGAGGTCCCCGAGACCTTGTGATCATAAACTACCTGGAGAAAAAGAGAGAGCTCAACTATGACAAGAATAAATAAATAATATAATATATAACTTGAATTAATAAATCCAAATCGTCAAATTATTCCTATGTGATCTTAACAATCCCCGGCAACGGCGCCAAAATTTGATCGACAGAATTTTGATCGCACGTAAATTAACGCGCGATGTATATGGGTAAGTCGAGTATCGTATCCACAGGGATTGTAATGCGAAAACACAGAAGCTAACTCTCTAATCCTTCATCATTATCCAAGCAATGTAATATGGTTTGAAAGGTTTATGGCTTCGTATAATTAAATCCAAAGCAAAGGTAATAACTTGAAAATAAACAAAAGCAATAAATACTCAAAGATGAATATAAGAGATAAAGACTAACCCTAGGGATGCACTAATCCTATCCACAACGATGTTTATCCCGCTTATTATTAACCGCTTTAATCCGCATAAGATGGAAGATCACATATGTAGCCAACAACTTCGCCATTCGACAATTGTGACATTGATTACTAATTTTCCTATTATCATACGCCTCTAGAGGAAAATAAGCAACTCCAAAAGGATCACAAAGAATATGCTTCCTACGAATGTTCCTATCTCGCCACGACTCAAGGCTTATCCGTATCATGCATTCAAGATCGATTGACAATTAAAATCTGTTATGTAATTAATCGGCAACTATGATATGCATCAAGATTGATCGTAAATCAACACATATAATTAAGCACCAAGAATCATGAATCAATGCCCGGAATGTAAATAACAATAGCGTGAATCACAACATATAGGATAGAATCATGCAAACCCTAGATTAGAATGTAAATTAGCTAGACATAAATAACGAAATAAAATACGAAATAATCATAAAAACAGAATTTAAATAGATAAAACCCGTAGGAAGCGTCCTGAACAAAGGTTGGGTTCGATCCAAACCCAACGGAAAACGGGAAAACGATGGAATTTGTTCGGACAAAAGCGTTCCGAAGCGTCGACAATGCGTAGAACTAATGCTAGAATGAATCTAAATCAAAGCTAGAGTGCAAAAGAAGGAAAAATAATGAAAACCGACAAAACGAGTAAAACAGTCCGGGAAGGTTGGGGCGCGGGGTAATGCCCTATTTATAGAATTAGGGTGAAACCCTAATTTTGGAGTCTGCCGCCATGCCTCGCGGCCGGGCTCGCGGTCGGGAGCTCGGTCGCGAGGGAACACTTCCTCTCAACCATCCTTCAGACTCTCGGGGCGCCAAGACATCCACTGCCGCGCCACACCTCACGGCCGCTAGTGTGGTCGCGTCGCACATAATATCGTCGCGGCACGCCTCGCGGCACGGGGAGTGCTCGCGTGTTCGGCGTGCAGGGTGTTTCCTCGCGTCGACCTAGCGGTCGCTAGGACGGTCGCGAGCCTTCGCTTAGGCAAGATCTGCGCACAGCAGCGTGCGGTAGCTCTTCGCGCCAGCTAGCGGTCGCGAAGGTGGTCGCTAGTCCTCATTTCGCCCTCGTCTGCTCGTCCTTCGTTCCATGCTTCGGTTTTCAACTTATAAGCCTACAAAAAACCAAAACGGAACCCAAGTGCAGTATCTTCCAAAAATATATAAAAGCATTGAGATCCAAGACATAAACGCATTTTATCAATCTAAAATCATCTTTAAATATCAACAATAAACGTGTAAAATGCACGTTTATCAGAGTCCCAATCGCACGTTACGAATTTCTGATGCAAATAAGGGAAACTTCGTGTTCAAATGTTTCCATGCAATTGAGTTCGCGGATGACGCTTGACCCCATCATCGACCGACGATGCATGCCAACGATATTTTTCTCTCGTAGCATCGATACATACAATCTCGTAGTTGAGGAGTTAGGGAAAATAATACATCTTTTATATGCTACTTGTGCTTTCGTCGACTTCCACCACTCGAGTATTGATCTTGAAACGAGGATGATTACGAATTTGCAGCTCGTCAATTCGTAATCTTCACGCCAATAAATCATGCAATTAAATGGACAACAATCAATTTTGAGTACGGGCAACCCCATGCCACGCAACAATCTCTTCGTGTCAGAGATGTCATCAGCACGCACTTCCATCCGATGCGACTCTTTCATCGCCTCGATATTTGATCAAAACCCTTCGAGTAATGTTGTTCTCTGCTTCCAACTCGTAAGTCGAGCCACAAATGACAGCCAGTGTGATTCGAGCAACCCGACCACGAGGGTTTATCGGCAAGATTCAACATGTCGTAAAATTTTGTGCATCGAATTTGCTCCTCTTCGATCTCGCCAAAGTTGAATCAGGACCAGCAAGATCCACCACCATCGTATGATACGTGTTTGGTTGACGGCTAACATCCGAATCCACAACATTGTCTCTACTTGTGGTTGTCGTGGTTGTCTCTCATTGAATATCCATGTGTGATAATTTGGAACAAATCCAAATTTTGATAAGTGATATTCTTCTGATAAGGTAAATTCTTACACTTCTTACACGGACACTTGATTTTCTCTCCATCTGCGAATAAAAACTGAGCACTAGCGAATTCAATAAAACTTTCAAGTCCATCTCGAAATTCAATATTTAATCCACCAACCGAACTAAACCTCTTATACATCCACTCACGATTGTCATTCATTCTTCAAGCTCCTAATTATAAATAATTAATTAAACATATTCAACATAAGTTGTACAATATACACTAATTATAAAAATAGACTAATATTGGTTTGTTATCTACGAGGCAACATAAACCCTAATTCAAGTTTCATAAGTTTTATCCTCTGATGTCGATTTAGGCAACATAACTAATTATTGGTTTGTTATCTACGAGGCAACATAAACATCTTATTCATATATCAATTCTAACAAAATTTCGGCAGAGTAAGTTTTATAAAATGAATCGCCATTTCATTCCCAATTCAACCAAACTTCACCAAATCATCAACATATGCATAATTATACACTTAACAACTCAAAACATCTTATTCATATACTTAACCTTAACCGAAGCATGAAGTGAGCAAATCTTACTTATAAAACATCTTATTCATATACCAATTCTAACAAAATTTCGGCAGAGTAAGTTTTATAAAATTAATCGCCATTTCATTCACAATTCAACCAAACTCATCCAAACTTCACCAAATCATCACCATATGCCTAATTATACACTTAACGACTCAAAACATCTTATTCATATACTTAACCTTAACCTACTTCACCAAATCTAGTTTGGGCAGTGATTTTGTAAAAATCATTTGAAATAGTAAAACATCTTGGATTGACTCGAAATTTTACATATACATACTAGACATACTTAATTTAAACATAGTAAAATTTGGTGACTATCGTACCCCTAAAACCTAGTCAAATAATTTGTGAAGTTACTGTTTTTGCGAAGTAACTCCTAGTTTTAGCAATAAGTTCATAGCTTGGTCAAGTTATCAAGTTCTCGCAAACATTTTTATTAAACACCACATATGCGTACAGTTAATTCACGAAATGATGAATTTATCATCCCAATTCACAATCATAACAATATTTCACAAAAAATCAACAAAAAAAACAAATATATATAAATCAACAAAATCAAAAAAATATTTGAAATATAAATCAACTGATAAATAACTTGGACGGAGGCGGCACGGCGGCGATAGCGCGGAGGCGGCACGGCGCACGGGGGCGGCTGCTGGGCTCGGGGTTGGGCGCAGTGGCGGGACGCGTGTTGGGGCGACGACGGCGGTGGGGGGTGGCGGCAAGAACGGTGGCGCGGCGGCCGGAGATGCGGGCGGGCGGGCGACGGCGGCGACGGGCGGCGGGCAAGGCGATATGGGCGGGCTAGGGGCTGGACGCAGGCGACAGCGGCGGCGACGGCGGCGGGCATGCAATGGGCAGCGGGGCGGGGTGGGGAATTTGGGTTGGGTGTGTAACTTAGGGCGCAGAGTGTGAATTTGGGAAAGAAACCCGTCTGATATCTAATTTTTAGCGGCGGATTAGCGACGAAAATTTCCGTCGTTATATTTAAAAGTAATTAACGACGGACTAACGACGGAAAAAAGTAATTAACGATGGACTAATATCCGTCGTTAAATTACGTGCAAAAAAAAAAAAATAAAAAATCCGTTAATATAGCGACGGAAAAGTCCGTCGTTAATATTATTTATAATAAATAAATTTGAAATTAATATTAACGACGGATATAGTCCGTCGTTAAATTAAATACAAAATAAAAAATAAAAATTTTGTTAATTTAACGACGGATCTGCGACGGCTATAACTTAACGACGGACCTAATCCGTCGCTAAAGTTAGTCTGTAATAAAAAATTAAAAATCCATAATTTTAATGACGGAATAGGTCCGTCGTTAAATTTAACGACGGATCAGCGACAGTTATGACGTCGTTAACAGTTCCCGCGAGATATTCCCGTCGCGTGTCGTCGTTGATCCGTCGCAAATCCATCGTTAATAAAATTCGTATGTATTCCATCGCTAATCCGTCGCTGATTCACGACCCGTATTTTGGCCGTCGCTAATGCCGATGTTCGGCTGTATTTTTATAGTGATTGGGGGACGAATGAGATATTAGATTGATAAAACACAAGTGTATCCAAGTTTCCAACTAATTAAATGTATTAAGTGCATCTTCTTCTATCGTATTTAGATTGTTGTGATTAGAGTTGTAAATGAATCAAATAATTTTGCTCAATTCAGTATTTGTATTCACAGTTTTATTATTTAAAATCAAATACAAATAATTTTTGGATTAGATTAGTATTCAAACAAAATAAAAAAATATGATATTTAATTCGATGTTCGTAAATATTTGATTATATATATATATATATATATATATGTGTGTGTGTGTGTGTGTGTGTGTGTGAGTGAGAAGGTTCAAATAAAAACTGTATTTAAACTGAGAACACGAGAATCATTTTAAATCATTAGATCACAAAGATCTAAGGTGATGTATCACTTTACTGGATTAGTGCATTGTGCACCACCTGAGTTCGAATCTCAAGATGAACAAAAATTCAAATTATTTTTTTAGTGCAATAACTTTCATGGAAAATGCATTGTTCTCACGTTTATAGGATAACAAATATTTTTAGTGCAATATATGCAGTTCTATATTCACAATGGAAATCAGTGAATTTTATAATTGTTATTTATGTTGTGCATATTTATGAATTTGTGATTTGTATTGAGTGTTGAAACAGTGGAATCATCAATTGAGCATTTATTGTTGAGTGTTTATTCGGTAAAAATATGTTAAATATATTGGATATAGTCTTATATTATTTAGAATTTTATTTGTCCATAAATTTTTGAATCGATTGTTCTGAATTGAATCGAATGATATTGTTTAAAATATACTTCAAAAATATCGAATCTAATATTCTCGAATAATTCAATAAATATTTCAAGTATGAATACAAATTGATTTTAATATTCAAATAAAAAATGAATACCAAATCAAATATTTGAATAGTTTCACGAATATGAATCAAATATATTGATATTCATTTCGACTCAATTCGTTTACAACTATAATTGTGATCTCTAATATTGTGTAACACCTCAATTTTTTCACATTGGGCTAGGAATTATAATGGACTAGTTACATTTTCTGGACCTAATCCCTAATGGGTGACTAATAGTGAGTAAAGCCCAAATCTATCTATATATAACTAGTTGTGCCTAGGGTTGTATACGAATCGAGTCGAGCCGAACACTGCCAAGCTCGAGCTCGGCTCGTTTAAATTTTATTCGGCTCGAGTTTGAATTCGAGCTTTAAATTGAGTTCGAGCTCGGTTCGTTATAAAATTTTTGAGCTCGTGAGCAGCTCGAATTCGGTTCGATAACCACTCGTTTATGAGATATATCGAACTCGAGCTCGAACTCTGCTCGTGTTCGACTTTGCTCGTTTTCGAGCTCGAACTCGAGCTCGAATTCGGTTTGATAATGTATTATTCGAGCTCGAGTTCGAGATCGAACTCGAATTCGAGCTCGACTCAGCTTAAAACACTATTTTAGCATAATTTACTCCATAATTTCATTAATTCAAAGGATGCATAGTCTACTAATCAATCATAATCAAACAACAATTACAATAAGAAGTTTAACAAGATTCATTACCAAATAAAATTTTCACAACTAGCAAAAGAAAAAGATGTTTAATTCTAGCTAGTTTTGGATGAGATTCATATCAGAAAAAAATGTCTAATTAAAACTAGTTTTGGATATAGACTATACAATATATAGAATTAATATACTATTTAATATCATTCGAATTCATCTACTTCATTCTTCTACTTACGAATTATTATTATTGTATTTATCTCATAGAAATTAATTATGTAAGTTAGATGTTATTTATTTTAGAATTATAATTATAGAGATATAAATATAAATACGTAACTCATACTTGTATATTTATACATTATAATGATCTATATTGATATTTTTGTTTATAAGATAATTTTGTAGATCATGTTATTTTTTTGGTTTTCCAACTCAATATTTCATTTGATTCTATTCAATATTATTCTATTACATTTACTTTTCAAAATCTACTTATAAATTATAAATTATAATTGTTTTATCTCATAGTTACTTAGTTATAAAGGTAGATGAACTTTATATTAGAATTATGAATTATTATTATATTTATCTCGTAGTCAATTAGTTATGCAATTTATTTGTAATTTATTTTAGAATTATAATTATAGAGATATAAATATAATTATGTAACTCAAGTATACTTGTATACTTATACTTTATAATTATCTAAATCGATATGTTTGTTCATAAGATAACTTAATAAATCATGTTATTATTTTTAGTTTTCCAAATCAATATCTCATTATATTAATTAATTGTTCATTTAATGATTTTATTTTATAATACACATGAAAATATATATTAAGGTTTAATTTAAATGTATATATATATATACTAAATAAGTTGAATATACTATTCAATATCATTCAATTACATTTACTTTTCAAAATATTATACTAGCATGAATATGATAATTAGTTAATTAGTTATATAAGTTAGATGAAATTTATAGTAAAATATATATTTTGTAATTTATTATTTATTTTAATTATTTAAATATATAAATAATTTATTATCAATACTTCATCTATATGTTTATTTATTGCTAAATAATTATAATTAACATATATTTTATAATTTATTATTCATTTTAATTATTTAAATATATATAAATAATCTATTATTTTATACGTTTGCGAACATGTTCGCGAACATGTTCTAATCAGAGTTCGCCAACGTGTTCGAATCAAGGTTCGTGAACATGTTCGAATCGGAGTTCGCGAACATGTTCGAATAAGGTTCGTGAACATGTTCGAATAAGAGTTCGCGAACATGTTCGAATCAGGGTTCGCAAACATGTTCGCGAACTGGCTCGCTTGAGTTCGAGCCAAACATGTTCATGAGCTCACGAGCCGAACATCTCTAAGCTCGAGTTCGCTCGATAAACTTATCGAGCTCGATTCGAGGCTCGAGTTCGGCTCGTTTACAAAACGATCGAATTTCAAACGAGCTTTTTTGGAGCCGAGCTCCGAGTAGCTCACGAACGGTTTGGTTTGTTTACAGCCCTAGTTGTGCCCCGTGCTTTACACGGATCCCAATGTTGCCTGTTATCTTTTTTATGTAATTGAAAAATAATAAAAAAAATGTTTTTTGTTGCATAGTAGTATTCAATGTATAATTTGTATTCTTTTTATAATGTAATATTTATTATCTCTATAGACATGTACAATTTATATTTTTTAAACAATCAAAATGTAGCAAGGTTTGACAATATGTGGTATTGTGGATGACAATGGGTCAAATTCCCAATCATTAAGCATTTACCAACTTCAAACACATCTAAATTTTATCTATCCATAACTATCTCGACCCGTTTAAAAACTAGTTTCAATATTCATACACATCTCAAACTCGTAGAATAATACTCTAATTACCCACCAAAACCCATTTAAATTATCAAATATGACCTATTATAATGTTGTATGTGCGTCTTAATTAAAATTCAAAGATTATGATGCAATAATAATAATGATGATGATGATGATGATGATGATGATGATGATGATGATGATGATGATGATGATGATGATGATGTAATGTTTGATTAAAAAACTAAATTTCAAGTATATATAGTTTAACTTTAATTTTTCATATCTAAATAATTTAAAAATAGATATAGAGTTGTGATATTCAAACTTCTCAAATCTTCTAATTAACCTTCTCATCATATAATCTTTCAACACGTACCAACATAACAAGTAGTGAAGACAAACTACTTAGTCGTCTATACTGCATCATATACCAGCAACTCATCCTAAAGTTGTTCTGTGATCTATGACACGCTATATGATCTACTACATAATGAGATAATGAGACATACATATGTGATAAACGAATGATTCAGATAGGAGAATAAAACAATAAAACTAAGATAATTATATACAAACTTAAAACATGCACTACAAAAAAATGTCTAGTAGTTACATATTTTTAGTGACACCAAGAGAAGTGTTACAAAATTTATGACATTTTAGATGTGGCAAAATTTAATTACACAAATATATGTATCAATATATTTTTGTTACACATAAAAATGTATGTAATTTTGTTACATTTGAAAATGTAGTAAAATTTATCACATCTATCCATGTAATTAAAC
The DNA here is from genome assembly GCA_036937905.1 of Salvia rosmarinus. Lineage (NCBI taxonomy): Eukaryota > Viridiplantae > Streptophyta > Magnoliopsida > Lamiales > Lamiaceae > Salvia > Salvia rosmarinus. The sequence continues at coordinate 78,202,484 of CM072813.1, read as the reverse complement.
CTTACTATATTTAAACATGCAACAATAATTTTTTTTTATTACATATAGGAATATAACTAAATTTTACTATAACTCAAGAGTTTCAAATTTATATATATATATATATATATATATATCAATTATTTGTCCGATTTTGGTGTTCCAAATTGAGACCTTTTTAAAATTATTTTGTTGTGCAACAATTTTAGAAAGCTTAGACTTAACATTTTCAAAATAACAGAGATAATTTATTCCAATATAATAGACAATTAATTTGTTAAATATAATATATATATTCATCAAATTCAAACAAAAATGTTGAAAGGTCAAAAAAAAGAGAGAGAAAAAGTTCAAATATGAGAAACTAGGAACTACAAAAAATAGTTACACTTTCACATGTCACAAAAAATAGTTACATGTTCATATGTAACAAAAATAGCTATACTTATAAATTTCACTAAATTTTGTGGCATACTTTTTTTTGTGACATGCATAATAGTTACTCATCCACAAGATGTCACAAATTTATTTAGTGACATCCATAGGTGTCACAATTCTTCAAAAATCATGTCACTATTGAAACATTTTGTTGTAGTGATGTTATTTTAAATATACAAACTCAACAATGTAGTGGCATGTGCAGGTCTATGTGTGATGGCGACACTATAGCGACTTCACGGTGGTGGTGGTGGTGGTGGGTAAGCGGCATAGAGTTTGCAAAAGAGAAGGTGATGGATAGGGGTTGATGACAGTTTTGAGATTTAGTAGGGGGATTGGGTTTGGGTATAAACCAGGTCTTAGTTCATATTTTTTATTATTATTTATGTTATTTTATTTAGTTTTATTATAAATTTTATTAAAGGTAATATAGTTTACTTATACAAAAGTGAAATGGATATTTATGACAATTGACTCTTATTTATATATGTTCAGCCTATATATGCTACGTGGATAACAATTTTATTTTGATTTCAGTCTAGCATAGTTGGCTTTCTTTCCGAGGCGAGGGAGTGAAGTTTGCTTGCTTTCTTTACATGTTTGTAATCTTTAAAAGATAATCTCATCCACAAATTTAAGCTTTGGAAAAATATCATTGAATAACTTTTTTTTTTCGGTGCAGGTGGTTAATAACTCAACTGTCCAATTAAACTATGTTGGCAATCGCCAGCGTATATATATATATATATATATATATATATATATAGGTTGGTATAGTAGTCTCAATCTGTAGACCACTCATTTCGAACACGTGGACGCACCAAAATTTGACACGTGGCAACCCATTTTTCGCCCAGGGGCAAAATGGGAAGGCACCCAGAGGGCACTGGGTGTCCGTCGGCGCTGGGTAGGGGAGTCCGCGGGCATTGGGGTCTCCGCGGGCGCTGAATTTGGGTTGAGACGCAACAAAACACAGATAATGCATACAGAATAACATGACAATGCATTTAAATGAACATAAAAATGCATTGCACCCAACCGGCTCTGGGTGCGAGCAAGCGAGCGCTGGGTGGGCTCCGACGCTGGATAAGGGCGTTGGGTGCACGCCAGCGTTGGGTAGAGACGCTGGGTTTGGAAAAGCCACAACAAAACACAAAAAATACATATGAAATAACATAACACTGCATTCACTTGAACATAAAACTGCATCGTGCCTAACCGACGCTGGGTGCGAGCAAGCGAGCGCTGGAGTGTGTTTTCGCGCGAGCACGAGCGCACTGGGTGCGTCTGCGCGCTAGACGCGAGCTTCCAATCACATGCATTATTCTCTTCAACTGCATGTATTTTTTGTTCATTGTAATGCATTATCAAGTTCAACTAAATGCATTGTTTGTTTTTCGCAATCACATAACAAATCAAATTACTAATCTACCCTTAATGAAGCGAAAATTAGCGAAATTAAGCTTAAAAAGTCCGAAAAAATCTGAACCATAGGATCTATTAGATGAGTGGATGAGATTGAGTACTACATACTATCTCAGGCCCGGGTACTATTTGATCCCTTCTATATATATATATATATATATATATATATATAGGGTTGGGTTCCCGTAGTACCCGGTCCACAGATAGTATGTAGTACTCAATCTAGACGACACATTTCAACACGTGGACACACCAAAATTTGACACGTGGCAACCCATTTTTCGCCAGGCAAAATGGGAACGCACCCACGGGCGCTAGGTGCCCGTCCGTACTGGTAGGAGAGTCCATGACGTTGGGGTCTCCATGGCGCCGAGTTTGGATTGATGCACAATAAAACACGATAATGCATACGAATAACATGACAATGCATTTAAATGAACACAAAAGCGCATCGCGCCCAACCGTATTTGGTGCGTAGTAAATGGCCAGGGGTGGACGACGGTGCACGCCATGTTGGTAGAGACGCTGGGTTGGAAGAGCCACAACAAAACACAAAAATACATATGAAATAACATAACACCGCATTTACTTGAACATAAAATGCATCGCGTCCAACCGCGCTGGGGGAGCAAGCGAAGCCTGGAGTGTTTTCGCAACGACGAGACGAGCATACGAACGCGGCGCGCCCGAGCACGCTGGCGCGCTGCACACGCACGGACGCGAGCTCTAATCACATGCATTATTCTCTTCAATCGCATGCATTTTTGTTCATTTCAATGCATTATCATGTTCAACTAAATGCATTGTTTGTTTTCGCAATCACATAACAAATCAAATTACTAATCTACCCTTAATGAAGCTAAAATTAGTGAAATTAAGCTTAAAAAGTCCAAAAAATCTGAACCATATGATCTATTAGATGAGTGGATGAGATTGAGACTACATACTATCTCGGGCTTGTGTAATATATGATCTATCCTATATATATATATATATATATATATATATATATATATATATAGTTGTTGCCAAGAAACTACTTTGATCAAGATTTTGAGTGACGTAACAAAATTAAACGATATATGATTGATCTACGTTTCGAGTAGATGATCCTAGTGTATTCATATTCTCAAATCCGATTTCCGATGAGTGAGAAATAGTGAATCAAAGTTAGCCACTTAAAGAGTTATGTGATTAAGGGGATGATCATATATTAATTAATGATTATCATATATTAATTAATGTACATTCATTAATTATCCATATAAGTGGTTCATTGAACACTTAATATAATTATATGCATAAGTGATGTGTTGAAAAGTCCACACGCGCACCGTCGCTGCCCGCGCCGACGGTTGACGCCGGGCCCCAGCTCCGGCTCCGTGGTCCGAGTCTGTGGACTTGGACTTGGATTTGGATCTGGATCTTGACAATTGGTCTTTAGACTATGTTTTGGGCCTGTTAGTGGGCTTGGTTCGGTGGTCCAATACCTAAACTTTTTGGATCATTGATTGATCTAGCTCAAAGTTGGAGTTGGTCTGAGGCCCAACTCGTATGGCCCAATCCGTTGGGCCTGTTGTGTATTTGAAGAGACGTCAATATACGTCCAATGAATCTGGACGCACGCGCTGTCCAAATTCATCGGTAATGTCCCGACATGATATCTCTACGGAAAATATGGGTGTAACTCCCAACTTGTCTCTAGAAACCGTTGTAAACCTCTAGCACTCAATAAGGGACATAACTCTATAACACCCGACATCAATGTGAGTGTTGACTTCAGCAGGTTCCCTATGAGGGGACAATGCCTATAAATAGGACATGTCTCCCTAGCATTAGCCATCTATTGTCTACTGCATTCCAGCAATCCAAAGAACTTTCTGCATACATTGTCGAAACTCGTTGGTCTACGGTGCTGCTCCCTTCGAGACACTGTCGTTTTATCTTTGAGGATGATACACCAGAACCGAGAACACTACCGAAGCATATCTCATCTTGCGAAAAGAGGCCTCCTCATCTCGGCATTAGAATTCGGTTTTTTCAGTTTCTTCTGTTTTTTTCTTGTTTTAAGTTCATTGTTAGTTTGATCTTATTATACCTTTTTGTTTCGAAGTTGTAATATGCCCGACAAGTTCTGTATTGTTTTTTACACTCATATCCAACAAACTATCCTTAATATCTGTTTCAATAAGAGGGAAATTTGGTTGAATGGTCCAATTTGACACCATAGAAAAGCTCTCTATGATAAGTATCAAATAAACAACAGTAGCAAGGTCACAAAACTTTCGGCGGATCGAGACATCACAACTTGCTACCTACTTTAGGTGATGGACTCACTTTCGTTTTATAGTTATGCAATTCAGACGTCTTTCCCGTTTATTTTTTGGGATCCGTTGCTTGCTTCGAATATTATGCAGAAAAATCCGCACTAATCATCATTAATTTTGTAGACTTTGTTATACTTTCTCTTGGGTAAGTTTTGGTCGTCACAGATTTAAGTTTCATGTTCCTTATTGTCTCCTGTCTATTTGAATTTGGTAGTTATTGACTAGATGAGATCCTCTTTTCCCAAAACTGGGTCTCAATCTCCACCTCATGCTTAAAATATTGTAATCAATTCAGCCTAAGAGATTGAATAAATTATACTCAAAATTTAGGGCGTTTATAAATATGGAACAATTATGGGACATGGATTTGAGACAGAATATCTTATTCGGTTATTGACACTTGTCAAATTATTGAGGTCAAAATTTAGGGCGTTTACAATTCTCGCATTTTTTCTTCAACTGCGTCAAAAGCACCGTGTGTTTTGGTGGTCGGGAAATTACCTTTTAAAGGATTGAATGGAACTTTTTTATATGTTTAGATGGCGAAATTTCTGAAGTTAAGTGCTATAATTGAATAGTTCATACATTGAAGTGATAATACAACGCATCGATCAATTGATACAATTTATTGAGGTCAGACTAAAAATATTGGGATTGTAATCTCGAGATATTTTTGAGGTTAAAACTTACTATATTAGAGTATATTATTTATTTAGTAACAAAACTAAAATGATAATTAATGTCACGCTATGTCAGAAAGACAAAGGTCTTCACTATATTGCATCATCATATCAAATGTGTATTGTGAAATTTTCGCCGAAAATCATATAGAGCAAGGTAAGAATATAGACAACAAAACCTTACTAAAATGCCATATAATGATGATAATAACTCGTGATGGTCCTTTGGGGGGCCAAGTCGCATTGGTGTTTGAAGGGTGGGGGAATTAATACACTAGTTAGATAAATTAAAATTTTTCCTTGAAATAAGATAGGACTGTCTATTGGTCAGTAGGGAATTAATACACTAGTTAAGATAAATTAAAACTTTTCCTTGAAATAAGATAGGATTGTCTATTGGTCAGTAGACGTAAGGTAATTGATGACAGTTCATTACTTATGTAATTATTACTGATTATTTTAAGTTGGGGAAGTCTTGTTAAACATAGTGAATTAGTTAATAATCCTAGTGACTGTTGAGGTAGTTGTCCACTGACTGATAACTAATGTGGGTGCGGAAGTGTAGTGATTAAATTTTGCCTTTATTGAGAACTGATGTTGGTTAAAAACGTTTAGTCAAATATTTCTTAGTCAGTTTTAGGTTTTTCGTCAAGTATCAAACTGATACTGGTGGAGATTTTTCAAACAGTATGTCGTGTTGCGGTGCTGATGATGTTCAGTTCAATAACATGTAATTTAAACGGTGCTGAAAGTAAAGAAATGAAAGTAAATAACACACTTATTTTTTGATGTGGTTAGGAGATATCAGCTTCTACGTCCACAGACTGATAACACAGTCAATCAACTATTTGGGATTTGGTCTTGTTTATGGGTACAAGAGTAAACATAGATACAGACTTTAACTTTTTATGTAAATCGCCTAACTTGACATTCCTTCCTACGCTTGCTGGTGCTAGGTTCCTTCCTATGATTGCTGGTGTTAGGAAACATCTAACTGCTTACGGTTGCAATCGACCTAAACTTGTTTACAAGTGCAAGAAAATCAAGCTTTTAGCAACTGACATTTCGTTGCTTACTTGCCCTACTTCTACTTAAATTTTTGATGATTTTGATAGAGAGTGTTTCCAACTTAGATTTGAATTGTCATAGGCGACAACTTAAGGTTTCTAGTCTTATGATACTACAAGATAAAAACCTAGAAAATAAGCGAGTGTATATTGAAATCCTGATCTGATAAATATATTTGAGCTTTTAGGATTAACTAATAACACTTTAGAACTTCCTTCTTTGAAAATCGTTGGTTGATTGTTCATTGGATATAAGCTCTTAGTGTTTTAAAATATTTGATTACGTAGCGTTTCGGTAACCTTCAATTATTGGATTCTATGGGTATTTATAGGAGAGATGATAGTTAGTATCATTGGAAGAAACACCAATCACGTCCATTCCATTTGTCATTTGAAATTTTCTCGTTTGAATCTTTATACGTCTTTTTCTGTGTCAGCAACATCGTACATTTGAGTTCAACAACTCTGAAAAGTAACTTTGACTTGTTGGGATTCTCTCATATTCGCTCTGATACGTTGAAAGTCAAACTTAGTAGACATTTCAACTTGACGTAGATAACCAACAACTTTAACTTCTCTTCTGCTGGCATGACACTTAGTCATTTTTCGAACTTTTTTATCTTCAGCAGCGCTAAGTCTTCAGTCTTTAGTAAGTTTGGTACTGACACTTCTATCAACACGATTGACTTCAGTATTGCTCATTATTTGCTCTTGAACTCTTTCAGTATTGTCTATCATTACTGATGGTTCTTCTGTTGGAATCTGTAAACATAAAAGACGGGCTCCCTAATATGTGAGTAACACTATGTTACATTAGCAAGGTAACAAGACAATCATCATGGATGTTTTGAAATATATTTAAAACACTTAATGAAGACATAATTTTCCGAACAACTCGAATGTAGAGCAAATTGTATATGATATTTATTTCTTTTATAGGTTGGCAAAACAATTAAATTGGCCTTATTACCGGTTCAGAAAGATAAAATGAAGTAAAGAAAAGTTTGAATACCAATCTTCTTTAAGGTTCTAAAGTAACCCAATTGAAACTTTTATTTCGTGTCCATCTTTACATGGAAACCTTAACGAAACTCATCCTGATTTTTTATGATGATGTGAAGTATATAATAATTTATTTATTAAATGGCAAGGAAGATAGAGATATGTATACTGCATCAGACCCCAATGTATCCAATGAATTAAGAAAATAATGAGATGTGACCTAAATACCATCTTCATTATTACACTGTCCGGCAGTGGATGTGAATTATAGAACATTTGTCGACAGAATTCATGAAAATCTTGCAAAACTTTAATCGAGTTAAACTTTATGACCAGGACTTTGCGTTTACTGTTTGATAATCTAAAGCTTTTTTTAGATTTTACATATATTTGAATTTTCTTATAAATTTCGATCCTACTAACTATTTTTTTGGTGAGTGTTGTGAATATTATAGACTTGTGAATATTATAGACAGTAATATACATATTTAAATAACTTTTTAGAATTATATTTGAGTAAATTAATGAGCTCCTTGAATTTTGGGAATTTTCTATGATGTTAAAAAAGTTAATTAGACCCAAAACTTTACTAGGTTAAACTCGCTGAATTGTTGCATATTGGATGTGATCCATGCAAGTAAGACCCAATCTTTCAATTTATGTCTTTTTGAACATTTCCACCGGCCAATTGAGGCTGACTTGTCGGTCGGAATTTTCCTGCTTAGATATGATTTCTAGCAAGTAAAACATCGTTTTTAGAATAATTGTTGACTCGATTTATGAAATAGTTGCAAATATGTCCAGACCCTTACTATTTTTACAATTAAAGGAATGAGGATGTCGAAAACTGTAATTAATTTGTCTGATGTTGAAAAAAATATTACTGGTAATGCCGAATTTACAACTATTTCCAAATATCATAGTTATTTTTTCGACTACTCTTGTTCCAAAGTGACGCTAGTGTACTGGTCGGAACAATGTACATGTAGGGTAATTTCGGCCCACGTCAACATCGGAATAAACAAATTGAAAGATTGTGTCCGGATTACATAAAACTTTATTACTCACTTCGTCCCACCCAAGATGACTTGTATTTCTTTTTGGATTATCTCATCCACGATGATCTGTTTTATTTTTAAAATAATTATCTCTTCAAAAGTTGTGGGACCTATCTACTTTTATTATTTTAAATACTTTATAATATTCTCCTAAATAACCGTGCCGAAAATAAATTAGTTATCATGGGTGGGATGGAGGGAGTACTTCATGTCTACTTGGTTAACTTTGAACCATTATTGTGATTTTTAAACACTCCTAAATCCTAATAATGATAACGTTTCTTCTTTTAAGTTTTGATTTCTAAGCAAAGTTGTGAAAATGCTAAGGAATATAATCACGGAAGAATTTATGTGCATGGGAAAAGAATAATAGTTTTTTCTCATCAATACGTATTTAGTTTTCGCTTTCAAATACGTTACTATTAGCTCCGTGCACTTCCTTAATTCTCGTCATCAAAATATTCTCATAAAACGTCCAAAAGTGTGATCCAAATATTGATTTCAATATCTATTAGTATAAATTTTCAGCACAATTAATTACTCCATTTCTTATCTTTTTTTCTTATACACTACAAGAATATAATGAGCAAATTTTCGCATGCGAGTGGTGTTGGAATTCTTTTGGGTGATGCTTGGTACTCAAGTACAGATATCAGATTAACTATGCATGGCATGGAACATAAGGACCCCACAACATGTAATCGATCTGCGCTGAGTTTTTTCAGTAATGCATATATTTGATTACTTTATCAATTATAGTATATTTAATTTAGATCGTGCATGGAAGATACAATCAAAAGCCCAATGCCTCATATGCTCAATTTGTCAACGACATATTTGCTTAAAAATTAAGTTTCAGGTCCATCAACATTATTACTAAAAAAGTTTTATGATCAAACTCCGTCGAGGTGGTTTTGGTGCATCCTGCCGCGCCCCATTCCCTTTTTAATTATTTATATGAATTAATTAATTAAATTTGAATTTAGGAATTAATATATTCTAATTAAAGACTGATAAATTTTGATTAAATTTAATAAATTCTATTTAGGAATTAACAAACTCTAATAAGATTTCATTAAGAAGAATGCACTTTGTATCGAGATGTACACAAATTTTTGCTAACTCCATAAATATGTGGGCAATTTCGTTTTCCTTTGTATGTTTCACCTTGTTCTCTATTTTAAAATTAGTGTCTGATATTAATTCATCTTCTAAACTAAAAGGTATTGATCTTTCATTCATTAACAAATAAAACAGGGGCAAATATCATTTTGTAAGGCTATTGGCCTATAAGACACAAATTATAGGCCATTTTCCGAATTACATGTGACTTTTAAAAGTTATCAAATAGTAAATGAATGTGTAATTTGCTTATAATTTATCATGGGACTAAATTCCACCAAATTAAAGCTGACATTTATGCCAGAATTTGCCAATTCATATGGACTTTATTTATGAAATATTGATGTGTGGTCGAATTATTGTGGGTGTTTTGATATACTGTAACGATCCGGCTTCCGGATTGATGGCTGATCCCACAGACTAACACGAGTCTTTTTAGTGTGTTTTGTCCTCACTGCACACTTCCTGAGAAACTTCCCAGGGGGTCACTCATCCATAATTGCTCCAAGCCAAGCACGCTTAACATTAGAGTTTTTATGAGATGGACTCCTGAAAATAAGATGCATCTTGTTGGTATGAGTATCGCATATCAAATCATTTAAGCTCTCCTCAAATATGCAGTCTCATACATGCATATTCTCGAAATCTCTCTCATTCTGGTATGTTCAGATTCATTCATGTACCCCTCCACTTTGAAGCCTTAATCGGAGCCGCTCCTTGTCCATGCCTCCGCACCGGCGATCACTTCGTACTTCCGCCCCGGACGTCACATATACTCTGAAAGAAATTCCAATATCCTTGGAAAGAATGAAACTACGACGAGATAAACATGTTTTGCTTTAGCAGAGTCAGATATCATATGCAGGAATTTTTGATGCGGTATAAATTAAATAAATTTGCAAAGTTTAGGTTATTTCAAAAATTAATTGATAAATAAAAAAAATGTCAAAATTGAGATCATAAACTATTATTAATCCTTAATTAAACCAAAAAAGAATATATCTCTGGTAATTAAACCGTCTGCTGTTTTCACAATTAAGTTAAAGATTACAAATAATGCTCAGAAGTGAAGGCGTGGTGGCCCATCCAGTAAAGGCTCGTGCTCGACTTGAAAGATTCTTATACCATCTCATCTTCATATTTGGGTTTATCATATCATATCCATAGAAAACAAGACACAATTATAACACGGCCTGCTTGCTAGCCCTAGCTATATACCCGAATTTGGAGCCACCAGCCAATCAATTTGCAACTAACTTTCCAAATCATAATTGTTTGTAGGTTGAAAAGTCACCTTGACTTCGCCTGAGCTTGAGTTTTGAAATTACTCATAATTAACCCTTTTAACTGGTTTTAGTTTGGTAGTTAATGCCATAATTGCTATCGGTGGCTCCTCATTATTAGAAAAGAAACCAATCACAATAATAGCAGTGTCACAATCTCGCGCACGCCTCTGGGACACCCAATTCAATTAGCCTCCACCGGCCCCGGCCCCGGCCGCGGACTACCACGGCTCCCGGCCCCACTCAATTCATTATTTAATTAACTCTAATGGTCAAACTAATCAATTTCCAAACTGTAAATTTACCATAACTACTCACTGATTTACGGGTCTTATAAAATGATGCCTAATCTAAAATATTGATGCATAATCTAAAATATATTGAGCGTGGTTATAATATAACTCCATCTTTCGTGAGAACTAAAAATTACTGCGTTGAATGTATAAAGTTACATTATCTGCAAAATTTACTGCATTAAAAAAAATCGTTACTAATAGGATTCGAATATAAATGATGAATTCATCCAGCAAAATAATGCATTCATCATAGATCTAAGAACTGAAAATGGTTCTAAGCTTTAACTTTAAAAATAGATTGTCATTTGAACCTCCTCCTATATATATTGGTGTATATTTGATCGATCTTAATTTCGTAAGGGAAATAAACGCTAAGAACACTACGATGATTTACGTGGTTCGATCTATGAATAAGATCTACGTCCACTGGAGAGAGAGTGAGTATTAGTGTATTGAATGTGTAGAAGCGATTACAAAGAGTGAATGATCTATTTTGTCTAATCTAGCCTCTATTTATACACAATTATTTAGACCTGATCTTAAATCCGAGGTCTTCTAAATAGATTCGAGATCTAGGATAGGATCTTAATCCTATCCCTTCTCGAACTAGGATTCATTTAGATACGGCCGAGCCTTCCGCCCATCGGTTTTAGGGTCTTCGGTCGAACTTGTCCAGCCGAGCTCGACGCCGCCTTTACTCAGATTGGGCCCGATGCTTGGGCTCGCGGTTAATATATCCTATCACAACCCCCAAAAAGACGCAGGTTTAGATCGTGTTGGTTTTGGGTTGCTTATGCCGAGGCGGGCGCGAGCGATCCGACTTGTATGTGTCAATGTTTCAAGTCATACGCCACGCTTGCGCAGGCATCCGCCGAGGTTGTGCGCTACCGTTACTATCTCTCGCCGGGCGTTAAGTCGAGGTTTTCTGCTTGGCTTCACCGGGCGCGTTAAGCGTCGAGGTCTCCTGCCGACTTCACCGGCGAGGCGTTGCCGAGGTCTTCGGGTGGCGCCACCGACGGGCGCTAAGCCGAGGTCCTCCATCGACTTTACCTACGAGGCGCTTAACCTAGGTCTCCGTCCGGCTTCACCCGACGGGCGCTGCCGAGGTCTCCTCGGTGGCCTCTCCCGACGGTGCGCGTCAAGTCTTCCGTCTCGGCGTCACCGACGGGCGCTAAGCCGAGGTCTTCGTCTCGCGCCACCGACGAGGCGCTGAGCCGAGGCCAACACGGGATTTTTGCCGTCGTTGAGTACAGTGACACATGATACGATTTAACGCGGCAGCGGTGGATTCCCGATAAAGCGATAATGGGGAATATCTTCCTCGATACGCCATTTCTCCTATCACTTTTGCTATTTCAAAATTTCGCACTTTCAAACTTTTGAGAAAAACGATAACCGTAGCCATTGTTGTTCCGGAGTTCATCACCATCATCCTCGAAAACCAAAAGTAAGTTACGGCTTCTTCTTCTTCTAACCGAGTCAGATTGTGGTCTGCTGCCGTCTGATTCGCGGCGTTTTGTATGCCCCCTTTCGGGATTTTGGTAAAGTGTCTTTTTTTCTTCCATCTTAACAACCTCCGATGTAGCGAGATTGTCTCCCAATACTATATTTCGATATAATTTATGTTGCCCCCGTCCGAGCATGTGGCTTGTGCCCTCCCAAGGGTTTGTTCATCGTACGAAGACAACCCGGGCTGGTCTTCAGATTCCTTATCCTCGTATATGTCGAACTTCACAGATGTTCGATATCACTCGCCCAACTTACGCCAAATTCTTTCCGGCATCCGCGGGCTTAGTGTCTATGCCTATCGGCATAATTTTCCTTTCACTTTGGGGCTTGTTCTCCTTTTTGAATCGAAGGGTGGTTCGGGTGGTATTATTTATCACCCCGTCAGAATTCAAAGCGAAGATAAAGTCAAGATCTCGAATCTGCGTAAGTTTTCTTTTGTGCTTCGAGGATCTCGAGTTTACATGGCGATCGGAGAAGATCGCCATGTGGTGGTTGATGAGATCGACGGCCCCTGGAGGAGGCACCGGACAAAGTAGGTCTCGTGGACGAGGCCTTTTACCGGCCGAGCTTGTACCCATGGGCTCAAATTTTATGATCCTACCACCGAGCGGAGTCGGTCGAGGGCGAGGCCCTCCTTCTTCTCGCCTTTGTTGCATAATTTTCCGTGTGTATATGTCCGACTTGTATTTTTGCAGTGAACCCGATTAGGGATAAGAAGAAGAAGGCGGAGTCGAGCGCCGGTGCGAGCTCCTCCTCGATTTTGAAGGATGTCGAGCTCCCTCCTCGACGCTGGAAGGATGTCGGGATATGCTCGAATCGAGCGGGAGGCTTCAAGTCTCCCGAGCCGCAGCCTTCAGCGCTTTAAGAGGTTAAAGCGCATATCCCGAGGTCAGCAGTTGTTGCCGACCCGAATGTGTCGTCGCTGGCCTCTCCGAGCCTCCCTATCTTTCCCGAGGTAGCGATTTATCCTTCTTCCTGCGAGGTAATATAAATAATGTATTCTTCTCAATTCGATGGGTTTCTCGATAGGGAGTTGAGGTCGTGTCGGCCGAGGTGGCCAAGATGTCTCGCCGGACGGCCTGTATGTCCGGTTTCATAATGGACTTCTTGAAAGGGCCATAACCGCCTGACGGGTGGCCTAAGATGCTCAAGGAATGGAGGAGAGAAGACTCTCCTCGCCCAAGAGATTAGCGAGGCCGAGGCAAAGATCCGAGACCTCGCCAAACGTGGCGCTGGATACGGCGGCCGCCGAGGCGCGGGCGGCGGCTCGAGGCGGCGGCGGCCAAGGCGATGGAGGTGGCAGGGGCTAGGGCGGCGGAAGCCGCGGCGGAGGTCAAGTCGCCTTAATGGCAGAGTTGGAGTGAGGCTCGGCGCCGGAGGCCGAGGTGGCGAGCTCGCAGTGAGACAAGCCGGGCATTTGCGAGAGGCTATTCCTGCCCTGGGCCCGGATGGTTGGTGATGCGCCGAGGTCTCAATAAGCGCGCCGCCTCGATGCAATCAAGAAGTCGCCGAGGACTCCTGTAATCGATAAATCCAAGTATGGGTATGAGCGAGATAGATGATGATGTCCCGAGGGCCTACTGATGTCCTTGTCCGCGGCTCGCGAGCTTCCTGCCGCGGACCCCGACTTCATCTTCTGCTCACGACCATGAGTCTGCTCGCGCCGCCTGTGGACCGAGATCCCCGACCGACGCCTAATGGCTGATCTTGCAAAGGTGTTTGAGGCAGCAATTGGGAGTTTCAGAGGCGGCGAGTTCCGGCCCCGAGGAGGCCAAGTTTAACTAGGCGGTTAGGACGGAAGAGGCCGAGGCTTTCCGAGTTCGGGAGGCGGCCGAGGTGGGCAGTTCTGAAGCTTCCGGAGGGTCGACTGATCCCCTTTTTTTTTTTTTTTTGAATGTAAATGTACATCGGTTTTCGCTTAAGGGCATATTAATAAAATCACAAGTTTATGTGAAGACACTTATCTTTTATTCGCTTGTCGCCTTAAATGCTTGATGCTTCTCCTTGGTTGAATCGAATTGAAGACTGTCGCGGCTCTGAATTAAAATAGGCCGAACTCCTCCATATAAAGGGACAGCCGGGCCATGCAGCGTGAGTCCGATATTAAGCATGAGCTGCCAGAGAGCTGTGACGAGCTCCAGCTCGCTTTTGCAATTGAGGAGTCGCTCGAGATCGCCATGAAAAGGCTAAATTAATAGTCGGCGAGCATGCCGAGTACGGGAGGTCATCCATCGAAATGGTGGGACGACTATCCCAAGTTGAAGCCAGGTTGTCGAGGCCGCCCGCTGTCAGCGAGGTACCGCCGTGAACATGGTCGGACCTCCCGGCACCACGAGAAAGACGCTGAATTAAAAAGTGCTCGAGCATATACAAGACCGCTATTGCTCGACAACCACAAACAAGAATCGCTTCGACGGGACGCAGATGCTCTCTTCTTCACGGGCTTCCTTGCCTACAATAAATGTTCAATTTTGACGATCCGCGTGGATAGCTCAAGAGAGCGGCTATGGCCCTCGAACGACGTGGATCCTCAAGGGCCGGGCGGGCCATCGAGCGGCCGAGGTCGATCTAGCGAGCTCCATCGCCGAGTGGCCGAGGTCGAGTGGCAGAGCTCATAGTGTGAACCGAGGTGAGGTAGGTAGGATTAGTATAGATGAGCCGTTGAACTCGATTTTCTGTGGATCGCTCGCTTTTTCCCGCCTCCGCCTCGTAATATGTAATCTGATAACTTATTTTGAAATAAGAAAGATTTATTTGCTTCAGATTGACTTTATATTGAACAAAAGTAATATACGGGAGCTCGTCCTTGTAGAGAGTTCCGCCTTCGAATAAACGGCGAACTGCTCGCATAAAGGTAGCTCGCCTCAGAGAATTCGCCTTCTGTTTTAACGATTTTTTTTGCCGAGGTTATCGGAGTGTGGTCCTTATTTCGCTCTACATGTAGAGTAGCCTTCAAATAAACGAAGGTAATCTGATCTCGTATGTAGGAATGGTTCCTGCTTGGTTATTATCGGGAGGGTGGTCCCTTATTTCGCCTACATAGAGAGTCTTGCCTTCAAATAAACGGGTAATTTGATCTCGTATGTAGGAATGGTTCCTGCTTTTGTCGAGGTTATCGGGAGGGTGGTCCCTTTATTTCGCCTACATAGAGAGATCGCTTCGAAATAAACGAAGGTAATCTAATCTCGTATGTAGGAATGGTTCTGCTTTTGCCGAGGTCATCGGGAGGGTGGTCCCACACGCTGCTTAAATTCATCTTCGTATGAAACGAAGGTAATCACCTCCGTCGAGGGAATTTGTCCTCCGTGAGGGTATAGAATAATGGTAAGATTAATTATACATTAGTGACAAATAAAACATGCACAAAAATAAAATTTTATCATGAAAGACGACGAACAAAGTAAGACTGCACTGATTAAACAGACTCAAAACACGATCGAACAAGACTCGACCTCGACACTTATGCATAATATCTTTCGTATGAATGATGTGCCATGCGTTGGGTAATTGCTCACCTGGACAACATGAGCTTATAGCCCTTTGCCGAGGACTCGTCGACCGTAAGGTCCTTCCCATGTGGCTTCCACCTTGCCGAGCTGCACGGCTTTCTTGACTTCATTATTTCGAGTGAGAGTCGCCCACTGAATTATCGGTTTTAACATCGGTTGTAATACCGAGCTACTTGTTGCTCAGACCGAGCTTCCTCGATGTAGGCGAGGTCTCTTTTTCTTCGAGTAGATCCAGATCAGCCCGTAGATTTTCCTCATTTGCTTCGGCAGAAGTCAATGGTACGAGGACTCGCACTCCAATTTCTCGGGATCACCGCCTGGTTCCATACACTAAACTCAGTAGGGCGTTTCGCTCGAGGTCCCAGGTGTTGTTCGTATGACCATAAGACTGTGGTAAATTTTCCACCCAAAGGCCCTTAGCTCGGTCGAGACGCAGTCTTCATCCCTTCACGATGGTCCTGCTTGGTGACTTCGGTCCACCATTTGCTTGATAATGGGCCACCGAGGTGAATTTTTGTTGATCCGAAGCTCTCGACACCACCTCTCAATGTCTTATCGATGAATTGTGTTCATTATACGAAGGAGGATATGAGGGATGCCGTCGACACACTATGTTCTTCCGCACGGTTGAGGCGTTACGCTTGTGATTTTGCCAAGGGCTCACTTCCACCCACTTCGTGAAGTAGTCAATCGCAACAATTAGGAATTGGAGCCGCCCGTGCTTTACAAAAGGGGCTCTACGATGTCGATCCTCCATTGCATAAACGGCCAAGGGCTCAGTATGGAGGTGAGGTCGGTCTGCTGGTAGCCTCGCACGCTCCCGTGGAGTCGACACTTGACACTTTTTCACAAGGTCAATCGAGTCCTCGAACATCATTGCCAATAGTATCCCCATCTCACGACTTTTTTCGACAAGGCTCGGGTCCGATGTGACTTTCGCATGATCCTTCACGCACTTCGCAACGTAATCAGCTCGGTTCGACCCAAGCACCTTAAGAGAGGCTCGAGATATGACTTTCAGATAGACCCCCGCTCAATCAGATATCGATAGATTTGTTCAGATCCTCCTAGCTTCCAAATTGTCATGGGCGCTCGCCATTCTCCGTGTACTCTCGAACGGGAGTCATCCAATTGGGTTCTTCATCGAGACTTCGACCTCGGCTCCGCCATCGGTATCGCCTATGCTTCGCTTTGACTTCTTCATCGGGCTCATTGACGACGAGGCCAATTTACTTAGATGTCACCTACCGCTTGGCTCCCTCGATGCGAACTATCTCAAAGTATGAGAAAACCGCATGTGCTTTTTGCTTTCCAAGGTATTTCTTCATCCTGCTTTTTGCTTCAGATTTCAATATTCGCTTACTACGACCGAGAATCACCGTGAACTCGCACGGCTCAGATTTGAGATTTTGAGCTAGGCGAAGTCCTCACATCAAGCTTCATACTCTACTGTTGTTCGTATTTTGAATGTGAACCGGCGAGTAGGTGATCTCGCCGTCCGGCCTAGGAGTAAGATTCTCGCCCGCTACCTGCTTTCCCAAGCCCCACAACGAGTTGCCAAGACTTTGGTATTTCATCCATCGTTCGGCTTCGCATCGTCTCGACACGGACTGGGCTTTGCCGACGGTTAGCCTCGGCCAGAAATCCGCTAGGCTCGACCTTTGATGGCCTCGGCGGGGCGAAGGATATATCGTGCTCGCCTGACTGATTGCCCATTTCGCGACTCTCCCGAGGCTTTGGCTCACAAGATTTCGGTGGGTGGTAGTCGGTGAGGACTTAGATGGATGTGCATGGAAGTATGGACGAGTCTCCTCGCGGCGTTTACCAATGCTAAGGCAAGCTTCCAAGGGCCGATACCTCGCTTCGGGCCTTTAGTGCTCGATCGATGAAATATACCGGAGCCGACGCCATTCCTTCGCATCAAGATCAAGACTTATGGATTCGTCCGAGGCAATGAGGTAGAGGAAAAGGACCTCCTCTTTCTGGACGGATAGAGTGGGGAGTTTGGCGAGGTAGCTCTTGAGATCTTCAAAGGCGACTTGTGTACATCATCCCATGAGAATTTCGGGCTTTTTGAGTATCTTGAAGAAGGGTAGTCGCTATCCGCAGCCTTTTGAAAGAAATGGCTCGGCGGCTATGCACTGTCGCCTTGTACGCTATGGACGGTCTCTCGCATGTTCATTTCCAAAATGGTTTGGACCTTGGACGGGTTGGCTTTAGTCCTTCTTGTGAAACCCAAAGACCCTAAGAACTTTCTGCATCGGATCGCAAACGCACTGGGGTTCGCCAGTTGATTTTTCTGAGAAGGCCGAGGACCATCCCGAGGTCGGCAACACATGCGCTTCCTCCTTGCTGACGACGATGTCGCCTCACGATACCTCCACATTCCGACCTATGTAGGGTGAAATATTTTGTCCACCATCCTTTGATAGGTAGCCCGCATTCTTGAGGCCGAATGGATCTTTTATACGCAAAGACCAAGTCGGTTATGAAAGTTGCCTTGGCCAAGCGCTTCGTCGTCCATCGTGACTTGGTGATACCCTTTGTATAAGTCCAAGAAACCAAGACTTCAGATCCGACCAGTACGACCTTCTTGTCAATGTTGGGCGGAGATAGCAATCCTTGGGCAATGTTTGTTGAGGTCGGTGTAGTCAATACACATTCGCCATCCCTCCTCCTTTCTTCACCATCACCGGGTTGGCTATCCAGTCGGATATTCGACCTAACAAGATGCGAGCTTTTAACAATGGTTCACCTCGTCATGAATGACTTGGTTCCGCTCGCTGCAAAATTATTTGCTCACGAACCGGTTTTATGTTCGGGTCGATGTCGAGCCATGAGTGATGATACTTGGTGAGACTCCGTCATGTCGGTGAGACCAAGCAAACACATCTCGAATTCCATAGAGTTGGATGATCCGATTCTTTATTTCGGTGCCTTGGTGAGACCAACTTTGACGACCTTTAAGGGCTCATCTTCGCACAACGCACCTCTTCCGCCCGGTTATCGGGAGTGTACTTCTTGACCCAACTCCTCGGGTTCCTTTAATTGCTATGCCTGGTGCCGGACCGAGGTCCCCGCACCTCGTAAGGCAACCCGCATCATTCCTCGCTTGCTTTTGATCACCTCGATCACGGCCGTCCCCTCAGGTGGTATCTTCATTGTTAGGTGGCACGCTGAGCATACCGCCTTTACGTGCTCACCAATCTCGCCTAGATGATGTTATATGGCGAGTGGGCCTTCACTACTTAAGAATTGCACCACCTCATGGAGCTCACAGGTGACTTCCCACCGTGATCGGTAGCTCTATTATCCCTTCCGGCGCGTCTCTTCTGGACGAAGCTCGGAGTGGCAGCGGCGCAGGCGAGGCGCTTCTTCGATCCCTAGCTTGTCAAAACATTCCTTAAAAGGATGCTTACCGACGCCGCTATCAATGTACACGCTGCTTTCACCAACTTATTCGCGACCACCGCATGGATCACCAATGCATCCCGCGGGTACTATCATGGGTACGGGTCGCCCCGAGAAGGTGATCGCCTCGTCCTTTCTCGAACCTCTTGTTGTTAGGCTCACGGCTCTAGACTTCGGCTTCGGCCTTCAGGAGGACTTCAGACTCACTGGGAGCCCCTGAATAGTGGAGATCACCTCATATTGGGACTCATCGCCTCCTTCCTCATCGATGTCGCACGGCTTTTTTGTGGGGTGCAATTCCCCTCTTCCTTGTCGCCTCTTCTTCTCCGGCTCGGCTTGGCGACCTCAGATTTGGTACTTTCGTGGGTCCATCCCGAACCAACATCTCTATCTCTCCCATGAGTTCTTTGCACTCTTCGATGTCGTGCCCATAGTCTTCATGGAATGAGCAATACTTATCCTCGGTTCGCGCCTCTTTCCTCCCGCCATCGGTCGAGGCTTCTAACAGTTCATATGGAGGCGTGATTTACGCCCTCGGCATTAACTGGGTGTATTGAGGTCGCCCGAGGTGTCACGGACCGAGCCCGGACCTTATAGTGGCTATGTAATCTTCCAGGCGCTCGATCGCTCACTTTTCTAACACGAAAAACGCAAGTATAAGGTAAGTGAGTATCGATCCACGTAGATCAGATCACGAAAACATAGAAGCTAGCTCAACGACAATTCATCATTATTCGCTACGATAAAGGATGAGAGGTTTAAGGCTCGAAATTAATCCAAAGCAAAGGTAAACATGCGTAAATAAATAAAGCAATAAAATCTCAAAAGATAACTATGAAGAAAGACTAACCCTGGGATGCACCAATCCTATCCACAACGATGTTTATCCCGCTTATTATTAACCGCTTTAATCCGCATAAGATGGAAGATCACATATATAACCAACAACTTCGCCATTTATAATTGCGGCGCTTGATTACTAATTTTCCTATCACGCTACGCCTCTAGAGGAAAATAAGCAACCCAAATGGATCACTAAGAATATGCTTCCTACGAATGTCCTATCTCGCCACGACTCGAAACTTATTCGTATCATGCATTCGATAACGATCGACAATTAATACATTTACGCCATTAACCGACAACTAGATATGCATCAAGATTGATCGTAAATCAACACATATAAATAAGCACAATCGAATCATGAATCAATGCCGGAAGGTAAATAGCGATAATGTAAATCACAACATATAGGATCGAATCATGCAAACCCTAGATTAGAATAGAAAACCAGCTTACATAATAAACGGAATGAAATACGATTTAACCATAAAAACAGAAATTAAATATATAAAACCCGTAGGGGCTTCGATGAACAATGGTTGGTCTTGAATCCAATCCCAAGCGAACGAACGGAAAACAACGGAAAACAATCGGACAAAACGCTCCGATCGATAACGAAACAATAAACTAAACTAGAACAACGGAAAGACAATACTAGAATTAAACTAAACGAAGATTAAAGACAAAGAATGGAAAACTGAGGAAAATCAAGGAAATTAGGTCTGGGCGGTTGGGGTCCGGAGGAGGCGCGAGTGGGGTGATCCCCTATTTATAGAAAAGGAAACCTAACCCACTTTCTCCGTCGCCTACCACCGATCGTCCTCGCGATCGCTAGTGCGATCGCTAGTATTTCGCTAGCCGCCGCCGCTTCTTGCAGCGCT
Organism: Salvia rosmarinus; assembly: GCA_036937905.1. Lineage (NCBI taxonomy): Eukaryota > Viridiplantae > Streptophyta > Magnoliopsida > Lamiales > Lamiaceae > Salvia > Salvia rosmarinus. Next base: position 78,181,654 of record CM072813.1, on the reverse strand, counting down.
CGCTTTGTACTCGCGACCCGCCAGCGGTCGCTAGCCGCATGAATCGGTCGCGAGAAATCGTCCAAATGGATTTCGACGCTAGTTCGCCGCTGGCACGAGGTCGCGGCCGGCTTTCTTCGGGCGCTCATTGGTTTGCTCATGACACCAGCTAGCGACCGCTAGGTCGGTCGCTAGAAACCGGACAGATTGTTCATTTTGTTCGTGCTTCGCTCCTTGCTTCGATTTTCAACACATAACCCTACAAAACACCAAAATAACACCCAAGAGCAATATCTTCTAGAAATGGATGAAACATTTAGAATCGATACATAAACGCATATTAAACGAAAGCTAAACTCATCTTCAAATATCAACTATAAACGTAAAATGCGCGCTTATCAAACCCCCAACTTAAAGCATTGTTTGTCCTCAAACAAAAATGTAATGTAAAGACAAACGAAAGATCAACGAACGTAGCAAAGAGGATAACCATTCTAGCCTCGTAAACACATTAACGCCAAAACATTAGCGCACATGACGACGTTAGCCAACTCAACACAAACAACCATCGGGGTAAGAACTCATTTGTTTCAACCTCACAAAGGCATGTCGTAAAATATATAGAATACACTCAAAGTCATAAAGAAATTAAGGAGGTGTATACACTCAAAGATCAATGCAATGCAACATCTTACCATAGGCTTGCTGCTTTCTAACATCTCCACCGCGTCAAATGTGTTCAAATAAGGATCAAAGAGGTCTTTTGATAGGTTATAATGTAGGCACATTGGTTAAGGTAGGATAAAATATGGCTAAGTGACTCAAGAATATTCCAAGTACCACCATTTATACATTTCGACACATATGGACTTTGTCCATGTTCCTCTTCTCTCCCAACATGCTAAATCAACGCTTAATGCCACGTATGTACCTATACTTTGATTAAAGACCCTTTATGCGCAACACTCATAGTGAACTTAACATTTTTCTTTTCTTTTCTTTTCTAGAGCTTATAGGGTTTAACTTTCACGAACAAGGTACTATTGTTCACCATGTATGTATTTTTCTAAAAGAAACTTTCTCGTCATAACTTACATCAAAATTTCACCCCTTTGATTCCCATATCCATCCTCACCTCCTATCATCCGGTTAATCGAAAGAAAAAGTCTAATAAAGGCTCAAAGAAGGCTACAAATGGTATATAACATCAAGTTAGTGTTTGGGTGAATATGTGGTTAACAAAGACGGCCTTTATCCTTTCCAAATTAAACACATATTGCGCCTCGACACGTAAACACGGTAAGTTCTAGAAGATAATCACATGTATGATATCACACAATTAAAAAATCAGATCAAGATGTTTATACAATGAAGCTCAAGTCTCACGGTTAAGCAAATGGTGAAAACAATGCTTTAAGCCATCTCACGTCATTCATGCGCTATTTTCTAACATATCATGTGCACTTATCATTAAATTTCACAAAATTTTCTATCGCTATCGGCCACATGGATTAACACACTTCACATAACTCGTTGATCGACGTATTACCAAAACGAAAAGAAAAACAAACACGACAAAAGCAACACAAACAAAAAACAAAAACAAAACACGAAAACAAAACAAAGAAAACGCTGGTTACCTCCCAACAAGTGCTTTATTTAACGCCTTTAGCTAGACCATCACTAACCTCGCTAACCGCGCTTTGTAACAATACACATCTTTCCGACTTGTGGAACCTCCTAAACTTGATTCACGGACGACCACCACCGACTCACGGAAGGGGCCCCCAAACTTGAATGATACACCGGAGTTCCATGTCGAGTCCACTTTTCTTCTCACGCTTTCCTCAATCGGTCGAGTATCCCTAAACGCGAGACGGAGCGCAGCAGCAAGTCATGATCGAGCAACAATCTTCCGACTTTCCAACGCCGTGTTGCTTGATGGCGCAGATATGGAAATCTTGAGCTTCTCATCGTTAACACGAAACGTGAGATCGCTTTCCCGCACATCAATCAACGCACGACCGCCATTAGAAAAGGTCTACCAAGGATTAGTGGTTGTTGTTCAATTCGAATATCTGAATAACAAAGTCGCAGGAAAACAAAATCTCGAATTTACCAACACGCCTTCGACGATACCTTTTGATACGTGATCGACCGGTCACCATCATCGCGAAATCTTCGCCGGCTTCATCTTCCTAGGTGTAGCCGTTGAAAACGCTCAATGGCATCGATTGATGCTCGCCTCAAGTCGCACAAAACATTTGAAAAGTCCGCTCGGCGATCTCGCACTCTAACGTGAAACCGCCGGATCCTTCGCTTCAGAGGAGCTTCTTTGCAAGACGGCACCTGCATTCTTCGTTAGGTAATTTTCTCAAATTTCCTAGTTTCTTCTTGCTTGCAAGCTGCCTTTAAGAATTTCATGTATCCCAAGATGTTTCAGCAGCTCAAAGAGAGGCAAATTTATCTCAACTTTTGAAAAACCTCTTTGAACGAGCAAACTCTCATATTTCGACTTGACAAGTCGACTTTAAACGGGACCGGAGGAGTGTACGTGCGACGATTAGCTTCGGGGCTCATGGTCGACCGCGATCACCGGAAGGTCGCGAGAATACATTGGTCGATCTCCGCTCGCGGCGAAGTTTATGGCGCTGTCGCCGCGAAGCCGCCGCGGGCGCAAGACACTGGATGGCTCATGGTCGGGCGCGCGCGCGCCACGGCCGCGGGCTTCAGGACAATTTTACGATGGCTCGCGATCGGGCTCGCGGTCGCGAGCTTGGTCGCAGTTTCCGCTTCGTAATGCTTTCTTGCTCTTCTTCCTCGCAGGGGCTCTGGTAGGCTCGCCCACTCGCCCGAATGGCGGCATCGATTCTTCGGGTTCACCTCCAGACATTCGGAAATTGGCCCGCCTTTTGTAGTGTATTCACTTGTACGGCTATTCGACCAATTTGATTTTCCAACATCTTCATATGCTTCCCATAGCCGCCACAGTGGACTCCAAATGATTTATCTTTGCCTTGTTGCTTATGAACGAATTCGATTCGTTGCAATTGTTGGTTGCTTACAACCAACTGCGATCATGTCTTCGAGACTTGGCTTCCTCGGCTCAATCGATTATGAACATTGAAGCTCAAGTTTGTTGGAAATTGAATGATTCCTCCGATTGATGTGGTCGACGCTCTGTCTCAATCGACTCTTCAAGAGAGTGAACTTCTTCATGAGATCGCCATATTTTGAATCACTCTCAACAAGCAACCGCTTGAACGACGGCGTTCTCTCATTTGGCCATTGATAGCCGTCAGGCGACCATCTCTTCTACAATACGGCTTGCCTCGCCTCATCGGTCGGTTCAATAAGCACCGCCGACGCATCCACCATGCTCCTCTTGCTCGCCATGTCACCCACCGTAGAACTGTGTGATTTGTTGCTCCCTCGAGAACCCATGTTGTGGACATCGCCTCAATAGACCTCAATCTCCCCATGCCTCGAATAATGATTCGTCGTGGTTTTGGCAAAATGAGATTTCGCGATGATCTTCATTTCGGCGAAAGTATTTCAAAGAAACTTCGCAAAGTTTCCCCATGTCGATGCCACGGTCCAAACTTGAACCAATCTTTCGCCGTCACAGTCAGAAGTCGAACACGCGATCCGGATCGTGTCTTCGGGCACCCCATTCGCTTGATGGTGTCACAACATATCGAGAAAAGTTTCGAGATGCGATTCGGTCTTCCGTGACTCCTCCCCAAACCGCCTCCTCGACCATACCGATCGGGCGGCTTGAGCTCGAAATTGTTTGCATCTACGCAGCGCCCCAACCGCCTCCTTGGAACTGCTCGCGGGATGTCGGTACATGTGATTCTGAGGTCTTTCCTCCGGAGCAGTGGACAATGATTCCCATATTCGCCATCTCGACGACCATCTCCGCAAAGTCGGTAGCATGCGGCAACTTGCTCGGAGAATGCCCCCTGCTTACGTGGATTGGTGCCATTGCGGCCTCTTTCTCGTCCTCTTCTCCTTTGAGAACTTTCGATCTCGGGATCTAATAATATTTCGTGAGGTCCCCAGATCTTGACGCATAAACTACCCGAGAAAAGAGAGAATTTAGCACCGATAAAAATAAATAAATATAATATAATATATATAACTTGAATTAATAAATCCAAATCACAAATTATTCCTATGTAATCTTAATAATCCCGAAGAACGGCGCCTAAAATTTGATCGCCACTTTTCTAACACGAAAAACGCCAAGTATAAGGTAAGTAGAGTATCGTATCCACGAGATTGTATCACGAAAACATAGAAGCTAGCTCAACGACAATTCATCATTATTCGCACGGATAAAGGATGAGAGGTTTAAGGCTTGGAAATTAATCCAAAGCAAAGGTAAACATGCGTAAATAAAATAAAGCAATAAAATCTCAAAAGATAACTATGAAGAAAGACTAACCCTGGGATGCACCAATCCTATCCACAATGATGTTTATCCCGCTATTATTAACCGCTTTAATCCGCATAAGATGGAAGATCACATATATAACCAACAACTTCGCTATTTACGACAATTGCGGCGGTTGATTACTAATTTTCCCTATCACGCTTACGCCTCTAGAGGAAAATAAGCAACCCAAATGGATCACTAAGAATATGCTTCCTACTAATGTCCTATCTCGCCACGACTCAAGCGCTTATTCAGATTATGCATTCGATAACGATCGACAATTAATACATTTACGCCATTAACCGACAACTAGATATGCATCAAGATTGATCTGAAATCAACACATATAAATAAGCACAATCGAATCATGAATCAATGCCCGAAGGTAAATAGCGATAACAGAAATCACAACATATAGGATCGAATCATGCAAACCCTAGGATTAGAATAGAAAACTAGCCAGATAATAAACGGAATGAAATACGATTTAACCATAAAAAAAGAAATTAAATATATAAAACCCGTAGAGAAGCGTCGGATGAACAATGGTTGGTCTTGAATCCAATCCCAAGCTTAACGAACGAAAACAACGGAAAACAATCGACAAAACGCTCCGATCGATAACGAAACAATAAACTAAACTAGAACAACGGAAAGACAATACTAGAATTAAACTAAACGAAGATTAAAGACAAAGAATGGAAAACCGAGGAAAATCAAGGAAATTAGGTCGGGGCGTGTTGGGGTCCGAGGAGGCGCGAGTGGGGTGATCCCTATTTATAGAAAAGGTGAAACCCCACTTTCTCCTGCCGCGCCTGGCGACCGGTCCTCGCGATCGCTAGTGCGATCGCTAGGTATTTCGCTGGCGTTCTTCGCCGCCGCCGCTCTTCTGGCGCCTTTGTACTCGCGATCCGCCTAGCGGTCGCTAGCCGCATGAATCGGTCGCGAAATCGTCCGCGGATTTCGACGCTGAGCCGCTCGCGGCACGAGGTCGCGTCACGGCTCTTCTCGGCGCCACTGGTTTGCTCATGACAGCCTTAGCGACCGCCAGTCGGTCGCTAGAAATCGATGATTATTCATTTTGTTCGTGCCCTTGCTTCGATTTTCAACACATAACCCTACAAAACACCAAAATAACACCCAAGAGCAATATCTTCTAGAAATGGATGAAACATTTAGAATCGATACATAAACGCACATTAAACGAGCTAAACTCATCTTCAAATATCAACTATAAACGTGTAAATGCGCTGCTTATCGCCTTCACGCCTGGTTCCGATCTCCTTCATCCTTCTTCCTTTTTCCGAGGGCTCGCTTGCGCTTCGCGCTTCTCTTATCGCCCCGTCCGCTTTGGCGAACCGTTGGCTATGCGCCACTACTGTCGTCATCACAAAGACGGGTTCGATTTCGACGATCTCTCAGATAAGGCCCCGCAAGATGCCGCTTGAAAGACCGAGATGACTAATGTGTCGCTCACGCCTTCGACCTTCAAACACTCCTTGTTAAACCTCGCCATGAAGTCACGTATGGACTCGTTACGGTTTTGCCTTATGGTGAGGAGGTGTCGACGACGTTGACCGCCTCGGAAGAACCTTCGATGGAAGGCCGCCATCAGTCGCGATAGAGCCGATGCTTCCCAGAGGGCATCGTCGAACCACCGCGGGCGTTGTCGACGAGTAACTCCGGAAGAGTTTGCACATACGAACCGAGCCAGACGTTGGTTGATCATGTTGTATCGAACCGCTGAGAAAGTTATGTGGATCCCTCATCCGTCATAGAGGGCGATGCTTGGTACCCGTATTTATCCGGAGTCAAGTGTTGAGTATCCCGTTTGAGAACGGGTGACTATTTTCCGCACTCCATCGAAGCCGCCATCTGGGATTGGGACGGAGTTCGACTATCGAACTCGCTTTGGTGACTAGGACCGACCTCACGGCGGCCATGATGTCTTTTCCCGCTGCCTGCTCCTTGGAGAATGGGTGGAGTTCACGACGGACTGCTCGCGATCGGGGCCGGCTTCGGGCGGTCACGACGTCTCTCCGCGTTGCTCCTCGCGCTTGCGGTCTTTGGGCCCCGACCTCTCGTTGTGGTGCCTCGTACTCAGATGAGGCTTGCGTTCGCTTCGTGACGTGGTCGACCACAGTCACCGAGGTACCGGAGAAAGCTCTTATTTTTCTCGAGAAACCCTCGATGGTCGTCAAGGTTTACTTATGAGCCGAGGTTCCCGGATTGTTGCTATGATTTCTTTCGCTATGGTATCCCCGCCTCCCTGCAGGCGGGGTGTCCGTGCTCGCCGAGACTTTGGACGATCCTTCCGGGTTTCTCTCCGATCGGGCTCTTCCCGAGCCGAGCTCGGCGTTCCTCGCCGTCGGCGTTGTTGTTGTCGGCGACGGTCCCGATGATGACTTCGTGTACACGGTCATGATTATTTCCACAAACGGTGGTTGATCGAAAACACAAAATTTCGCTTCCCACATCGGCGCCGGATCGATCTTAATTTCGTAAGGGAAATAAACGCGCAAGAACACTATGATTTACGTGGTTCGACCTATGAATAAGATCTACGTCCCACGAGAGAGAGGAGTATTCATGTATTGAATGTGTAAGAAGCGATTACAAAGAGTGTGAATGATCTATTTTGTCTAATCTAGCCTCTATTTATACACAATTATTTAGACCTAGATCTTAAATCCGAGGTCTTCTCTAAATAGGATTCGAGATCTAGGATAGGATCTTAATCCTATCCCTTCTCGAACTAGGATTCATTTAGATATGGCCGAGCCTTCTGCTGTTCCCACCTGGTTTTAGGGCCTTCTTGGCCGAACTTGTCCAGCCGAGCTTGACGCCTTTACCTCAGACGCGATCTTGGGCGCAGGTTGGGCCATATCCTATCAATATTAATGGTTAATTATTCACAAACAAATAACCATAAAGTATGTGTGATTTTATATGCGTTAAGAATATAATTTTATTTAAATCTGCTATACTCTAGATGCAACATGGACCGTCAAATCTAGTTTATTGAGACTACACCATGCATGCTTTTCATGTGTCAATTACTAATTTCATCATAAAAAAATCATATGGCAGTACGGTACGTGGATAATTTCTGAGATGCCAGAAGGATTATTATTATTATTATTATTATTATTATTATTATTATTATTATTATTATTATTACAACCATTCACCTTCATTAACTATATATAAGTTGAAACGATACAAAATATAAATCATAATTATTAAATAATTCCCTAAAAGTTAAAAGAATTACAATCAAACGTAATTACTAAAATACAAAAAGTTGATAGTTAAAAGAAAATTTGAAGAAACGTACACAACTCCTCTCTTAGCATGGTGGTTTCTATATATTGTGCCCAAAAATGGGATAGACGATCTCATTTGTAAGCATGACGTCAACTTTTAATTAACAAGAGGATATGTTGGTGTGGGTTTAACTTTTTCGTATCATTTATGCACCCTATTATTAAAAATTACAAAAATGAATAATGTGAAGCCCAATTACCTATGAATTTGAACCTTAAAAGTGTAAGTCAAATTATAAATCTAAATTGTAACCTTTAATTATCATAAAAAAAACATTATTCTAACATGCTACACAAGTAAAACACGGCATGCAGATGATCCATATCATTTAGTTGACTTACAAATCCACAAAGGTAATTTCAACTTTTTCTACGCCTTCTTTACTTTGGTTTATACATATTAGATGTTCTACCTACTTTTCCCTCGTTCCGCTCGACATTAAAAAGAAAAGTATGAAATTAATGCATATGATTAATGAGGACATATAAAATAAATGGGAAAAAAATATATTTAAATCACGACATTTGATTTATAGTATAGGATCTCCTTAAATTAATATTCAATAAATTAATTACCTGATATTAATTTTTTCGATCCCAACTTGGGCCCAGTATAATTTCAATAAATTAATAAGATAATAATTTTTGGAAGACCCATATATATCTATAGTCTAATTTTAGATAATTAGGATAATTTAATAAACTATGAATTCATTGTTTACTTTCTATTGAAATTTAAATTAAAAAGAAGTTAATTTCTAACTTTTCTTAGGGCACTAAAAAGCTTCAGTGTGACATTCAAACTGCAACAAAAAATTATGAAGAGTTTTCGATGCTATTATTGCTTTCTTTCCCGTGATCATATCTAATGGAACTATATCATTCTTATAGCTAGATTCAAGCTCCTAGTATTTTATAGTCATGCGCGTTTTTCTATATATGTAATTAAATTCAAGTTCGTTGAATTCCTATGCTATTAAATTTAAGTTTGTTGGATTTCTTTGTAATTAAATTTAAACTCGTTGAATATAAAATACCTCTTTTAATTAATATATTTCTAAAATAACAATAATTTCCCAGTCCCACCAATATTAATTTATAAGGGTTATACTATATTTGCAGTTTTGACCCCATTTTAAAAACATTGTAATCAAGTACCTAACCTTTCAATTGTTTGAAATTAAAAACTCACCTAAAAATCGACGATCCAAATTTTCCAATCTATGTCTTTCTAGCCTTAATTCGATAAATTAAAAGTTGAATTTTGTAGATAGAATATTTTGGTACATGGGTAGACGTTGAATACTTGTACATGATGACGAATTTCATTGGAGTAGTTTCAAACAATTGTCATTAGATTTAATGTCGAAATTCATCAGCGTCGTATTGGATGTTAATTGATGATGTGTAATTAAATACTTTCTTCGTGAGCCTTTCAAAGTAGACCTTTGATTTATTGAATCAAGAGCAAGAAAGGCAGGAATTTAAACATAAACATTCGGTTTGTAGGAAAATTTGAACGAGTTTTAATTACATAAACATAAAAGTTCCTCTCACGACATTTCAAAAGTAAAAATGAAATTGCAGATAAAATTGAAGTTGTAATTAAAATGAAAAGCATCTTAAAATAAATAAATAAATAAACACGTAGTTAATGGAGATAATCCCATCAAATACCCAAGCACATAATGTACATGTAAAATTTAACCAAATTCATAATTTAGACCAAACTATCTCTTAAATCACCATTCTTTCATGCTTTATTTTTGCTACTACCATAACACATTCATGAATGGAGATTAAACATGCTTATCTATCAGGCCCAACATGCTTTCCGAGTACCGACTTTCATACCTTTTGGACTGGTACACTACCAGGTCATGTTCCTTCGAGTCATGGAATTTTTACGGGCTTCGAGCTACCTCCGTTAGAACTCCTTCAACAACACACCGCACGACCCTTGTTTATTTCTATTCGGGCGTATGATACTTAGTCGACTCTATGGAAGAAAATTTCTAAAATGATACTGGAATAGTTGGACAAAAAACTTTTACTTTTATTGAGGAAATATATTATATTTAATGCATAGGTATATCTCCTTCTAGGAGGAGACTAATTTGTTTAGCTACCTATGGTAGCCGTTGAAGAAAAATCTGATTTTACTCTCTCCCGGTGATCTATCTTGGATGTTTAATTCACTACATTGATTATATGCCTAGCATGCATCTATATAATTAATTGCAACAAGTTGGTATTTTTTCGTGTTTACCTGTGAATTTCTCGGATAAAAGATCGATGGAAGACTTCAGCTCTGATCTTCTGGACTGTATCCCGATTGCCAAAACTTCAATGCTGAGTGAGAGCAATCTATGGAGAATATTACAAAAATTCGTCTCATTCTTTCTCTTTGTAATTTTCAAAAATCACATAGGAATAAACAGTTTCAGTCCTGAAAAATAATGGGTCCTAGACGAAACAACAAAAATGGGCCATTTTTACACTATGGAGAGACAATTGAATATATCTAAAAAGATGCATAATATATCATTTATAAAAGAATTATTTTTTTTTACAAAATTTGGGCCCCCAAAAGTTTATAACAAAATTTTGGGACATTGAATATTTATTTTTTGAAGGAATATTTATATTAATATAAGAGGATATATAAAATTTTGTGCCCACTAAAATGATGGGCCTCAGACGATCCCATGCTTGCCCGCCTCGTGACGACCACAGGAATAAGATCCTTCTGATTTTCTCTCACCTTGTATTTATAATACATTCCTAAAATCCTATTTAGATAAGATCCCTGCATATCTAATAAATACAATCATATCTTTACAGATAAAACCAATCTAGAATAATTATCTTTTGATATCTAATAATATCATATAATATCTATTTAGATTCTGGAGAATCAAAATAGAGTTCCAGTGGGACTTTATCATAGTGGGCAAAATTTTTAGTAGCTCCAGGCCTTGATGGTGCCAGCCCAGGGATCAAATGCCAGGAATAAAGATGGATCTAAAACGAATTAATTATCTTATGCTCATCCCAGAACATAAATTAATTCATAAACATTTATTCATTTCACTAGAGAATAAATGTTGACTTATACATTTATTACCGAAGTTGAGTCAGGCTTGCACTTAGACTTTATGAATCCCCGTATTTAAGATATCACTCGTCCATTAATTATTTATAGCTTTCTGACTAATTAAAATAATTAATCTCTTTAATTCCTTAAGTAGTACCACTCAAACTTATTATTGTACTTGAGCTAACTCAACCTGTAGGGTTTAGTACAATAAACATTTTGAGCTCTTTAAGGGACGTCATCATCTTAAATGAATACGGTGACTTGATACAAGTAACTAACATGACATACAAGCACTGCCACCACCCAAGATGCGGAGAATCTTGTATTATCTCATGTAACCCTCATCCATAACAAGTCAAAGTGATGGTCAGTAACTCATATTCACATAAAACCTTATCGAGGTTTAGATCGACATAAAGTCACCGAGATCTAGGTTCTTCACAACGGTCAGATAAAATAACTCATCTCACCGTGATCCATCCACTACAAAATACTGACCGATCAATGACGGATTAGCGGCGGCCATGCGGGTCGTGAATCGTGACGAATTAGCGACGGAATAAAATGAATTTTTTTGCGACGGATCGACGTAACATGGCGGGATTTCTCGTGCAGTATTAACGACGGCATTTCCGTCGCTATTCGTCGTTAAATTTAACGACGGACACTATCCGTCGTTAAAATTAATTTTTTGTTATTTTTTTAATTGGATAATGTTAAAATAATAATCCGTTATAAAATAAGCGGATTATTTTTAGTTTTTTTAATTTATTTTAACGACGGACAAAATCCGTCGTTAATTTTAATTACAATTTATTTATTCCCAAAAATTTTAGCGACGGATTTTCCATCGTAGTAGTAATAATTTAACGACGGAATGCATCCGTCGTTAAATTAAAATATTTTGATTTTTATATTCATCGACAAATTAACGACGGATATGTGTCCGTCGTTACACTTATTCCATCGTTAAATCCATTATTCCGCCGTTAATCCGTCGTTATAGGGTTTTAAATATAACGACGGATAATTCCGTCGCTAATCCGCTAAAAGTTTAATTACGATCGGGCTTTCCCCATTTCATATCTCAACGCCAAAACCTCCCCAACCCCAACCCCGCACCACGCCCCACCCCGCCGCCCACCGTGCTCGACCACTGCCGCCATCGCTGCCCTCGCTGTCGCCGTCGCCGTCGCCCGACCCAGCCTCAGCCCCGCCCCCACCCCACCCCCATACCACGCCCCACCCCCCCCTGCGTGCCCGACCACCGCCGCCTCGCCGCCGCCGTCGCCCGACCCCACTAGCCGTGCCAGCTCCCCCCCCACGTACCCATTACCCCCCCACCTTACCCCATCCCATCCTCTCCTGCCGCTGCGCATGCCATCGCCGCCCGCCGCCGCCCCCCGCCCCCCCGCTGCCCCGCCGCCCGCCTCCCCCGCGTCGTCGTCCAGTTGGTTTGTTTGGGTTTTTATTTTGTTATATATTTGTTATATATATTGAATTGATAGTGAAAATTATTATATGATGTATTGAATTGATAGTGAAAATATTATATATGATGCATTAATTGATAGTGAAAATTGAATTGAGTTTACCAATTGATAGTGAAAATGATGCATTGAATGTTAGTCTTGTGATTTGGGCTTGTGAAATTGATAAGCTTGGATGTGAATTGGGATGATAAATTCATCGTTTACGTGAGTTAACCACGCATATGTGGTGTTTGATAAAAATGTTTGCGAGAAATTGATAAGCTTGGTGTGAATATGTTTAACTTGGATGTGAATTGGGATGATAAATTCATCATTTCGTGAGATGTTTTGAGTTGTTAAGTGTATAATTAGACATATGGTGATGAATTGGTGAAATTTGGATGAGTTTGATTGAATTGGGAATCAAATGGCGATTAATTTTATAAAACTTACTCAGCCGAAATTTTGTTAGAATTGTTATATGAATAAGATGTTTTATAAGTGTTTATTTGGGGTGTACTATGTGATACCGAAGCGGAAAAGCATATAAGAAATAGAAATTTATTCCGTTGAACTCTTGAAACCTCAAGGAAATAAGAAACTCGTCGACGATTGAAGGAACCAAGAAAGTTGGGCAAATGATTTTTATGTTTATCAAATCAAAATTTTGTGACCCATTCAATTTCAATGAGCCCAAAACAAAAGAGGTAATAATACATAAAATAGAATGTCAACGCGATTTTTTGGCTCTCTATTAACCTTGGACTTAGGTGATCGCACCTCTTATCTATGCTATGAGAAAGGTGACAATATATTTATTTCAAGGGAAACTTTCTTTCTTTTTTCCGTAACGTGGTGAAAGATTCTTGAAAAATACTACATAGATTAAATGTTCCTTCTTTTTTACCATATTAGCCGACTTCATCCGGGAGAGGTTAGCTTATATTTACATGACTTTCAACAAAACAAAACAAAAAGAGCGGTGCAATTTTGTCCATCCCTTTCTCCTAGTTAACACTTTTCTTTTGTAAATCTAGAGCTAAAAGTTTATGTCAATTAAAATAAAAAGACCTTCGTTTCTTTTATATAATTCCTTTTTCCTCCAAAAAAGGAATTTAACCAAAGAAGTGAAAGGATAAAAAACAATATGAAAGACTCATAAGCATTATATGAAACCGTTGGCAATAATTACAAGGAAGAAAATTATATGTATAATTGGAGTGATGAAATCTAATGAAACCGTGGTAAAGCAATTAAATCCCAAGGAAAATTCAACATCTACATACATTTCATAATTAAGTGTGATCACATTTTCTAAATGAGTGTGGTCCATATATGTCCTTGTATGAGGATGTCATCACAAGAAACTACTTCATAGATGAATTAACATATTCCTAACTTATGAGTGTATAATTAGTTTATATTGTACAACTTATGTTGAACATGTTTAATTAATTATTTATAATTAGGAGCTTGAAGAATGAATGACAATCGTGAGTGGATGTATAAGAGGTTTAGTTCGGTTGGTGGATTAAATATTGAATTTCGAGATGGACTTGAAAGTTTTATTGAATTCGCTAGTGCTCAGTTTTTATTCGCGGATGGAGAGAAAATCAGTGTCCGTGTAAGAAGTGTAAGAATATACCTTATCGGAAGAAAGATCTTGTGCGATATCACTTATCAAAATTGGATTTATTCCAAATTATCACACATGGATATTTCAAGGAGAGACAACCACAAGTAGGCACAATGTTGTGGATTCAGATGTTAACCGTCAACCAAATACGTATCATACGATGGTAGTGGATGCTGCTGGTCCACAGTTCCAATTTGACGAGATCAAGAGGAGCCAAATTCGATACAAAAAAATTTTACGATATGTTGAATCTTGCCGATAAACCTTTGTGGCGGGTTGCTCGGATCATACACAATTATCATTTGTGGCTCGACTTACGAGTTGGAAGCGAGAGAACAACATTATCGAGAAGGGTTTTGATCAAATATCGAATCGATGAAAGAGTCGCATCCAGATGGAAATTGCGTGCTGATGACTTCTACAAAGACGAAGAGATTGTTGCGTGGCATGGAGTTGCCGTACACAAAATTGATTGTTGTCCATTTAATTGCATGATTTATTGGCGAAGATTACGAATCGACGAGTGCAAATTACAGTAACCATCCTCGTTTCAAGAGCAATACTCGAGTGGTGGAAGTCGACGGAAAGCACAAGTAGCATATAAAAGATGTATTATTTTCCTCTAACTCCTCGACTACGTAGATTATATGCATCCAATGCTACGGCGGAAAATATGCGTTGGCATGCATCGTCGATCGATGATGGGGTCATCGTCATCCGCAGACTCAATTGCATGGAAACATTTGAACACGAAGTTTCCTTATTTGCATCGTAAATTGTAACGTGCGATTGGGACTCTCAACCGACGGTTTTCAGCCATTTGGTCAATCGGAAAGCAATATTCATCATGGCCCGTTATCGACCCTTATAATCTTCCCCGATCGTGTATGAAGGAGCAATACATGTTTCTTCGATCTTAGTGCGGGACGCGTAATCCGAAGGAGAAGATTGATGTGTTCTTGCAACCATTGATAGCGAGTTAATAGATTTGTGGGATGACGGCGTTTTACTTATGATGTATCGTTGAGCGAAATTTTCAAATGCACGCTGCATTACTTTGGACAATTAGTGACTTCCCCGCATACTCTATGTTGTCCGGATGGAGTACGGTGGAAGATTAGCTTGTCCGCCTTGCATGGAGTATACCGATGCTTTTACTTTAGCTAAAAGTGGTAGCGGTCATGGTTTGATAACCATCGTAAATTTCTAGCTCTAATCACCCATTTCGGGGGATCGAAGAGGTTTCGAAAGAACACGGTGATTACTAACGATCCACCGTAAGCGCGATCGGAGATGAGCTTACATCACTAATTATGGGTATGGGAGTAGTCTCCGTAATGTAGATTAGCGTTGATGAAATAAATAGCGAGAATATCCAAGCGGTTTGAACTGGATGGAAGAAAAGAAGTATTTTACGGGATCTACCTTCTGGAGTTCTCTTTTGATTCGGCATAATTTGGATGTCATGCATAGAGAAGAATGTGTTCGATAATGTCTTCAACACGCTTATGAATGTCGAGGAAGACAAAAGATATGAGCAAATCTAGAGAAGAACTTAATTTATAATCGCTCTGAGACCGAGTTGACGATGAATGAATCAGGAAAATATCCAGCTTCTTATACACTTGACAATCGTGAGAAAAAGTCTTATGTGAGTGGGTAAGAGGTTTAAGATTTCGGATGGATGCGTTTGAACATGGGTAGATGTGTAGACATGACAAACCGAAGATGTTTGGGATGAAGAGTCATGACCGCACATTTTCATGCAATGAATTCTACCGATTGCATTTCGTGAACTTCTCCCACCCAATGTTTGGAAAGTCGTAATGTAATTATCTTTATTCTTCAAAGATTTAACTTCTCGAAACATAGGGCTTGATGATCTGTGCAGGCTCCAAGAAAATATTCCAGTGATTTTATGCAAGCTTGAGCGCATTTTTCCCCCTAGTTTCTTCGACTCCATGGAACATCTTCCGGTTCATCTAGCCGATGAAGCCCGTATTGCGAGGCCTGCTCAATACCGATGGATGTATCCATTTGAAAGTCTTGCTAGTACATTATCACACATATATATATATATATATATATATATATATAAAAAATTGAAGAACAACGCTCTAAATTTTGTAGATACTACGTAAGTTGAAGAACAACATACTAAATAAAGCCGTGGTTGAGGTTCTATCCGCAATGCTTACTTAGTAGAAGAAGCATCGACATTTTGCTCATATTATTTTGATGATCACGTAAGAACGAAGTTCAGAGATTTGCATCATGGTCAAGCGGAGATTAGGCACGAAGACTATCCAGATATGCTTCAAATCTTCAAGCAAGATGGCAGACCTTTTGGAAATATGTCAACGAGATATTTGGATAGTAGAGAATATGATGTTTGCTTATACGTGTTGCTCAACCGTGTTGAAGTTGCGTACATTTACATGGCGTAAGTGTCGTGTTTTCTTAGAATTCATTCCACATTATTATTATTATTATTATTAACTAGGCTCGTAAATATATGTTGATGTAGTTTATTCATCGAAGATGTGAAAATATCAAATCCATCGATCTCTAGCTCGATATTCAAAGGTCGATTGAAAGAGGCTTCCGCTTTGGTTTGAGGCATATGTGAGTGTTCGATGATTATTAGTAGAAAATATTTAATATGTACGCTTAGTCATTCTAATCGCTTTTTACTAATAATAGGTCAAAGATCATACTAACAACATTTTGAATCCGTTCATATTGCTCTTGCCAAAGGGCCTTCACTCTAATTAAGACGCACCTGTGGTATTATATAAATGGTTACAAATTTCACACATTAGAACATGGGTCACAAAGATCAACTATGAATAGTGGAGTGTGCATTAAAGGTGAAACTTATGGCATGCATAACGCAAGAACTCGATTTTATGGGCGATTATTGGAGGTTTGTGAGTTGGAATATCCTGGGCTACCAACGAAGACCACAACATTGTTTAGATGCGAGTGGTTTGATCCTTCACGATTGGGGTTATCAATTCATTCCGAGTACAAGTTGGTTTCGTAAATCATACGAGAAGATATAACAAGTTCGAATCGCTTATCCTCGCCAATCAAGCCATTCAAGTATACTATTGTGCATATCCAAGTTTAAAACAATCTATGAAAGAGTGGTGGAAGTATGCAAAATTAAAGCTCGATCTAATGTGGAAGTTTCATGAGAGTTCTCGATCGATAGTACCTTCCCTTTTCAAGAGGATGATTAGGTTCGATTACTAATGTCGCTGTGGATGGGACACGACACTAGTTCATCCCGATGGTACACTCATAGACATTGAAGAGACATCGATAATGAGGATGATGAAGTTGAATTGTCAGAGTCAGAAGACAATCATACATTGGATGATGATGACGACGACGACGATGAATAGGGTTTGAATTTATAGCATTTCTTTGTATGCACACAAAACATTATGATATGCATTATTTGTGAATTTATAGCATTTTTAGTATGCACACAAAACGTTATGATATGCATTATTTGTGAATTTATAGCATTTTTAGTATGCACACAAAACGTTATGATGAAGACGGCGATAATTGTCACTAGTATGCACAAGAAACGCTTTATTTTCTAGTATGCACACAAAACGTTATGATATGTATTATTTGTGAATTTTAATACAACATTTTTACATTTGTTTGCGATGTCATCATGTAGGAGGCACCGGGGTCATACACTGTCGCTTTTCACCCGCCAGCCCTAGAAGAAGGCATGGAGGCACTCTCTCATGACCCGGCCCCGAAAGCGGTGGTGGGTGCCATCTAGAGAGGGATGAAGAAGATAGCCATTGTGATTGGGTATGACGTTATCTCTCAGATGTCTCGCTTTAAATAAATTGTAGCATTCGATGTCTTTATTTCACAGAAATTGTAGCATTTTGTGTCCGAGCAATGATATAGCCCGCGTGATTACGAGTCATTCCGTAGATTCATGAATCACAACGGCTTCAATTGGAAATTGGTACCTCGAGTTCAAGCGATTTATTTGATGAATTCAGGTTCGTGTTGTTTATAATGAAGTCATTTATGATTTGACCTTAATTTGCATATTGTAATCATATATTTTTGCGTAAATATTTTTATTGGGATGATACGATGGATGAGGTCTTGGTCTACTCCTCTTCGGTGCAAAGGCCGCCGAACGCTATAAAGATCTTGTTCACAAGATCAAGCGGCGAAGGACTCGCCAACCCACCTCCATTTATCCCCGAGCGAAATCGATAATTGGAAGGCATATTGGGCTCGGACAGACGCGTCGAGAAGCGGCAAAGGCCCGCAGAAGGATGTCCGAGCCGGATGGCAAGAGGTACCGGGATAGTCAAGCATCGGGGTGGCTCACGCCCGCACTCGAGTATGCCGAGAGATTGTAAGTACTTTGAAGTTTTAGATATAGTAAATTTATTTAAGAATCGTGATACTTGTTAATTATATAATTTGTTTGACTTATTTATAAGCGAGAGAGCGTGGAGTAGCCGTAGAAGATGTCCATGGGATGTATTTCGAAAGTATCATGCCACCGACGACGGAGCTATCTGAGACGGAAAGCTCGAGTATCGCGGTAAGTATATTTGTTAGCGCAACAACGAGCATTTAATTAAATAATAATTGTATGAAATTATATTACAGGAGGCAGTTTGAGGAACAAGTGACCCAGTTGAGCCAATCAGGGGAGTGATGAGACGCCGCAGAATTGATAGGACTCAAATTCTCAAAATGTCCTTGGGAGCTCCTCAAAGAAAAGAATAGGATGTTTGGGTCGGTTCTCATCACGGACATACATGCAGAGCGAAGAGTCGTCTCATTCGGTGGAGAGTGCCCACCTGCGATCCCATAGCTTATCAACAACGGATATTGGATCCGAGGCTGATTGGGTCGAGTAGCAGCAGCTACCGCATCTGAGGCCGAATGCAAGTGGTGAGAGCGAGATAGCGTGCAAGAACAGATTCAGCTCGAGATGTGCGCTCGGCAGGAGGCCCTAGAGCGCTTCATGGCCAGCCCCGCTTCCCCACCGTGATATGAGCTCCGCTTCCTCACCTCGTCATATTCGGGTTGTATTATGAATTTGTTAACTTATCGCATGATTTAGAATTGTTTTTATGGAATTGTTTGGATATTACGATTTTTGGATTGAAATGCTTTGTTTGGATCAAATGCTTTGTTTGGATTGAATTGGTTTATTTTGATAGTTTGTATTATATGGATTGAATTGGTTTGTTTTCATAGTTTGTATTGTATGGATGGAATTGGTTGTAATTGGTTTGTTTGGTTGGATTGTATAGATTGAATTGGATGGAATTGGTTGTTTGTATATTTGTTTGGGTTGGTTGTTTGAAAACAGGTTTGGCTGTCAAAAATAAAAATTGAAGCTGTGCAGAATGTGCCAATATAGCGACGGATTAGCGACGGATTAAAGACGAATTAGAGACGGATTAACAACGTGAAATAACTGAACCAACTGTAATTTACGACGGACTTGCGACGATTCTACGACGGATTTACGACGGACTTTTTTACGTAAAAGAAAAAAAAACTATAATTTTAGCGACGGACTTAGTCCGTCGCTAATTAGCGACGGATCAGAGACGGATTAGCGTCAGAATAACGACGGAGTAGCGACCGCATTTTTAGCTACGGAGTATGTGTGTCGTTAATCCGTCTCTAACTACGACGGATTAGCATCGCATTAACGACGGAATTTATATCAGACGACCGTTCTGAGGTCGCGGATTAGCGACTGAATTTTCCGTCGCTGGTCCGTCGCTAATTATTTGCGACGGACGTAATTCCGTCGCTAAACGTTTGCCAACCAGGTTTCCAGCGACTCCCTCATTCCGTCGCTAATCCATTTTAGCGATGGATCAGACCGGGTTTGCGACGGAATTTTCCGTCGCTGATCGACTGTTTTTTTGTAGTGATCAATACGTCAAGACGTACCAGCATAGACAAGCAACCAAGTCAAGTCACTTCTTATCTATATTGCAGCCTATACCGACAACTCGTCCTCAAGTTGTCTCAGCTGTGATCATTTTTATATCTCAATAAGCTTAACCAATCATACAGATTTCTGTGATCTTCAACACACTGTATGATCTAACTTTTGTATGAGATAAAGAGACATACATATGCAATTAAATAAGCAATTCAGATAGAAGATTGTAATAGTGGTAATAGGAAACATTGTATACACGCTCAACCATTCTAATTTCAATATACAAATTCAACAGCCGTGTGCACTATGCACATACAAAACTAAAAAAGGAAAAGCTTGAAATAATTCAAGACTAAAAACGATTACAAATATTTTTTTCTTGTTTGAAGAAAACTTGGATGATGTTCGATGATCTGAGTTTCTTCCTTCATCTTTATATAGAGGTCTGATGTATAATTGCTTGAATTATTACCTTAGATCCTTTTATTCGTGACAGCTTGATCGCATGTGATGTCGAGTCCCTTATTTTTGCCGATACTTTGTCCAGTTTTAAGATAATTTTGACTGGTGTTTTAAAAATGAATACCGATTTTTACTTCTTCACATGCCGATGATTGACCATTCTTTCAATAATGATGCTCAGGTGTACTCCATTTCTTCTGCCGACACTTTGTTTGTTGCAAAAGTGGAGTTTGCTTTATTTTGCACTAACTCATTTTTTTCTAATGGGAATCTTCTTGTTCTTTTACCCACCCATGTCGTTTTATTTTTGTGGGTAATCCTCTAGCTTTGAGTCACGTGACTCTCTTTTCTTTGTTGGCTACCTTATTTTTTTGGAGGTATCCAATGTGTTCTTTTCTAAGAAATCCGATGCTCCTCATGCTCGGAACTTCTTCTTGTCCTATTTTGACAAAAAGCCCTTCCCGAATTCTGGTTTCTTTTGGTTTGGACAATCTGAATAGATTCTTGATGTCCAATGCCCAAAATAAGCTATGTTGTAGAATTTGCAATGAGTTTCTTTGTTTGCCGTAATCTTGTTCTTCAAGAATAAGCTCCTATTCTTTTCGAAAAAGCTCTCTACGAAGCTCATCGTCTTTCTTGTCATAGTGTTTAACAGGAATGTCTCATTCATTGAGTTATGAAAGAATTTGAAACGGGAACTTGACCTTGTTCATCTCTATGAGACATATCCATAATCCTCATGCTCGTCTTGTTGTAATTTGGTCTTCAGAGAACGTGACGACCAATGAGACTTCAAATGATGGGGCCTTGATGTTGTTTAAGGCCCTTATGTCTGGTCATCGAAGTCTAATGCAATGGAAGGCTTCGTAACTCCCTTTTCCAATTGGTTCAGGAGCAGCGCTGATGAAGTACATCTCCTCAACTGAGTCTTTGGTTATTTACCCAAGAATCATGTACCGTCTCTTGGAAGTATTCCAACCGATATGATATACATAGTATACAATCCATGAAAATTTTAATAGCAAACAAAGCATAAGAAAATAGATTATCTATAGTCAAACAAGAGTGTCATGAGCTATTTTGACAAATTCAAAGTATAATTTATTCATTTGGATATTTATAGTATGATTTTATAAGATTAGTTAAATTAGATATGAGATTAATTAACCTCTGGTCAAATCAAAAGGCAAACTGGGAACTAAAACAACAAAATTTTATTCTGTTACATCACTCAGAGAATTCAGAAAACAGTTGAGCATGCACCTAGATTAGAAAATGTCAAAAAGAAAAGTAAATTCCAACATCATCCACGATTCGAATTCCTGGAAATTGGATTCCTGCCCACAAATATAAAAGGTATTAAAAACAACATGTAAAATCAACTAGATTTCGTATCTTCTGTAATGTTATTCATTTTTCCTATAGTAGGACCCACCCGATCACAGATTTTACGCCCTCCCCTCAATATTTTATTTTAATTTATTTTTTGTGGAAGGCCCCCCTCAATTAATTCCTCCATAAATATATAACACCCCGATTCGCACTCTCCACTCGTGTCTCCAATAAGACCAAAAAGAAGAGGAAAAACACACTGCGCCCTGCATGCTCAAGTGAGTTATTGTCGCCCCAAAAGCACACCCATATTTATACCTACAAACAGTGTTATGTCTCTCTGCGACCATCCTATATATAACTACGTCTCACTTCTATACACACCTCCTAGAATTATCTATTCCTAATTAAGAGAGATTGACATATATATATATATAGAGAGAGAGAGTTATCTGTTTCTGGGTAGTGATGAAGGAGAGCAGTAGCAGAAAACAAGGTGCGGCGTCGCCGTGCGCGGCGTGCAAGCTCCTGAGGCGGAGATGCGCGGAGGATTGTGTGTTTGCGCCGTATTTCCCGGCGGAGGAGCCACACAAATTCGCCAGCGTGCATAAGGTGTTCGGTGCTAGCAATATTAACAAGATGCTCCAGGTTCAAATCAGCTTCTTCTCTAATATTTTCATTATCATATACACATACACACATTATACGGAAGTTCATAATGTTAATTACGTTAAATGACCAACTAAACTGGAAATATGCTTGATTCATCAAACTCCAATGAAAAAATCATAAATTCCAACTGAATCAAATTCTATCCCAACTCTTGGATGTCAAAAGTATATGAGAAATTGCTATAAGAACTTTATATATTCTTCGAATAGCAACTTATCATCAGACTAATGACTTAACTAAGAATTTTTGCAAGATGAGCTTTGTATTAAGTGCCTGTGAGTGGGTATATATATATATATATATATGTATTGTAGAAGTTAACATTTTGTATTTTGATGATTTTCTGTGCTCGCGCGTGTACCTATGTTTTTTTTTTAAATATAAAAATTTGTTTTGTTTCCTTTTTTTATGGTTGAGCGTTTGAATCACTTGGTCCTAGTGAACATACATCGTTGAAAAGATGTCTATATAGTCTTAAAGTTAATGCTCTCTTCTTTATGGGCCAACTTTATTTAATATTACTATTGCGATGACAGTTAAAACAGTTTTGTGTAGCGTATATTTTAAATTTTCGTTGTTAAAAAGTCATTCATAACAATTTTATTAAACAGAAAATTACTCGATTCCATTATTCAAGTCTTTTGAAATGCCATCCATCTTTCTAACAATGATGCCAACGGTTTTTACATTTTACAAAATTGAAGACCTTATCTTCCAAAAATATTGGATATTTAGTACATCTGTAGAATTATTCACGTTTATATTCTTACGTAGGTAAAAATATTGATCGCATGTTAATACATATATATTATGTATGTATTTTCCATTTATCACAAGATATATATGTATAGATATGATTACTTTCCAAGTTGGTTTTTTCCCTCAAGTATTTTGAAGTCATTTTCTTAATGAAATGACTTTTTTTTGTTCGATACCCCCAGGACTAATGCTTGTGAGTATGAAGAAAGAATATATATTTAAAAAAAAAAAACTCTTATGCGGAAGTGTTATTTATTTTTATTCTATAATTAAAAAGTATAATTTATGTTGAAGAAAAATATCGCACTGAAAAAAATATCAAAAGACCATCTCATATTTTTTGTTATTAGTACCAAGAAAGAACATTAATATAAAAGGCACGGGTGAAATCAAACGCATGACTCATTCACGTGTATTTTTCTAGCTCTACCAATTAAGTAAAGCTTTGGGACCCATAGACAAATCTTTATATCTTATCTATATTTATTAGTTTTCCAAAGATTTGACAACAAAAGTATATCAAAAAGAAAAAGAGAAAAGACGCGGCATCATCCTTCTTTAAAGTAAATGTGGATTGTATATGGTACACAAAGGATCTATTAAAGAACACAAAAATCATGTACATACGAACAGACAAAATTATCATTTGTTGTTAATAAAAATATAATTTACATTAAAAAACATTATTTGTTTTTTACCCTATAATTTAGAAAATATCATTTAAATTGAAGAAAAATATCATTTACAATAATAACAATATCAATTAAGTTCACATATACGGACATATGTACTGAAGACCACCTCATAGAAGAATTACATTTGACAGAGATAAAAAGAAAGAATGAAAAGAGAAACAGAAATGGAAAATTGGTCCTTGATGAAATAAGTAATTAAGTGGGTTGAAATAACTATTTCTTATTTTATTTTATTTTCAATGCATACATGTTTCTTTTGGTCAACGGTTTATCAGTTATTTCAATGACAAAAGTTCGCGTTAATTGAACATTTAGTCCAACCTACGCTACTTTTGGAATTGAAGCTAAATTTTCTCCGACAAAGTCATAAAGCAAGAAATTTTCCCATTCCAAAGTGGTTTAGGCTTTAAAGTTGTCTCACTTTTATTTGCATTAGAAATGAAATATGCTTGATTGCAATTACAATCGCGGTTTCTTTTTTCAAATTGTACTTTTACTAATTAAATGATTTAATTAATCTTTAACATGACACATCAACCTTTGGTCATGAAATCATGTCTGTGATTTTACTAACAAAAATTTTGACAAATTTATCTTTAGAATTATAATGAGTCAGCAATGTTGTAGTCGTGACATCAGATTATTATTACAATTTTTTATTTTTTATTTTCAAAATGTTGGCGGGTGACTTTCTCCATGCATACCTCTAGCTCGGCCAATAGCTTTGACTTAAAAATTTGAAACACGAATACAGGAGTTGCCGGAGCATCAGAGAGGCGATGCGGTGAGCTCGATGGTGTACGAAGCGAATGCTCGAGTTAGGGATCCCGTCTACGGGTGCGTAGGCGCGATATCGTCGCTGCAGCAGCAGATAGATGCGCTACAAACTCAGCTTGCGCTCGCGCAGGCGGAGGTCGTGCACATGCGCATGCGCCACTACTCGTCCACCTCTTCCTCGCCCGACTGCGCCTCTCCATCTACGCGCGGAAGAAGGTCTCACAGTCACCACCCCAAGTCCTCTTTCAACATGGAAGTTACCAACATGGATGATTCTTTCTGGCCTTAGTTTCTCATCTTCTACTATATATTGGCCTTCTCTTTGATGTTTGTTGCCTGCTATGGAATTTTTTTTTCTTTACTGTTTCTTTTTGGGTTTCTTATATATACTTCTTGCCTGACCGGCCGGGATGATGATGGTCGGAGTCGAAGTGGTTAACAATATTGTAAATGTCAAAAAAGAAAGAAAGAGAACATACAATCATGAGGTATAATTGGTATAGCTATGCATGTGGAGTTGACTATTTGAGCAATGTTTGCTGTCTCTTTTTCTTTAGATTAAGACTGTTTCAATCATAACGGTTAATGTTTGTTATGTCGTTTTACGTTTCGTCTTTAATAATGATGTTTAAGAGATTACATAACATTTGGTCCACCACATAAGTAAAGAAAGGTTTCATGTTGGGCGTTATACATAGTGATGACCCACTAACAACAAATTTGAATAGAGCCCAAATAGTAATAAGGAAAGAGAGTTTATATAAATTTTTGATTAGTCGATAAATTAATCATATTAATTATAATAATTTAATCATAGTAATAAAAATATTAAGAAAATAAAAAATAATTAAAAACATTAGTATATGCACATTCTTTCACTTGAAATGCCCAATCAAATTGCATTAAATATCTACAGTCTTTGCCTTCTATTCACGCTCCATTTTCTTAAGTCTAAGATTTCCTTCCTCCTTCCTTTCATTCACCCACTATATTCCTTTTTCCCTTTGTTCTTTTCACTATTTTCTTCCTTTCGCCCTTCATTTTTAAAGCAAAACAGCTGATTTTTTTCCATCAAATGAAGGAATTTCATCCAACAACTTGTAAGTTGTATCTAACTTTTTGTTAACCAGTAACTTTATGATGCAATGCAGATTCGTTGAACCTGTTAGCTTTGACCACTCTTTAATGTTTTGAGTCATAACTTCTTCAATACAACTCCAAAATACAAAAAGGCAGATTCTTTGGAAAGCCTGTTTAAATACCTTTCCATATATACTATTTATTCTCATAATCCAAGTATCTCTATTATTTATTTCGTACTTGAACTTATCTTTACATTATAGCATATAAATATCCTATATTATGTAGTGAAATGCAGCCTTAATACAGAGTTGAGAATAGAGTTTTTATTCGTTGTTTTTCCGACTTGAAGTTGAATCTAGCATTTTCTCTTGTTTCATGTTTTCTTCATTTTTTCCAACCCTCACCATTTGTTTTCTAGATCCAGACTACGCTCTTGGTATTTTGCCATCTTACTCTCATGGAAACTACAGGATGAAGGGGTGGTCAGGGTAGAGGAAACACAGTTTGTTGGCGATGAACGAGATGCTGAAATTCAGGCACTTCAAATGATAAGCTGGGAAGTTTACCATACCTCTTGAGCGTCAAGAAGCCAAAAACAAACTTAGTTCAAGCCATGGATATTCTTGTAATGACTTGGAGCATGTGAATCTTTTGCCAACAAAAAAAATAATTCTTTGTGAAGTTCACCCGATCATATGATTCGGTTAAGCTCAATATGATAGAATTCCATGGTCGCTTGCAACCAGAGGAGTTTCTTTGAGAATCAAGACAGTCCAAAAGATTAAAAAGTCAAGCTCGTGGCTACTCAACTTCGACGCTATGCATTGGCTTGGTGGGACAAAACACAAGAACTGCGATTGCGGAAAGAAAAATCCAAGATCTCTTCATGGGAGCAGATGAAGGCAAGGTTGCATGACAATGTCCTCCCTACAAATTTTGATCATGCATGTGTTCCCAAGTGTCAGGTTTGGTTTCAAATAGTTTAATTTGGTTTTGTTAATTAGTAGCGCATTAATTAATTGGATTAGACTAGATCACCAATAAATCAGATTATAAGACTGGGTCAAGTCCTTTTGCATCTGAGAATATAAATGATATGGGTATATGACTACAATCAGTTTATGATAATTTCGGTCTATCTTGGGTATAATGTTTCTTGATTAATTTTACCTATTGAAGCATACCCATAGGAAAGCGGACCTTGTATATCGATCGCAACTATCCAATGTGACCAACTTAGGAAGTAAGAAATGTCCAGATATCTTCTCGCAAGCATTGCAACCTTGGAAAGTCATGAGGCTTTCCTGAGGATCATTTGAACCTACGAACAAACTGAAGTCAATCGTACTGATAGAAGTCAGTACACCGCTACTTAAGTGAAGTGCTACCGAAGATTGAAGGACTTAATGATACTGAAGCGAAGTGCTATTGAAGATTAAAGGACTTAGTGCTATTGAAGACTGAAGGACAACGATGCTACTGAAGATAGATAGACGGAGAAATCAAGAGAATGACCAAGTGTCATTTTAGTAGAAGAAGAAGAAGAAGATGTTGAACAGTAACATAAGCTAAAGTGGCTACTGAAGAAACACGGAGTCAACGTATTGAAGAGACATAGAGTCAACTTACTAAAGATACATGAAGTTGACCTTACTGAAGAAACACATAATATTTTAAAGCATGAATTTTTTACTTCTGAAGTGTCAGAGCAATGCCATGCCAGAGCGAAGTACAAGACCTCAGAATGCTTTTGTACGATGTTGTAGGGACGAAAAACGGCATACTTGGATTCAAAGGGGAAGAGTTCAAATGACAAGTGGAATGGATGTGATTGGTGTTAATTTCCTCCAACGACAATGTTCATCGTCCCTCCTATAAATACCCGATGAAGCCCAAACTTTGAAGGTTACTGAAAAATGCTGAACTTTCAGGTCTACAAGCTCTCAAACTCACAACCTTTAAATCATTCGAACAACGGATTTTTGAAGATGGATTTTCTCAATGTCATCAATAAATCATAAGAGTAAAGATATAAATATTTACTCAGGATTTCAACATACATTCTTTTAGAGTGTAAGCTTTTAATTGTAAGCATCTTATGTCTAGATCTGGTTAAGTTAGAAAAATCCAAGCTCCTCTTTCAAACCCTTTTAACTAGGAGTTATAAGAAGTATGCAAGTACCCAACGAAGTATTAGCTATACAATGTTTAGGTTTCTTACACCAGTAAGCAAAATGTTAGGTCGTTTGCACTCGTAAGCAAGCAGATAAGCTTCCTTGAACTTGTAAGCAAATGAAGGTACGACAAATTAGTAAGGTACAAATAAATTCAACTTTTGTGTCTAGGTATTTTTGCACCTGTAAGCAAGACAATCCCAGTTAGTGGATTGACTGATTTATCACTCCGAGGACGTGGAACTGATCTCTTCGAACCACGTCAATTCACAAGTGTGTTCCTTTTAATTCTGTACTTTAAATTATATGTTATTGAAATGTCATCACTATCAGCACACGCAACACAACATATCTTTGAAAACTCCATCAATAGCATATTGCTACTGAAAAGAAAAACTAATATTGACTAAGCTATTATTCGACTAAGTCCTTTTTAGTATCAGTTTCAATAAGGTTAAAATATAACCACCAGATTCCACACCGAAGTTAGTTATCAGTCAAATTGATCAGCTGATAAAGCAGTCAGTAGGACTCAGTTCAAGACTCTCTTTGATGAACTAATCATTAGTACTATTCTTAGTACTGACTGATATAAGTTACCTGACGTCTACTGATCTCAGTAGAAGGTCAAGTCTTGTTTTAAGAAAAGTTTTAATTTTTCTTAACTGGTGTATTCTTCCACATACACCAGTACGACCCTCATAAGATCATCTGGTATCAGAGCATGTATTCTCAAGAACTAATGAATCTTCTCGAGTAGAAGTTCAATTGAACAGATCCTAAACTTATATATTTTTCATACTGATGCATATTTTGTTGTGATAGAAACTAACTATAGCAGGTCTACGTGACTTCCCACATTTGTCGTGGATAACTATGAGATCTAGAATATCATACTTAAAAGTTATTTCATTTCCCAACATTGTTGAATGTGGAAGGTCATCATAAATTATCTAAAATCAAAGAGAAGACTCTTAAGATTGGCACAAACGTTGAGAAAGATCTTGCTTACAAGTATCGAGTTGATTTCACATCCAAAGTGAAAAAGCAAGACGAGCTTGAACTTGGCAAAGAACATCATATCCCGGGTAATACCAAATCTCACATCGAAAAATATTATGAAATGCGAGACTGCTAAAGATATATAGAATGTGCTCGAAAGCCTATGTGCTAGTGCAGAGAAGATAAATAAGAACAAACCGACGATAGCTTGTAGAAGTTTGATAACTTCAAACTGAAGAATGAAGAATCTATTGATGATATGGAAATTCATCACTATCATCAATGATATCTTAGCCCTAAGAAATGACAAATATACACAATAAGAGATCAACCTGAAAGTCCTTTGGGCACTCCTTGCTACTGACTGAAAAGTCTATATAGTAGCTCTTCAGAAGAAAGATGGTTTCAACGAGATGTCAACTGACAAACTCTTCTCAGCACTGAAAGCTAATGAAATAACATCAGGCGTACTGAAGAGTCTTCAAAAGCCGAAGCATCTAAAGAAGAGTCTCAAGTTAGTGCAACCAAATGAGCTACTCTTAAAGCTACAAGAATCGAAGAAACCAACCAAAGTGAAAGGAGAATACATCATTGGTGATTTTCCGACATACTACACATTAATGACTGAAAGATTCAGGAAAATGAAACCCGACTGAAGAGTTACAACAAGTATCGGAAAGAAAGAAGTGACTATGATCGAAGACACAAAGAGAGATTAAGCAAATGTCAGCCAAATGGAAAGCCCAACCGTTATAAGGAAGATGAGTGCTTCAACTGCGAAAAGAAAGAGCACTTCACACTTGACTGCCAAGAGTTGGATTATAAAGAGAAGAAGGTACTCAAAGCTAAACACGATAAGAAAATAAACGAGTGTAAGGCCATGTTTGTTGAAAAGGCTAGTTCATCAAGCTCTTCCAGCAGTTCCTCCAACAACTCCTTCAACACTGACCATGAGAGTTAGTGTTTGATGGTTAGGAAAATAATCAGCCATATGGATAACTATATGATCGAATTGACAACGGTCTCGACAAATTTGATGTAACTTTCCGACTCTCTACTGAAAATCTTTTCCAAACTCTTGTCTTATCTAAACATGTATCAGAATCAGATGATACCTTGGTTAAATGGGATGAGATAGAACAAATCATGACTGACTACAAACTGGTAATGAAAATGTACCAAGGAGCGATGACTGAGAATTACAAACTGAATGAAAAACTTCAGCAAGCTGAGAAAAGTCAGCAGATAGTCGCTCATACTGAAGCTCACTGTTGAGCTGAAGAAGTTGAAATAAAAACATGTTGTTCAGGACAACATGATATAAGAACTAAAAGCTAAACGATCCCAGCAAGCCAGCGAAGTCATATAGCTGAAGACTGAACTTGCTGAAGTTTAGTCTGAAGTTTGAAACTCTTCAGCTAAGTGTCTTTACTCCAAACAAAGATCGACACTTCGAACAGAGCATCATGTTAGATTGTATACTAAAAGTAGAATGGTTGAGCTTGTATACAATGTTTCCTATTACCATTATTATAATCTCATATCTGAATTGTTTACTTGATTGCATATGTTGTCCCATTATCTCATACAAAAGTTAGATCATACAGTGTGTAGAAGATCACAGAAGTCTGTATGATTGGTTAAGCTAGTTGAGATATAAAAAGGATCACAGCTGAGACAACTTGAGGACGAGTTGTTGGTATAGGCTACGGTATAGATAATAAGTGATTTGACTTGGTTGCTTGTCTTTGCTGGTACGTCTTAACATATTAATGGATTACAGTGAGATAATTTCTTCTATCTGACCGTCAGGTGTGCGTACTGAAATTAGAGTCGAAAGAAGAAGCCACATGATCTCACTGAATCAGTGGTTAATCGACAGATTGATCGCGAACTCGTGAAGAACTTAGATCTCGATGACTTTACGTTGAGTATGAGTTACTGACCATCATTTTGACTTGTTAAAGGTGAGGGTTAAAGGGGATAACCCAAGATTCTCCACATCTTGGGTGGTGGCAATGCTTATATATCATGTTAGTTAACTGTATCGAGACACTGTACCCGTTTAGGAAGATGACGTCCTCTTAAGGAGTTCAAAAGGTTTATTGTACTAAACCCTATATGTTGAGTCAACTCAAGTACAATAATAAGGTTGAGTGGTACTACTTAATGAATTAAAGAGATTAATTATTTTAAGCAATCAGAGTGCTATAAATAATTAATGGATGTGTGGTATCTTAAATACATTGATTTGTAAGTCTAAGTGCGACTCAACTTTGATAATAAATGGATAAGTCAGGATTTGTTCTCTAGTGAGATGAATAAATGTTTATGAATTAATTTATGTTCGGGACTGAATATAAGATAATTAATTCATTTTTGCCCATCTTTTTTTCTTGCACTTGATCTCTGGGCTGGCCCATCAAGGCATGAAACTACTATAAATTTCCCCCCATAGAGTTCCACGGGGAATCTGTTCAAATTTATGTATTATTTTAATACTTCTCCAGTATCTAGATCGGTATTGTTTGATATTATTAGATATTAAGAGATAATTATTCTAGATATGATTTATCTTCAGAGATTAAAGATAATTATTGTATTTATTAGATATTTCAAGGATCATATCTAAATAGGATTCTAGGAATGTATTATAAATACAAGGTGAGAGAAAATCAGATTATCATATGATTATTATTGTAATTTTCGAAAATCACATTGAAGAATCTAGGAGGTGAAATTTTGCAGTATTCTCCATAGATTGTTCTCACTCAGTGTTGGATAATAGGCATCCGGGATATAATATAGAGGATCAAAGTTGGAGTCCGTGATTGATCAGATATCCTAGAAATTTACATATAAACACGAGTAAACACATATGTGTTGCAATTAATTATATAGGTGCAGCTAGGAATATAATCAATTTATGGTGAATTAAACATTCAAGATAAATCCTCGGAAGCAAGATAAAATAAAGATTTCCCTACACATCAAAGAAGCTCGAGTCTATTCAATCAGCTCAAATATGTCCATTGATCATAACTGGATTAGAGTATGACCCGAGTTCAGTCGAGAATGGTGCATCTACGAGTGGCATCAAAACTGTGTTTGTAAAGTCTACTGAAAATCTTAAGGCTTTGGTGACTCTACAAAAGGACTTGAGTACAAATTACTCAGACGTGCTAATGCTATCAGAATGCCCCAGGTTACTCGGCTAGGAACTCTCAGCATAAGAATCCTCAACAGAGGAAATCTGTGTTGAAACTACCTCTAGCCAGGAACCATGCTCCAACATTTGTTCCAGTCTATTATAAACTTCATCAACACAATAAACCTTCTTTTACACATCCACCTAAACACACACATTCACATCATTAGCTCAAGCAAAAAACTCTTCCACCTGTCAAATCAACACAGAAAAAGTTCAAGGCTCAGTCTCAATAGCCTATGATAGTTTAAATAGAGTTCTAATGAAGACAAATCCGTCTTGACAGCAGCATCATAATTATCAAATAGATTTTGATTCCTAAGGGAACTACTAATGTGCAAGGACCCAATATCTACTGGGTACCTAAAGTATAATTTTTACTGGTCATGTTGATCAGCCACAAGAAGAAAAAAGATATCCCAGTCTACAAACACATATGGTACTTAGGCACCGGATATTCAAGACACATGATTGGCTCCAGGAAATATCTTTTAGATTATGTGGAAAAAGAATGAACGAAAATAACATTTAGTGATAACTCCATTGGTTACACCAAAGGATATGTTAAGAACAGATCAAAGAAGATCATGCTAAGATGAACAAGATATGGATATCTATACGTTGCATCATGGGAGACTGTCCACCTGAAACTTGTCTTGTTTCAAAGAACTCTATATAGATCAACTGGATGTGGCACAAAAGGTTGAATCATCTAAACTTTAAGACAATCAACAAATTGGCAAAATATTCACTAGTTGAAGGACTACCAAGTGTAGAATTTCACAAAGATCAAGTGTGCAAAGCATGCCAGATGCGTAAAGAGACTAAAGTGCTATTCAAAAGTAAAACTACACCTTATATTGATTGAGTATTACAACTGATGCACATGGATCTTTTTGGACCAGTAACTCCGGTCAGCTATAACGATAGAAAATACACCCCATAGTTATTAATGATTATTCTTAATTTATGTGGGTTATATTTTTTGTATAAGAAAAATAAAACACTAGAGAAACTGCATGTACTGCTAAAAAGACGCAGCACCGAGAAGTAGACTGATATAATCACAATTAGATAGGATTGAGGAACAAAGTTCTTAAATGTTGTCATCCGCAAATATTGTGAGAATAAAATGCATCTACCATCAAATGATTGTTGCTCGAATGCCTCAACAAATTAGAGTAGTTGAACGAATGAACATAACTCTGAAAGAAACAGCAAAAATGATGTTTGCTAGCTCATAGCTATCTCCAAAATCTGGGCTAAAGCAATATATCAACACAATATGCTACACCCAAAACAGACCATTTCTCACTCAAAGACATGGAAACATGTCATACGAAATGTGGAATAACAAGAAGCCTTTTACATCTCATTTTCATACTTTTGGTTGTTTGTGTTACATCCATAACAATGATAACATACAGTTGGCTTTTAATAGAAAAACTGAACAAGGAATTTTCCTCCGATATTAATCAGCAGAAGAATCCAGAAAAGCTTATCGAGTATTTTGATGGAAAATATGATTTTACTCGTGCTCATGAGGATCTATCTTGGATGTTTAATTCACATTACATTGATTATACTCATAGCATGCTTCTATATAATTAATTGTCAACACATATGGGTTTTCTTGTGTTTTACATAGGAATTTCTGCAAGCTGATCAATGACAGACTCCAACTTTGATCTTTTGGACTGTGATCCGGATGCCTGATATCCGATACTGAGTGAGAGCAATCTATGAAGAACACAAGAACATTTAATCTCTTCACGCATGATGATCTCCGTTGAGTCATTGAATTATTAGGTTAATTGCACGATTTAGATTGAGTCAATACATCCTCTTGGTCCAGTCTTTCTCGTTTATTTATCGAATCTCATTTTTCTATGTTTTTCTAAATTTATGTCTAGTTAATCATCGCCACACCTAGGGGTGAGTATTCGGTTATTCGGTCGGTTTCGGCCGAAAAAATAACCGAACCTAATTAACCGAATTTTTCAAAAAAATAACCGAACCGAACCGAAATTTTAGCCAAAAAAAAATATTTTTTTTTTCAAAAGAATAAATAAATAATATTATATATAAAAAATGGTTTATTTTAGGAAAAAATATTTTTCAAATGAATATATAAATAATATATATATATGATATTATATACATAAAATACATTTTTATGTATTATCTATATACAAAATATTTTGCAAAAAAAATAATTGATATTATTATATAATAAATAAATATTATTATATTTTACAAATATTATATATTGATATAATAGGGAGAGAGAGAAATGAATAGGATTAAAGATATTGATATATTAAAATTATAATATTAAATAAATAAACAATATTATATATATAATTCGGTTTTCGGTTATTCGGTTAAAAATATTCCGAACCGATCGAAAACCGAATTACCGAATTTTAATTCGGTTTTAACTGAATTAACCGAAATAACCGAATTAACCGAACCAAATTTGATTTTTCGGTTTGGTTCGGTTCGGTTATTCGGTTTTTGGGTATTTTGCTCACCCCTAGCCACACCTTAATAATCGAGTTTAGCTTGAATAATAATAAATTGTCTACAATTGATTACTTATTGTGTGCTCGATTTTCTATCCATGTGGATATAATTCGGCTTGCTAACTTTCTACAATTGCATTGTTTAGTTGCGGTATTATATTGCTATGAAATTAGTGACCATTCTTATCTGAATTGTCATGAGTGAGCTAAGTAGACATTGTCCATTGGGGGCATATTGTGGAACAAACCACTCGATATGCTAGAATTGGCACCGTTGCCGGAGAGTTACGTGTTGTGATTCTATTTTTTATTTTGTTTTCATAACATTGGTGCATACCCAAGCCCTGACCAACATGTGAACTGGATTCGAGTTTGATATTAATGACTTAAGCAGAGAAGTCAAATAAAATTTCAATTTTTTTTAATACAAGTGTATTTCCCCTCTCTTCTATATACACCCGTCAGACTCGTTTCCAAGCTAATATTATTTAACTCAAAATTAGCTATAGTTAATTAAGACTGAAAAGACTTGATCGATCGTCAAATAATATTATGAACTGATGAGGCATTGAGTAAAGATGGGAAAGCGGGCCCGTTTTGGATTGGGTTGGGCTAAAAATTACAGGCTTGATATAATTTTGGATCGGCCGAATCCACCCATAACTAACTAAAACTCGTCAGGCCCTCTCTGACTCGAAAAAATTGTACTAAAACTTATTTTTGGAGCTTGGTTGGGTTGCTAATTTTCCGGCCCAATTATTTGGAAAAGCCCAGTGGGCTCAGGGTAGGCCGACCCAACATGCCCATTTGCTAGCTCTAGCATTGAGTGATAGTAAATACTCCCTCCATCCCGTCGAACATGACTCAGTTTTTTTGACACGATCATTTAGGATAATGATATAAAATAGTTAAAGGAATAAAAAATAGGTAAGATTTACACATTTGAAGAGATAACTATTTCTTAAAAATAAAATTACCCAAGTTGGGTGGAATAACCAAAAAAAAAAATTACAGACCGAGTTTGATGAAACGAAAAAAATATATTTTGAGGTGATTGCTAAAATTCAATTTTGAAAAACATTTTGAACAATTTCAAAAATAATTAGCTGTGAGGAAATTCTTTCCAACATTTGATTAACCTCTACGGCTAAATCATTAAGATCAGAAAGGTTGGGAATTTCGGTAGCGCACCACTTTCTCATGTCATCCCCATCACAAAAGAGTGAAAACTACACAACACACTCTCTCTCCTTCTCTCTCTCTCTAGGTTCACATGCAGTCCTTTCATTACACTCTACCATGAGCAAAGACAAGACTCCTCTCTCTAATTTCCATCCATAAAATACTAAAAAAATAAAAAGTCCCTCTCTCTCTCTCTCTCTCTCTAGGTTCACATGCACTCTTTCCATTCTACTTCACTATGAGCAAAGACAAATTTCATTTAAGCTGCCAAAATACTCCTCTCTCTCTTAATTTACTTGGCTCTCCAGAATCCCCACAGGATACGAAATGATCAGCAAAACCAAATCCAGCCGTTGGATTCCTTAAGGCCTCATCCCTTTGTTGTTTTTGTCCCAGTAAATAAATTTTCCCATCCCCACAATGTAATACATATCTACTTTCTCTCTTTTACATATGCATATTCATCCTCTTGCATTTAGCTCCATTCATGGCGGCAATCAACCAAGAAGCCAACGGTGATGGGATCGTCAGCAGGCGAGATATCGAAGCCGCTATGGCGAAAGCCGTGGAGCTGAGGGCTCTTCATGCTACACTGTTGCAGGGGAAGTGCCCCTCTGCTTCCCCTCTCTCCCGCCACGCTAATTCCTACTTTTCTGCCCAAGATTACCCTGTTTTTACCCCAGTAAGCATTGCACTTTCTTACCTCTTTCCTCTTCACCAACACACATCTCTTTTAATATGTGATGCTTAGCTCAAGATCCTGCTTCCTGTGTTAGGTTATGGCGAAAAAGTATCTTGAGCTTATAAATCTAAAAAGTCTCTCCATTAAATCACGTTTACCATTCAAGATTAGTAAATAATATAGATTAATCTATTGCTTACTCAGATGGATACTAATGTTTTGATAATTTCTACAATTTGAACTTACTTGATTTATATCCAATTAAAAGTAGTATAATAGGGGACATCTTCATAATAAATAATCGTATATTGTCAATTATGAATAATAAACACTCTTAATAATACAAAAGCAAACTATCATGATTAAACCCCATGCAATGATGTCGATATTATATAGTGTCGAGATTTGGAAGTTAATTGCTATGTGTTAACTATATTCTGATGTTTTAAGACATCGAGATTCCGAATTTGTCATATTTATTTGTTGTGGAGATAGTGAGTTGAACTAGTTGCTTCGAATTAGTTTTGTCTATCGTGTAAAGTTGGGTTATTGATAATATACAACATTATATCTTGTCCTTCACAGCTAAGGAAGGCGGCTAAATTAATTAACCCATGCTTGTAGATAAAGGTTTCTAGGTCAAACTCGGTTTCACCTCAAATTTTTCAAAATTTTGTCTGAAGTAGCTTAGCTTTTACTGTTCTCTCTTTACTTCATTTGGCATATTCTTCAGCTGTTTGTGCCTAGATCTATACAAATTGCATACCTGTGGTAATTTTCCTCAAAATACTAATCTGAAAAAGAAATTCCGGAAATATAAACTAGTAGTTGCTTTGCTAACTTCATTTTATACATCTATAAGCTTCAAAATATTTCATAAACTAATAAGATGTAATGTATTAAGAATTGATAAATTGTTAAAATATTTGAATAATTGAGATTACAGGTATTTTTATGAATTGATTGTTGCTTGTAAGATTATGAAAAAATAAATAATGGTTGATAAACTTATACTTCTTTTTTGGAACTTCTTAGTTATTGGAGCTTATCTTTTTATTATACAAGAGATTCAGAATCTTATTTTATGAACTACTTTTCAAAAACTTATGAATTCATAAATAAATTATAAGATGTTCTAATGACCTTATAAGGTCAACCAAAAAAAAACATCCTTAGTCGATAATTTGAATGTATGGTGATGATATATGCGCAAAACCATGATAAAATAGCGTTCCATATATCTGTGGCATGTTATCCTTATTTCATGCAATTCTCGTCGATGTAATAGTCTTGTAAATCCTATTAGCACACTGGTAATCATTAAAAATACTCCCAAAAAACCAAAAACAAAAAATGATAAGCGATTCTTTGTTTTTTTATATGAATAATTGTCTTAGCTTATTCGCAATTCGTTAACAGAGTTATGAAGAACCATTGCAAGGGTACGAGCAAACTCTGCCGGAAAACCCTCAAAACTGGAAAGACTACAACTTGGACTCCAGAAACAACGATGAAACCATCTCAACAGATTATAGAACTGCAAATGCTTCTTCGAGGAAAGGGTATATACGTGGAGCAGACGAC
This sequence comes from Salvia rosmarinus, assembly GCA_036937905.1. Classification (NCBI taxonomy): domain Eukaryota; kingdom Viridiplantae; phylum Streptophyta; class Magnoliopsida; order Lamiales; family Lamiaceae; genus Salvia; species Salvia rosmarinus. The sequence goes on along the minus strand of CM072813.1, from coordinate 78,143,592 downwards.
GAAAACTCCGTCGTAGGTTCTTCTTCTAACAATGTTGCTCTGCTTAGAGCTTCCCCTGGGCCAGATTACTCCAAATCGAGGAGGACTAGTTTAGGAGACCTCGAATCAGTATCCTCTTGCAACAAATGCAAGCCCCTTGTAGATGCGGATGGTGTGATGAAGAACAGCAGGAAGTCTAACATCGTCGTGCCATTGACAGATTCGCACTCTTCTCTCCATCCCAACCCGAGGCACAAAGGGCTGAGCTTGTCGTGGCTCTTTCCGAGGCTAAAGAAGAAGAGCAAGAATGACAACTCGCCGCCTTTTTCACAACCCGAGGAGGTGTCCCAAATGCTCAACGACTTGGGAATGTTTTCGATGGAGACGTTGAGGAGGGAGCTAACGGAGGCACACAAGAGCAGAGATGCGGCCCTAGTTGAGGCTGCGGAGATCAAGAAATCACTTGGGGAACTCGGCCAGAAGCTCCAGTACTTGGAGGCCTACTGCGAGGAAATGAGGAAGGCCCTAAGACAAGCTGCACAGGTAAGTGGTGGATCTTGGGGGTGCTGGGGGGAGCATGAGCACTCTGAAACAAAGATTTTGTGGAAATAGTCTCTTGTGAGGACGTTTTCGTATGGGGATCACAACTAATTATCGATAATAAATTCTAATTGGGGATTAACAAACTTTAATCTAGATTAATAAATTAGGTTTCCAACGTCCTCACGTGATGATATCCTTATAGAAGACACTGTCAATATTATATTATTTAGAATTTTTTTATTTAGTAGCTCTCTTATAAACTATTTTTCTGCACCCGCCTCTGGTACTCTGGTACAGGTTAAGGCCTCTCAACCTGCTGAGGAACTTGTAAGGCTTCCAAAGAGAGGGAATACAGTCGATGGTGACACGGAGAGCTCAATGCCTGTGAGCGGAGAAGTAATGGTGGAGGGATTCTTGCAGATGGTGTCGGAGGCGAGGCTCTCAGTCAAGCAGTTCTGCAAGATTCTTATTTCCCAGATCGAAGAAACAGATCACACTCTGCTTGATAATCTAAACATGCTGCTTAAGCCTCACAAGCTCTCCCTAAACTCAAAATACTCCAAAGCAGTTGTCTACCATTTGGAAGCCATCATAAACCAGTCACTCTACCAGGACTTTGAGAACTGCGTGTTCCAGAAAAATGGAACACCGAAGCTCTTGGATCGCCAGCAAGAGTGCCAAGCGCGTTTCAACTTGTTCGTTGCATTGAGAAACCTAAGCTGGAACGAAGTTTTAAGAAAAGGGACAAAGTATTACAGTGATGAGTTTAGCAGATTTTGTGATCAGAAGATGAATGGCATCATTGTAGCACTGGGGTGGACGAGGCCTTGGCCGGAACAGCTCCTGCAAGCGTTCTTTGTCGCTGCAAAGTGCATCTGGCTGCTCCATCTGCTGGCATTCTCCTTCAATCCGCCGTTGGGTATTTTGAGAGTCGACGAGAACAAGGCGTTCGAGCCGCATTTCATGGAGGATATTTTTTCGAGCAGGCAGAGGGCGCAGGGGCTGAGCAGGGTGAAGATGATGGTGATGCCGGGATTCTATATGCATGATCAAGTGCTTAGATGTAAGGTTCTTTGTACATATAAAGCTGTTGTCTAATTACAACTAGTTCATGTGCCATTTAATTTTTTCTTTTTTCCGTTTATTGTCACAGTCTAATTTATTAAAATTAAGTTTTTTCCACTGGTTGAATAAACTTTGGTTTGAATCCGTGGTTGTTAGAAGGTTTAGAATATTGATATTTTATTTTATATGGTATTACGAGGATGTTTGGCTGACTTATAAGTTTATCTGTAAGTTCAAGTTTCAAATTTTCTTTTTCATTTTTCCTTTTCGTTCTATTTTTTGGATTAGAATTGATTATCTTTATAACAAGTTGGATATGATTAAAATCTATGCTCTAGCTTCAGGGGAGTGTTAGAAATATATTTGTCTATGGTAATTGCTTGTAGAGCAATTTAGTAGTTTCCTACTTTAGTTAGAACTCTTATGTTAGTTTTCATAGTTGGATTAGGACTCTTTTTTATAAATATGTGTTTTGATGAGTTTGTGAATATAGAGTATTTTTGTCCCAAATCATGTTTCTATCTTTGATTTAACAAGTAGTAAAACTCAACCTGCATGATTTAATACAATAGATCTTTTGAGCTTCTTAAATGGACGTCATCATCTTAAACGGATACGGTAAGTCGATACAAATAACCAACATGACATACAAGCATTGCTACCGGCCAAGATACGTAGAATCTTGGGTTATTACATAGAATCATCACCCATAACAAGTCAAAATGATGGTGAATAACTCATACTCACTTAAAATCTTATCGAGGTTTACATCAACGTAAAGTCACTGAGATCTAGGTTCTTCACGACGGTCAAATAGAAGAATTCATCTCACTGTGATCTATCAATAAATCAAAATGTATCAGCATAGAAAAGGAAAAAAGTCGAGTTACTTCTTATTTATACCAGACTCTATATCGACAACTCATCTTCAAGTTGTCTCAACTGTGATCATTTATATATCCCAACTAGCTTAACCAATCATACATACTTCTGTAATTTTTTACACACTGTATGATCTAACTTTTGTATGCGATAATAGAACAACATATGCAATCAAGTAAACAATGCAGATAGAAGATCGAAATAGTGGTAACAGGAAACATTGTATACAAGCTCAATGATCGCTCCTTTTTCACACGCAAAGAGTGTAATGATAGGGTGGCAAGTATCGTATCCACGAGATTGCAATCCGAAAACACGAAGCTAATTCAACGACAATTCATTATTATCCAAGCACGAAGCGGGTGATAGGTTTAGGGGCTTGAATTTAATCCAAAGCAAAGATAACCAAACGAAATATAAAATAAAGCGATAAAACACGATAGATAACTATAAAGAAAGACTAACCTAGGGATGCACCAATCCTATCCACAACGATGTTTATCCCGCTTATTACTAACCGTTTTAATCCGCATAAGACGTAAGATCACATATATAACCAACAACTTGATTCACGACAATTGCGGCGATTGATTACTAATTTTCCTATTACGATTCGTCTCTAGAGGAAAATAAGCAACTCAAAAGGATCACTAAGAATATGCTTCCTACGAATGTCCTATCTCGATTCGACTCGAGGCTCATTCGTATCATGCATTCAAGATCGATTGACAATTAATACTGATTCGTCGTTAACCGACAACTAGATATGCATCAAGATTGATCGAAATCAACACATATAAATAAGCACAATCGAATCATGAATCGATGCCTGAAGGTAAATAACAATAGCGAGAATCACAACATATAGGATCGAATCATGCAAACCACAGGATTAGAGCGGAAAACTAGCGGACATAATAAGCAGAATGAAATACTAATTAATCATAAAATGTAAATTAAATATATAAAACCCGTAGGAAGCGTTGGATGAACAAAGGTTGGTCTTGAATCGATCCCAAGCGAATGAGCGGAAAACAACGGAAAGCGATCGGACAAAACGTTCCGATCGATAGCAAACGATAAACTAAACTAAAACAACGTAAGAACAATACTAGAATTAAACTAAACGAAGATTAAAGCAAAAGAATGGAAAACCGAGGAAAAGCGAAGAAAACGAGCTCGGGGCGTAAGGGTGCGAGGAGGCGCGAGTGGGGTGTTGCCGTATATAGCACACCCCAAAACCTAATTTTCATACGCTGCCGTCTCGCGACCACCCTTCGCGGTCGCTAGGTGTGGTCGCGAGTAATCCTCGCTGCTGACTTCTCGCCGCGATCGCCTCTTGCGCCCGCTTGGTTGGTTCGCGACCGTGTCAGCGGTCGCTAGGAAGTCTGATCCGTCGCGAAATCGTCCGATGGCTTTCTGTTGGGCTTCGCTCATGGGCACATTCTCGCGATCGCGGTATCTTGGGTTCTCGCGTGTTTCTAGCGGCCGACCTAGCGACCGCTAGGCTGGTCGCTAGAAACACGCCGATTGTGTGTTTTGGTTCGTGCGTGCCGCCTTGCTTCGATTTTCAACATATAGACCTACACAACACCAAAAGAACACCCAAGAGCGAGATCTTCTAAAATAGATAAAACATTAGGAATCGATCGTAAGCGCACATTAGACGAGCTAAACTCATCTTCAAATATCAACTAAATACGTGTAAAATGCGCGTTTATCAAACCCCCCAAACTTAAAGCATTGTTTGTCCTCAAACAAAAACAGAAAGGAAAGACAAACGAAAGATCAACGAGCGTGGCAAAGAGGATAACCATTCTAGGCCTCAAAAACATATCAACGCTCAAAAACATTAGCGCACATGACGACGTTAGCCAACTCAACACAAACAACAATTGTGGCAAGAACTCATTTATTTCAACCTCGCAAAGGCATGTGCGTAAAATATATAGAATACACTCAAACTCATAAAGAAATTAAGGACGTGTATACACTCACGGATCGGTAATGCAACATCTTACCATAGGCTTGCCGTTTCTCTAATATCTCCACCGCGTCAAATGTGTTCAAATAAGGATCAAAGAGGTCTTTTGATAGGTTATAATGTAGGCACATTGGTTAAGGTAGGATAATATATGGCTAAGTGACTCAAGAATATTCTAAGCACCATCATTTATACATTTTGACACATATGGACTTTGTCCATTTTCCTCTTCTCTCCCAACGTGCTAAATCAACGTTTAATGTCATAGAAAGTACCTATACTTTGATTAAAGACCCTTTATGCTCAACATTCATAGTGAACTTAACATTTTTCTTTTTCTTTTCTTTTCTAGAGCTTATAGGGTTTAACTTTCACGAACAAGGTACTATTCTTCACCACAGCTGTATTTTTCTAAAATGAACTTTTCTCGTCATAACTACATCAAATTTTTCACCCTTTTGATTCCCATATCCATCCTCACCTCCTATCATCCGGTTTAATCGAAGAAAAAGTCTAATAAAGGCTCGAAAGAAGGCGACAAATGGTATATAACATCGGGTTAGTGTTTGGGTGAATATGTGGTTAACAAAGATGGCCTTTTATCCTTTCCAAATTCGAAACACATATTGTAGTCTCGACACAGAAACACGGCAAGTTCTAGAAGATAATCACATGCATGATATCACACAATTAAAAGAAATTGTATCAAGATATGTATACAGTGAAGCTCAAGTCTCACAGGTTAAGCAAATGGTGAAAAACAACAAGCCTAAACCATCTCACGTCATTCATGCGTCATTTTCTAACATATCATGTGCACTTATCATTAAATTTCACAAAAAATTTCAATCGTCATTGGCCACATGGATTAACACACTTCACTTAACTCGTTGATCGACAGACACGAAAACGAAACGAAAAACAGAAACACGACAAAAAGAACAACACAAACGAAAAACAAAAACAAAACACGAGAACAAAAACAAAGAAAACGTTGGGTTACCTCCCAACAAGTGCTTTATTTAACGTCTTTAGCTAGACCATCACTAACCTCGTCAATCTGGCGTTTTAGTAGCAATAGACATCTTTCTCGACTTGTGGAACCTTCTAAACTTCGCATTTACGGATGACCACCGGACGTGGAAGTGGCCCCCAAACTTGAATGATACACTCGGGTTCCATGCCGAGTCCACTTCTTCCTTTTCACGACCTCTTGATCGGTCGAGTACCCTAAACGCGAGGCGTGATCGGCAGCGATCGTGATCGAGCAACAATCTTCCGGCTTTCCAGCGTCGTGTTGCTTGATGGCGTCGTATATGGAAATTTTGAGCTCCTCATCGTTAACACGAAACGTGAGGTTTCCTTCCCACACATCAATCAACGCACGACCGGTTGCTAGAAAAGGTCTACCAGTTAGTGGTTGTTGTTTGAATTCGGAATATCAAGAATAACAAAGTCGGCGGGAAAAACAAAATCCAATTCTTACCAACACATCTTCGACGATACCTTTTGGATATGTGGTGACCGGTCAGCCATCATCGATGAAATCTTCGTCGGCTTCATTTTCCTAGGTGTAGCCGGTTGAAAGCGTTCAACGGCATCAGTTGATGCTCGCCCCAAGTCGCATAACACATTTGGAAAATTACGCTCGGCGATCTCGCACTCTAACGTTAAACCGGGATCATTCGCTTCAAGGAGCTTCTTTTGCAAGACGGCATTTGCACTCTTGGATAGGAAATTTTCTCAAATTTCCCAGTTTCTTCTTACTTGCAAGCTGTCTTTTAAGAATTTCATGTAGCCAAGCATGTTTATGAACGCTCAAAGAGAGCAAATTTATCTCAACTTTCTGAAATACCTCTTTGAAACGAGCAAATTCCTCGTCATATTTCGACTTGACAAGTCGACTCGGAAACGGGACCGGAGGAATATACGTGCGAGGATTAGCCTCTGGGGGTGCCTCGCGGTCGACCTCGCGACCGCTGGGATGGTCGCGAGGAGTATGCTGTGCGCTGATCTCCTTGTTCGCGTGCGAGCTTGCGGGCGTTAGGTCGCTCGCGAGCAAATCTGGCGCTCGCATGCTTGGATGGCTCGCGGTCGGGTGCGCGGGCGCGCGCTCGGTCGCGGGCGTCTGTGGACAAAATTCAGGATGGCTCGCGATCGGGCTCATGATCGCGAGCTCGATCGCGAAGTTTCGCGTCGAATGTTCTCTTGCTCTTCTTTCTCGGTAGGGCTCGGGTAGGCTCGTCCACCTCGTCACGAATGGCGAAGCATTGACTCTTGGGTTCACCTCCAGATTACTCGGAAATTGGCCCGTCTTTTGTAGTGCATTCACTTGTACGGCAATTTGACCGATTTGAGCTTCCAACGTCTTTATGTGTTTCCCCATAGCCGTCACGATCGACTCCAAGTGATTTATCTTACGCGGTGTTGTTGATGAGCAGTCGATTCGTTGCCAATTGTTGGTTGCTTACAACCAATCTGCGCATCATGTCTTGAGACTTGGCTTCCTCGGCTCTTGAATCGAATTACGAGTATTGAAGCTCTTTGAAGGTTGTTGGAAATTCAATGACTCCTCGATTGATGTGGTGGCGTTCTGTCTCAATCGACTCTTGAAAAGAGTGAACTTCTTCATGAGGTCGTCATATTTGAATCACTCTCAACAAGAAATGCTTGAGCGATGGCGTTCTCTCGTTGGCCATTGATAGCTGTTGGCGACCATCTCTTCTACAATCTGGCTTGCCTCGTCGGTGGTCGGTTTAATAAGTAGCCCCGTGGACGCGTCTACCATGCTCCTCGTCTGCCGTATCGACCCACCGTAGAAGCGTGTGATTTGTTGCTCCTTGGAGAACCCGTGTTGTGGACATCGTCTCGATAGACCTCTGAATCTCTCCATACCTCGAATAATGATTAAATCGTGGTTACGCAAAATGAGAGATTTCGGCAATGATCTTCTGCGCTTTCGCGGTGGAAAGTATTTGAAGAAACTTCTCACAAAGTTTCCCCAGTGTCGATGCCATTCGGTCAAACTCTTGAACCAATCTTCGCTCGATGTTGACGAGAAACCGAACATGCGCATCGGATTGTGTCTTGTGGCACCCCATTCATTTGATGGTGTCACAAATGTCGGAAACGTCTCGAGATGCGCATTCGGTCTTAGTGACTCCTCCCTGGCCGCTTCTCCTTGGACCATCTTGATCGGGGCGGTTTGAGCTCGAAATTATTTGCATCTACGCGGGCTAACAACCTCCTTGGAACTGACCGGTGGGATGTCGATACATGTGGTTCGAGGTCTTTCCTCCGGGCGGGGACAACGATTCCCATGTTCGCCATCGGATTGCATCTCTCGCAAAGTCGGCTAGCATCGTCTTTACTTGCTCGGGAGGAATGCCCCTGTCATGGATTTCTTGCCATTGCGACTTGTCTCTTCTCTCGTCCTCTTCTCCTTTGAGAGCTTTCGATCTCGGGATCTAATAATATTTCGGAGGTCCACGAAATCTTGTACGATAAACCACACGAGAAAAGAGAAATTTAGCACTAACAAAATAAATAATATATATATATAACTTGAATTAATAAATCCAAATCGTCAAATTATTCCTATGTGATCTTAACAATCCCGACAGCGGCGCCAAAATTTGATCGCTCCTTTTCACACGCAAAGAGTGTAATGATAGGGTAAGCGAGTATCGTATCCACGAGATTGCAATCCGAAAACACGAAGCTAATTCAACGACAATTCATTATTATCCAAGCACAGAAACTGGGTGATAGGTTTAGGGCTTGAATTTAATCCAAAGCAAAGATAACCAAACAGAAATATAAAATAAAGCGATAAAAACACGATAGATAACTATAAAGAAAGACTAACCCTAGGGATGCACCAATCCTATCCACAACGATGTTTATCCTGCTTATTACTAACCGTTTTAATCCGCATAAGACAGAAGATCACATATATAACCAACAACTTCGATTCGACAATTGCGGCGATTGATTACTAATTTTCCTATTACGATTCGTCTCTAGAGGAAAATAAGCAACTCGAAAGGATCACTAAGAATATGCTTCCTACGAATGTCCTATCTCGATTCTGACTCGAGGCTCGTTCGTATCATGCATTCAAGATCGATTGACAATTAATACGATTCGTCGTTAACCGACAACTAGATATGCATCAAGATTGATCGAAATCAACACATATAAATAAGCACAATCGAATCATGAATCAATGCGGAAGGTAAATAACAATAGCGGGAATCACAACATATAGGATCGAATCATGCAAACCACAAGTTAGAGCGGAAAACTAGCGGACATAATAAGCGAGAATGAAATACGAATTAATCATAAAAGCAAATTAAATATATAAAACCCGTAGGAAGCGTTGGATGAACAAGGTTGGTCTTGAATCCAATCCCAAGCGAATGAGCGGAAAACAACGGAAAACGATCGGACAAAACGTTCCGATCGATAACAACGATAAACTAAACTAAAACAACGTAAGAACAATACTAGAATTAAACTAAACGAAGATTAAAGCAAAAGAATGGAAAACCGAGGAAAAGCGAAGAAAACGAGCTCGGGCGTAAGGGTGCGAGGCGCGGTGGGGTGTTGCCGTATATAGCACACCCCCAAACCCTAATTTTCATACGCGCGCCTCTCGCGACCACCCTTCGCGGTCGCTGGGTGTGGTCGCGAGGTAATCCTCGCGGCCTTCGCCCGCGATCGCCTCTTGCTTGCTTGGTTGGTTCGCGACCGTGTCAGCGGTCGCTAGGAAGTCGATGCCGTCGCGAGAAATCGTCCGATGGCTTTCTCATGGCTGGGCTTCGCTCGCGGGCACATTCTCGCGGATCGCGGTATCTTGGGTTCTCGCGTGTTTCCTAGCGGCCGACCTAGCGACCGCTAGTCGGTCGCTAGAAACACGCCAGATTGTGTGTTTTGGTTCGTGCGTCGTTCCTTGCCCGATTTTCAACATATAGACCTACACACACCAAAAGAACACCCAAGGCGATGTCTTCTAAAAATAGATAAAACATTAGGAATCGATCGTGGCGCACATTAAGCGAGTTAACTCATCTTCAAATATCAACTAAATACGTGTAAAATGCGCGTTTATCACTCAACCAACATGTACTACCAAGTGTTCGAATAATGATCAATTACTAATCGAATACGATGTATGGAGAAATTTTTGGGGTTCGAATTAAGAACTAAAGCTTTTTCTCTCCTAACGCAGGCTCTTTGTTGTGAGTCCATGTTCTAATGTCCATCGTTCTATCATATTCATTTTTTTACGTAGTTCAGTTTCAAGATAAGAAGGAATCTATCCACACACTCCAACTAGGTACTTGGGGCTTAATTCCCTGGTGGTCTAAGGTGAATCATCTTTATTCTAATGAATAAGATAGGGATCGGGAAAGCATGGGCCTAGTACATGCTCCTCTTTACTTGATACATAGGAATCAAAACTATGAATATGTCTATTAATTACAACTGATAGAGCACGGTCAAAACTCCTTTTAAGATTGGAAGTTAATTATTTTTGTGGAATTGTCCCTGTTGGTCATGCGCGCCCCACTTCGTCCTTCATTGTTGCTGCTGAATGTGGCTAGAGAACCAAGGGAAACGAGGGCTTTGGCCAAACAAGAATATTGCTTTATTGACATCAACTACTTCCTTCTTCTATTCTATTCTGGTAGACATATGCCATTAGATGTATATCAAAATAAGAAATAATGTTCATCTCTGTACACAAGTCGAACTTGAACATTGATTTATAAGATATTTGTATAAAAATCTTACCGGGCCTATATACCATACATGAAAAATTAATTCATATCCAAATAAACTCATACTGATAACTCAGGCAAAAATAATTTTTCAGATGTAAAATAATACTCCATCCGTCCAACAAATACGTTCATTTAATTCCATTTTGGATCGTCCACAAAAAATATTCATTTTCTTTTTTTTGGAAACATCAATTTTACATTTTTACCATAAACATATCCACTTATTAAAAAAAAAACTACTCATGACACATCTTTTTACATCCACTATCCAATAATATATTTATTTATTATCTCCATGACATACCTTTTGTACTCACTTACTTTACACTCATTACAATTTATTAAAATTTGTGTCATCAAAACATATTTCATCCTTGTTCCAAAAGGGGAAGCTCTCCCCTCGGAAACCCCACACCCCGTCCCATGAGAATGTGAGAGGGTAAATCACGGTGATTCAACGGTTAAAAAGCTAGAAGGACTTTATACGCAAAGACGAGAACTATCTCTCGTTTGCTCTTTCGCAGTATCGAATATGACTTCAGAGTCAGATGCGCTATTCCCCCTACTTTAAGAGACTTGTGTGTGAGAAATGTATTATAGAGTAATAATATTAATATTAATTACTCTTAATAGTATTAATTAATTTTTGTGCTTTTAATTGAATGCTCTATCGTTTAAGGAGATTTGACATATAACATATTAGTCTTATGTTGATCGAAGCTCTCGTGCTTTTAATTGAATGCTCTATCGTTTAAGGAGATTTGACATATAACATATTAGTCTTATGTTGATCGAAGCTCTCGTATGATTGATCAGTTTTGAGTGAGCGCTCTTAGCTTTTGTCCGTTTTCTAATCAACCCTTTCTTGAGAAACAACTGGTCAACTATGTCTAAAAAACAAGTGTCAACCGAGATCAACCTTGTTCGATTTGAACTTTCTAGTATTACAGGGCCCGTTGTACTTGTAATTAATCATAATCAAATACCAATATCCTTTTTGAAAAAGAGAGCTAGAAAACGTATTGATGGATTCTTAGGTGTAAATATGAGTTTTCAAATAATATTATCAATTTTTTTATTTTGGGGCTATGTTAAGACTAGGGCGGACAATTCGTGTATGTCAGGTCGTTATCATGTCGACACGATAACGACACGACCTGATAAGGCCAAACACAAACACGACCCGTTAAGGATCTTTCCGACACGAATACGAACACGCCACGAAATGTACAGACATGAACACGACACGGACATAACACGAACACGAATATGACACGATTTTTTTCGTGTTGACACGACACGACACGATAACGACACGACACAAAATTGATAAATTTAAATCAAAATTAGAAAATAAATAAATAAAAGAAATAAAAATATAAAAAATATAATTAAATTAATATTAAATATATAAAAATATTATCGAATTATACGAAAACGACACGAACCGACACGAAACACGAATGCAACACGAAAATTATCGGGTTACACGAACACGACACGGATCCGACACGAACACGATAAGGCTGAACACTAACCTGTTAATTTCGTACGTGTTCGTGTCATGTCAAAAATTGCCGGCCCTAGTTAAGACAGAAAGTAGTTGTATTTAGAATCACTCATATATATGGAGTTGATCAAACGAGAACTCCATTTTTTTAGAATTAAGAATCAATGTGGTCCATTTATTGTTTGTGTTGTGTGGATTGTGACTTGCTCGTGTTACAAAATTATATGATCGTTACAAAATATATCACCGCAACTGACATGGTGTAATTGTAGCAAGCGGTATGTCGGGTTGTTGATTCCTTAGGGATTGTGTACGGCGAGAACACAACAAATAATCTTACGTAGATATGCTACCATTGTCTAGGTAAAAATATGTGTCAATAGGGAAAACTACACAAATCTCATAAGCAATATGAATATATACCCAAACGTTATAAAAACATGCGAAATCAGGAAGGGATATCCCAAATACCCTTGAAAAAAACATTATCTGATCGGTGAATGACTAAAGCTGAGATCTGAGTTGACTTAAAGTCAATAATTCGCAAAAACAACGTCGAATGTGTCTGACTCGGAATCTTGGTGAGTATAGAATCCGATCGACGATCGAATTCGATCGGATTGTTCACTGCCGATCGGATCCGATCGGATTCGACCCGCTATATACTGATCGCCTCTTCACCGGTTTTCACTCACCCTCTCCGATCGCACTCCTCACTCTCCGATCGCACTCTCTCTCGGATTTCTATCTCCTCCGGATCGCTTGCTCTCCTCCGGATCGCTCTCTCTCTCTGATCGTGGAAATCTCGCACCGATCGGTCGGATTCCTCTCTCGGATCACACCATGGCTTCTCAGGTACGTCGCTCTCTTCTCCTCGTCGGAATTCGATCGAACTGATCGGTCGGATTCCTTAAACCTACCGATCTGATTCTTGTTTCAGTTATGCGGTCGTGCTTATTATGCGTTTAATATGCGTTTTATATGGTTTATTACGTGCTTATCATAGTTTATTAACGTGCTTATTATGCGATTAACGTGCTTATTATGCGTTTATAATATGGTTTATTACATGCTTATCATAATTTATTCTATTCGAATTGTATATAGGACGTGCTTATCATGCTTATCATTTAGTTATGCTTATCATGCTTACCATTTAGTTATGCTTATCATAGTTTATGCTATTCTTAATTGTATTTAATTATGTATTTAATATGCTAAAGCTATTATGCTTTGTGTATTTAGTTATGCTTATCATAGTTTATGCTATTCTGAATTGTATTTAATTATGTATTTAATATGCTAAAGTTATTAATGCTTTATGTATTTAGTTATGCTTATCATAGTTTATGCTATTATGAATTGTATTTAATTATGTCTAATTAATTAGTTTAGTTGTCGAGCTACCTGACGTAACAATGGTTTAATTGTAATTCTTGCTATGATGTCCCTATTACTAGTCAATAATAATAGTTCAATTAGTCAGATACTGGTTGCCATGCAATCACTAGTTTAAGAAGTTAATTCTGAAAACTTAATTTACTTTGATCAACCAACATCCTTATGACAATTTTAGTAAATTATTGTGAACTCCTAACTTTACCAAATTTTATAAGGAGGTCCTATAACCATTATTTCCTAAAATTGTTTAAGGCTTAGATTCATCTCTTAATAATTTATGTATTTGAATTGAAGGTTCAACTAAGCATTATTCTGAAATTTAGACAAATTTATTGTTTTATAATTAAATATGTTTTGTATGATTTATTATGTCATTATTATATGTTTTATTTTTATGATATTTATACACTTTATTGTTTTTATTGTTAGGGTGATGTTGATTATTTGAGACTCGAGATGATAAATGTTGTGGTCCAAATTAGCACATATTATAGGATTAATTATTTAGATATCATTAAGACTAGATTATTGGAGATTGGTGGTGAAGAATTACTGGATAGGTTTGCTAGTGGATGCTTCGATCATTTACTTAACTGGAAGCCTGGTGCAAAAAATATCATGGCTTTGCACCACGTGATTTCCCGTCAGATTATGACAGATGATGGTCTAGTATGGTTTCATATGAACGGACGGAGAGTTTGTTTTACTATTCATGACTATGCACTAGTCACCGGTTTAAGTTTTAGAAGCTCGCCTTTCAATCTTAGTAGAGAGCACCGGTTGCAACGTGTTCGGGTGTTTAGAGCTTTCTGCCGTTCTGATCATATATCTATTGGGGAATTAGTAGCGCATTTTTCTGATAGAAGCGTGCATATAGATGATGCGGATGGTAGTTTATACCTCCGTGCTGCGCCTATTATTATGTTATACGGGATGCTATTATCTGTAGATCCCAGAGTGCTGGTGGACTCGTGGGCCTGGGCATTGATCGATGATTTGGATTTATTCGCTAGATTTTCTTAGGGTGCATATTCGTATCAGTGTATGCGCCACTACTTATATCAGATTCAAGTGAAGAAGAAATACCATTTCTATGGACCAGCTTGGGCATTGGTTGTTTGGTCGCTCGAGGTCATACCTGGTCTGGGTGGGGCTGTTGGGAAATATGTAGACCAGTATGCCTACCCTAGATGCTTGAGATGGAGATTCAAGAGCAAGTCTTCAGTCGATGATTTATCGATTTTATTTGAATCTCGGTACTACTTTTTGCATATCCTAAAATTTGTGTTATAATTTATTATTTTAATTTTGATTAAGTCTTGTTTATTTGAATTGTATATAAGACGATCAGGATATTCAGATCATACTGGCTACGGAAGAAGAAATGGCCACATACTACTGGATGTCACTCCGATACGACGAGGCGTTTGGTGTGCCCTATATAGAGCCCCAAAATCTGTTGAGGTATGGGTGTGCATGGATCGAACCGAATCGAAAAAATCGACCGAACCGATCGGTTTTGGTCGGTTCGGTTCGGTTTTTAAGGTAATCGGTTTTCGGTTCGGTTCAAAATTTTAACTAAAATCGGTTTTGGTTCGGTTTTACATTTTAGGTTCGATCGGAAACGAACCGAACCAAAACTATTATTTTAAATATTTATATATTTTATATAATAATTATTTAATATTTTAATTAAATAATTAGGATAAAAATATGTTTATTTAGAAAAATATATATAATTTATATTTCGGTCGGTTTTGGTCCGAATCAAACCGATCGATTTTCGGTTCGGTTTTCGGTCGGTCCAAAATTATAATCGGTTCGGTTCGGTTCGGTTGAAAAAATTCTTCGATTCGGTTTTCGGTTTTGAAAATTTCGGTCGGTCGGTCGAACCGACCGACCGATGCACACCCCTACGTTAAGGGATGAAGAACAATTTCCCCCACGAGCACGAGTCATTAGTGATGACAATGTGGGGGATTCTCGTGCCTCCGATGGTACTTCTCGTTCGTGTCCGAGGGGCGTGGTGCGAGACAAAGATATTATTGAGGAGTCACAAGACAACGCACATGGTATCGAGGGCTCCGATCGGAGAGCACCGTCCACGTCTCGTCGATGCAGAGACGAAGCGGGCCATTCTCCGACTTCTTCCTCGGCGGCGGCGGCGATCACCTACGACCTAGTGATCGCCGGTTCTTAGAGGACCTATCGAGAGACATGCTCGATTTGGTGAGCTATCAAAGACCTTGAGGAGGTTGAGGTGCGGATTACGGCGAGGTTAAAGGGTTGGTTTAAGGAATTGATTGATGTCGTCCGTTGTGGTAGTTCACGGCGTGCACCGCCTATTATCCATCCGATCGTCATACTCATCCGTGGCACGACCATCGATTGATGAGGCACGGCAATCGGTGATGTAGACGTACACTTTTCGAGAGGACGGACGGATGCGGAACATGCGAGCCGCCACTCGACATTACGTACACGAGTTTGGTAGGGCCGAGGCCATGCCATCCTATCAAGAGCCACCTCGTGCTTCTTATCAGGAGCCACCTCGTGTCTATCAAGAGCCACCTTATACTTCCTATCGCCACCACCTCCTCCTCCTCCCATCGCCACCACCTCCTACTACTATCGCCACCTCCTCCTGCTTCTTATCGACCACCTTCACTTGATTCACTGATATGTTTGATATTTTAGTGATTGTGGACAATTAAGTTCAATTTAATTAAATAATTTAAATTATTTTTGTTTGTTTAAATATTTCTAAGTCAAATGATATTTTCTCACAGATTGTGTCGATTGGGATGACCTCAGAAGTCCCGAGTTGATCCACTACTATAGGAATGTCCGATTATGGACACGGTGGATGACTTTAGGGATGCCCGGTACAGACATCACATCGGGAATAATAGAAGGGATGACATCGGGGATGACGGAAGAGACGGGGCGAATGCGTGGTGACACGGTGCACGCACCGGGAAGAGTGGCCGACAGCGATTCCCATCGATGGCCATATCATCTCCATATGTTGTTACTGGCCAACCGCGTGAAATTGATCTGACGTTAGTGTCGAACTTCAATGTCTTCCTTGAAGCCACCCCTCCACGTGCGATGATGATTTCCGAGAGTGGTGGAATTCTTAGTCGGACATTTTTCATGGATATTCTTAAGCCGACCAGCTTATTATCTCGCAGACGTAAGTATTTTGAATTTCTAAGTATTCGAATTTATTTTAGTTGAATTAATTAATTATACTTATACATTCAATTGTTCTTATTGTGAGCGATTGATCTGTTCATGATGAAATGTGTAGAGATAGGCTGATCAAGGCGATCTTGTATTGTCTACCATGAGCAAAGGCAAACACGATTATATTGGACATCGACTTCTATGTAAGTATTGATTTTCCAATAATTTACATTCATTTATTTATTGCTTTGCTCAATTCAATGTCCGATTAAATTATTTGAATGTCTCAACAGCGAATCCTTCAAGTTGGTTGGGAATCTTGTTCAAGCGGTTAGAAGGTCCCCGAGAGTATTATTTCCCTGATCAGGGGCACGACGGGAGTATCCACTATGACCGATTGGTCCAACATGCAACATGTGATTTTTGTAATTCAATATCATGTTATATATTTAAATTCTAATATATTTGATTTTAATAATTTATATATTTTGTAATAATTGTGTTATATAGGTGATTATACCTATCCTTATCGATGGACACTACGTCGTCGCTGTTATCAGAGTGCTTGACTGTACGCTTGATCTATATGATTCGATATATTGGAGATTAGAAGATCATGCGAAGAGAAACCGCGCCCAGCAGATGGCTCCCATATTGCATTTATTTGGATTCATCCTGGATGAAGCTGATTATTGGAGCTTCAACGATATGGGCATATCGAAAAAAACGGTGCCACTGATTATCTATCCCGCCACCGCTAACCGCCTCCCAAAAGACGGCCGCTTGTGGTCCATATGCATGCATGTCGTTGAGCGTGTGATATCCGGATCGCGAGTATTACTTGGAGGAGTACTCATATACCAGCATATAGGAAAATTATAGCTGCTTCCATTTTTGAGTTGTGTGAAGACACTTAGACTTGTTTAATAATGTATTTATTCTTTAATTCTTCTATTAATTAAGTTTCCCAGCTAATATATTTCACATATCTTCGTGGCTTAATTATTTAATATTAAACCAAACGGTGATCTATTTACCACAATTGTTTTCAAACATTAACAATACATTTCCTCAAAATACATTAGTCATCCAAGGATTTATTAATTACATAATAAAACACTCTAAATTGGTAAAATCAATGGCGCCTTCTCCCACATTTTTTATTTATTTAAACTCCTAATTGCAATTCGAATCATCAAGATGCTCTAACTCCATCGCACTAACTACCACCCAAATTACTCGATCGTCGGACATTTAACAGCTAAATCGATTATTATTATTATTATTATTATTATTATTATTATTATTATTATTATTATTATTATTATTATTATTATTATTATATATACACAATGTATAAAATTAGATGATATAAAGAAGAATAACAATAAAGGTTTCAAACACAATAACTTGAAATATTAAAAAAATACAACAACTTTAATTAATCGCTTATGCCTTCATCCATTCGATTTGGACATGTCCTTCGTGTGTGTCCTGGTTCCCTACAATGGCTGCATTTCTTTGGTGCTCGGCTTCTACTGCTAGACGATTCTCCCATATGGTTTGTAGGCACTCTTCTTGTAGAACTTTCACCACCGGATGAAATCCGACTTGTTCTAGGTCGTCCAGCCTGTCTTGTCACAATAGGAGGCAATACATTCGTTTGAGCTACCTCATTTGGAACCAGCCACTCATTGTATTGAGGGGCATGATTCACTGCACCACTTCATGTCTCAATTAAAGTGTTGGTCGTGTAGTATGATTCGACGTAATTGTGGATGGATTCTCCTACCTCCGTCGATGAAAAGTATTAGTATGAGTTACATGAAAAAGAAAACGACGTGTAGTATTAGTATTAAAACATACTTAATGGCGGCAATTGCGTGTGAACACGGCATCCGTCTTGGTTAAATTCTCGACAATCACACGATTTTAGTTGAAGATCGACCGGGAAGTTCCTAACGTCGATCGCACCCTATATTTTGCATTTGTAGACCTCGTCGTGAGTAACGATGACTTTTCGACACCGCCATCTTGTAAGCTTTTGACCGTCTCCTCGGTGAGATAGTTGTCCGACCTACGTCTGCTTTGCTCGTCTATCGTTGAACCTTTGCTCAATTACAAGTCGATTGCTCCAACATTGAGCATATTGGAAGACGCATCGCCCATAATAATCGAGAGTTAAATGACTCTGCTGCATTTGATGTTAAGAAACTAAAAGCGGCTCACGGGGGACTTTGAGCAGGCCCATTTTACGGTCCTACACGGAGCGATTTTGGTATGCTTTATCATTTATGCTCTCGATATGAGACATAGCACGTTGGTATTATCCGGCTCGTATGCATAAGCGAACTTCTTGGAACATTTCCACCACAAGGTCATTGCTGGCTGTTTGATCTTGTTCACTAAGTGGTAGAAGCATAATGCGTGATGAGCTTGTGGAAATACTCTCGATGGCGTTAGATATGGACACGTGTGCGTCCGAGACAATTAAGAGGTTTTCGATTTCCAAATACCCGTTGGATGCGTGAGATAAACCATGACCAAGATTCATCATTCTCAATTGGCCCACACCATATGCCAACGGAACACTTGCTCGTTGGCATCCTTCGTTCTTGCAACAAATAAAATTCTCTTATTCTTTCCTCGAGGTGAGTACCATCTACGACGATCACTAGTGTCGAACAAAAATAGAAGGGACAATAGATGCAGCGAGAGCAACGAGCAGATGCCGGAATCGACCATCACCATCGACCATAATCGGTAAATGTCTCGGATTAAATGCATCTCAACATCTCCGTAACCGGATTTGGAATGATGATCATGCCGATCTCAACATCTCCGGATAACCCGATCACGGACACCAAAATTTGTTTCAATGGTTTGATCATGCGGTCGATCAATGTTTATCACCACTATTACAATCTCTGTCGGTTTGAATACTTGATCGCATATATCGTGTTCCTTATCTCATATATAAGTTAGATCATATCATCAACCGTATGATTGGTCGAGCTTAATGAGATATAAAAGTTTCCAGAAACTTATGTTTCACTCGGTTTGAGGCTGCGATATAGATAAGAAGTGACTTGACTTAGTTGCTTGTCTATCTTTGATGCGTCTCGGCGTATTGAAGGATCACGGTGAGATGAGTTCTTCTTCGACCGTCGTGAAGAACCAAGATCTCGGTGACTTCACGATGATCTAAACCTCGATAAGGTATTAGGTGAGTATGAGTTCTTGACCATCACTTTGACTTGTTATGAGTGAGGGTTATATGTTCTAACCAATTCTCGCGTCTTGGGTGGTGGCGATCTTTCGTATGTCACGCTAGTTATCTGTGTCAGTCACCGTATCCGTTTAGGATGATGGCGTCCCTTAAGGAGCTCAAGGTTTATTGTACTAAACCTGCGGGTTGAGTTAGCTCAAGTACAATAATAAGGTTGAGTGGTACTACTTAAGAAATGAAGTTATTAATCGTTTTAGCGATCAGTTGCTAGAAATGATTAATGGACGTTCGATATCTTAAATACGGGGATTCGTAATGTCTAAGTGCAAGCCGACTCAACCGGTAATAAAGGGTAAGTCGACATTCTTTCTCTAGTGGCATGATCGAATGTTTATAAATTAATTTATGTTACGAAATTTGAACATAAGATAATTAATTTATTTGAGGCCCATCTTTATTCCTTGCATTTGATCCACAAGTTGGCCCACCAGCCCGTAGCTTCTAAGAAAATCGGCGCCCTATGTACTCTCGAAGGAAAGATTTTATTCTCTTTATCCGAGGATATAATTATATTTATGGTATATGCATAGATCCTTTCCATATAAGATTATGGTAATAATCACGAGTATGGAAATAATCACGAGTATGGAAATAATCCTAAGATTATGGAAATATTCCATATAGGATTATGGTAATATTCCATATAGGATTATGGTAATATTCCATATAGGATTAAGGTAGTGCATTATAAATATAAGGTATGAGATAAAGTCAGGTTAATGCTCACATATTGTCAACACAATTTTCGGTCGTCTCGTTGGTGTGAGAGAAAAAATTTTCGTGAGCTTTAAGTTGGAGAGGCATTGGGTGATTTTCGAAGCATTCTCCATAGATCGTCCTCACTCGACATTGGAGATTGGGCGGCAGGGATACGATCCGGAAGGTCAGCACGAGTCGATCCGTTCGATCCGTTCATCTCGTTCCATCGACCTCTTGGATCGAAGGTAAACACGTGTAAACCCCAGCGTGTTGCGATTTAATTATATAGACGCATCTGGGTTTATAATCAATGTATGGTGAATTAAACACCAAGATGGATCCTCGGGCGAGGTTAACATCGTTTTCCTACAATTGGTATCAAAGCACGGGATCGAGAATCTTGGCTCTGTTGGATTAATTCACGTTTGATTATTACGTGCGTTTTAATAATTGTGGATTTGTCATTCATCGTGGCTCGTTTGTTTTGTTGGTTTTGTTTTACACCACGAGAAAATCCGTGGTTAGATTAGATTTTATCATGTAAATCTTATCGTAAAGAAGAGCGAGCGAAAGAGCGAAGAGCGAAACGACGGGAAAAGCGGTAGCTCGGCGATCATCGGGCGGTATCTCGCGGCGAGCCCATGATCGCGAGGCGATCGCGGGCGCGCGGCGGCGGGCGTGCGTTCGCGCCGAGATCCCTGGTGCCGCGCGAGCAATCGGCGATCGGCGATCGGCGATCGGGAGATCGGCCGCAAGCAGCGGCGGCGAGCTAGCGGGCGGCAGGCGCGCGTTCGCGCGGCGACCCGCGCAGCGGCGAACTTCATGATCGCGGTTTCGGCGGCTGGCGGCAGCGTCTCGGCGAGCGTTCGGCGCTCGGGGAAAACTGCATGGCGTGCTCGGCGGGTCGCGATCGCGCCGCGACGCGGCAGCCAGCGAGGAGCGGCAGGCGGCGGCGAGGCGGGCGGGTGGGCTTTGCCCTGCGGCCCGGCCTGATTTGGGCCGACCCGGCCCGGACCCGTTTTCAGATTTTCCGGCCGTGCGGGTGCGCGAGGCCCGTTGTTGAATCGGTCCGTGCCCGAAACGCGAGGCCGTTTCAAGTTTAATTACATACTTTGTAAATCTATGTAATAGATTAGATTTAAATGTGCGGGTTTCACGATTGGGCGCGATGAGCGTTTTATTTTATTTTTATCGTTCATATGCATGTCGTGGATGTTTAAATTATGCGGTAGCATGCTATGTATGTTTATATTACGTTGACAAACCTTTAAGTGTTTTACGTAATTGGATGCGCGTAGTAAGCATGCTAGGTTTATCGCGTTTATCAAGCATATTTTAGAATTACTGCGAGCATGTTTTACATGTTGAGTTCTATAGAAAAGCATGCTAGGATTACGTGATGCGCATGGACAAACCTTTTGAATAAAAAGACTAAGCAAGCAACCCGACAAATTAATTTTCAAATTAAAATGTCAAGACCTCCACTTTTGATCTCTAAACAAAGTGAGGCATGCTTTGTGAGTAAGCGTCCACAGCGTGGCTTGCTTGCCTTGTTTGTCATAAGTTTGTTAGATGAGATTTCTAAATAAAACCTTTTAAATCTATTGAGAAGTGGGAGTTTCATGTAGGCGTCCACAGCGTGGCTTGCATGTGCGATTTTCATAAGTTCTCTAGAGATAGATATAAAATGAGATAACAAAAGAATTTGAATTGGGCGGTATGGTCAGGGTGAGTATACCAATTCTAAAATTCATTCTCTGTTGTTAAAATTGTGGTCATTGCTTAGACATCACCTTCAGTACAACTTCATGAAGTCCTTCTTGCGATAGTGATGTGGTCTAGTAAGGTCAATCATTAATTTCATTTGTCATAAGGATAAGTTGACATGGATTGAAATTAAGCGACTAAAGGTATATTTTAGTGCAGTCGAGGGTTCATGTGTAGCGTCCACACGCGTGGCTTGCATGTGGAATTCCTTGGGCGATTGGAGGTTTCAATTAATATTGTTTTATCAAAGGTTACAATATTATTATTACGAATTATTTGCGATCGTATGCTTATGTGTTTACATTATCGTTTTGAGATATGTCTCTTCGCCGATTATCAATATGCTACGCACAAAATCCGTTATCGGTCCAATTTCATCGAGTGGAAGCGAAACATGGAATATGTTCTTATCATTTGAAGAACACATGTTTGTTCTCACTACTCCTAAACCCGATGCCACTACGCGTCGACTAATGACGGCGGTAGTCGGCGGACTTTGGAATAAGTCGAACAATATGGCTAAATGCTATATGATGACTACGATGTCGAAAGGCTTGCATTGCGACATCGATCGATGGCGAGCGCGACTTATATTTGGTCAAGTCTCGAGAGTAAGTTTGGGCGATCGGATCGGACGATCGACTTCACACAATGAGAGAAATCTTGGCGTGTAAGATGGAAGAAGGAAGTTCGGTCCATGAACATGTCTCCCATGACTCGTCTCATGGATAGTCTTGATCGGTTGGGAGGAGGTATTGACGGTGAAGCGAGGTCGATATCATCCTCAACACCTTGCCAAGTCTTTGAGAACTTTCGGCGTGAATGCGATCATGAGCAAGACCGAGTTCACACTTAGTCGGTTGCTTAATGATCTCGTTCTTTGCGGAAGGAGTTATGGGAAAAGGGCACATGCTCTTGCTAGCACATCTAAGGGCCCAAAATTTTCGTTGCAAAATGGAAATAGAAAAGGGGTGCGAAAGGTGGTAAAGCGAGGGAAATAGTGGGAGTAATGGGAGCGAGAACATGGTTGCCACGGAGGCAGAAGAAGCGAGGAGAAGGCAAGTGCTTCAAGTGCGATAAGGCGGGCATGGAAGGCCAGTGCCCTATGCTCAAGGCTCAAGTGTCGCCGTTTGCTTTAATGTGAAACATGTTTAGCGACTTGTTCTACCCATTCTTGGGTAGTAGATCTGGCATGGCCCGATCATGTTTGTTACACCTTGCGAGGGTTCCTGCGGACAAGGGAGGCTGTTTGATGGCGAGATAACAATCTCCATAGGCAGCGCGAAAGTCGAAAGCATTTGCGATGGGAGATGTTTCTTTATGTTTTGGGACAACAGTTTTAGTTTTGAAGGCGTTTTATATGTGCGGATTTTCGGTGGAACCTTGTTACATTTGAAATATTTACTCATGGATATTACATTATTTTTGATAGTGGTGTTTCTATCATAAGAAATGACGAAGTTATCGTGTTGGCACTTTATATAATTAAGCTTTATCTATTTACGCAAAACATAATACCTATAACTATGTTGCATCTTCATCAAACCCTAAAAGAAAGTTTTCTTGCAAGATGACTCTACTTTTCTCGGCATCTTAGATTAGGTCACATCAATCTAAATAGGATCAGGCGGCTAAGAATGGGCGTTGGGTGATCTCACGGTTACTCGGTTCCCGTCTGCGAATCTGTATAGAAGGTAAGATGTCGACCGGACTCTTCAAAGCGAAGGGTTATAGAGCCAAATAAATGTTGGAGTTAGTCCATTCGACTGTGTGGACGATGTCCACAAGCTCGTGGAGGTATGAGTATTTTGTCACTTTCATTGGCGATTACTCAGTGCGGATACATATACCGCTTCACCGCAAGTCACGAATGCTTTGAAATTCAAAGAGTTTAAAGCGGAAGTGGAGGCGAAGCTAGGTAAGAGTATCAAGTCACTGCGATGCGATCGCGGTGGCGAATACCTCGATAACGAGTTTATGGACTATCTAGTGAAGTGTGGGATTACCTCCAACAAGCACTTCACGGGACACACCTGACAAAATGGTGTGTCGAGCGAAGAAATAGGACTCTTTTAGAAATGGTTAGATCTATGATGAGTTATGCTACATTGCTATTTCGTTACGGGGTATGCCTTAGAGGCGGTGACATACTTGCTAAATCTAGTACCGTCAGTCGATCGAAAAGACCCTTTCGAGTTGTGGTTTGGTATGAAGCCGGTTTAAGCCACATAAGGATATGGGGCGATCCGGCACGTGTCTTTGAACAAGAAGGCGACAAGTTGGAGGCTAGATCAAGCGCAAGTTTGTTTATTGGCTATCCTAGAGGGCGAAGGTGGTTTATTCTATAGTCTAAGGATCGGAAGGTCATTATTAGCACTAATGCTCGATTCTTAGAAGAGGACTACATGAAAATCATAAGTCCAAAGTTGAAATCATTCTTGAAGAATTAGAAGATGATCGTATTCCACCACCGATTAGGCGAAGATGCGAGATGTCGAGTCAGTGGGAGGATCGACACGGATACTTGAAAATTGAAGTGGGTGGAGTTCATTGGAGATACCGACCGTACAAGTGGTACCTACACGAAGTTATGCAAGTTAGAGAACCACAAGTGTCTGCACCCGTTGCCATTGTGCTGTAGAACCTCGTCGTAGTGGGAGGTTGTTCGTCGACCCGAGCGATTTATGTTCGTGGGTGAATCTTGGTTTAGTCGGCGAGGCGAACATGCGATAATCGACCCATGGACATCTGAGGAGGCGATCTGAGATATTGATGCAAGATCATGGCACACCGCTATGGACTTAGAAATGGAGTCCATAACGGCTATGGATGTATATGAAAGACACCTCTACCGGATGGCGAGGAAGCCATAGGTAGTAAGTGGATATCTGAGGAAGAGAGATTCCGATGGAGGGTTTCGCTTTTAAAGCCGAGGCTTGTGGCGAAGGGTACACTCAGTTGAGGGCATCGATTTCGATGAGACCTTTTTGCTGTAGCAATGCTCAAGTCCATCGAATTCTTCTAGCCATGTGACCACTTGAACTGAGGTTTGGCAAATGGATGTTAAAACCGCTTTTCTAAGCGGTTACCTTGAGGAAGGTAGAGACATCTATATCAAAGACAACTGAAGGTTATGTGGTAAAGGGTGAAGAGCATCTAGTATGGAAGCTTAAGAAGTCCATTTATGGACTTAAGCGAACCTCGATCATGGAACTTCACGCTTTGGCGGTGGTAAAGTCCTATGGATTTACCAGGTTGCCTAGCGAGTTGTGTGTATCGGTTGAATATCAACGGTGATGTGGTATTTCTTGCACTTTATGTAGATGACATCCTTCTAGTTGGCAACAACGTGAAGTCATTATCGGGCGTAAAGTTGGCTATCCGATCGGTTTCAAATGAAAGACTTAGGAGATCGCGTACATTCTTGGGATCAAGGTTTACCGAGATCGCGAGAAGAAAATATTGAGCTTATCTCGGGCGTCTTACATTGATCTTTGTAATTACTCGTTTTAGTATCGGACCGCGAAGAAAGTTGCTACCTTTCGGACATGGCGTTCCTTTATCTAAGACACGATCACCTATGATTGCAAAGGAGATAGAGGAAATGAGACAAGTTCCTGCAACTTCGCCCGTAGGAAGTCTCATGTCTGCAATGCTATGCGCGAGGCCGATATCTACTATCACGGTGGCATAGTAGCTAGATATCGATCTAACCACGACAAGCTCATTGAATTGCGATGGCATATACTCATGTACACGAAAAGGACTCGAGATTATAGGCTGGTTTACCATGCGAGATAGTCTAATGCCTTTGGGTTATCTGACTCGGTTCCAAGTGACCGTGATGAGAAAAAGTCGACCTCGGGCTATGTGTTTACCTTGGGAGGTGGAGCCGTATCTGGCGGAGTGCAAAGCGGCGATGCATTGCGGACTCTACCATGGAAGCGAATATGTGGCCGCCCGGAGGCTTCTAAGGAGGTGTATGGTTCAAGAACTACCTCGTGGATGCGGGTGTGGTACTGGTTTGCCCAAGAGTATCATAGTTTCTTGTGATAACTCGGTGCGATGGCAAACTCGAAGGAACCACGGACCCACAAGCGACTAAACATATAGAGAGAAAGTACCATGTCATACGAAATCGTTAGGCGAGTGGCGTCTTGATTGAAAAGATTGATCGACGGAAAATCTAGCGGATCCATTCACGAAGAGCTGCCGCCAAAAAGTCTACGATGGACACGTTAGAGGACTTGGATTGCGCGATGGCACCCACTTAGAAAGGAAACTTTTGTATAAGTGGGAGAAGCAAAGTGATGGTTGTTTGTAATAGCTAGTAGAAAGACACATTGTATACTAAAGTTTGCTTTAGTATAAGTGGGAGATTGTTGGTTTATATCTTGGCGGTTTGGTTGAGCTTGTATACAATGTTTCTGTTACCACTATTACAATCTCTATCGATTTGAATACTTGATTGCATATATCGTGTCCCCTTATCTCATATATAAGTTAGATCATACGATGTGTAGAAGATCACGAAGTCTCGTATGATTGGTCGAAACTTAATGAGATATAAAAGTTTCACGGTGAGACAACTTAAGGACGAGTTGTCGGTTTGAGGCTGCAGTATAGATAAGAAGTGACTTGACTTGGTTGCTTGTCTATCTTTGATGCGTCTACGACATATTGAAGGATCACGGTGAGATGAGTTCTTCTTCCGACCGTCGTGAAGAACCAAGATCTCGGTGACTTCGATGATCTAAACCTCGATAAGTTATTAGGTGAGTATGAGTTCTTGACCATCACTTTGACTTGTTATGAGTGAGGGTTATATGTTCTAACCAAGATTCTCCGCGTCTTGGGTGGTGGCGATCTTTCGTATGTCACGCTAGTTATCTGTGTCAGTCACCGTATCCGTTTAGGATGATGGCGTCCTTAAGGAGCTCAAAGGTTTATTGTACTAAACCTGCGGTTGAGTTAGCTCAAGTACAATAATAAGGTTGAGTGGTACTACTTAAGAAATGAAGTTATTAATCGTTTTAGCGATCAGTTGCTAGAAATGATTAATGGACGTTCGATATCTTAAATCTGAGGATTAAAATGTCTAAAGTGCAAGCAGACTCAACTTGGTAATAAAGGGTAAGTCGACATTCTTTCTCTAGTGGCATGATCGAATGTTTATAAATTAATTTATGTTACAATGAACATAAGATAATTAATTTATTTGAGGCCCATCTTTATTCCTTGCATTTGATCCACAGGTGGCCCAACCAAAGACCGTAGCTACTGAAAATCGGCGCCACTATGTACTCTCGAAGGAAGATTTTATTCTCTTTATCCCACAGGATATAATTATATTTATGGTATATGCATAGATCCTTTCCATATAAGATTATGGTAATAATCACGAGAGTATGGAAATATCCCGAGAGTATGGAAATAATCTAAGATTATGGAAATATTCCATATAGGATTATGGTAATATTCCATATAGGATTATGGTAATATTCCATATAGGATTAAGGTAGTGCATTATAAATATAAGGTATGAGATAAAGTCAGGTTAATGCTCACATATTGTCAACACAATTTTCGGTCATCTCGTTGGTGTGAGAGAAAAATTTTCGTGAGCTTTAAGTTGGAGAGAGCATTGGGTGATTTTCGAAGCATTCTCCATAGATCGTCCTCACTCGGCGTTGGAGATTGGGCGGCGGGATACGGTCCGGAAGGTCAAAGCACGAGTCCGATCCGTTCGATCCGTTCATCTCGTTCCATCGACCTCTTGGATCGAAGGTAAACACGTAAACCTCAGCGTGTTGCGATTTAATTATATAGATAATCAATGTATGGTGAATTAAACATGGATCCTTTAACACCTATTGTGCCATAATTTTTAGAGCATATTGTGCGCGTTTTTCGAGCATACCGCAACTATCTTTGAATGAACCTTGATGGACCAACACAACCCAAATCACGGTGGCATTGGTGTTCGATATAAACTTATAAACTTTCCAAATATTACCTCGTTGGACAGCTCGTAACTCAAAATTACACCTCTCAGAGTGCTTGCATTTAAATGTCAGTCGTGTTGTATCTGAACGACCAACAACGTATTCGTCCCCTGCTCCATATGCCACACACCAACAGCAAGATAGAGGTCATCTTTGCTATAGTAATATGAATTACTACCCAATTCTCCATCCCATGTCGGGTCCATTTCACGAGCAACAAGTGAGGCTGCAGCGTTGAGCGAAATGACCGGAACTAACCAGTTAGTTAGTTCTTCAGCATCGGGTTGGTTGACATATTCTGGATATGTGCTTGGATTAATCAAAGATAATAGTTTGGGAAGTCCTCCTTCTCTTCGAATCCATCCTGCAAAATCAATAAACGTATTATTTAAAATTCATTATTCGGGATGGTCGTCGGAGGCATCTGAGTCGTTCTCTTCGAGATCTTCGGTCTCAGGTACATATTCTTCTTCTTCTTCGTCTTCTCCATCAACATCATCATTCTGAATAGGAGTTGTTGGCTTTGTTGTCTCCATAGCGTGCCTTTGGGATTCAACCAATCACCAGAAAGCATACTTGGAACATCTTGTAAATATTCTCCTTGCATCTCCGTGTGGATCGAATGATTGGACTCTCCCGGGTTTGATCCACTCGCAATATTTGTACTGTTGTGAACTACATAAACGCGTAGATATTCTTCGGACATGCACAATCGAGCAAACAGTTCATCATCGGTTAACAATGATTTTATTATCCGACCATATCGAGATGTGGATAAATAAAATAATTGATAATCCGTGCTCAATTCATTGCCCGCAATACGTAATTGATATAGTATATGAAATTTCAAAGAAAACGATCGGAATTTGGGCAATTTGTTGACACCCGCCAATATACGCATAATCACTATCAAACTCTCCACCATAATTCACGAGAATGAATTTCCAATTGTCCATCTACATAAAGAAAGAATAAATAAAATATTAAAACAAAATTCTCAATCAAAATATACGTATAAAATATAGTATATTATTCTTTGGGGTTCTTTGGCGAATTACCTTTGATATTGGAAAATGATTGAATTCTCCGTGGTTTTCCTTCAAATACTCGCTTCAACTTCATTGGAAAGTTTATGATATTGAAAAATGAAGTTATGAGATGTGAATGAATTCGCAAATTTTATAGAAGGTAAACAACAACAAATGATGGGTGTCATGTAGCATTCACGTGAATCTTGTAACAATAGAGGATTCAAACATGCGAAATTACCGTAGCTACAATGAATTCGCACTCATTATTGTACAAAGTTCTTTGTAACAAGAAAATCGCACCTATTATTGTACTAAATTCGGACCTATTATATCGGTTTCACGTGAATGAATCAATGCTACAATAATTTGAGACACTTACAAAGCGAAATAATTTAAAAAAAAAATATAAACCGATCGGATCCGGTCGGTGTGTATGTCTCGGATTCCATACACACGACAGAATCCGATCGGTATGTTAATGAATCCGAGCATACAAGTATACTATAAGGAATCCGATCATTTCGATCGGAATCCGGTCGGATTTCGATCGGATTCCGTTCGCTCTCATATCCGAAATTTCTATATCTGAATCCGATCGTATCCGAGCACAAATATTTCGGATTCCGGGCGTAGTTCGTTATTTTACATAGAAAACAAAGATAGCTTTTGTCAACATTTGAGGGTATATTTATCCATACAATATAAACCTACCTGATTTCGCATGTTTTTATCCCATCGGGTATTTATGCATATGGCTTATGAGATATGGGTAATTCGCCAGCTCACCCTAAAATATAGCATGTAGGAAGGTGGTAAGGATATGGTTGATTTTTCAGTCAACGAAAAACAAAATAAGCAAATAAAACAAGAATAAAAATAAACAGACATGGAAAGAAAGAATAAAAGACACTGATCCTACGGAAGTATGTATGCTCAACTTCAGATTATGTAAATGTTGTGTTAATCCAGTTATCGATTTCAATCCGACATGTGGATGATCACTTATTTACTCATAATCAATCTCTCGATAAGTCCTATGAGCGTTGATTGGCATGACCAGATTACCTGTAGGCTTCAAGAAATTATACTAACTCCCAAAACTCCAAAAGATTATGCTTCCTACAAAAGTTACTAAACTCTCTCGGTCATCTAGTACTTTTTATATTATGAACTCTTGTTTTTCATTATTCCATCAAACCCTCTCGGTCATCTAAAGAAGCAACTGCACATGCTTTGAAGGTGATCAATAATCTAGCATGATAAAAGCATCAATAGTCATAAACATGCAATAAAAGGTATCAAACACAATACCACATAATCATCAACCAAGTAACACACAACCTTAGAATCAGCTAGAGATCTAGCTACTCATGCTGAAAATAAAGGGTACGAAAAATAAAAATGAAATCATAAAGAATATGGAAAATAAACGTGCGGAGAATGTAAAAGTTGAACTTGAAATACAACTAGATTAAAACTTGAACGTAAAGTAAATTAACAGTAATGTAAAGGAAAACAATAAAAACTAACTAAGCTAACTTAACTACTAAGGCTAACCAATTATCCGAACGGACTAACTAAAACTACAGCTAAGCATTAACTCCTTGTTCCTTGTTGTTTTCTTTTCTTTTTTAAGCCAAACTAACCGACCGAACTCTCCTCCCTCCATTACAATGGAACATCTTCACGATTTATAGAAGGCAAATGAGAGGGTATACTAGTCTTTTTCGGATCTTAGGGCAATTTCCTCAATTTAGCTCTACAGTGCTTTAACTTTAAGGGTAGATTCATCACTTCAGAGGGGCGACGATCCCAGATGAATCTGCACTGATCTGGCTTTTATTAGGACGAATCTGTACGACACAATGATAAATAAGTATGTGGCCGACATTCTCAATGTTTTTTCTGTACGAACGAATGCATGGCATTTGTCATCTTCATTTTCTGTGCTTGCAACAAAGTACGGAGTCCAAAAGTCAAACACTTGTCATAAAGTTAACTTCATGTTTTTCCAGTCGGGCATCTTGGTTACTATTCACCAGTTTGAACTTGATCTAATGATAGCTCAACACTTAATCGATTTTCGCTCAATTTCTATCAACAGGCTGGACTGGTACTATTCATCAGTAAGCTCTTCCAATTTGGACTTGCTAGTTTGGCAGTTCATACTGATAGACTTCAGCTGGCTCTTCACTTGGATCAGTCATAATGATAAATAGTATGACTCTTCAGTTTAGCTAGAAAATCTTCAGTATGGTGCTGGTACCGTTTGGCTGACCAGTTTAACTTACCAAGTTGGATGGCTAGCTAGCTGGCCAGTTAAACTGATTAATTTTCAGCACGGTCAGCTCTTAGTTTCAAAAGCGACTGAAAGGCTTCAGTTTCACTTTTCTCTTTCAATATCAGTTACCAGCTTCGACTTTGGGCATCAGCTTTGACTTATTTTCTTGCTGACTCTAGTCAATTCTAGTTTTTGGTGCCAGTTTCGACTTCTTCCTAATCAGCGTTGAGGCTAATGATTAGCTTTGTACTATTTTTGCTTCCAAAACAAGTCGAAACTGCAAAAAACACTCAATACAATACCAAATCATGATATCTTTACAAAATACTTAAATCATAGAGTAAATATAAGATCTGCGTATAAATACAGGTGAAAACTGATGTCAAAACTGAGGAAAACTATGCAAAACTCAGTGTTATCATCCATCCATTTTTTATGATCTAACTGTCAATATTAATTATAAATCGGTTATTATCCTTAAATTTTAATCGTTACCGTAGTCCTATAATAAATATATTTTATATATTCATTTATGGTAATCGTTCTCATATGAACAATCACTATGATTACATGCACACGACATATATTATATGAATATAACAATGAATTGGAATATGATAGCATGCACAAGAACTACGATTATATGGATAACATGAATTACACGAACAACGAACAATGCAATGTTAAATATCTAAATAGCGAAAATTTAGAAACTTGAATATTTTATCATTAATAATTATAAGTGGTCCGATCTTATTTAATTTAATATGTTTATTGGTTCTTAGTTACTATTTAAAGAGGAGTTCCCTCTATAATCAACCTTTATAAGTTAATTTTAATCATCCTTTACAATATTATTTAAATATAACTAATATACATCAAGGAGAATTATACTAATTGATGCTGCAAAATATTAGTTCCAAATTCAAATTTTGAAATTAATATGCGTAATCTCTCTCCCGAAAAGTATTTAAACAAAAGCAATTAAATACACTAATTAATATTATTATTTTAATTACTTATATTCATAGTAAATTAGTTTCCATGGTAAATAATATAAGACCTTTTGGTAGCCATTGGCTAGCAACTGTGGATCGATCCGTGATTTATAATTGGGGTGGGTGAAAATAAAAATTTCAAAGCACTATATTTTATACATGCCAAAATTTTCTGTATTTACATAAGTTGTGCCCTACGAGACCTTAATACATAAAATTCATCAATAATAGAATCTATATCTATATCCTTAACAAAATCTCTCTCAATATAGAGCATTAGCGTAGTCTTCAAGTAAATCATCTCTCATCTTGTTACAACCGCCTTCACATGCTTCATTGTAGAAAATGCTCGCTCAACAGCGGTAGCAGAGAAATGCACAATGTCAAAACTAAATGAATAAGTCTAGTCAACATAACATGACTTTTGACCTTCACTCTTTCCAAGTATTCGACTCAACTCCACAAGTATAGAAACTTGAAATTCTTGCATCACCGTCACATCATGCTTATAATGTCTCAACTCATACTCCAAAGAAACAATATCTTGATCAGTGAAATCTCCTTGATAGAATTTACTCGCAAGCTTGCAAATATCATCACTGTTGAATGATTTGAAAGAATCCTTAGGATCTAAGGCCACACTAAGAGAAAGCAATTCAACATACACATCATTAAATCTTGTATTTAACTCCATCAAGATATGATCTATTGCTCCATTAAAAACATCAAAATGATAATGATGTTCAATTGTAGTTTGCCTACGAGAACGACCAACCTTATATGGAGAATCCAAGTTGGGGACATCAATATCATTCTTCAAGCAAAAAATCTTGACTTCTTTGAGAAACTCTTCCCAGCCACTTTCTCTCAATTCTCAAGAATGGTCTTAGTAGTAGAGACGAACGCAATAGCAGCCAAAATATCTTGAACTTTTCTTTGAAGAATTTGACAAAGAGAATCAAGAATTCTCATGATCCTATGCATCAAGTGTAGAGTGAATACGATTCAAAGCTTGCCATATTTCAGTAAACCCTCGAACTTGCCTTAGATCTTCCATTTTGAGAATGTTCAATGAGAGATTCGAACACTTTACAAGTTGTCGCATACATATCTATCAAACTCCTCACGGAGTTATAGTGTGAACTCCAACGTAGCTCCGGCTCATTGCAAATTACCAATTTGATTGGCACCACTTCCAGTTGCAATCTCCCCAATAACCAATAAATTCTGAATTTCATGTCTTTGAGCAACATGCAATTGCGAGACACGCTTTGGTGAAGAAGTTATAATATTAACAACATTATCCAAGTGAGAAATGAACTCCCAAACAACACCGATATCCTTCACGTAAACTAATGCCAATCAGAGCGATGTGCAAAGCAATGAATATAATAAGCATATGGACAATCTCGAAGAAATAATGCTCAAGTCCATTCCATGAACCACGATATTACTTGCTCCACATACCCTCGACCTCTCATTTTCTCAACCTGAAGATCATGATGAGAAATAACATGACATATCTCTTCTTTTAAAGTTAGAGAAGTGGTGTCACTAACGCTTTTAATTGCAAAAAAACGTTCAATCAAAATTCCAAGATCATTCACAAATCTCAAGACAATGGTCATTTGCTCTTGCTTGGAGACATCATGTGCTTCATCCACAAGAATACAATAATATTTATCTCCAACTTCTTCACGAATCATTCGACGACTTATCGGCCATAATATTCAAAATCTCCTTTTGAATTTCTGGAGCAATGTATTGAGCATTTCTTGGAGCATTATCAAGAACAACTTCATTAACTTCCTTGTTCATATTTGCAAAAGCTTTCACCAATTCAATAAAATTCCCACGATTAGATGAAGATGAAGACTCATCATGACCTCTAAAAGCACAACCTTGAAGTGCAAGCCATTGAAGACTGATGATCGAGGTCTTCAAACGTAGACGATTTCTCTTCTTCTCAATAATTGTTTGAGAATGCATAACTTTGTCTACATGTCCCAGTGGTCTCATCAAATCTTCTGCACGCCTTAAGCACATCGTATGTGGTGATGTAGCTGTAGAACCAACATGAGTAAGAAATGCACATTTATTTCCTTGATTTATCCTTTTCCAATTGTCAAATCCTTCCTTCACCAATGCGTAAGAGCTGTGTATATCAATTTCACTTATGAAAAGAAAGCAATAAAACAATATGCTTTATTTGTGGAAAGTGAATACTCCAACCAATGAAACTTGTCGAACCATTTCTTCCGAAAACTAAGATTTTGAGTGCCGAACTTTGTGACGTGATACGCCCCAATTGCGGTTGATAAGGCCCAACTTTTAGATATGCACACCTTATATCGCCTCGCATTAACCGAATATTCCCACAATTGTTTCCTTTTTCTGATCACGCCAATACATGTAATGGGATATCGCTCTATAGGAGTTGAGGAGGCGATTAGTTTGACTTGAGTGATCGTTATTAAAGGCTCGACTCACCTTCATTGTGTCGAGTCTCGACGATCACGCTTCTTGAAGAATGCCGAGATAAATCCTTTTCCTTTTTTGCACGTCGATATTCCATTTAGTAATCAAGATCACGGGCATTAAAGAACAAGAGTATAAACATATAAAACAAACAAAATCTCAAATCCATTTAATATCACATTGGTTATGTGGAAAAGTAATTCCTCTAACTTCTCCATAGAATACAAAGACTATGCCCAAAGTCCAAAAAATTATAAATAAAATATAAAATAATATATAATAAATCCAACATTAAATTAAAAATTTTAAATCTTAAAACATCAAAACAAAGAATATAAATAAATTTAATTTATAAAATTATCTTATTTATTTGATGTCATCAATCATGAATCATCATAAATTTATCAATGCTTAATATAATAATATTCACACATGACATGTTGATACAGGTTCACGGTTGTATGTAATTGGCTAGTTGCCTAGTTGAGTAGTTGGTACAGTACATAGTCATCCCATATTTAAAAAAAATAATAATTCAATCTACAGTTCTATTGCTACACAAAGGACGATGGTACACAATAAAAAAAGAAAATTCAATGTTCAAATTTCAAAATATTATTATTTATTCACACAATGGTCCTGTGACTCTGTCCACACTCCATGAGTCCATATGTCCATGTGGTCCACCGTCCACCACACACACTTTAACTTTACAGAATTAGAGCTACAAGCCTACAACCTAAAAAGCTATGAAGGAAAAAAAAAAGAATACAGAAGGCTTACGAAAATGAAGGCTTACAAAAATAACTGCACGGCAACTGGACGGCGGCGTATGCACTGGAGGACGTCGGCGACTGGAGGACAATTTTTTTTTTTTTTTTTAATTATAGCTTCAATTAGGGTACCTTAAGTTGTGTATGGGTTTTTGGGGTGGGCTAATAATAATTTGAGCCTTAGAAATATATATAGATATAGCTAAAATTTTATTTCAGACAATTTCAAGCCCAGTGTAGCCCTACTGTGGATCCGCCCCTGCTAGCAACGTTACGACCGAACAGCTCAATTTGTTGTAGATAATTGTTTATGTTGGAATATTCCACGATAAAGTACCGCTTCTCTTATTGATATGACATTTCGCTTTCATCAATAATATCATTGTTTTTTTCCTTAGAAAGATATTCCCTACGTTCATTATTTTTGTTTATTGAATTCGTAAACACAAATTTTAATAAATTATAATAAATATAAAGTGAATAAAGATAATAAATAAATAAATAATGATATTAAAAAATATATCAAAGAGATAATAAATGAATATATTAATAAATAATAGGTATAAAAATATGGATCATAAGTAATTTTTTTTAAATAAATAGATAGGTTTATAGTAAAAATGAAAGTGAATATTTTTTATGAACGAATCAAAATAAAACTAAATGAATGAATATGATGAACATAGAAAGAGAGTATTATCATTATTTTCAAAGAAAATAGAGATTGAATATCGGGTTATTAACATATAAATACATAAACTTTAATGTGATTTCGATTTTGTACACGAACTTTAAAATAACTATATAAATACACGAACTTTGATTAATTTTGGTTTTACACACGAATTTTAAAAGGAGTACATAAACACGAACTTATTAACTGTAGTAATTTTATTATAATTTATTTTTTCGATCAAATTGAAACTGACATATCATTAGATATGATGAGTTGACAACGATATGGAAATCTTAAAGTTCGTGTATGAAGAAAAAGAAAACATTTGTAGTAACATACTTGTTCATCATTTACTCCATTTACAAATGATGAGTTTAAGATTTGAAGTGCTCTTTTCGTTTTGTGTGTTTGTGTTTATATTCTTTTTTTTTTCTTTCTTTCTCGTGGAGTATATATATGTTTTGTATGTGTTAATACGTCAATGTACATATTTTGCCAAGTATAAAAGTTTCTTTTATATTTTATTTATTAATTTATTTCCACATCTTTATCAACTCATCATATCTAATCCAATATCAGTTTCAATTTGATCGAAAAAATAAATCGTGATAAAATTACTAAAATTAATAAGTTCGTGTATTTATATACTCATCTTAAAATTTGTATAAAATCAAATTATATCAAAAATTGTATAATTATATATTTTTTTTAAAGTTCATGTATAAAATCAAAATCAAATCAAAATTCATATATTTATATTTCAATAACTTTGAATATCTAAGAAAAATATCCCTTTACTTCCTTTGATCTTTCCACCTAAGATATTTTCCCTCACCTGCACTTTCCCTTAAAAAGCGCCCAAAATATCTCCCACCAGTCCCCACCACTCTCTCTCTCTAAGCACACTCCACTTCACGACGAACCTTCTACTCAACCAAATCACTGATTCGAAATCACCGCCACCCATGTCCGCCCCAACCCTCGAGACCCCAACCCTCGACTCTCAACTCCCCTCGCTTCTGCAACAAATAACCGAAGAAGGTGGGTACGCCTTCACCTCCATCGCCACCCGGGCCGCCGCCGGCGACACGCTGGCAGCTGAGGCCGCCAGGGAGCTAGCCTGGGAACAGCTCCACTCGGGGCCCTGGCACTCGGTGGTCCCCATTTGGCGGGACGCCTACGCAATGGCCTGCCTCCACGTGGCCCAATGCCACTTCTGCTCTGGCGAGCTCGAGCAGGCTCTCCGCGCCCTCGACATGGGGCTCATCATGGGCGGATACACGCTGCTGGATGACTTGAATTCGTGCATTCGCGGAGTCAGCGGCGCCTTGAGAGATAGGGATTCCGGAGACAGCGGAGGGCGGCAGCAGAAGGCTGAGTGGTATAAGGATTTCAACTTGGCGGAGGTGAGGTTCGTTCATCTCTCTCTCTCTCTCTCTCTCTTTCTCTTTCCTTCTCTAGGAGATTCAATCTACCCTTCAGAATTATCAAAATTTTCCACTTTTCTTTAATTTGAAACTAGTGTGACTTCTAAGAGTACAACCAGTTGATGCTGATTGTGCAACTACAGATGCTTGTTTTTCGACTGGTAAAAGCTGAAATTGAAAAGCGCTCTAGGCTTATAGGTTGGTATCTATTATTGCAATGTGATTATGATGCAACTCTTATTTATATATCTTCAGCATCTTGACTTTAGTTCTGTGATGTTCTGTTTCTATCAAACCACAAACCTTCAGATACTTTTGCTATTCACATTTTATTTCAGATGATATATGTTGGTGTGTGATTCTGGAAAGGTACTATTTCTTTTGTTTGCCCAGTTATAGGCAATGGTCTATAAAGCATGGGGATGCTTCCCGGCGGCGTACTCATCCCGGGGACAAGGACGGCAAAATACGTCGGAAATACGTCCCCGTATTTTGTGAAAAGTGTATTTTTGACTTTTAAAAAAAAAATACGGTCAAAATACTTTTACCAAGAAAAAATACGTAGAACCCTACTTTTTAATTAAAAAAATTGCCGCTAATGACCTGCTCAACAAAATCGGTCTTCTCTCACAAACCCAAACCCAATTTCTCCACCACCTACGTTCGCCTCCACTTGGGTTCGCTGCCGCTGGGTTCACCGCCGAGTGAGCTCTCCATCGTAGCTTTGTTTCCACCGACAGCTGCTCTGTTTCCGCCTGGGTTCTCCGTCACCGGAAGAGAATGAGGATGAAGAATGTTTTACTTGTTTTAGTCTTTAGTTGATGTGTTTTATATTTATTAATGTATTAAAACACTTTTTTATTTGCTATGTGCTTAGTTTTATTATAGATTATGTGGTATTTGCATATTTTTTGATAAATTATTGATATTTATTATATATAAAAAATATATAAAATATAAAATAAAAAAACGTATTTTTGACATATCTGTTGTATAATAAGTATCCCACATCGGTTATATTTCGTAGTCAAGCTTAGTCTCTTGTAATATATATAGATGCTTTGTGCAAGTGACGTATACATAACTACTTTTCTCCAATATGTTTCTATACTTTCCTACATGTGTCTATATTTTATTGTTCTACATGGTATCAGAGTGGATTCGAAATTAGGATTTTGGTTTCTGCCGCTGCTTCTGTTCTATTGCTCTCCTCTACCCGTTCTATAACTCCGTCTGCTGCTCTGCTTAGGGTTTTGCTATCTGCCTTAATTTTTTTATCATGTCTGATTCTAAACCTTCTATTGGAACCACCATTAAGTTGAATGGTTCCAACTACTATATGCTCTGGTCCCGTGCTTTTCTCCTGTTTTTGGGATCACAGAAGAAACAAAGCCATGTTCTGCGCCGCTTGCTGCTACGGATGCTAACTACGAAACTTGGTCGGCTGATGATTGCTCCATCATGACTTGACTTCTCAATAGCCTGGAACCATCTGTTAGTCAGAACATCATGTTCTTGGAAAGTGCCAAAGCCACGTGGGATTCTCTCCGAGAGATGTATTCTAATGACAAAAATGTCTCTCGGGTATTTGAGTTATATGAGAAACTTTTCTCTCATACTCAGGATACTCAGTCTGTCAATGACTACTTCTCTACTCTGAAATGACTTGCTGATGAGATTTTGGTTTATCATCCTCTTTCTTGCGATGCTACGACAAAGGCAAAATAGTTGGTGGCAAAATTTTTATCAGGTCTTAATGCTGATCTCCAGCCACTTCGAGATAGCTTGATCTCTAGTGATAACGTTCCGACGTTGTCTAATGCGTTGTCTCGCGTTCTTCGTGTCACCACCGGCCGTGCTGAATCTATCTCTTTTGATAATTCAGCGATGTCTGCTCGCGGTCGGGGTTCGTATGATTGACATGGCTGTAGGTTTAATGATCGACACTGTGATCATTATGGTCGTTCGAATCATGAGTCTGAAAAGTATTGGGAGAAGTTTGGCAAGCCTTATTGGGCCAACACGGCCTCTACTGCACCAAGTTCTTCATCTGCTCCACTATGGTCTCGGTTCCACGAGCCAATTATGAAACTCCACTGCAGTCACTTCCTCTACTATTACTGCATCTACCTCTGTAGGTGCGTTTGCCGTGTCTCCTGGTAAGTGTTGGATG
Source organism: Salvia rosmarinus (assembly GCA_036937905.1). NCBI lineage: Eukaryota > Viridiplantae > Streptophyta > Magnoliopsida > Lamiales > Lamiaceae > Salvia > Salvia rosmarinus. Next base: position 78,103,650 of record CM072813.1, on the reverse strand, counting down.
TTGGATTCGGGTGCCTCTGCCCATATTACTAGCACAAAATCTTATTTTGACGTCTTTTTCTCCATCCTCTCTTCCTTCTGATCGTCTTGCCGATGGTACCTATTCCCCGATAATCGGCACTGATGTTGTCAAACCCATTACTTATATCACTTTTGATGAGTTTTGTTTGCCCCTAAATTCCCAGTCAGTTTATCCATTAGTCAGCTAACAAAAACTCACAATTGTTCTGTCACCTTTTATCCTTCTATTGTATCATCCAGGACCCTGCATACGAAGAGGATGATTGCTGGAGGACATGAGCTTGGCGGTCTGTACTATTTGGATCCTGATTCACTCAATAGTTCTTTGTTCAAAACTATACCGGTTTTCAAGACCGGTTTGTGTCTCCATATCAATGGCATTTCCGTCTTGGTCACCCGTCTTCTGCCAAGTTTAGTTCCGGTTGCGTTTGTTGATTTTGACTGTGAGTCTTGTGAGTTGGGCAAGCACCATCACACTTCTTTTTCTCTCGAATAGATAATCGTAGTTCTTCTGCTTTTGATCTAGATCATTGTGATGTTTGGGGTCCTAGTAAGATTGAGTCTAGAGGGGGTTTGAAGTACTTTTTTATTCTTGTTGATGATTATTCACGCATGACATGATTGGATTTACTTAAACAAAGAACTGAAGTCCCTGCTCTACTCAAATCTTTTTATCATGAAATAAAGACTCAATATTCTATTGATTTGCCTATTCTTCGCACTGATAATGCTCTTAAGTTTACACAACAGTCTATTTCATCCTTTTGTGAATCTCATGGTATAATTCATCAAACTTCTTGCTCTCACACTTCTCAACAAAATGGGGTTGATGAGCACAAGCATCGTCATATTTTAGATGTTGCACGTACTCTTATGTCTCACATGCCGTCTAGTGTGTTGCATGGGGATATTCATTTTCCGTGTCTTGTCCCTGATAAACCTTTTATCCTATTCCTCCTTGCATATTTGGGTGTGCTTGTTTTGTTCATGATCTTACTCCTGGGTTGGACAAGTTGTCCCCGTTCTATTAAGTGTGTTTTTCCTGGTTATTCTAGGACCCAAAAAGGCACCGATGTTGACCCTCTTACCAAACGTCATTATATCAGACGTTACTTTCTTTGAGTCTCAACCTTACTTCTCTCATAGTCAAACTAAACCAATTGACCAATTCGTTCCTACTCCTTTACCTGTCCAAACATTTGTGTCTCCTATGTCTCCTGCACCACCATTACAGGTTTATACACAATGTCATTGGCCCGCAATAGCTCGAGCCACTGCCCCCGAAATAGCCCCACACAAAACCCAAGAAACAGCCGCAGAAACATCGTCAGGCACAGTCTCATGTCCACTGCCACAGTCATCTTCGTCTCCAGCTTCTGAAAGTCCACCTACCACTGATGAATTACTCATAGCTCTTAGCAAAGGTAAACGTACTTGTACCAATAAACACCCCATGTCTAATCACGTTTCCTTTTGCTCGTTTGAGTTCTCCTTTTCGTGCCTTTGCTCTTTCTTTTTTGTCTACATGATTCTAACTTCTTACCAAGAGGCACTTAAACACCCTTTGTGGCATGCCGCTATGGATGAGGAGAGGCGGGCTCTTTTGAGTTGTGGTACTTAGGTATTGGTGGTTGTCCCTCCTTCGGTAGATATTGTATCATGTTGTTGGGAGTTCACCATCAAATTTCTTTCCGATGGTAATATTGATGATACCAAGCTCGTCTTGTGGCCAACCCACACACAAACTTATGGTATTAACCAATGTTGTAAAAAGCGTGAAGCGGGAGTGAGGCGTTTTACCTTTTTGAGGCGAGGCGGTCCGAGGCGTAAGCCTCGACAATAAAGAACAAAAAAATCCAAAAAATTATAAATAAATTATAAAATAATAAATAACAAGTCCAACTTTAAATAAAAAGATTTTTAAGTCTTAAAAAGATCAAAACAAAGACATGAAGTGGGTATAAACAAATAATTCATCAAAAATTTAAATATTTAAGTCATCCCATTCATCATCATCATCATTGTCCTCATTTTCTCTTGTCATCTCCTCAACATCCTCATCCTCTTCATCTTCCTCTTCTTCCTCATCAATCAAATTCACTTCAATCCTTCCTTTTTTACCTTTGCCTAAATTACATACAATGTAATTATGTAGGTAAATAAACATATAAAGAGTTATAAATAAAAATATTTTAACTTGAAATTTTAAATTAAAGTTTACCTTTTGAATTTGTGTTATTCTTTCTCTTCTTACTTGTAGTCCTTGATGAAGACGATGTTCCCACATTTGGCATTTGTGAATCATCTAAATGATCCTCGATTTCTTGATCCAAATCATCATTCACGCATGCAGCTTTGACTTGCAACACTACCACTTTGCTCATTTGGCTCATTCATATTGCCAACATACCATTCATCATCGGAGGCAGTGATCAACTTCGAAGGATCCTTACCTTTGCACGACTTTTTATTTTGTGGTGTCTTGCTTTCACCTTCTATTGTACATGATATACACCAAAGAATTGAGCTTGCATGTAGTCAAACGGTTCCTTTTCTTTGTGTACACCTATAAAATTATAAATTAAATACTAAATAGTTATGTAAAATATAGAAATTGATTAAATAATAGCAACATATATTAAAACAAAATACGATTGAACATACTCCAATTACGCTCACAAGTCAAGATGAACATGTCGAACTCAATACTTTTACAAAGAAACCTTTGAAGCTCCGGGGTTGAATCTTCATATCAATCCACTAATCGCCTTTTGTGAATAAAACAAAATTACTTAGTATGTAAACATTAAACAACGATAATTAAAAATATTATTACTTAGTAACTTACCGGAGATCTTGTTTTATAACTCTCCAACATTTGCTTGTAGCCCAAAAGCCCATGTTTTGTTCTAAATGCATCCATTGAAGATCGACAGAACCGGTCTTCTTGTGGAATCAGTTTTTCCATGCAAAACATCAAACCCTTCTTAATTTCATGATGACTGGAGAAATTCGAAGAATATTGATGTCGAGGATTTAGAAAGTGAGATGCAGCATGTAAATCACAATGCAACTGATTTTCCCACTTTGCATCGATGATATCCCATATTTCTTTATAATCGGCAAGTTGACCGCCCAAATTTTTTGCAATCTCCTCCTTGGCTGTATCAATGGCACCATATATAAATCTCATTGCAAGCATTTGCTCACCATCCACCATTCTCAACACTTTCACTAATGGTCTTGTAGTATTCAAAGCATACGTAACACTACGCCAAAATCGTGGATCATTTAAAGTTATCTTTTTCACTGCTTTTCCATCGCTTTTGTTTGCCCAAGTACTATTTGCCCATTCTGCAGAGGTGAACATGGCTTCTAAAGGTTGCATCGACTCAACCAAACTCTCCAAAGTCAAAAAAGCTGTAGCAAATCTAGTGACTGCAGGTCGTATGAGCTCTCTCTTTGTGAATTTTCTCATCAGTGCCAACACAAATCCATGATTGTATATAAAATTGTTCACTTTCCTTGCCTTCATCAATGCATTCTTGTGTTGTGGTAGCTCTCCAAGCTTCTCAAGCATCAAATCAAGACAATGAGCTGCACATGGTGTCCAATATAGACTTTTTCTCTTCTCCATCATAAGTTTTCCAGTAGCCTTATAGTTGCTAGCATTATCAGTAACAACTTGCACCACTATGTCCTCTCCAATTTCCTCCACAATGTCGTCAAGAAGCTTAAATATCATTTGAGCATCTTTGACAACGTTTGAAGCATCAATTGACTTGAGAAAAATAGTCCCATAGGGATTGTTAACTAAGATATTGATCAAGCTTCTCCCTCTCATGTCTTTCCATCCATCGGATAAGATTGAGACACCCGTTTGCGTCCAAGTTTTCTTTATTTCTTCAACACAAATCGTGGTTGTCTTTACTTCTTCATTCAAAATCCATGTACTCAACTCATGCCTCGAAGGAACCCTCAAACCTTTCCCATATAAAGCAATGGATTTGCACATGCTTGCAAATGAAGGAGACTCAATGCAGTTGAAAGAAATCCCATTTTCAAAGAAAAATCTTCCTATGTCCAATGCCACTTGTCTTCTTGCTTCTTTTGCATGTTGAGACATAACTTGTGGCGGATTTGTAGCTTGCGTCGAACGAGCCTCATCAACTTCATCATCCTCATGTACAAGAAACTTATCCATCGGTCCTCTTATGCTTCTTGTGTCAATTTCATCATGAGAAGGGTTCGATCCATGAGCACTACCACCTCCATAGTATGCTCCAGCATCAACCATTTCATCAAATTGTTCTTGTCGTTTTTGCTTTGTCGCTACCCCCTTCTTAAGGTAGTCAGATATTTCTTGTTTTACCTCAACTGGGACTTTTGGACATGCTCTCACATTCTTATGAGTGCAAGCAAGATGATCTTTCATTCTTCCAACTCCGCCTTTAATTTGTTGATGGCAAAAATTACATTCAATATATTTGTATCCTTTAGACGGATTTGGAATTTCTATCCCATATTTCCAAGCTGGATCTTTTCTCGAACCCATAATCCTAATTTATAAAATTATTAAACTAAATTTAAATTATTTAATTAAACAATATGAATAAACTAACAAGTAACATGCTCAACTCATATACACTGATAACGATTTACTATTTTTACAATAGACAAATCTAAACACATGATAATTTTACATGGTTATTTTAAAATATTGACCACGAGCTTAGAAAAGGACTTTTTTTTTTTTTAAAAAGGCAATAGCTGAAATATGGCTCGAATTGCAATAAATAAATAAAGAATATTGCACTCCTATTGACTAGTGTGCTGCTATGTAGGATGTAGAGTAGATGAAATAGACTGAAAATTGGTATATCAAATTTAGATGCATCATATGTATGTTCAGCTTTAGCCTATGCGTATTACACTATTTCTGGGGTACAAATCAATATAATATAATAATGTTTTCACTTTTAGACAATAGACACATGCATACTCAGTTACTCACACCACTCACAGACACATGCACACACTGACACACACGACACATGTTACATAAAGATTAAAGATTAAAGAATGTTGTTACTGTGAAGTATTCACGTGAACTAGTCTAAATTATATAATATAATAATAATATTTTCAGACACACATGCACATGCACACACACCACTCACACAGACACATGCACACACACACACGACACATGCACTGATGCAGTGATGCACACACACACGAGACACGACACATGCACACTGTAGTCTGTAATACATTATACAGTACAACTAAGTCTATAATAGTTATTTGACTTTTCAAATTCACACACTACACAAAAACGACTCACACATACACACTTTGAGATGCACAAAAACGACTCACACATACACGGATTAAAATAAAAAACTTAACTTACGTGCGGCGGCGGCGACGTGGCGAGTGGTGACGGCGCGGCATGGCGCGGTGCTGCGAGGAGAGGCGCGGCGAGGTGGTGTTACGAACTGACGAACAAGAAGAGAGGCGTTAGAGGTTTTTACTTTTAATTTTTTAGCTTCTTCTTCTTTTCCAACCCTAATTTTTGTTATTAATATCGAATTAGGGATGGGTTCCTCTGATTTTATCTTAATTTGGTATGAGCCCTTTCAATTTGGGCTCAAAACATGTAAATTGAATAGCAATTTCACGAGATACGCCTCACGTACGCCTCAGCTTATTTTCACCGCCTCTGCGCACCGAGGCGCACCTAGGCGGTCGGTGAGGCTTGCATATGTTTTTTCCGGATGGAGACGGTCGCCCCGGGGCGATTTCCGGCCGCCTCGCCCTGAGGCGCGCCTCGAGGCGGTCGCCTCCGGCGAATTTTACAACACTGGTATTAACTACCTTGAGACGTTCTCACCCAGTGCTCGTATGAACTCGATCCAAATTCTATTTTCCTTGGCTGTCAATCTTTCCTGTCTATGTATCAGCTTGATGTGAAAAATGCGTTCCTCTATGGTGATTTGACTCCGGCTATCTTTATGGAGCAACCTCCAAGGTATGTTGCTCGAGGGGAGGATGCTACTAAGGTTTGTTGTCTTAAAAAAGCAATTTATGGCTTTAAACAAAGTCCAAAGATGTGGTTTGATAAGTTCGGCAGTATTCCTGGAACTATTGGTTTTAAGCAATGCAAGTCTGATCATTCGATTTTTGTGCGACATCAAGCGTCAGGTATTGTAATTCTCATTGTATATGTTGATGATATACTCATATCTAAAAGTGATGTTCGTGGAATTGTGGAGACTAAGGAATACTTGCAACAATATTTTGTTATTAAGGATTTGGGGCGTCCTAAGTATTTCTTAGGGATTGAAATTGCAAACATCAAATCTGGAGTTTCTCTATCTCAGTAGAAGTATGCTACAGATTTACTGAAAGAAACTGAACTACTTGGAGCAAAGCATGTTGATACTCCTTGGAAGTTGATCCAAGTGTTTAGGATGACAGTGGAGATTTGTTGGAGGATAAATCTAAGTATAGACGTCTTGTTGGAAAACTTATCTACTTGACAGTAACAAGGCCCGACATTTCCTTTGTTGTTGGTTTAGTCAGTCATTTTCTAGATAAGCCTAACAAGTTCACTGGGATGCTGCTATTCGAATTCTTCAATATATCAATAAATCTTCGGGGAAATGATTGTTATTTAAGAAGAATGGTCATCTAAATATTGAAGGATATTCTGATGTTGATTATGCTGATTCTAAGTTTGATAGAAAGTCTACTTCTGGATATTGCACATTCTTAGGAGAAAACATGGTAACCTGGCGAAGTAAGAAACAACATATTGTTGCGAGATCTTCTGCAGAGACAGAGTATAAAGCTATGGCTCATACTGCTACTGAGATGATCGGAGTTAAGAATCTACTTGGGGAATTGGGGTTCACTTTCAATGAACCTTTACCTATGCATTGTAATAACCAAGCCGCTATCTACATTGCATATAATCCGGTATTTCACGAGAGGAATAAATATATTAAGGTTGATTGTCATTTCATTCGAGAGTGTGTCTTGAATCAGACGATTACTACTCCTTCACTTCGTTATCCAACCAGATTGCTGATATATTCACAAAACTGTTGGCCGCGAAACGTTTCTCATATTTTTGTACTAAGCTGGACATGATCGATATATATGCTCCAGCTTGTGGTCCTGAGAGGGAGTATTGTAGAATAAGTATCTCACATCGGTTATGTTTCCTGGTCAGGCTTAGTCTCTTGTAATATATATAGGTGTTTTGTGCAATTGATGTATACACAATTACTTTTCTCCAATATGTTTCTATACTTTCCTACATGTGTCTATATTTTATTATTCTCCAGTATCAGATCTTCATTTTTAGAAAATTGACGTATTTTCGTCTCCGTATCATATCGTCCCCGTATTTTGTCCCTTCATAGGCAATGGTAATATAGCTCTTTCCTTTTTGAGCCTTTTACGTATCTGGCCTTCTTAATGCAGACAAGCTTGGACCAATCAACCTACGAATCACTAGGTAATACAGACAAGCTTGGCCTTTTCAGTTCGTGAAAAATTGATGTGGATTAATCATCTGCATCACTTGAATTCTAAAGAAGAATTAAATTCAAGCTTATTGATTGTGGACAGAGAAACTCTCAAGGAAAAAGAATTGTTCTTAAGTACTCCCTCCGTCCGTGATAATTGTTCTTTGATTTTGACGGTATAGGTTTTAATAAATGTATTGAGTGTAAAGTGAGTGGAGAAGGGGAACCACATTGTAAGATGTATGATGCGAGTGGAAAAGATGGTCATTGGTGGTTTTTTATAAATGAGTTAATTGTGGGTAAAAGTTATGAGTTTTATTTGATGTCTATGTCCAAAAATAAAAAGTGAACGTTTTTTATGGACTGAACTAAAACAGAATTAAATGAACATTTTTCAAGGACGGACGGAGTATGAAATATGCCTCTGCTGGGTGGTTGGGGTGGGGGGGTGGGGTGGTAATGGAATGATGCCGATGCGAGATTTGAGTTAAAAAAACATAATATTACGAAGTTGGGTGCACGTGAGTTGCATTGTGTATATGGCCTTGCAACCACCAATGATCTTTCTTTCTTATACTTTGCACTTTTCATCGATCTAATCTAGAGAAAAATTCTTTTAAATCAAGTCTACCTCTGTCTAAAAGCTTAGCAGATCCAGAAACTGTGGTTTCAATAGCTATTATCTTGAATTTAACCTGGCAGGCAGCTAGGTCATTACCTGCGAAGTCACTTTCCAGTAAAACAGTGGTGAAAAAGTGTGGTCTATCGTTGGAAGGATTCTTGCGGGAACATTTCGTCCCTGGTTCGCCAGTTATAATTAGTGACTCTATGAATCATTGGCCAGCCACGAATAGATGGAGTGACATGAATTACATAAAAAAGGTTGCTGGCTTCCGCACTGTTCCAGTTGAGGTATCTCCAATCCTTTGCTTGGTGGCATTTACTGTACTTGAGGCTTAATGCTATAAGGGTTGTCTTGCATTGCCAATGCACCAAAATTCCCCATGGGTATTGTCTTTGAACTTCAAAATGTATTCTGTTAATATGAATCCATTACGATGGCTTTTGAGCATTGTCGAATAAGATCATGTTGGACTAATTTTAAAATGAGTCCATTTGGGACATATAGTCTACTAGAAAATAGAGATTCCTTTTCGAACATGAATTCGCTTGGCTGTGTATTTAATGGAGTTAATTGGGAAAGGAAGTATCTTGCCCTTTACAAACTTGCTTTTTATGAGAGCTCATATTAATTGTTTGCTTTTCTAAAAAAATTGTACTTTTATGTTGGAAGAAGATATTTAATATTTACAATGAAAATTATTGTGCAGGTTGGGAAAAACTACTTATCCTCAGAATGGAAGCAAGAGCTGATCACAATTTCTGAGTTTCTGGAGAGGATTCAATCTGGTCACTGTTCTCCTGCGAGCACGACTTATTTAGCCCAGCATCAATTGTTTGATCAGGCATGCATATCACTGTAGAAAGCATGCTTGGTCTTATAAAAGGAATCATGCTTAATGCTTTCTAATTGTGTAATATCTAAATGCCAGATACAAGAACTAAAGCAGGATATTGTTATACCCGATTATTGTTTTGCTGGTGGGGGTGAGATCAGGTCACTTAATGCTTGGTTTGGTCCACCCGGCACAGTAACACCTTTGCATCACGATCCTCACCATAATATACTTGCGCAGGTATGTCAGATGTATCTTTATACTGCATAGATGCTACTGAGACTCTATGTTTTCTCAGCGCAAACAAGTCTATGACGTGTAAAAATACTATCGGGGCCTTGGCTTGGGATTTACACAGTGCATGTGTTTGTGTGTATTGTCTTAGTTATGTGGTATTTGTGCTGCTACAATTGGTATTTAAACTTCACTAATATGGGCTTATTAATTTTTCTTTCTGCTGCTCCATCACATTCATGTGAACTCATGATCGACGTTTTGCCTTGTCATTATCAGGTTGCGGGTAAAAAGTATATCAGGCTTTACTCTCCTTCATCGTCAGAAGAACTTTACCCTCACACAGAAACCATGCTCCGCAATTCCAGTCAGGTGGTTTGCTTGTATGTCTCATTAGTTATACTCGTAAAATATGAAAATGTGCTTTCATGAGAAGTAGTGCTTTACCACTGGCCTTAGTTTCCTGAGTTCCCTTCAGGTATTCAGCCTCTTCCTGTTGTTGCTTTGATAATTTTTCATCACATCCTATATTTTTCTCTCAGCTTATGAGGGACTATGTGTATCGTGCTTCCAATTTATAAATGTGGAATTAGATGGTTTACATCATTCAAAAATAAACAAGACTCTCTCTCTACCTCTTTCAAACACACACGTGCACACGTCTGAGGTTTGCAATTATCTAGTTGTGCGAACAACTTAATTGTTGGATGGATATTTTATGTATGGGTTATTCTTAAATTATAGTCCGAACTTTGACTTCCATGGTGACTTTTTAGCATGATTTTACAAATATTATAAATATAGCATAAATTTATCTCTGTTGTTCACTTAATAGCCCGGATCAAAAAAAATTGGCGTACTGAAGCTAACGTGAATCGCTGGAAACTGATTTGACATCATTAAAAAGAACAAAGTAACATTAAAAATCAGCTTCAGACGATCACATACCGAAAATTTTGATAAGTGAACAAGTACAAGCTATATTTGTAATATTTGTAAAGTTGGGCTAAAAAATCACCGTGGGATCAAAGTTGGAGCAATAATTTAAGATAACTTTTTTTTATATTATTACGATGTTATTCTGATTCACCAAGCAGATTTGGTAGTTTGATACAGCAGATGGCTTGGTTTCCTTTATTTGGGTTGCTTCCAAGTTAATTATTTACTGTTGAGTCTTAGAAAACGTTGCATTTATTTCCTTGGTCTTGAAGGTTGATCTGGATGATATAGATGAGGAAGAGTTTCCCAAAATATTGGATTTGGGATTCATGGATTGCATACTAGAGGAAGGCGAGATGCTATATATCCCTCCAAACTGGTGGCACTATGTTCGTTCTCTTACTAAGAGTTTTTCAGTTAGCTTTTGGTGGAGCGTCGAAGGAAACTCTCCCGACTCATGAGCACTCCATCATCAAGTTTCGCACCTCTTGGGTTCTTCTCATGGCATTTTGCTAGAATATTCAGCTGAACATTCTTTATGAGTGTGTTGCAGTTTCTGGATGTGAAGGAGGCTTTTTATTAGTTACATTTGGAATTTGCTATTCAGATATAAATATATAGAGTTCATTTCTGTTCTATAGAATTGCAAGCCGTATTAGGGGGATTACGGCACTGCCTTTTGTGGCAATGTTCCAATGTTTCGAGTGTTTTTAGGGTGTCGTTATCTGCAAAGGAAGTATTACATCTTCGATTCTAGTTGTTGGGTATATAAAGTTTCATGACTGTCTGCTCAAATGATTAAAGATCTAAGGAAAACATTATAATTCATGTGGTGGTTGATAGTTGGAATAGGAGATGGAAGTTCCATTTCATAATACAGAATCTCGTCTATGTTTGTGTAATGATCTACATATTTTTGTGATTTTTTTGTGAGATATGAGTTAATATTGAATATGTTAGCAGTATTGATGAAAATTTATATAATTAGTTATAAGAACCAATAAATGTGATATTAAATAACAGATAAAATGATCCTAGAGATTTCCTCGAGTTGAGCCTCCGCCGGCGGAGAGAACTCTTACCGGGATGACTGCTTAGAGTTTAAACAAGAGCAGTCCCAAGGCTAAGACTATCTTTATTAGTGATATTTATCCAATTCAACCAACTAAAACACGATAAAAAGTAAAATAAAAATTGTTACAAAAAACATAAACATGTCATAGCATCGGTTGGCCATCCGATTTGTTTTATAATGATCCTAGAGTTTTGAGCAAATGAGAAATTAGGGTCAGGGGCGGATTCAAGCCCGGGCTTCACTATGCAGTCGTCCGGTAAGAATTTTTTTTTAGTATATTAGTTTAGTTGTTATTTTAATATTTTATGATTTTGCCCCTCTCCCCACCCCACTTAGTTGTACTTTTTCCCTTTATTTATATAAATTCTAGAAGCACCTTCTTTTTACCTTTTTCAAAGCTACGGACTTGCATTTTATATTCATTGTCTTCTTCTTTCCCACTTTCTTCTCCCAAAAGTCAAAACAACTTACTTTTATTTTGAAAATTGAAAACAGTGTACAATTGCACAAAAACTCCATATTGAAGAATCGATCATCATCATAAGTAAGTTTTGCATTTTTCGAAATACTCTTGTTTTATATAATTTACTGTTTTAAATTTATATTGCTTATATTTCAATTTGTATTTGTATTTTCAAATGCAGTGATTTCATTTCATTGATTATTGGGGTTTATAAAGAATATTATGTTTGATTGTTTTACTGTATTTTTTAAAAATCATTTTAAATTTACTTATTGTTGTTGCAATAGGTTTCTAATGGGTAAGAGATGAATTGAATTGTACTTCTCAAAAGTAATATTCGATCGGATCCCGATTCTTCTAATTTTGAGTTTCGATAGCATTGAAGATGAAAATCACGAGTATGGAAATAATCCTAAGATTATGGTAATATTCCATATAGATTATGGTAATTTCCATATAGGATTATGGTAATTTCCATATGGGATTAAGGTAGTGCATTATAAATATAAGGTATGTGATAAAGTCTAGGTTAATGCTCACATAATCCACACAATATTTTCGGACATCTCATAGTGTTTGAGAGAGATTTTCGTGAGTTTTGGTGAGAGAGCAAAGGGTGATTTTTCCGAAGCATTCTCCATAGATCGTCCTCACTCGACGTTGGAGATTGGGCAATCGGGATACAGTCCAGAAGGTCAAAGCACGAGTCCGATCCGTTCGATCCTTTCATCTCGTTCCATCGACCTCTTCAGATCCAAAGGTAAACACGTGAAAACCCCTACGTGTTGCGATTAATTATATAGACGCATGCTAGGTTTATAATCAATGTATGGTGAATTAAATATCCAAGATGGATCCTCGGGCGAGGTTAACATATGTTTTCCCAACAATTGGTATCGAGCACGGATCGTAATCTTAGCTCGCTGGATTAATTCACGTTTGATTATTACGTGCGTTTAATTATTTGTAGATCCGCTGTTCATCGTGGCTCGTTTATTGTTTTTGTTGGGTTTTGTTTTACATCACGAGAAAATCCGTGGTTAGATTAGATTTTATTACGTAAATCTTATCTCAGAAAAGAAAACGAAGAAAAGAACGAAGAACGAAACGACGGAAAAACAGTCTCGGCGGTCCTGCGGGCGGTTTCTCGCGAGCTAGCCTCGCGGTCGCGGCGATCGCGAGGGCATGAGCGACGGGCACGCGCGTTCGCGCGAGATCCTGGCGCCTAGCGGCGAGCTCGCGGTCGCGAGGATGACCAGCGAGTAACGCGCCGTGCGACTAGCGGCGATGAGGCGCGTTGCTGCGAAACCCGCGCTTAGCGAGCAGACTCGCGGTCGCGAGTTTCGCCGGGCGGCGACGCCTCTCGAAGATGTTCGGCGCTCGGGCGTGGCAGCGCGCAGCGTGCTTTCGACGGGTCGCGATCGCGTTAGCGATCGCGGTAGCCGCGAGGACACGCGGGCGCGAGGCGTCAGATGGGGTCGGGCGCGTGGGCTTTGCCTAGCGCCAGCGGCCAGACAGATTGGACCGACCCGCCCGCACGTTTTTGATTTTCCGGTCCGTGCCCGCACGCGAGGCCGTGTTGAAGTTTATTTCATGCTTTTGTAAATCTATGTAATAGATTAGATTTAAATGTGCGGGTTTCACGATTGGGCCGCGATGAGCGTTTTATTTTATTTTATCGTTCATATGCATGTCGTGGATGTTTAAAATATGCAGTAGCATGCTATGTATGTTTATATTACGTTGACAAACCTTAAGTGTTTTACGTAATTGGATGCGCATAGTAAGCATGCTAGGTTTATCGCGCTTATCAAGCATTTTTAGAATTCGAGCATATTTTACATGTTGAGTTCTATAGAAAAGCATGCTAGGATTACGTGATCTGCATGGACAAACCTTTTGAATCTAAGCAACAACCCGACAAATTAATTTTCAAATTAAATGTTAAACAAAGTGAGGCGACCGTGAGTAAACGCCCACCGCGCGGCTTGCTTGCCCGCTTATCATAAGTTTGTTAGATGAGATTTCTATAATTCTCTAGAGATAGATATAAAAGAGATAACAAAAGAATTTGAATTGGAAGCGGTATGGTCCGTGTGAGTATGCCAATTCTAAGAATTCATTTCTATTTGTTAAAATTGTGGTCAATGCTTAGACATCACCTCAAGTACAACTTCCCGCCAAGTCCTTCTTGCGATAGTGATGTGGTCTAGTAAGGTCCAATCGTTTTAATAAGTTGATTTATATTGCTGTTTGTTCTATATTTCAATTTGTATTTGTATTTTCAAATTTTCATCGTAAAATGGAAATAGAAAAAGGGTACCAAAGGTGGTAGTGGCAAGGAAATAGTGGGAGTAATGGGAGCGGTTGCCACGGAGGCTTGAAGAAGCCAAAGCGATTCTTCTAATTTTGAGTTTCGATAGCATTGAAGATGAAATTGCAAATAATCGAGAATTTACTTTGATATTTAGGAGAATTTACTTTTTTCCCGATCTTATTTTTGATAGTAAAATTGCAAACAAACAAATATTTTGAAATTTGACTCGACTCTTTACTTTTATTTGAAAGAAATCCATTAAATTTTTCGATGGAATCTCGCCCGTGCAGTTTCAGAATCCTGGCTCCGCCCCTGATTAGGGTGTTACAAATATATTAAACATTCTTATTACTCGTAGCAAACAAATTCTTGATATACAGACCAAAATTGCTATTTATAGTTAAATATTTTAGTTAATTTTTTTTCTTTTGACACTTAACAATTATCATAAATAAAATTTTTGAAAATGACCAAAAAATTGATTAGAGAACGTACTATAAATGTTTATATCACAATAAAAGTAAAATAAAATAGAAGTACACATAATCGGAACACATTTGTTAGAATCAATTCTTTTTATGTGATAGGACACGTAATAATTTACTAGTACATGCATATAAAAAGATGGTTAATTACAAAGTCTAGCATGTCTACTATATTATATATTTAACTTGAGAACAATCATATAATATGTAAAATTTTAAAAAAAAATTGGTTCACTAAGAATATTTTACTTTTTACTTCCTTGCATTGTTTTAACTAGTGGCCTAAACTAGTTCGAAGCCCAATGCACCCAAGTGAAATAAAAGTTACACACAATGTAAAGGACGATGCTTTACAACAACACCTACACAAAATATCTTCATCTCCGATTTAGCAAAATTGCGATTCTTGCAACTGTACTAGACGTAGTATTTGAATTTAAGGTCGAATTTCTTTCTTGAGACCTCTATGGTGGGATCGCTGCAAATTGCTTATAAACTATGGTTGAGAGCATAAAGAGCCATTATAAATTTTCATTAATAATGGAAGGTTGAAGACGACGTCTTAGCTGTCAGCTCTTTTTCATCAACAATGCAGCCCTTGTAATTTTCCTCATCTCTCACACCTTCGCTCAACATTTCCCTAATTGCCCAACATTTCTTCCGAATTTCGAATCTCTTTTCACTTTCACCCAGCACCAATTCTATATTATCCACCATATCTTCCACCGCCATCGGCCACCCGTGAGCGAGAATCTCCGCCTGCGGCTCCCATTTGCTCACGATGAGTCCCCTCTCTTCGTTGTGGACTCCGCATTTACGTTGAACCCTAACGAGGACTTTACGCCTCTCTTGTCCAGCCATTCGACGCATTGTTCTGCAGTTATCATTGCTTCTTCACCTTGCTCCGGCAGCGACAGAGGCCCATCCTGTATCCGGGAATGCCTAATTTACGACGAAAATATTAGTCCGAGGCTATCGAGTTCTTCAACCATATTATCTGCATTGGAGCAAGCCTCAGATATTCCTCCGCTGGAAATCCGTGAACGGATCGGCCTACTCTTCTGCCAAAATAGCCGGCATAAGCTGGCTGATGTGGAACAATCCAGCTTCGGGGAAATCGGCAGCAAGCCATGAAAAGGAACAGGACTACATTTCCTCTTCCCTTTTCCATGCCCATTTTTGAGTGGAAAGAGTGAAGAAGAAACATAGCACGAGTCAGAGAGAAGAAAGAATGATTGCATTTAACTGGGCAGTCTCAGTTGTGGATGTGCTTACCTCAATCATCATTCCAGTTCACTATTTACAAGTAGTCAAATGAATGTGGCAATATCAAATGCTTTATTAGAGACATGTACCAGTTAGCATGCAGGGCTTCATCGAAAAAGGGGGAAGAGCAAATGTCAAGCAACTATGAATTCCAGAAGAGTCTAATTAGGAGCTACATGTTTCTAGGAAATTCCCAATTTACTTTCTGATACTAGCCCGCATTTATTAATCACCTCATTTTCGCTTCATTAAGGTGAATCTTGCGCAATAGTTGATTAAGATCTGCAAACTACTGGATAGTGATACATATCTGCTTCACATTTCAACTAGTGATTATAAGTTCCTTGCAAGCAAGAAAATAAATAAAGAAACAAATAATAATTAGCGTACTGCCTTGGTCATGGTTCTACTTTTACACATATGGGCAACTAAGCTACCATACTTTCCAATTGCCAGTGTTCTACAATGAAAAAAAATTGAAAGAGCACAATCGAGAAGAAAATAGAGCAAAAAAAGAATAATCCCTATAACCTACAACAAGAACAAGAAAGAATATGAAGCAACTAAATGTAATGCTATATACCATGAAAACCCATTAAAAGATCAGAAAACAAATAAAAATATTGATTAATGGAGGGAAATCATTTTAATTTGTTGAACCAAAAAATAAATAAAGATAATTTTATCAAAATATAAAATAAAATTTATTCATAGATGATTAGGTGTACATGATACTATAGGGGAGGGGAGGGCAGGGAGGAAGGAATAACCAATCTCATGCTCATGGGAATTGACATTTCTTTATGAATGATGATTCATTGTAAATGGACATGGAAATCGTAATTCCATTCCCACATATCAATCATGCTCTTCGATTATATAATGCAATCTGATTTAACCTACCATTCAACTTCTCCCTAACACAACAATGTCAATCATTATAGCTTAAATGGGATTGACATAGCTTACTACAGGTCAAATGGTGCTAAGAAACCAGGGCCAAATAGTTCAATAAAGATGGATAACATAGCTTACCACAGGGTCCAGTGATACTGCCAAAGAATAAAGATTACATAACACACAAGCAAAAAATGATTTACCTCAAACCAACTGCAGGAGGTGATAAAGAAGAAAAGGATAAATCAACATTTGCAGAAAACCACCTCCACATTCGCAACACAAAAAAAAAGAAAAGCATTCAGCCAGCAGAAACTTTATTTTATTATTTAATGATTCATTTATGATTATCGGTTGAGATACAAGACTACTCAAAACTACAATTTAAGGCCACATAACCAAAAGAATGACGATAAGGCTAATTTATGCTAGCAACTGAATGACCAAGAGTTGGAAGTTAACTACAAACTAATTTAACATCTTACAGTCCAGAAGATCAGCACAGCAATTTACTGCAGCATCTCAGTTAAAAGGCAAACTACTCCACTATTCCTTGGACAAAACTTTTACCTGGCCCCTGCAAAATTGGCATGGAAAAGAAAGTGATAAACCAGAAAAACATGAAAGGGTATAATCTTGCATGAGGAGTATGTCCAAGACCAACGACTCACCTATTAACAAAGAATTAGCAGAACCAACTTATGAAGCAAAGTATTCCATCATTGCAGCAAAGTTGCTGCCATCAATCGAATTGTCATTAAACTCAAAGTCAAAATCACCAGTATCTAACGAACTTGTGCCATCAAATGAAAGGCTATATGCACCGTATCCTGGTAAATCTGGTGACAAGCTTTTGAGAGGGGATTGAAAATGGGTCTCAGCCAGCCCATCTGGCTCATTTGGAAATGTATCTTCCACAAAAGGTGGGAACTTCCCTCCAGGAATATCATTTCCATTCTTATGTAATAGTGGTAAGTGGAATGTTGAATCCTCGGGTCTATAATGTGTTTCACTGAAACATGCCATCGACGGCTGTCCTTGATGATTTGATCCAACTGCAGTCGGATTAAGAAAACTATGAGCTGATCTATGATGAAGACTAGAATTATCCAAATCCCGAGGTAGAGCAGAACCATCAGGCCCAGGTTGCCATACAGAATTTTGAGGTTCACGATGTAACCCCTGATCTTCACGTTCACGATGTAGGGCAGAGCTTTCAGATTCTCCATTAAATTTGGATACTCGAGGTGTATTTGGCAAATGAAAGTCTTGAGTATCACAAATTAAATGAGAATGACGAGGTTCAAGATCATCACTCTGAGTCAATGGATAAGCTAATGATCCATTATTCAGGTGAACACGGTTAATGGGGATAGCATGGGAAGAATGATCAGGGCAGATATAATTCGAATCAGTTTCTACTAAGCAGGGTTGACCATGAGTATTGTGTTCTGGCACTTCTGAGAGTGTAATAGGTGCTAATTCATTATTTTCCACCTCTCTCTCATTTGTCAAGTATCCACCAAACTGTATATCATTGTTATTTTCATCCATGGCCATATTTTCAGGATCAACATTTGGATGTTCACTGAAAGTCGGTACTGTCAGTTGGTTATCAAGTCTAGGTTTTAATTTTCTTTTCCTCGGACGCTTCTGTACGTACTCTTTGTCTTTGGTTGGTTGAGTTAAGGCATCATCAACGGGTCCAATACGCACTCTGTCAGTGGATTGCTTTCTCGTATCATCCTTAGATGAAACAGATCCTGAGCCATTGTGAATGCCATCAACATCATAATCACTATCGCTGTCAACAGAAGGCCTCTTCTTATTTCTACGATTTTTTGAGAGTGAATCACTAATGCCAGACGAGCCGTTATCACTGCTTTGTTGCTGAATCAAGGGTTCCTCCCTGCTCAAAACATCTAACCATATCAAGCTCTCTTTAGCAGTCATCTTATCCTGTAAACACTTTGACTGTCTAACCAATCTCCTTATCTTGGCAATATCAGGCGACATATGCTTTATAACAGCTGTTAGAACCCCAACTTTCCACATCTTCTTCAGATCATGAGGTTTCTTATACGGAGGACTCTGACCCTGGGGCAACCCCAATTCAATGCACCACTCCTCATTCCCCGTTGGCCACCAAGGTGGGGGCACGCCCTTCTCGAGTGGATACTTCCGCTGCGGTGGGTCGCAGTGTTGCATTAAAGATGACAAAAGTGATCCCAATGTTGCATCTTGCAAGTCTTGAAGAACACTCTGAGAGTTCCCTTGGTGAGTACCAAACCCGCCTTCCCGGGAAAGGCACTCAGCCTCGTACTTAGCAATGGCCGCAGGGCCATTTTTGTCAAACTTCACTTTTTCCTTCCACCAAGCTCTAATATTATCTGATGCACCACTGACTGGCTTACCCTTATCGGGAATAATACCATACACAAACCCACGGGCATTGCAGACTTCCATGAGCTTCAACATGTACTTCAAAATGCCATCTTGAGCTCGTGCCATCTTCTTCCTGCGTGCCTGATCCGTGGTAGACTTAGTAGCCTTTTGCTTTTCTGCAGCTTGTAGGGCTGCAAGCTTCTGTTTTTCTTTGATCCTCTTAAGCTTAATCCGGTCCTTCCACATTCGCTTCTCCAGTTCTTCTGCCGCAATCTCCTCATCACTAACATCTTTTTCCTCTATGTTATCATCATCCCTCAATTCATAAACTTCAATATCCGAACTGCCCGCATTGTACATCCATCAGTATCCAAAAGTTTCGCACACAATTACCAAGTCATAAAAGAAAATAAATTACCAAATTGTAAACCAAAAATCAAAAGCAACACAGTGTTTCTTTAAAACTTCGACCTTCGACAATTTGAGACAGGGTTTGAATGTTCGACCTCGTCACCCAAATCGACCCAAATCGAATCAACTCTAATAAACATGAAACATATGAACTCCCAATTATATGATACTCAGCAGATTGAGATGCATCATGCTTTATCCTTAATCAGATTATCCCATTACTTGGTACGCAGCTTCGGATACATCATATTTCATCATGAATTCATACGCAAACAATGCAACATACAATAACTGATTATCCCATCACTAGGTCAATCAAAATAATGAATCCCCATTTACAAAGACGCCACATGCTTATCCATCTCACTTGAGCGTAACCAAGCTCATGCTAATTACGCTTCTCCCGCAATTTATAAACATAAAAGTTCCAGAAACAGCAAAAATTACATGAATCCTTAGACAATCAACAGAGAATTCCCATGAAAGAAAAGAACACCAAGATTCAGAAAGAAGAAGTATCGAAAACTTAATAAAATCACTCAATTTTGTGTAATCAAACCTGATATCAAGTCCCATATCTTCCATGACGGCCAAACCAAACAGCTTCTCTCTCTTTTTAATTATTGCCTAACTATTGAATCAACAATTTGGAATGGAATATGAGATGGGCACAAATTAGGGACGATTAGTTAAAATAATTGGAAATTCGGGAAGAACTGACTAGGGGGGATGTATTTTGGGGATTGCAAATGTGAAACTACGACATGAACCGTAATAAGAAGCGATTTTAGTTGAAAAATACTGTCTGCATCATAATTTGGCTCAAATTTTTTAAAAACAAACATTGACAAAGATTATATTTTGTGTGTGAAATAACTAATACATGGAAAACGAAACACATTATAGTGTAAAATTATTTTATTTTTAAATGAAATAACAATTATGAAATGGCCTTAAAAAAAGATAACAATTATGAGAGAGTAATTATTACCACCACGAAACAAGATAACACCTAAAAGAAATTTTATTTTAAGAGGGAGAGAAGGGAAATAGCATTGCACGACTTGAGGCGGCTGAAAAGGATATCAAAAAGAGGAGAGAAAATGGGAATCGTGTGTTTCGCAACTTTTTGTGCATACGCACTTTCCTTCGACCGTATTTGTCATCTTTCATTGCAATGTCGATAGCAATTCTGACACTTCATACACAATTATATACCTTTATTTTAATCTCCTGTATTGATTATTATTTTATGTAAACTAATGTATAAATTTGTGATTAGCAAAAACTGTGCATGTTATTGTGTAAAGGCCCATAAATTAATAAGTTTCTCTCTCCATTCATCCAAAATGTTTATTAGGTTTGATGATGCGAATTTTAATAAAGTATAATGAATACAGTGAGTGATGTGTTTATTAAATTAATAGATTAATTGGTAGGGAAATTAAAAGATGAAACAATGTAGATAATAAATGATCAGATTAATGAATAATGAGATTAAAAAGATATTCCATAAGTGGGTATTTTTATAAATAAGTAGACAAATTGAGAGTAAAAATTATGAAATTGATGTGACGGAGCATATTCAAAAATGAAAAGTGAATGTTTTTCATGGACGGATCGAAACGAAATTAATGAACATTTTTCATTGACGAAAAAAGTATTTCAAAAAGTTCCTACATATATTTTTTGTTTCAAAAGTTCCTAGACTATATAAAAATAGATTCATGAGACCATTCTAAGGACATAAGAAAATTGGTGGCGAAAAATGTGATTAAAATCGTGCAACTTTTAACACGATTTTCTTAGTAAATTGTTTGTCTAGTGATAAAGATAAAATGGAAATTGTGCTCTGCTACGTGTAAACATTGATATCGTATATTTGCTTGTCTAAAGTGGTATTTTGATTGATTTCAGAAGTAAGTTCGCACATATATGTAACAAGTTTATAAATAAAAATAAAAATGAAAATAAAAATAAAAAATTCGCAAATATAAAAAGTGTATAAAAAAAAAAAAAAAAGAAAAGTTCGCACATATAATGTCTTCCCATTGTTTCTTGGTGTTGTTATTTAAGATCGGTGAGCTTCAAAGAGACTCAGAATAAATCCTTTTTGTGGATTTATTCTGACTGAGTTGCCGTATGACCAGAAAAGGAAGATGTCGGTATCCGAGTAAAATCTCTGCATCGTTACAGTATTTCCTATTGTCTGAAGATCATCCATGACTTCTTCGATGTAGTAGAATCCCACAGGAAGATGTTCCAGCCCTTTAATCTTCATCACTGTTGTGCAATAATCAATGGTTTGCACTTTGCCGAAGATCTCCTTTTCGAGCTCGGTGAAATCGGTTATGTCGTGTTCAGCAACTAGAGAGATGAAAGCAAATATTTGGTATCAAAGGATAAAACCTAGTACAATACGAAAGCTGCTCGAAAGTGGGAGTTGCAGACCTGTTGATATGAGTGATGGTGATTTATACGTCTTGCCATGCACCAAAGGAAAGGATCTGGATACGATCAATTTGTCGAAGTCCAGACTTTTGGTCTCTCCATTTTTCTTGACATCGAATTGACAACGGAGGAATGGCGTCTGATTGAGGTTACTTCAGTGCTGCAAAGGACTTGTGCTGGCAGAGATTCACTCATCTTCTGCCAGAAATTCATGTACCCGCCTTTAAAACATCGTATCTTGCCCGCCATAGACGTTCGGGTGAATTCATGTATGTATGCATAAGGCATGTCTTGAACAAATCAGTATCCAGAAGCAGTGTATCCATATACTATAGATTTAGGAACAGATTTCAATCCGCGGCTCAAGAAAAGCCGGTGTCAGATCAGAGGCAGAGTCGCTTACTGCATGAACTCCAATTCGACCTGATCTCTTAGCTTCCTCCTATGGATGATAAAAACTGAAATTTGTGGTGTCTCTGATTGATGGGATATGGGCCTAACCGCTAAAGCCCAACAACAGACCCACATGAACTGGGCCTAGCCTAGCTACTTCGGCTACACGGTTTGGCCCAAAAGCCCAACATTTAAACCCTATTCAAGATCAACCATATCTTATCAGATATGGAAGGAGATATCGGAGGAGATATTCAAGGAGATCGGATCACATAGTAATCTGTAGTGATCCACAACATGTATAAATAGAGGCTAGGATAAAGGTAGAGAGGTTGGCAACTATTTGAATACTCGAGCTTTTAGATACACTCATTGTAATCGCTTATAGTGAAAGTATTGAGGAATCACTCCTCCGTGGACGTAGATCTTTCTTTTGATCAAACCACGTAAAAGCCTCTCGTGTTCTTTGTTGTTTTTCATAAATCTCGCACACACAAGATTTATCATTGGCGCCGTCTGTGGGAAACTTGAACAAAATGCTTCGTTTTCTACGCAAAATCAATGGCAAGGACTCGTACAAATCCTAGCGCTGCGGTGGTCTTTGGCAGACGATCCGAAGACCCGATCAAGCTATCACACAGCACCGGGGAAAAGAAATCGCGCGCGATAGCAACAATACGCCTGAGGGTTACATAGAAAACATACCTATTGATAAACGCGCATTTTACACGTTTATAGTTGATATTTGAAGATGAGTTTAGCTCGTTTAAAGTGCGTTTATGTATCGATTCTTAATGTTTTATCTATTTCTAGAAGATCTTGCTCTTGGGTGTTCCTTTGACGTTTTGTAGGTTTATATGTTGATAATCGAAGCAAGGAACCACGCACGCGAGAAAGTATTACAATCGACTGTTTCTAGCGACCAGCCTAGCGGTCGCTTGGCTGGCCGCTAGGAAACCCGCGAGAACCCGGCGAGCGCGACCGCGACCTCGTGCCCAGCGGCGAAGCCGGACCGAGAAAGCTCTCGGGCGATTTCTCGCGACTAGTTTATAATTGCTAGCGACCGCTGGCGGTCATGAGGTACAACGCGAGCGCGAGGCGGCGGCGAGCGGCGCGAGACATGCTGCGATCGCCTAGCGATCGCGAAAGGTGGTCGCGAGTCGTGGAGGCGGCGCAAATTAGGGTTTCCACCCTTTTCTATAAATAGGCCAGCCCTTGCGCCCCAGAGACCCATTCGCCCGAGCTCTTTTACTTGAGTTTTCCTCAATTTTATCTTTGTTTTAGCTTTAGTTTAGTTCTAGATTCAATTCTTGCATTGTTCTTGTTTAGTTCTTCAATTCGTTATCGATCGAACGTTTTGTCCGATCGCTTTCGCTGTTTTCCATTCTTCGATTGGGATTGGATTCAAGACCAACCATTTGTTCATCAACGCTTCATCACGGGTTTTATATATTTAATTTCCGTTTTATGGTTAAATCGTATTTTATTCCGTTTATTATGTCGGCTAGTTTCGTTCTAATCTGGGGTTTGCATGATTCGATCCTATATGTTGTGATTCTGCTATTGTTATTTACCTTCGAGCATTGATTCATGATTCATGGTGCTTATTTATATGTGTTGATTTCTGATCAATCTTGATGCATATCTAGTTGCCAGTTAATGACGTAACTGTATTAATTGTCAATCGATCTTGAATGCATGATACGAATAAGCCTTGAGTCGTGGCGAGATAGGACATTCGTAGGAAGCATATTCTTAGCGATCCATTTGGGTTGCTTATTTTCCTCTAGAGCGTTCTTGTGATAGGAAAAATTAGTAATCAATCTGCCGCAATTGTCGTGGCGAAGTTGTTGGTTATATATGTGATCTTCCGTCTTGTGCGGATTAAAGCGGTTAGTAATAAGCAGGATAAACATCGTTGTGGATATGATTGATGCATCCCTAGGGTTAGTCTTTCTTCATAGTTATCTTCCGTGATTTTATTGCTTTATCTTATTTCTGCTTGGTTCCCTTTGCTTTGGATTAATTTCCGAAGCCTTAAACCTTTCACCCAAATTCTGTGCTTGGATAATGATGAATTATCGTTGAGCTAGCTTCTATGTTTTCGTGATACAATCTCTGTGGATACGATACTTCGCTTACCCTATACTTACACCTTTTCGTGTTAGAAAAGTGAGCGATCACCTATACACCCTCGGGATCGCCGCCCATCGGGAGAGGAAGCCGACCTCAACATCGGTGAACAGGCGGTTCACCGATCTCATGAGGTCCTCGGCAGAGCCGTGTCGGAATTCCTCAACGCCCATATGGGCCAATTTCAAAGCTTCTTGAGCCAAAGGACAAACGGAGCGGGAACCTCAAGAACGCCGGATTGGCAATCACGGGTGCCCGAGGTCGTTCACCTCTCCGAAATGACCGAGAACGTTCACCTCGGCGAGATAGTCGAGAGCGCTCACCTCGGCGGGATAGCCGAGAGCGTTCATTTCGGCGATATAGCCGAGAGCGTTCACCTCGGCATCCTGCTCGTCGATCACCTCGGCCAGCCGCCCCTAACCATTCACCCCGGCGACATCTGATCGGTCACCTCGGTCAACTCCGAAGTCATTCGCGAATCGCCAGCGAGACCGAACATGGAAGTCTTCGCTTTCTCGGCGGTGAAGTAAGACCAAGCTCATGAGCTTATTATCCTAGGTCGGAACAAGTTGATAGGACCGAAGAGAAGAAAGGCGGAGTCGATCCCCTCATCAAAGAGACGATAGACGTCGCCATTGGTCTCCCACCCCTCCTGAGAGGGATGGCAACGAACTCCCAGGATTCGACCGGTACGGACGGATCATCTCCCATTTTTCAAGGGAAATCCTGGATACACCCATGCCGCAACGATATCGGGCACCCAACATCGCCGCCTATGATGGCCTCGGAGATCCCTCTGATTTCCTTTTGCTATACTACTAACATGGCAAATCGAGGAATGGAAGATTTTCACATGTGCAAGATCTTCCTCGAGTGCGATCTCCAACGCACGACGATGGTTCACCTCGCCGCGAGCGACATACACGACGAGATCTCATGGATCGGTTCAGTGGCGTTTCTACCAAAGATGCCACCTCGGCAACCATCATCCGATCGATCACCATCCGCCAGGGCGAGGCGAGGCGATGTCAAATTTCTTCTCACGATTTATCAAGGAATCCTCAAGATCGATAATAGTAATGATCTCTACATCATCAATGCGTTCAGCGGGATCCGACCGGTGCCTTTGAACAAAGAAATCACCGGGGAGAAGTCAAGAAGGCGAGTAGCCTTTGGACCACGGTGGATAACTATGTCGAAGGGACGAGTCGGATCATAAAAATGGAAGATATGGGACGAGCGAAGGCGAGAAGAAGAGGCCGATGATCGAGGAAGGCGATGATCGCCAAGTGCCTTGATAGAATCAAAAGGCCCAATGGGTCAGTTGGGACCTCGGCCAAATCGGGAATAATGCACTCAAGTCGAGGCGGAGATATTCGAGCTCCACACCGAGCTCTTCCCAAAACCACCTCCTATGAAAGGAGGATCCAAGAAAAGTCGAAGGACATGTATTGCGACTACCACCGGGGTATGGTCACAACACCGACGATGTAGAAGTCAGGCTCGGAAATAGAAGAGCTCGTTAAAAGGTGAGCTCGAAAATACCTCGACCGCACCACGGCGGTCGGGAAACAAGCGGAGAGGAAAGAAGCGGAGGTGGCAACAATTGTGGGCCGACCTCGAAGACCGTGCACCCGACGATGATGATGAGGCGGCGGTCCTAACGCAATGGAGCAAGTATCGCTATCACCGGACTCCCATAGGCGCGACGAGGTCGTCATTGAAAACCGGCTCGGAGACCGATCCCAGGAGCTAAAAACAAGCGACTTCGGGACGGTGAGACATCGTATTTTCAACGACGACCTAGTACCCAAGGTCATGCTCCATCAAGATGCTATTACCATACTGGCGGTGGTGGGCAATAAGAACGTCCATAGGGTCTACATCGACGCCGGTGCCTCTGTCGGCATCATTTTTCAAAGCTGCTTAGACAAACTCGAGTCGGAGGATCCAAATTCATCGGCACCGTCTAAGCTACGGGCTTCACTCGGGAGGCGATACTGACGGAAGGTGTTATCACCCTTCCGGTCACCGTGGGGCGTGCTCCCAGTCGGTCACCAAAGCCGTTCAATTCTTCACGGTCGAGGCTCCTCCAGTATAACATCATCCTCGAGAGAGATTGGCTCTATGCCACCAAGGCCGTCTGCTCGGTCTACCATCTCACCATCAAAATACCCACCCGGTGGGTATTGAGTATCCGGGGTGATCAGCGGCGAAAAGAATGCTTGAGGATTTCATTTCAAGATGAGGCCTTACCTCGGGCTAACAATTCTGAGAACCCTCGCCGAAGTTGTCACCCGGGATGATCTAGCGGCGACCTCAATTATATGGCGACAATCCCTCAAAGGTCGTCAAGGTCGGCACCGGGTCCGTGACATTCGACAACATGTTATGCAACTTCGAGGGAATACATGGGCGTGTTCGCATGGTCCCCACTCGACATGACCGAGTCTCACCCGAGCTCATCACTCGATCGACTCGACATCGACCCGCCACCAAACCGGTTCGACAAAAGAAAGGGCATTTGCGCAGAGCGCAGCAAGGTGATAAGGGGCGAAGTGACCCAACTCGAAAGCCAAGATCATGTTCGAGGTCAGTACCCAACACGGATGGCTAACCTGTCATAGTTCGAAAGCCGGGAGGGGGATGGCGCGTGTGAGTCGACTATACCGACACGAATAAGCCTTTGCTCGAAGGATCGCTACCTCTCCGATATTGATAAAAGGTGGAGGCATTGGTGAGCCATGAGATCTTGATTTCTGGATCTTTATAAGGGATACCACCAAGTCTTGATGAGCAGGAAGATGCTCCAAAAGCGGCATTCATTCTTGACTTGGTGTCTTGGCGTCGAAAATGCCTTTGGATTGAAAAGCAGTTGGAGCTACCTACCAAAGAATGGTGGGCGCAATATTCAAAGATCACATAGGGAAGATCGTTGAGGTCTACGTCGACGACATCGTGGTCAAAAGCTAAAAAACGGCAAGCTGTGTCGAGGACCTCGATATTATCCTCCAGCTCCTCGGTCGGCCAACCTCAAGCTCAACCCCAAAATGCACGTTCATGGTAAGCGGGAAATTCTTGGGATCTTGGGTTTCTCAAAGGGTTGAAGGCTAATCCCACCAAAGTGAAGACGATACTTGACATGCAAGTGCGAAAGACCGTTCGTGAGATCCACAAACTCATTTGGATGCTTGGCCGCCTCAAAGTTCCTATCCCGGCTGCGAGAAATAACTCCCCTTCTTCAAAATCTTGAGGAGAGCCCGGTTTCACCTGGGAGGATGAGCACCATGTCACCTTCACACGCTAAAGGTACCTCGCCGACCGCCCACACTTATGCGCCGCCAAAAGAAGCGAGCTCATTTCCTATATCGGCCTCCTCGGATGAGGCAATCGGTCTTGATCTTGAGTGCGAGATGAGTTCGGACGACAACTCCTATTTACTTCATCGATCGAGCTCTCAAAGGACGGAACCGGTACACCAAAAAAAATAGCGTTGGCGGTGAGCATGCGGCGTCTCCGACCTTATTTTCAAGCCCATTCCATCCAGTACTAAGCGACTTACCTGCGAGACAAGTCTTGTCAAAACACGAGTCGTCGGGACGTATCGCTAAGTGGGCACTTGGGCTCGTGAGCATGACATCTTATACTCTCCCGACCAGCCATAAAGGGCAAGCTCGGCTGATTTCTGGTGGAAGCCAAGTTTACCGAGTCGACCCTACCAGCCGGTCACTCCGACCTCCACTTACAGCGGAGGAACCCGCCTCAACTTACCTAATGGTCGTTGGCAAATGTGCGTGGGCGAGCCTCATGCAAAAGCAGTGGCAGGCGGGCATCTTGCTTCTCGGCCGGAAAAACAAGAAGTAACTTATGCACTTCGGTTCTCCTTCCCGACCACAAACAACGAGGTGGAATATGAAGCACTAATCTCAGGACTTTGTCTTGCAAAGGAGTTAAAAGTGGAAAAAATCCAGATCTTCGGAGATTCCCAGGTGGTGGTAAACCAGGTCTTATGGAAATACGAGGCCAAAGAGGAAAGGATGAAGCAATACCTTGAGAAAGCAAAAGAGATCTTGACTGTTTCGGTATTTCACAATTCACGAATCCCGAGGTGAGAATAGCGGTGGCGTCCTCGGCAAATTAGCCTCGTCGTCAACAAAACCACCGGTGGAGGAAGTTCGATCGAGTATCGAAGAGCCCAGCGTCGGTGTCATCACGAGACGAACCGAGCGGATGACTCCTATCACGGGCTTACGGAAGGAGGCATGCTACCACGGGATCGGCTCGAAGCTAAAAATGATGGTCAAATCCCAGAGATACCTTATTCACGAAGGAACTCTCTATAGGAAATCCTACCTTCAACCCCTCCTGAGATGCCTTGGGCCAGAAGAGGCGGACTATGTACTAAACGAGATTCACATAGGATCTTGTGGAAGCCACATCGGGTCACGAGCTCTCTCAAAGAAAACGCTGAGGTCAGGATATTATTGGCCCACCCTCATCCTAGACTCAGCCGAGCTCGTCAAGAAGTGTCCGAAGTGCCAGCTTCACGCCACGGTCAAAAAGCTACCTCAAACCGATCTCAGTTGCTTACAAAGTCCTTGGCCTTTTATGCAGTGGGGAATCGACATCGTTGGTCCCTTCGACCGAGCACACGGGCCAGCTTTGGTATTTGGTTATAGCCATAGACTACTTCACCAAGTGGGTCGAGGCAGAGCCTCTTTCAAACCTCACAAGCAAAAGGATTCAGACATTTGTTTGGAAAAATATAGTTTGCGCTTGGCATACCACATGTCTTGATCTCGGACAACGGTGCCCGGTTAGATCGACAAAAATTTGAGAGAATGGTGTGAAGAGCTCGGATCGAACAACAGTTCACCTCGGTTGCACACCGGTGACGGTCGAACCGAGTGACAAACCGTGCGATCGTACAAGGATTGAAAAAGAGGCTAGATCGAGCTAAAGGGATTGGGTTGAAAATCTCCCTCAAGTCCTCTGGTCATCTGAGCGACACCTCGGACTTCCGGTGAAACACCCTTCGACAGTCTATGGCACGAGGTCATTATACCGGTGAGATCGTGCCCAGAGCCCAGAACTCTTCACTTTGCCCGGTGGGCAGCGAGGAGAACCTCTGAGTCAACCTCGATGCTCTAGAGGAAAAAGCGAACTCGCTTTCATCAATGAAGTCAAGTACAAATGTCAGGTCGCAAAGTACTACAACAAGAGGGTGAAAGCCTCCACACTCCAAGTAGGCGATCTCGTCTTACGAAACAATGAAGCCAGTAAAGTCGAGCGCCTTAATAAATTGGACCCGACATGGGAAGGCCCATACCGCGTCCACGAGGACCTCGGCAAAGGGGCCTATAAGCTTGCTAACCTATCCGGTGCACTTATCCCCCGAACCTGGCATATCACCCACCTGATGAGGTATTTTACATAGCTTTCATTTCACGTCGGCATTATGTTAGCCCTCTTTTTATTTTTTCCAAGGCACGATGTCGTTTACTTATCAATAAAACATCTTTTTTTATTATAAGTGGATTACTTCGTCCTATCTTATATCTATGTGAAAATCCGTTTTCACCTCGGGTGGCACACACCTTACCTTCAAAAGGGGACGCCCTTGCGAAGATGACACCCCTACAAAGTGGGTACTCAACTAAGCGCGCGTCAGGGGACCACCCCTATCGATATTTCTCGACAAACAAAGCGGCATCTGATTACTCATTAATTTGAACATCTACATGCAAATAGCGTCCAAATCGGATATCGTACAAGCAAGGCATACAAATTACTCATTAATTTGAACATCTACATGCAAACGACGTCCAACTCGGATCTCGTACAAGCAAGCACACAGACTACTCATTAATTTGAAACATCTACGTGCAAGGCATACATATTACTCATTAATTTGAAAATCTACATGCGAACAACATCCAAATCGGATCTCGTATATTTATACCTCTTTATTGGGAAGATATACACTTCAGTACAAAGTCTAAATACATTTGCGACTAAAACCAAGTCCTAAGCTATATTTGTACCTCTTTATGGGGAAAATATACACTTCGATACAAAAGTCTAAATACATTTATGACTAAAACCAAGTCTAAGCTATATCTGATCACTTGGGTTTCAGCTGCACCGCCAAGAATCACTGAGCTACACGATTGAAACAAAATCTCCGGTCGACGATGAATACGGGATGAACTCGGTGCCTTCAACCGGTCGATGAGGTCGGCGTCGCCACGACTGCTCGAGACGCTCTTTGAGCAGAGCACAGGCGCCCGGGCACGAAGTGGATGCCCCTGGGGCCGAGGCCGAACTCCTGCCTCTTGATCTCGCCAGTCCCACCAGGGCTACGACCTCGACCCCGACCTGACATCCTTCCTCGCCGACCTGATATCCTCGCTCGTCCAACTCCCGACGATGGGGCCCGACCACGAGAAGACATTTTCGACATGTCTGAACCCATTAGCCGGAGCACCTCGGCATGGTCCATATAGC
This sequence comes from Salvia rosmarinus, assembly GCA_036937905.1. Classification (NCBI taxonomy): domain Eukaryota; kingdom Viridiplantae; phylum Streptophyta; class Magnoliopsida; order Lamiales; family Lamiaceae; genus Salvia; species Salvia rosmarinus. The sequence continues at coordinate 78,072,679 of CM072813.1, read as the reverse complement.
CGCCGTCCACCTCGACTTCTTCAACTCTCACATCGGCTGGAGCTTGACTGTGGGGCTCGGGCATGCGTCGCTTGCGGACGATCTCGTAAAGCTGGAGGCACTTAACCAGTTCCTCAAGGTAATCTTTAAAGCTCTTGCTGTTAGGCCCCTCCTCGTCCCTTAGTACCATGCCTTCGGCGAACAGGAGTTGAGCTCGATCGTCTGCCTCGGATATGGTAATACCACCAGATCGGTGGATCACCGCCTCATATTCAGCATGCTCTTCCGAGACCGTGCCAACTTCATTGCGCCGGCTCCGTTATTCTTCACATTGTATCAAGCGCCCTTGAAGGCCGTCAGTAGAGACATCCACCCCCTGGACCTCGAGATGAATAATTCTTAGCTTTAAGGCTTTGTTCTCTGCCAGAAGGCGGGTCACCTCGCGTTTAGCCACCTGAAGCTGCTTTTTCAGCCCGGCTGGCGATGCCGTGCTACCAACCCCAGCGACTTGAATATCCATGCTATGCAAGGTCTGCGTCAGCTCGGCAGCACGGCTCCTCCAGAACACCACCTCCTCATTCTTCTCAGCAAGGGCACCTCGGACCTCTTTCAACTTGGTCAAAAGATCGTGATCTAGCCTAATGTATTGAGAAGATGAGTGCTAAAGCAAGAGAAAACACATTCATTTCAAAAAGATGTATTTATTATTCACAAAGTGGGAATTTGTACAAAGCTCGGGATCCTAATGACCCGTGATCAAACCTATTACAAAGGTCCACCGACACGAGCCTCTTGGTGGGGCTCACTAGAAGGAAGACACGAGCTCGGCCCGGTACCGCCTCACCGCACTTGACAGGGAGTTCACAAGCTCCACGTCTTCATCCTCCTTGCCTTGGGAGGCGGCCTCGGCCGTCGGGAGATAAGTGGAGCCGCCAAGGTCTCCGGCAAAGGAAGGACCCGCCTCGGTAATCATGCGGCGTAGTCGCCTGCTGCGCCACAGGATCGACCTCGACCCGATCGTGCACGACCTTGTCGAAGTCGAGCATCTTGGCCGCCAACTCCTCGGTGGTCGGACACCACTGCGTCTGAGCACGGCGGCCGGTCGAGATGAGGCGGAGAAGGTCTCGATTCGATGAGCTGCTGGCAAAGGCCTTCAACATCGGCCCTTGCCCGCCGTGAGGCACTCTTCTTTCGGTGACTCTTCTCGCTTCGCCCACGGCCGACGCCCACAGCCCGCCTCTCCTCGTGCCTTCTTCACTTCGGCTGGGCCACCTCAAGGCCAGTCTTCTTCTTCAGGGCGGCCTCAGCAGCGGCCCTTGCGACCTCAGCATCGGCCCTCGCGGCCTCGGCGACCATTTCGCGGCCTCGGCGCCGGCCATCTCCTCTCCGGGCGTTGTGCGAGAGCGCCCTCAATAATGAGACCGGCAATCCGGTGCATATCCCCAGCCGTACGGTGCAGATCCTCCGCCGCCGTGGTCGCATCCTGAAAATCACACGATAAAAACATATAGCGAGAAGGAAATAACGGCGGACGATATAAACTATACCTTTGGGAAGGATATGGGGAGCTTGGAACCGGTACCTCGTCGTAATCTGAATGCGGGTGTCTCCCGCCGAGTCGGATCGACCTCGGTGAGTCTTGTCATCAATTGGCGAGTTCGGCCACCACTGGGTGCCTTGTTGGCTCGATCAACCTCGCCTTCTTCTTTGTCCTCGGGCTCGGTGGCCGTCTTTGGGCGATGAAGCCGCCACCACTGCCTTCTTGCGTGCATCGAGCTTCACTGCACAATAAAAAGAGTTGTTTAGCATAATGAAATCAGTAACATAAGGAAGTAAAGAAAAAGGAGGGGGTGCCCTCACCCCGATCCGACCCAGATCCCGAAGCTTCTGATTTATAAGTGCTCAGCCCGGCATCAGCCAGGTCTTCCTCGGTATAATTATAGGATATCTCACCCAACGAGTTCAGTTCATCCTCTATGGCACCCATGGCTTTGCACTTAACATTCCTCATTTTACCTAGGCCCCACTCGTACCTCGGTTGCCCCTCATCCCTCAAATAGAAGAACTTCGTTTGCCCGATGGGACACCTTGGGGCACTCACCTAAATGCTTGCCGGTGACAAGTAATACCACCTCCTATACCCTTCATGCTAAAAACGCATCAAAACTTGAAAGGAAAGCTGCTCACTAATGCCATAGCAAGCAAGTCCTAGCCTACCACCGACCTAATGGAGTTCGAGGTCAAGCGGCATATCGAATCGAAAATATTCTTGAATGCTCAAAATATGGGAGCAGGGGATACCTAAGGCTAGCTTTCAAGGCTTCACTATAAACAGTTATAAATCCCTTCGGAGGAGCCATCGCTCTATCCGATTTTTGCGGCAGGCACCACCATGCCTCCGCCAGAATATGAAATTCCGATGCTATCTTACAGACCTCAGCGGCGGTCAAAGAAGAACTAACATCCCTAACCTTATAACTATCCCATACGGTGGTATCACCTAACCTAACACTAATACCCTGGACCTACCCGGCGAGGTATAATGATATAATCCCTAAATTCCATCTCACTATCAGCGGAAGAAGATGATCGGGCAGAACCAGATATCTCTGCCGGAGAAGACATAGAAGAAGAGGAGGAAGACATACTTACTTTTTCAATGAGGAATTTCGCTTCTTCGACGAAGTTAAAATAAGTTACGAAGAATTACGAAATTTTCTCTATGGAGCAAAATGGATATGGAAGGAAATGAATAGTTTCTCTTTTCTCTGATCTATTTAAAGCAACGTAGGCGCCCAAAAACTGCCTATTCAACTTCCCACGTGTTTAACCATGACTTGACGTGAAGTAGGCGCGCGTGATTCAGCGTCGACTAACCGTCGACACCGTGGGTAATATCCTCGATGCTCGGGCGTACTAGCGATGGCACAATCATCACATTAGCTCGGTGTCGGTCAACCACCTCGGCATCCTCTTATTCAAGAGGTCGTTCAGCTTCCAGGTCGGTCAACCACCTCGATATCCTCTTATTCAAGAGGACGTTCAGCTTCCAGGTCGGTCAACCACCTCGACATCCTCTTATTCAAGAGGTCGGTCAACCACCTCGGCATCCTCTTATTCAAGAGGTCGTTCAGCTTCCAAGTAGGTCAACCACCTCGGCATCCTCTTAACAAAAGGATATCGCCATCCCACTTCGGACAACTCAGTTCGGACTCAACAAATGGTCCAGCATAGTCCGAAACGGCGAAACATCCAACTCAGCACGGACCTCGGCAAATCATCAGATTCCAACCCCAACATCAAAAAGGCAGGAAAATCCTCGGCGGTGACCTCGGTAGAGTAACAACCAACCTCGGCAAAATACATCATTCACCTCACCTCGGTGCGGTTGTTACTCGACTAATTGGGAGGGCTATGATGGGATATGGGCTAACCGCTAAAGCCCAACAACGAGGCCCGTGTGAACTAGACTGGCCTAGCTACTTGGCTACACGGTTTGGCCCAAAAGCCCAACACCTAAACCCTATTCAAGATCAACCATATCTTATCAGATATGGAAGGAGATATCGGAGGAGATATTCAAGGAGATCGGATCACATAGTAATCTGTAGTGATCCACAACATGTATAAATAGAGGCTAGGATAAAGGTAGAGGTTGGCAACTTTTGAATACTCGAAGATACACTCATTGTAATAAACTTATAGTTGAGAAAAACTTTCATCGAACCAAGCCTCTCGTATCACATATCAAATTTAAAGAGTTAGTGAGATAAGTTAGTGAAACATAAAGAGGTGTTTGGTGAGCTTATAAGCTCTTTAAAGCGACTTATAAGTTGTTGCATAGTGTTTGACAAAATAAGCTTCTAAATAGCTTATAATTTGTGAAAATAAGCTCAACGACTTATAAGCTCCCTAAAAATAACTTGGTCACCTAACTTATTTTTCATAAACTTATAAGCAATCATGAATTTACTAAAATAACCTTATTATAGTTCGTTATTTCCTACACATACACTATCAACTTCACCTCTCGTCAATTTTATCTCTCTAACTATGATTTTATCTCTATAACTCAAGATTCTTTCTCTAGCTTATAAGATCAATTATCTAAATACTTTAACAACTTATAAGCACTTGAGACATTATCTCTTATAAGTTCTTGAAACATCTTATAAGCTCTTAGAGCTTATAATCTCTCTAAAATAAGCTTAGCCAAACACCCCTATATTCATATGCTACTTTGATGTCCTCAAACTTCCCTATGTAACTATCTATCATGGCCAATTTGTGAGAGTCCATTTCTTCGAGTTTACAGCCCATCTCTTTCGTCAAATGGAAGATAGTCGGAGAGCTGCTAGCCGCGAGGACCTGACCACCAAGATCGTAGAACCTTCCTGTAATTTATGTGATGGATAAAATTGAAACTTCTTTTCGAATCAAATATGAAGTGTGAATGAATCTTTTTTTTACCATCAATATGTGCTGATTCACACATTACACTAACTGTGTGATATTTCTCGAGGACTGTCACGTTGTTGTATCCAAGTTTAGATAGCGCGTTAGCTGCTGATAGGCCACTTGGTCCGCCATCTAAAATCGCGACTCTTGTGTTCAATGGCCATGATGGATGCAGCTTCGAGAACTGATCTTCGATTGTGTTTTGAGGCTCCATTTAGAGCATATGCTACTTGTTGCACTCCCTGTAGAGATAAGATCAAAAGTTCTGAATTAGGTGTACATGTGTTGCAGAGAACTGACATAGAGTCGGTCTGTACTACTACTAACAGAGGATTTCACACACGTTGTCCGAATATGCAAGAAGATGAGCTCAAGGTGATGGTGCTAAAAGTGAATGTTCTGACTACATACTTTCAGACAAATATCACTGACTTGCAGACTTAATTAATCTGTCTATTGCATAATAAAATATATGACATTGGTAACAAAACAAAGATCATATTAACTAAAAATATCATCGTCCGAGGCTACAAGGATCACGTTGATCATCAAGCTTAATTATCATCCTTGGATTCAATAATTCTAAGCTTTTACTAATCACATAACATCACTTGAAGTAAAATGTACCTTTCTAAGGAGCAGAATTTGGAATGCCAAAACAGCCGTCATGTTTTTGCTCCAGAAATACAAGAGCTATGAAATTCCATTGCCAAAATAGAAAAATATTAGAAAACCACGAGATAAAAGGGGACCAAAAACGCCTCTCAAGAACTAGCAAAACCTCAAGTTGTTGCTGAGAAAAAGGCTAATGCTTTTTATTTACTCCAACTTCAGAATTTGTATAAAGGTTACTGATCGATCTTAACTTAGAAGGGTAATAAATGCAGTAAAGAACACAAGAGATTTACGTGGTTCGATCTTTAAAATAGATCTACGTCCACGGAGCAAGAGAGCGAGAGTATTGTATTAAGCTTGTGAGTCGTAATTACAAATAGCGTAGCCGCCCTTTCTCCTAATCTAGCCTCTATTTATAAACCTTCATATTGAGTTTGACTCTAATACAAAGTCTAACAAGATAAGGATTCCTTTAGCTTATCCTAATCTCCTTTATGATAGGATCCGATCTCTTATATCCGTTGTAAAGATTTCATAAGATCCGATCTTCTACATCTCCTATTTATCCGAGTTGCAGTTGATTGACTCTTCTTGGGCCGAACTATCATAGGCCGAGCTCGTTGACGGGGCCCAATTATATTGGGCCTGATGCTTGAGCCTAGTAGTTGGGCCGTATCCTATCACATCCCCCCCCAAAAAAAAAAAGATGTAGAAGTGAGTATGTGATTCTGAGATGTCGCTTGGTCATCATCTGGCCGAAGTCGGATACTGATCGCCCAGTCGAGGTCGAATTTCGTTGTTCTGCCGATCTCGAACTTTCCTTTGTCTTCTTGGTCGAGTGTTTGTTAATGTGAGGTCGAATTACATCGTTATGTGGTTGGCTATCGCGAACTAAAAACTCGATGTACAAGTAAGTTTTTGATAGCGGCTGATGATTGCGATGTCGTTTTCTTTGAAGCGAGGATTTTGGGCGATAGCGAGGTGAAGGTAACACGTTGAACACCTATTACCTTGCGAAGTTGTATCATAATTTGCGATCGAGCGCCATGCGATGCCGCATTCCTCTGTCGAACACGGGATTACGTCACCGGTCGAACACGGATTCGCCCGGTCGACGGGATTTAGAAGTTTTTTAGTTTAGATGTCCTCCAACCTTAACCATGTGTTTCCTCTTTCACTTTATCGTTAGTTTCAAATTCCGCCAAAACCTCGGCTTTTTGGGAGGTCGTCTTCGATTCTCTTTGCCATCATCTTGATATTATACAAGTAAGTTTTCAATGGCATCTTCTTCGTTTGATCGTTCTTACGGCGATGAGCGCCGTGATTTGTCGATGTCACCGCGGATTCTTTTAATTTCTTTATTCCCAAATTTGTAGAGTTGGTTTTCCGCCACCTCGGGATTTTGGGAGATAGGGTTTATTCTAGCCCCTCGGATGGCTTTGTCTTTATTCCCAAATTTGTTGAGTTGGTCGGACGATAGGGCTTATGCCCTTCGGATGGCTTTGTCCTCTTCGGGGACAGCCTCTTCTTTTTCCTTTTCCTCCATCTATGTGGGTTTCAAAACTTTGGCATTCCTCGCGATTGGCCTAAATTCCTTTCGGCGATTAACGGGCTTAGTGTCTATGCCCATAGGCATAATTTCCCTTTACCCTTGGGCTTATCACGAGGTTTTCATGCTTAAGTCTAGCTCGGGGTGATATTATCATCACCCCGTCGTAGCTTCAAAGTGAAGACGAAGTCGAAATTACAGGCGGCAAAAAGTTCTTCTTTGCCGGTTCCATCAGAACTCTCCATTTTCTTTGGGTGATAGAAAGCTGGTAGAGGTTGCCATTGATGAGAGCTTCGGTGGCTTTGAGGAGGCTTTGGATAAGGTCGGCCTCGTTGACAAAGCCTTCTCCGAGGCCGAGCTCACGCCTCCGGTGAGCCATATGACCCATTACCATGGTAGGCCGTGAGGGGTGAGGCCCTACTCCAATACTCCGTCATATTGTTGCTTTTATTTTTTGTGTTGATGTTCTGATTTGTTGTTTACTTCCTTGTAGTGAACTTGCTCGGAGACAAGAAGAAAAGGAAGGGACCGAGCTCCGGTTCTGAGATCCCCACCTTGGCACTGAAGGATGTCGCCGAGGATTCCTCTGAGAGGAGTGGAGATGTCCCAAAGTCTCCTTCGCCCGCCTCTCAAGCGCTTGAGAGGATAAGGCGTGCGATCCCGAGTCCTCGGTTGCCAGCGATCCGGTCTGCGAGATCGTCGGTTCTCAACCCGCACCGTATTTTTCCCAGTAGTTTTCTCGTTTGCATACATTATAAAGTAATGTAATTATCTGTTTGACTGTTTGGTTATTGCGGGGCCGAGGGTGTGTCGGTCGGTGGCGTCCGTCCTCGTGGGAGTACTGAAAAGCGCGTTGCCCGGTTCGACGGAGTGGCTCGCTATGCCGGGAGATGGAGGAGGAAGACTCTTCTCGTTCAAGAGGTGTCGAGGCCAGGCTAAGGCTCGGGATGCGGCGGGAGGAGGTAGTGGCCGTGGCGGCCGGCCGAGGCGGCGGCGGTGAGGTGGCGAGCGGCGGCGCGGGCGGGCGGAGGTCAGTCGGTTTATTGAAGGCCGAGTAGAGGGCACGGCGTCGGGAGGTCGGGCGGTGGGCTCGCAGGAGAGATGCTCCGTGCGCTGCGGAGAGGCATTCTGTCGGGGGTTCTCGGGGTGGCAGCTGGCGTGGCGGGGTGTTGAATAAGTGCGATCTCGGGCGCTATCGGCGAGTTACCGAGGATTACCGGAGTTGGATAAGTCAAGTATGGGTATGAGTGACACAGGCGACGCCTTCTGCGGGCTTATTCCGAGGTCCTTGCCATGGATTGAAGAGCTTGCCGTCTTTGGAGAATCGACTTCATCTTGGTCTTGCTGATTGCGGTCGATCAGTACTGCCGGTGGACCGAGATCCCATGATCGAAGCTTTGATGGCTGACCTGACTAAGGGATCGGGGAGGCGGCGGCTGAGGCTTTGGAGGGGGTCGAGGCTTCTGGAGTCCCCGAGGAAGCCGAAGCTTCTCGAACCCAGGAGGAGGCTGAAGCAGCTCGAGTCCAGGAGGGGCAAGCTCAAGTCGGGAGGAGGCCGAGCTTGCCGAGCTGAGGAGGAGTTCTTTGGAGGGTCAGTTGATCCTTTTTTTTTTATAGACCAAATGTAAATACGTCATCATTAAGATGTCGTTTTTGACTTGCCTTTAAGGCTTTAATAAAATTCTTCAATTCATCGAAGTGTTTTTATTTTGTTATGTCTCCAGCCTGTTTTTGCGTCTTTTGACCTGTCTCCCTGGCTGGACCAAATAAAAGCCTTGAACCGTGCTCTCGACGAAAACAAGTCGAGGTCGCTCATTTGGATGACCAGCTCGGACATCTGCGGGAAGATGCCGAAGTGAAATTTAGGGCTTCTCAGGAGAAGTTTGACGAGCTTCAGGCTCGGTTTTGGGAGTTGGAGGAGAGGTTCGAGATTGCAGAGGAGAAGGCTAAATCAGTAGCTGATGAGCACTCCGAGTATGAGGAGGTCATTCATCGAAGTGGAGGGATGACTATCTCCGAGGTCGAAGCTAAATTTGTTGAGACCGCGCCCGTTGTGCGAGTACATGCATGAGTATGGTCGGAACTCACGGAAATTCGGGGCGGTTGCCGACTGAAAAGATGGTAGAGTCTATCAAGACCGTCATAGCTCGCCAACCACGACTTGAGGAGCTGCTTGACCGGTTGCCGAGGCTTCTTCGTCTGCCGGGACTTACGCTGTGCCTCGAGCCTTTTTCTTCTGAGTTTCAAGCTCAAGAGAGACGTTTTCTTGCCCAAGAGAGACGTAGGCCCTCGAGGAGCCGAGGTCGGGTGTTGAGGTATAGAGGTCGAGCTGGCCGAACCTCTGGTGTTGATCGAGGGCGAGGTAGAGTTGGGGGTAGAGTTAGCATAGACGACCTGTTGAACCCTGACTTCTCCAGGGATTGGCTTAGCTTTTCTCAACCTCCTGGTCCTTCGTCGTCCTCATAATGTATTGTTTGCTTCGTATATTATAGTAATAGAGAATGCAATTCTTTGTGGCTTGTGATTTTTATCGTATCAAACACTGCAAATATTTTGTGGCTTGTGTGATTTTGCCTTTGTATCGAACACTGCACTTGGTTTGTGTGATTTTTCTGTATCGAACACTGCACATATTTTGTATCTTGTGTGATTTTACCTTTGTATCGAACATTGCACTTGGCTTGTGTGATTTTTCTGTATCGAACATTGCACATATTTTGTGTCTTGTGTGATTTTGCCTTTGTATCGAACACTGCACATATTTTGTGGCTTGTGTGATTTTGCAAAGGTGTGGGTTCCTTATTTGGTTAGAAGTGTCGCTAGGGGTGGTCCCCTTACGCGCGTTTAGTTCTCCTCCTTAGAGGGTTCTCCTCTGTGGAGGGTTCTCCTCCTCGAAGGGTATTGATTATCCTCCTTAGAGGATTTTGTATGATGGGAAGAGGTTGTATGCATAAATGTCAAATAAAACACGCAATATGAAATAAATAAGAAGATTTTATAATGAAGAGACCGAAAGACAGGACTTAACAAAAAGACACGACTTAACAAAAAAAACACGACACTTATGCAAAATATCTCTTCAGATGAATGATGTGCCACGTATTGGGTATTTGCTCACGAATAAATGGGCGAGCTTATAGGATCCTTTCCCAGTTTCTTGACTCGGTATGGTCCTTCCCAGTGGCTTCTAGTTTGCCTAGCTTAGTAGCTTCTTGACTTCATTATTCAAGCACAAGGTCGCTTACTTGGAACTGTCGGTATTTAACACGCTGGTTATAGTATCGAGCTACTTGTTGCTTGTACCGAGCTTCTCTGATGTAGGTGAGGTCTCTTTTCTCTTCTAGTAGATCCAAGTCAGTTCGTAGATTTTCTTCATTTACTTCGATTGAGAAGTGGATGGTACGGGGGCTCGGCATACCAATATCTGTCGGGATTACGGCTTCGGTTCCATACACTAGACTGTAGGGTATCTCTCCGTTTGATGTCCGAGGTGTCGTACGGTAAGACCATAACACTTATGGTAGGTTTTCCACCCAGTCGCCCTTTACTCGATCGAGGCGAGTTTTGAGTCCTTTCACAATTATCCTATTGGTGACTTGATTCGACCATTTGCTTGAGGATGAGCGACCGAGATGAATCTTTGCTGGACCAAGCTCTTGACACCACTCTTTGAAGACTTTATCCGTGAGCTGCGTCCCATTATCCGAAGCGAGGGCGTGAGGGATGCCAGCGGCACACAATATTCTTCGAGACAAAGTTGAGGCGTTTTGCTCGTGATTTTACGGGGTTCGGCTTCTACCCATTTCGTGAAGTAATCGATGGCGACAATCGAAATTGAAGCGCCTGGAGCCTTGCGAAGGGACCCGCAATGTCGATCCCCATTGAGTGAATGGCGAGGACTTTGCATCTTGACGAGGTCGGTTTGAGGTAGCCTCGACGCGTTTCCATAATTTGGCACCGGACACTTCTTTCGAGGTCAACCGAGTCTTGGAACATCGTTGGTCAATAGTATCCCATCGCATTACTTTCTTTGACGGTCGCGGGGTCGATATAGCTTCCACATGATCCCTCATGCACTTCTCGTAATGCGTATTCAGCTCGGTGCGGACCAAGGCACCTTAAGAGGTTGGAGGTATGATCTTACATAGAGAATTCCTGCTCAGTATGTATCGTAAAGACTTGCTTAATATTTTTCTAGCCTCGAGTGCATCATGGGGTAGTTCGCCCTTCTCCAAATACTCTCGGATTGGAGTCATCCAGTTAGGTTCTTCATCAGAGATTACGTTGACTTCGGCATCGGTATCATCGATGCTTCATTTTGAACTTCCTCTACTAGCGAGCTTGCTGACGTCGAGGCCAGTTTGCTCAAGGTGTCATCTCGGCTATTCTGATCCCTTGGTATGCGAATCAGTTGGAAGTATGAGAAAGACTGTTGAAGGCTTTAGGCATTTTTGAGGTATTTCTTCATCCTGTTGCCTTTTGCCTCGTACTTTCCCAACATGTGGCTCACTATGACCTGGGAATCACTGTGAACTTGCACGGCTCTATCTTGAGACTTTGAGCTAAGCGAAGTCCTACGATCAAGGCCTCTTATTCCACTTCTTTATTCGTATTTTTGAAGTTAAACCGAAGTGCGTAAGTGATTTCTTGGCCTTCTGGTCCCAAAAGCAAGATGCTGCCCATTACTGTTTTCCTGAGCTCAGTCCACATAAATTTGCCAGCAATTTTGGAGGCTTCTTTGATGAGTTCGGCCGATATTATGCGGAGTAGGCTCGGTGGGCTTGGGCTTTTCATGATTAGCCTCCACAAGGAAGTCGGCTAAGGCGACCTTTGATGGCTTGCGAGGCAAAAGATATATCATGTTCGCTTAACTCAATGGCCCGCTTCGCGATTCTCCACGAAGCTTACGGCCGTCGACACTTGCGAAGTGGATGATCGGTGAGAACACATGGGATGTGCATGGAAGTAAGGACGCGATCTTCTCGCGCATTTACCAATGCAAGGCGAGCTTCTCAAAGGCGATATCTTGTTTAGGCCGCTTTAAGTGCTCGGTGATGAAATACACGGGAGTCGACATCCATTCTCTCTTACCAAAACTGCACTTATGGTTTCGTCCGAAGTCGCGAGGTATAGTGAAAGGACTTCTCCTTCTTTTGGGACGGATAATGTGGGGAGTTTGGCGAGATAGTTCTTGAGGTCTTCAAAGGCTGACTTATGTTTATCATCCCAAGAGAACTCCGGAGCTTTTTTGAGTATTTTGAAAAAAGGGAGCTGCTTATCCGTGGCTTTGGAAAGGAAGCGACTTAGCCCGGCTATGCAGCCCGTCAATTTATGCACATCGTGAATCATCTTTGGCTCCTTCATCTCCAAAATGGTTTGAAACTTAGACGGGTTGGCTTTTAATCCCTCTTGTGAAACCCAACACCCTAAGAATTTTCCAGACCGAACTGCGAATGTGCACTTCTGGGGGTTTAGCTTTAGGTTTACTTTGCGAAGTAAGCCGAGGATGATTCGGAGGTCGGTAACGCACGTGGCTTCCTCCTTGCTTTTAACGACAATGTCGTCTACGTAAACCTCCATATTACGGCGATGTGAGGGTGAAATATCTTGTCCACCATCCTTTGATAGGTGGCACTGCGTTCTTGAGTCCGAAGGCATTTTCTTATCTGCAAACTACTCAAGTCCGTAATGAAAGCTGTTTTGGAGACATCTTCGTAAGCTCATCGGGACTTGGTGATACCCTTGTATAGATCTAGGAAGCTAAAGACTTCGTGACCAACAAAGCATCAACTTTCTTATCAATGTTGGGGAGGGTAGCGATCCTTGAGCGATGTTTGTTGAGATCGGTGTAATCGATACACATTCGCCAACCTCCTCCTCCCTTCTTGATCATTCTTGGGTTGGCTATCTGGGTCGGATACTTCACTTGAATAATATGCCGCTTTCGAGAGTTGGTGCACCTCGTCATATCGACTGGTTCCTCTGCCGTGAAGATCCATTGCTTTTGGGATGACTTGATATTTGGATCAATGTTGAGCGGTGGGTAATGATACTTGGTGAGACCCGATCATGTCGAGGCGACCAGCGACGTCTCTGTATCCCTTAGGAGTTGGATTATATGTTCTCTCAGATGTGGTACCTCGGTAGAGCCTACTTTGACGACCTTGAGAGGATCGTCCTTGTATAGCTTGACTTCTTCTACCGAGTTGTCGAGAATTGGCGAAGTCTTTTCCTGCTTCGACTCCTTGGGCTTCTGTAATTGCTATGCCTGTGGGTGTTGGGTCGACGTCCCCGCACCTCTTAAGGCAATCTGCATGCATTCTTTGGCTTTTTTCTGATCTCCTCGGATCACAGCCACTCCTCCTCTGGTGGGGATTTTCATTGTCAGGTGGTATCTTGAACACACGCCTCTCGCGCATTGCTTGATCCGCCCTAGTATGACGTTATCTGCGGTATGCATTACCACGAAGAATTGTATCACCTTAGTTGAGCTCGTCGGTGCTTTTCCCACCGTGACGGGAGTTCATAACCCCTCAGGGCGCGTCTTCTTCTCTGAAACTCCTAAGTGGTAGAGGTGCGGTGTGAGGCAGCGCTTTTCTATTCCCAACTTATCGAAGCATTCCTTGAAGATGATGCTTCCGAGCCACCACTATCAGCGTATATCGCCGAACTAGCTTGTTGGCGATTACTGCTTGTATTATCATGGCGTCCTGGTGAGGCACTATGGCTGGTACAGGATCGCTTTCAGAAAAAGTAATGGCCTCGTCCTTCTTGAACCTCTTGTTTACAGGTTCGTTGGTTCGTGGACTTCTGGCTTCGGCTTTTATTGAGGACTTCGTAATGCCTCGTGGGAGCCCCGTGATGGTGGAGATGAATCCATCGTATTGGGGCTCGTCGTCACCTTCTTTGTCGGTGTCTTGCCTTGCTTTTTTGTGAGGGGCGCAGTTCCCCTTGTTTCTTGATGGCTTCCGCTTTTTATCACCTCGGCGGGGAGCCTCATGCCGACCCTGTCCCTGGTACCTCTTAAGGGTCCCGTCCCGTACTAACTTTTCGATATCTTCCATGAGGTCTCTGCATTCTTCCGTGTCGTGCCCATTATCCTCATGGAAGGCGGTGCTTATCTTTAGACCGGTAGCTTTGATCTCCCTAGCATGGGCGGGTTTCTCGAACATGTCCGTATGGAGCTCGTAAATCTCCGCTCTTGTTTTTATCGGGGGTATCTTTGAGGTCATTACGGGTAGCGGTGGATTACGAATTGGGACGCGCCCGAGCACAGACTCAATAGTGTCACGTTGTATTCTTTCCAGGCACTTTGTCTCTTTTGGCTTGGGTCTCCTTGACCATCTTGTTTCCTCTTCTTGTCAGAGGGCTCGGACTTGTCAGCATCTCGCTTCTTCCTGTCTGCTTTGTCCGCTTTAGCGAACCGATCCGCTATGCGCCATAGCTCCGACGCAGTATGGGGCTCGTACTTGACGATCTCCCTATACAAGGCCCCCGACAAGATGCCGTTTTGGAAAGCCGATATGATAAGGAGGTCGTTTACATCCTCGACCCTTAAGCATTCCTTGTTGAAACTCGTCGTAAAGTCGTGATGGACTCACCTCGGCTTTGCCTCACGGTGAGGAGGCGAGCAGGTGGTTTTAGACTCAGCTTTTTGGAAGAACCTTGATGGAAGGCTTCCATTAGGTCTCGGTAAGATCCGATCTTGCCGGGAGGTAGGCTGTCTAACCACCGTGGCGTTGTCGACCGAAGCTCGGGAACGGCTTACATATGAATGGTGTTGGGCGTTGGTTGATCATGTTGTCTTGGAATTGTGAAAGGAAGTTCTGCGGATCCCGCGATCCGTCGTAAAGGCGATGCTCGGCTGCAGCCTTATCTGGGATAGGGTGTCAAGTATCTCGTTGGAGAAAGGGGTGACGATCTTCCCATATCCATCAAATCCGCCTTCCGGATGTCGAGTTTGTCGGTCGGACTCGTTATAATTACGAGGATCAACCTCGCGGTGCTCGTACTGACCTACCCCGCGTTGCCTATCCCTTGTATGGTCAGTTTGGAAACCGACTCTCGTAGAGGCATTGTGGGCAGCGCGAGCGCCTATCATCCGTAGGCTGGGGGATTCACCTCGCTGTGCCGCCTCGTCCCTCAACGAGGCTTCGGCGTCCTCTTCGTGATGGTGCCGACCTTGTTCTCGGCTGAGGTACTGGAGGAAGCTTTCTTTGTTCTTCTCTAGGAAACCTTTAACCGCCTCGTCGAGGTTTATCTGCGGTGTTTGGAGTTCCCCTCTGTTGCTACGATCTCCTTCGTCGCGGCGGTCTTCTTCTTCACGTAGGATTGGGTGGCCTCGCTCATCGAGGCTTTGCACGTGCCCTTCGGGGGTTGTGTCTCTCACCGGGCTTTTCCCACGCCGGGTTTGACGCGCCCTGCCGCCGTTGTTGTCGCCGGTAACAGCTCTGGAGGTAACGCTTCTTGTATTCATTGTCGTGATTATTTCCCTGTAAGTGGAGGTTGATCGAAAACACAAAATTTCGTTTCCCACAGACGGCGCCAGTGATCGATCTTAACTTAGCAGGGTAATAAATGCAGTAAAGAACACAAGAGATTTACATGGTTCGATCTTTAAAATAGATCTACGTCCACGGAGCAGGAGAGCGAGAGTATTGTATTAAGCTTGTGAGTCGTAATTACAAATAGTGTAGCCGCCCTTTCTCCTAATCTAGCCTCTATTTATAAACCTTCATATTGAGTTTAACTCTAATACAAAGTCTAACAAGATAAGGATTCATTTAGCTTATCCTAATCTCCTTTATGATAGGATCCGATCTCTTATATCCGTTGTAAAGATTTCATAAGATCCGATCTTTTACATCTCCTATTTATCCGAGTTGCAGTTGATTGAGTCTTCTTGGGCCGAACTATCATAGGCGAACTTCATTGACGGTCTTGCCAATTATATTGGGCGCGATCTTCAAGCAATAGTTGGTAGTATCCTATCAGTTACATTTTGTACAATTGAATTAAAGAAATGGGAGAAACACAACAAGCTGCATAAATGTAGCATATTATATATCCAACGAATTTAGTTATTGTTTTATCAAAGGTGATATAAGCAAAAAGTGACTGTCTGATTTTCTGCATGCACTAATTCAAACTCGGAAAAAAATATCAAATGCCAAAAGGCAGAAAAGAAGAAAGAAGTTTACCGGAACCCCACTAATTAATGGCCGATTGCTGATCTCAAGATCGAATTTTAAGAAATAGATGCCTTTTATAGTCAAAAGGGTAACGGACAAAAACTGTTTACATCAACATCTGAAGTCACAAAACAACATTTGATCTTCGGTTACTCCAAGAATGCTAGCTTAAGGGCTGTCTGTTGTCAGGAAATATTCTAATTTTGGCTATCAAATATTGTCGAATTTAGTTAGAGAATGATTTGAGTATATACTATTTTGTGGTCTAGGATCTTGGATTCTACGAGAGGGCGTCACGAATCATACAAATTTTTTGTTTGGGTTATTGGAGCTTTATTATATTATTGGTCTGAGAAGTGGAAACAAGCAGCTCAACCCACCCAAAATTATTTTTTCACATTTAATTTTTTACCAAATATTTTAGATACTGACTGGTTTAATTATGATATTGAGAATATTTTTAGGATGTCATTGAGACGATAGAATGAGATAAGAATGAATTATTAATTGGTTTTTCTCATATTCATTCACATTCCAATGTTTGACATGTTTTAAAATTGAAATCTCCATGTTTGATGAAATCACATTCACATTCCCTCTACCCTCATAGCCCATAGGTTTGATCATTCTCATTGAACCAAAACAACTAATAATATGATATTTTTACATGCAATTATGTTTGATAATATTACATTTTTATATTTAGCAAAAATAGTTTGACGATTATTTAGTTTAAATAATTTATACTCATTATATTATTGACAATTAATATTACATTATTTTAAAAAAACATCGATTTATTAAGATTGATATTTTATTTAGTTATATTGGTGTTACAATTTAAGATTCATGAAAAAACAATTACTTTATTGGTGTTTAAGGGAAAATTGCAATAAATTGTAACACCAATGACATTATTGCAATAAACTTTTTTTTTGTCATTAAATCTGAAATTTTAATGGCGCGTCACGGTCTTGACTCGAACAGGGACCTTTGAGCTTCGTCGTTAACCACTCTACAACTGTTAGTAACACACACACACAATTGCAATAAACTTTTATATCCGTGTATAGGGGTAATCACAATAAATTGTAACACCAAACACCAATAATGTTATTAGTGTTACAATTTAAGTTCATGAAAAAAAAAATCAAACTAGGATCAAAGTTCATGAATTTGTTGGCAATAATACCCCCCGCCAAAATTGGAATATCACATTTTAATCCATATAAGTAAATAAAATTATTATTATTTTTGGGTCTTGTCTGATTTTAAAGTTTATCATGTCAAACTCAATACCACTGCGCCAACACACACACAAATTATTTTCTTTTATTACATGTCAAACTCAATAGCGCTTGCAGCTCCTCTTTTCCAAAAAAAAATTCTTTGATTGTCAAAATTACTAACAGTCTTATATCAAGTTCAAATTTGTTGCTATTCCTCATTCTCCTTTGATCCTTTTATTTTCCACCTTAGAATTGTGTTTTTGTTTAGGGTTATATTCTTATATAAGAAGTTATGATTTGAGTTTTTTGGGGATAACTAACTTCTTTTCCTTCATACTTACAGCTTACAATTTATATTTATAGTGATTTTATTATTATTGATATATGGATTATTTGTTTTAATATATATATATATATATATATATATGTTAATTTGTGTTTTTCAATTGTCACTTAGGTTTTAGTATGTGAATTATTAAAAGATAGTTGCTATAATTACTTGATTAAACATTCATAGTTCAAGATAATTAACAATCTAAACTCATAATTCTTTGTGGATCTATTTTATTTTATTTTTCTAGATAGATTTTACTATTTCGTGGTGAATGTGAATTTTTGAATGAAAAAATACATTAATTTTCCACTTATTTATATGTTAATTAAGCTTTCACACTACTATGTTTGGAAAATCGTTTTTGGAAATAAATATCATTAACAATTCGCTATGTAATCTAATGAAAGACAAACTATATACATAATGATACTGATACCATATTACCTTATATTGAGAAATACTCCATTTGTTCTTTTTAAGTGTCATATTAGTATTTTTTTTAATAAATGTCCCAGTTCGTAATTTGAGAATAAAATTATAATATATTTCTTATTTACTTATATTAAATACTATTAGAATTTGATAATTAATTGTATGAATGCATTTATTATGGTAATTGATGAGGTTACAAATATAAATTTATCTATTTTCTTGGTTTGTGCGATTTAACAACACGGACACTTAAAATAGAACGAAAAGAGTATGTATTCGATTTAACAACACGAACACACACATATAAAGGAACGAAAAGAGTATGTATTCGAATTATATTATTAATGAAGTGGGAGGAGATCAACTTTAAGTATTGATTAATATAAAAGTATAGTTTTATCAAAAATCTTCTTAACTTGTAATTTAGTATTTGATGTCCAGCATTTCCCAAGGTAGATGGAGCGACATTGTTGAGGAAGATGATCCTCTCAACACCCATGTCCGATAGATAAATTTTCGTACCAGGTTTCGTGTTTGGACTTTGCTCGATTCTTTGATGATGGAGACTCCATTTATGGTAATCTGTTCACATAGCATGGAATTTGCTCGTCACGAGGCACTCTTTTCTTTCAACTTTCAGCAAATTTGGGACAATAATGAATAACTCATGTGTGTTCTTCGTTGGATCCCTCTTATTGCTCAAGATTTGTATTTTCCATTTAGTTTTAGATTTTATACTCGGACAAGTTTCCTTTTTTTCTTCACCAAAATTTTTGACACTGAGTTTTCGCCTTTGGAGGTTTTAGTGAGGCTCGACCCTTGAACAATCCAGTTTTGTGATCTCCTCGGTTTTTCAAGTTCTCTTGTTACACACCCCCACAACTCCACACTATATCACATTTTTGAAGCTCAGACAAATGTACCCCTGCTTCTTCGAACGATACATCCGTCTGCTTCAATTTCAACACCCCTCTATTTGAGCACAAAACAGAACGACCGAGAAGCCTCAGATCCAACACTAATGGTTCGGATCTTGAATTTGTGCAGCACAGGTTTGTACAAAAATTGATGCAATTTTCCTTTTTTTGGCAAGATTCCACCTCCTTCCAACAGACGGTTCTAATGAGAATTTTTACTTTTTTTTGTACCATGGATGTGCTTCGAATCCGCTGTTTTGTGTGGATAACTTCGATAGCCCAGGTTTGACGAACCCTAGCTGAACGAGGTAAAAGACAGCTTTCTTCATTACACATCATAAAGCGATTAATGCAGGGGTTCTTCAATATATTTCAAATTTCAATTTTTATGCGTCTTCAATATATTTCAAATTTCAAATTTCACATCATAAAGCGATTAATGCAGGGATTCTGATATACTGTCTGTGGTGGTTGTTCTTGCTGTAGTTAATTGAGTCAAAATCTGTTCATGAAGAATGAAATATCCGTGGAATAGTGTTGCAGTAGTTATATTTGTGAAACCACAATTTACTCTGCATATGAGTGGTATGCTCGAAAGTGTTTGTAATTCTCTTTCCTTTTTGTTGTAGTTTTGGCATGAAAAGATAAGACACAGTTATATAGTTTTCGCATGTTCTGCAAAACCGAAGAAATCAAGACTAATCGATTTTGTGTTCTGTGAAGGGGTAGCTTTTCTGTTTTGTTTTCATTTGTTATGCAAAACAGAAAAAGTGTTCTGTGAAGGGGTAGCTTTTGTGTTTTGTTTTCATTTCTTTTGAATTTTGAGAATAGTTGGTCTTCAGGAAATTGTTACTAGCAGTAGCAGTTTAGCAAAATCGCCTTGCCATATTTCTGCGGATAGTTTGCTATATGTATATGTATAATTTCTACGTGACATATTGCTATTGATTGTTATTCTTGGAAAATGATACAGAAACCATCCAAAATAACACACCTGAATAAAAAGGGCCACTTGATTTGGTCCGTGCCAACTAAAATTTACTCGTACTAACTGGAATCACCTAACAGATTTCACCATTATCTATGCTGCTGAGGCATAGATAATGAAATATGAAATTATAACTTATTCTTTGTCTGGTTTCATCATGATGAAAAATTGTTGTTAGAATACAATTTGTTGGCTCATACGAGCATTACTCAATTTCTTTTTCTGGTTTCACCATTATTCCAGATTTCACCATTGTTGTTAAATAAAGATGAAAAATTGCACAGTGGCAGAAATAGTTGCAAAGTTATTAGCAATACATATTCTTTGTCTGGTTTCATCATGATATGAAATATGAAATTACAACTTAAGTCAACTTCACTTTGGCCAATAATAATATTGAAATGAGCAAATCCTCTGGAACATCACATGTCTGTGAATCTATAGTGAAATATAAAAATATGACAGCAAGAGTAATCCCACAAACTGCCGAGGTCGATATTTAGATCTTAGAATACAATTTGTTGGCTCGCATTACTCAGTTTCTTTTTAACTTGGGCATGATTCTCGATCGTTAACTTTACATACTGTCATGATTCCGAATACAAAATGAAAAGACATCATCGACATCATGATATTTAAATAAATTGCTGAGGCGACAAGTATATTGCTATAAATACCTCAGCAAATCAGTTATGTCCTAAGACATTAGTCATATTACCTGGCATTGAGCTCATGTGAAGGAACAGCAGCTAAATAATTGAAAATTGTGATAAATCATCGCAGTTATTCATTGAAAGACTTCACATAGATAATACATTGGGATACACATGTACATAATTGGCCATCTTACTTAAGTGTGACAAAAACAAAAAAAGCAGAAATCTTGATTGTATTTCATGTTTTGATTGTTTAGGTTCGATAAGGATTGTGTTTTTCTTTCTTGGAATGGGTATTCAATTATATAGTTTAGATCTCATAACAAGATTTATATATGTGAGTCTTATTAACATTTTTTCATAAGCTTGTTCATTATGCTGCAATATTGGGAAAAGGGGAAAAAGGAGTCTATATAGTTTAGATCTCAAAACATGATTTTGCAAGGCCTCAATTTCGGCCTCGTATATAGTTTACGAGTAGTTGCTTAGAACATCAATACATTATTTTAAGCAAATGAATATGTATAAGACTCACATATAAGGGCTACCAAACGAACCCATATATAACTTGTTCACAGAAGGAAAATTCACTAGGGTATTTCGATTGCATTTTTACTTGTTCTTTGTGGCTGCCTAATTTTTGAAGTGTTGGTTTATGTGCTATCAAAACTTCTTCGATTCAAAAGACTATAACAACTGTGCTTGCTGACTTATGTTTCGACTTACCATGTTATGATAATATAGTAATCTTCACTCGATGGCACCTTTGTTGCAGCGGGGCGGCTTGCCTCGAGGCGCCAAAGCGGCGGCCGAAATCTCCCAGGCGACCGCCAGACGCAAGCCTCACCGACCGCATCGGTGCGCCTCGGTCTTCAGAGGCGGCGCTTTCGCACTGAGGCGGAGAAGAGGCGGGTTTAAGCAAAATTGGACTCCAATTTTCGTTTTGAGCCCAAATTAGAGGAGCCCAGACGAAATTAAGACTAAGCCCAACCCTAATCTGAGATTAATCACAAAAATTTAAAAAAGAAGAAGAAGAAATTGAAGAAATTTGAAAAAGCGAAGAAAGCGCTTTGCATTCTTCGTAGCCACCGCCGCCCTATCATGGGTCGTCGATCAAGCATGACACCACGCCCCATCGCCCTTTGTGTGTGTGTTTGTGTGTGCGTGCGTCTGTCTGTGTGTGTTTGTGTGTCTTTGTGTGAAGTTTGAACTGTGAAGTGTGTGAAGTGAACACTGAATATTCATGTATTGTTGTATCTGAAATAATAATATTAATAGCTAGCTTCGAGTGAAGACTAGACTTTACGTGAATAAATATATGTCATGTTGCATGTGTCTTGTACATGTGCATGTGTCGGTGTGACTTTATACACGATGGCGTGTACTTTTGCTAGTGAAATTAAATCTTTATAATCTTTTACACCCAACAATAACCACCCTCAAGCTACTCTTTCATATTTCCTCGATTTTTTATGCATAAATTTTATTTTATACTTTATTTATAATTTTTTGATTTTTTTATTCTTTATTATCGTTTATTGTCGAGGCTTACGCCTCGGACCGCCTTGAGGCTTACCGCCTCGCCTCAAAAAGGTAAAACGCCTCACTCCCGCTTCACGCTTTTTACAACATTGCACATAACATTGTGTGTTTATATGCAGAAATCAATTGCAGTTTACTGTTGAAATCTTTAACATGCCGCATAACGTGGATAGACGTGCATCCATTTACCTATTGATAGAAGAGATCTTGCATCAATACATACTCGATATGTTTTTTATAATTGACCTCCTAGTTAGGATCACAACAAGGAAAAGAAAGCGTAGCTCGATGGGCCGACCATATTGTATGATTCATAGGATTCGGATCGGGTTAAACACCGCAAAGAATGGTAGGAGTTTGTGATCTGATTGCATTCTAAATCTTGAATGGGCATAACACTTTTAGTAGACTTTGTCTATTATTACGAGAGATAGGAGGTTTGAGCGACGGAAATATGTTAGTGTTGAAGAGCAAGTGGCAATGTTCACGGGTGATACGGCACATCACAAGAAAAATAGAATTGTTAAATTTGACTTACGGAGGTCGGGCGAACAATCTCCTACTATGTTCATGTTGTTTTAAAAGCTATTTTAAAGCTACATGAAATATTATTGGTCAAACCCAACTCATGTACCGTAGGATTGCATTGATCCAAGATGGAAGCTAATGGCTTGTGCAACTCATCTTCATTGCGCACTCATCTTCATTGCGCACTTGGATCAATGGATTGCATTGATCCAAGTGTTGAAGAGCAAGTGGCAATGGAATATTATTGGTCAAACCCACTCATGTTGGCTTGCGCAACTCATCTTCATTTCTACTTTTACATCAATACATGCGCTGTGAAGCTAATGCCTCGAAAGTGATAAATTTAAGTATGAATACCACCATGCATATAATTTAACACTGCGTAATTCTCCACATTTTTTTCGTTATTTCTGTGGCAATTTGGACTAGAATAGACCGAGCCATACATAAATGGAAAATAAAAACCCATCATCCTCATCCTCAACACATTATAGATGCCCTAATTTGGGTATCCGACGAATTACGATTCAAATTTCCAAAATCAATGTCTGCGGTATTGATAGTACAAATAATGTGTAATTTTGCTCCAACAAGACAGAATCCCTAAATCGAACACCTAGATATCAAATAAACCCAAAATATCTCATGTATTTCTACCTAATCGATGACCCATATGGCGCAAAGTTGCTGATGTTTGGAATAGACAGTACAATGCTAACCTTCATGCGTAGAACTCATCGAAGCAGGTGAAAGAAGAGAAGAACAAAACGCTGCTTCAGATCGTCTCCCAGCTTTCCCCTTCACGGCGTAGATGGTTGGCTCCAGCAGATTGAATGCGCGCAATGGGGTACAGAAGAGTAGTTCTAATGAGAAATATAGTTTAGGGTAGAATTGTCATTTTTTATTTGTCATAAGGTTACGTTTGTCATTTCTATTCTTAATCTATATTTTTAACTAATGTACCAAACAAACAAGTTTGCTATCTATATTTTTATATCTTATCTACCAAACAATAAGATACGATACCAATCTACCATTATCTACAATACACATCATATTCTTATATATCTGAACATATCTAAACATATCTACCAAATGAGCCCTTAGTATTTTATAAGTTAGACTTATTGTTTTTTATGCTATTATTAAACTGGCCGACAAAAATTATTTTGAACTCTTCATTGACCTTGGACATAAACAAAATAAATAAATAATCCTAAATTGTACGCTAACTATTAGTTTCATCCAATGGCGTGTACTATTTTGGTGTAGTTTGCACTAAAATAACTGAATAAATAAATATTTCAACTCGAATGATATGCACTAACTGCTACACTAAAAAACTATATACTGTGTGTGTTGGCCTAGTGGTAGAGTGGTTAATACCCAAGGCCAAAGGTCTCGGGTTCGAGTCCACCGTGACGCAGCCTTTAAAATTTCTGTATTAATTAACCAAAAAAAAAATTGTTAAAAAAAAAAAAATTAAAGAAAAAAAATAAAAAACTATATACTTAATTGTATCATCTCAAGCATTAGACTAGGAAGTCATGCGACTCTCCTCTACTAAATTCAATGCGGGTGAAGCTTTGGAGTGAGGCGGATATAAAATTGTTGGCAATCATAAGACCATATAATATAATATTTCTGAAAACGTCACTATCTTGAATTAGGTGGAATTTTTACATGAAAATCAAATTAAGAAGCAAAATCGCTATACTCTACTTTAATGTCTAATTTATAATGTAGACAAATCCATATTATAGCAATTAGCTAGAATTTGAAAATTGTTACCAACATATATTTTAAACTAGCCATATTTTATCTAAGTATAAAAGAGCTACCATTATTAATAAATATTCAACATTAACTTATGACTGAATCAGCTGATAAATATCAAATCAACTTCGGTCAGGTAATATACTCGATGATTGGTCACAAACGTACTTATAATATGATGAATCTAGCTATGTGAGTGTGCGAGATTTATATAAAGCAATAAAGAACACTCGGGCTTTTTACGTGGTTCGATCGTTAACGAGATCTCGTCCCACGAGGAATGATTCCTCAATACTTTTACTAGCGCTCTTCGTAGAGTATTGGTTATGCCTTTGTATTCGATGAAATTGCTAACCTCCTAACATCGCTTTTCCTTCTATTTATACAGACTTCGACTTTGCCCACGGCCGCCCCCGACCTCTCCATTGGTCGTGGTGTGACTCTTCCTCCGGCATGCCCTCCATTGGCGGGCCGGGACCTTTCGTCTTCGTGCGCCACGTGGAGGTGGCGCGCACGCGTCGCCCGTCCGGTCGTCGATCCCTGAACGCGTCGCCTCGCCACTTCTCCGTCGCCTTTGTGTGTGTGTTTGTGTGTGCGTCGTCATGCTGTGTGTTTGTGTGTGTTTGTGTGAAGTTTGAGCGTGAAGTGTGTGAAGTGAACCTTGAATATTCATGTATTGTTGTATCGAAATAATAATATTAATAGCTAGCTTCGGTGAAGACTAGACTTTACGTGAATAAATATATGTCTGTTGCATTGTCTTGTCATGTGCATGTGTCGATTGTGACTTTATACGATGGCGTGTACTTTGCTAGTGAAATTAAATCTTTATAATCTTTTACACGCAACAACAACCACCCTCACTACTCTTTCATATTTCCTCGATTTTTATGCATAAATTTTATTTTATACTTTATTTATAATTTTTGATTTTTATTCTTTATTATCGTTTATTGTAGGACTTACGCCTCGGATCGCCTCGAGCTTACCTGCGCCTCAAAAGTTAAAGCCTCCTCGCTTCACGCTTTTCTACAACATTGGATGGCACATAACATTGTGTGTTTATATGCAAATCAATTGCAGTTCTTTGTTGAAATCTTTAACATGCCATGCGTGGATAGAGCGTGCATCCATTTACCTATTGATAGAAGAGATCTTGCATCAATACATACTCGATATGTTTTTATAATTGACCTCCTAGTTAGGATCACAACAAGGAAAAGCGTACCCTTACAAAAATCGATGGATTATCTTACTCGGACGGATTAGCGGATAAGGAATTCGATCGGGGTCGTGAGACATGCGGGATTTCGATGCGACGGAATAATAGTCTAATGTTTTTTAACGATCGAGACATATCCGTCGTTAACATAATTGGGATTTTTTCTAGCGGATAACATTAACGATTTCCGTCGTAATCGATCAGTATTAATTTAACGACGGACATATCCGTCGTTAATTTAATAAATTTTTTTATTTCATTTACGACGGATTAGAAATTAGAGCTATCCTTCGTTAAACATTATAGTCGTATATTATTAGTTTGTTAAATTTTATTTTGACGTGACTAAATCGTTGGAATGTGCGTTAAATTAGTGTTAATTCAAAATTCTCGTTACGAGGATTCATACACGGATAATCGATCGCTTCTCCGCGCAATGTTATCGTATAATGTTTATCGTGTTACGCGATTGTGCGTCGTTAACTTTCCTCGTACTTCTTATTGTCGTCTTTTATGATACCGACGTAAATTCGCGTAACCGCCAAAAGTTATCACGATTCCCATCTTCGCTCTGACATTGACCACCTACTGCCCGCCTTGGCACCGTTGCTGCGTCGCCGCCGACCCACTGTCCACCAGCCTTCGCCGCCTCCCCAGCCGCTGCCCTGCCTCCAGCCGCCTTGCTTTACCTATTTTCCCTCCGCACTATTTTATCACCATCCTTATCCCCATTATTCCCTGCTCGCCGATCTGTACATGCGCAATCGTCTGCCACTATGCCGCCATGCCCCTGCCGGTCGTCAGTCTGGTTGGTTTGTTTGGTTTTTATTTTGTTATATATTTGTTATATATATTGAATTGATAGTGAAATTATTATATGATGTATTAATTGATAGTGAAAATATTATATATGATATTGAATTGATAGTGAAAATATTATATATGATGCATTGAATTGATAGTGAAAATTGAATTGAGTTTACGAATTGATAGTGAAAATGATGCATTGAATCTTAGTCTTGTGATTTGGGCTTGTGAAATTGATAAGCTTGGATGTGAAGTGGGATGATAAATTCATCGTTTCAGTGAGTTAGCATGCGCATATGTGGTGTTTGATAAAAATGTTTGCGAAATTGATAAGCTTGGTGTGAATATGTTTAACTTGGATGAATTGGGATGATAAATTCATCATTTAGTGAGATGTTTTGAGTTGTTAAGTGTATAATTATGCCACCATATCGGGTTAAGCCATATTGTATGATTCATAGGATTCGGATCGGGTTAAACACGAGCTCTTGATCTCGATTTTTAGCGTCAGTACTCGAGAAATTTGTACTATCTTCGCCTCGGCGAGCGTTTAGGGTGAGTCGACCCTCGAAAGTGTCGGGGTGGCAAAAGTTTTTCTTTTGAGGGCGATGGGCATCAGATCTACGGTTGGGGGATGGGTAAAGTAGCGGATATAAAACTTAAGCCCCTCGGTGGGTAGAGGATCATTCAACACGGTCGGTGAAGTTTCTCTAGAATTCACGGGGCGGCCTTAATGATGCGGGCTGAGGTGTGCACGGTCGCGAGCTCGGGGACGGGGTCAGGTGGGTGAGGCACCCTCTCTTCTCGTTCTTATAGGTTCGACCTCTCTTTGACTAGCGATTTTCTTACGTATTGCGGTGAAGCTTAAGCACCTGAAAGGAGGTCGGCAGTGACCTCGTCTCGTCTGCACCGGTGGAAGGCAGAGCCTTCTAAAAGAGGGCAAGGTGGTGGGCCCACCCATGGCCGTGGTGGTGGAACACCTCGGCGATCTGTGAAGGGTCATGACCGATCTCGAGATCGGGCCTTGAGGTGAGGTCAGTGCCCGTGATTCGCCTTGAGTGCCGATCTCCGCGATCTTACGCCCTTGCCTAGTTTTTTTTTTTTTTTTTTTTTTTTTTTTTTTTTTTTTTGCTACTAATCGTTTGATTTGCGGGACCTGCCCTTGATCGCGGCGAGATCGCGCATGGCCGATGTTGTTGCATCCGGCACGGTGGGAGAGAAAGGCGGCGCGTGAGTCTCATTGGTGGTCGCGAGGAAGGAGGTGGAGGTTGCAGAGGCGTTTCTTGAGGCCTTCTGAGGGAGAAGGGCCGTCTTGTCTGCGGGAGGCCCGTTGAGGTGGAGTGCGCTCGGGAGGAGGTGGCCGATGCGGAGAAGAGGCGGGCTGATCGGACAGAGTGCTTTCTTTGGCGGGCGAGGACCCATCTTGAAGGCCTTCGCCCGACAAACTTATCAGTCGAGTCCTTCTCGCCTTTATCTCGATCGGCATTGTGATGAGGCGCGGTGATATCTACCCACGGAGGGTTGGCGGCCACGATGCCCGATTTTGACAAGGCGAAGCACGGTTGGGCGAGATTGATCGTGGCGGTGAACTTGCGGTATGCCGGTGCTTGCCGGCGGCCGCCTTCCCTGTGGTGGAGCTTTAGCCTCCTCTTCGTCGCTCGGCGGCCGAGGCCGTGTTCAATCTGGTGGATGAAGATCACGAGCTTGGGAGCTTACGGCGAGTCGGGGCCGGGCCGAGGGAGGAGGAGGAGGCCGAGTTCGGCTCGGTCGACCAGCAGTGCAGCAGGAGCGAGGCCGGAGGCAGGAGGAGGAGGCGGGAGCCCGGCGAGTTCGGGAGAGGCGAGGTTAGTGGGCTGTTGTAATAAGGTGAACCACCGGGTCGATAGGACCTGAGCCCTTGTAACAAATTTTTCCGTGTCGATAAAAATATTTATCACCTACGAGACTTGTGTTGTCTTTCTATTTATAGCATGCGTCTCGATACTTGGGACTCGACCATGAATTCTTGGCGGTGAAAGGGTCAGGGTGCCTGGCCGAAGGACGAGGAGGTGCAATTTTGGAGGAGTCGGTCTGCGGTGACCCAGTTTTGGCCGCCATGGATGCGAGCTCGGCGTCTTCTTCGAGCGAAGAAGAAGTTGACCGAGGCTGATCGGGAGGTGGCCGCCTCGTGGTGAGCGAGGTCTGAAGTCGAGATCGCAGGGGCCGAGTCCGGAGGCGGACTTATCTGCCGGCGCTATCAGGCGTTTGATGCGGTCGAGGCAACAGGTTGGTGAAGAGGCTCGCTCGGTTGTCGGAGGAGCATGCGAATCTGAGAGGCGATCCGCCCGGCTGGTGGGACTACCATATCCAAGTGACGACCAGAGTCAAAAGCTTCTTGGCGGAGGGCATGGTCTTTGAGGATGAGGAGGGCCCAGCGGAAGAAGTTCAAACTGCGTGAACTCAGTGGTGAATTGATGGAGATGTATGATATCGTCAAAGCGTCGCATGCCGGCGAGCGGCGAGGCAACGGCGGTGTGCCGACCCGATCATAGAAGAACCAGCGGAGGTGGGAGGCTACTCCGATCATGCGAAGTCTTGAGGTTGATGGGTCGGGGCGGACCATCGAGCGATCCTGCGGGGCGGCGGGCGGCGGCAGGGGCCTCGGTCGGCGGGGAGAGCTTGGCGGGGGTCGGTCGTACAGGGGGGTCGGGGTGTGACCTCGGGTGCGTCCCACTCCGGAATGCCCGTCTTGGCGCCGCCCGCTTGAAGTGTCGGGAGCGGGTGAAAATGACCACAGGTCGCTGCTACATTCGGGCTGCCTCGGGCCAGCGCAACCGGGAGGCGGCCGTAGTGATTCGGCCTTATCGGTGGGTCGAAGGCAGAGTTCGTTCGGGCATACAGTCGGCTGGAGATTTTATGAGAGATTGGTGCGGCTTGACAAGTCACAAGCGAGCCGGGAAGCCGAATGAGGCTATGTATAGCATAGGACCTTGTATGTAGATATAAATGTATTTAGACTCGTTTGAAGTGTATATTTTCCCCTTGAGAGGTACAAACATAACTTAGGACTTCGTTTTGGTGGTAAATGTATTTATCTTGTATACATAGGTGTGTATTTTCCCAAATAAAGGGGTATAAGCGAGCTCACGAAGCCGGTTGTCTTGTATATGGCTTGGTACTTTGTTTGTAGTCGTTAATGCATTTAGACTTTGTCTGGGGTGCATATCTTCCCAAATAAAGAGTGCGAGATGGCGAGATCGGTGCGGATGTCGCTTGCATGTAGGCGTCCAACTTAATGGGTGTCTGTATGCTTTGGTGTGGGCGTCCAACTTAATGGTAATGCGCGCTGCGTGTGGGCGTCGACTTAATGGGTGTCTCATGCGCTTTGCGTGTGGGCGTCAACAATGGGTAATCTGTCGCTTACCCTACTAGGTGGGATTTTCATCTTCGTAAGGCGTCCCGCGTGAAGGTTTAGATGTGGTATATCCGAATGGATGTTCACATAGATGTAAGGCGTGGCGAGTGAAATACTCGTTAGGAAAACAAGCGTTTTATTAAACAAGTAAGCAGCATCGCACATCGATCAAAACAATAGGAGGGCTAACATGTGGCGATCTAAAATCAAAGCTATGTAAAATACCTCCTTAGATGAGTTATGTGCGGAGTTAGGGAATAAGTGCCCGGACGGGTGGGGTGAGCTGACTTATAGGCCCTTTGCGAGGTCTCGTGAGCGCGTGGGGTCCTTCCATGTCGGATCAAGCTTGTTAAGGCGCTCGGCTCGGCTTGCTTCATTATTCAGTAGGACGAGGTGCTTACTCGGGTGTGGAGGCCTTTACTCTCTTGTTGTAGTGGCGTGCGACACAGCTCTTGTGCTTGGCCGTTTATGAAGGCGAGCTCGCTTTCTCCTCGAGGCGTCGAGGTTGGCCGGGTCTTTCGTTCGGCTTGGTCGAGTGGAAGTCACGAGGGCTTGGCGCCGATCTCGGCCGGTATGGCGGCCTCGGTGCCGTGAACCCGGTAAAGGGTTTCCGTCGCCGTCAGGGTGTGGTCTGTGGGACCCGGAGGACTTGAGGAGATTTTCACCCGATCGCTTTAGCTCGATCCGGCCTCTTGATCCTTGTATGATCGTGCGGTTCGTCGCCCGGTGCGACCATTTGCTTGCGGGTGTGCGACCGAGGTGAAGCGTTGATCGATCTGAAGCTCTTCACGCCTCCTCAAAGTTTTGTCGATGAATTGGGTGCGGTTGTCGAGACCGGGATGTGCGGTATGCGAGCGGCGACTATATTTTCCACACAAAGGTTTGAATCATA
The DNA here is from genome assembly GCA_036937905.1 of Salvia rosmarinus. Taxonomy (NCBI): domain Eukaryota; kingdom Viridiplantae; phylum Streptophyta; class Magnoliopsida; order Lamiales; family Lamiaceae; genus Salvia; species Salvia rosmarinus. The sequence continues at coordinate 78,042,170 of CM072813.1, read as the reverse complement.
CGCTCGTGAGGCTCGAAAGTGGCTCGGCCTCGACCCGTTTTGTGAAGTAGTCTATGGCTACGACTAAATATCGGTGACACGGTGCTCGATCGAGCAGACCCACGATGTCGATCCCCTTGCATGAAGGCCACGGACTCTGCGGTACTCAAATCGATCGGGCGGCTTTTGTTGTGGAGTGGATCGGCATTTTGGCACTTCTTGGCGAGCTCGGCCGAATCTTGCGGTGGGCGGTGAGTATCCGACCTCGGCGTCTTTGAAAGTGCTCGCGACCGATGTGGCTTCATGAGACCCCGGTGAATTCGTTGAGCACATAGTCGGCTATACGGCAGAAGCATCTCGGGAGGGTTGAAGGTAAGACTTCCGGTGAGGCGCCCTCGTGCATGAGATATACAGGATTTTGCCATCATCTTTTTGGCTTGAGCCGATCTGAAGGTAGTGCGTCGTGTTCGGTAGGCCTTGGGAGACATCCAGTCGGCTCTATCTCGGTGATGATGCGGCGTGGGACTCCGCTATGTACGGAGCGGATCTCCTCTTGGTGGACTTGTTGGCAGCGCACTAGCTTCTTGGGGGCGTCGGCCATTGTTTTTCCTCGGGGATTCGGTGGATCTTTGAAGTACTGAGCAGTCAACATCTCCTTTGCCTTCTCGGTATTGTTTCATTCGGTCTCCTTGGCCTCGTGTTTGCCTAACACAGTTCGCGACGACACAGGAATCGCCAAGATTTGGATCTCATCCACCTCGGCTCATTAGCGGTAGTCCGAAGATTGGGCCTCATACTCCACCTCGTTGTTGGTGGTCGGGAAGGTGGCCGGTGCGTGGGTGACTTCCCTTGCTCTGGGCCGAGGAAGAATGCCCGCTCATTGCCCATTTGCACGAGGCTCAGTCCACGTACATCTGCCGGCAACCATCGGTGGGTGAGGTCCGGTTCCTCCGTGCGGTGGGATGACCGAGGTGGGCGTTGGAGGAGCTAATCTTAGCGGTCGGGCCAGACTCGATAAACTTGGCCTACCGAAATCGGCGAGCTTGCCGCTTTTATGGCGATGCAGGGGATCACGAGATATCGTGCTCGCCAAGCTCGAGGCCCACAGGCTGTCGTCCGGATGATTCGAGGTTTTGACAAGACTTGCCTCGGGGGTAGGTCGGTCGATACACAGATGGAGTGAGCTTCAAGTAGGGTCGGAGCCGTCGCTTAGCATTCACCGATGTCGGTGCTACCTTTTGAGGCGGTGTACCTTGTCTCGGTCCTTTGAGTGCTCGGTGATGAAGTAGATAGGAAGGCTGCCGTCAGACCTCGTCCCGCTTTTGATGCCGCCTTGATCGCCTCGTCCGAGGCGGCAATCTGAGGAGAGGTTCGCCTCTTTTGGGGGCGGTCGAGGTGGGCGGTCGGTAGTACTCCTTCGGTGTGTGGGCGGTGGTGCTCTTCCCGCCACGCGAGTCAGGGCCCTCCTCAAGATTTTAAAGAAGGGCTAACTTCTTGGCGGCGGGAGAGGAACCTCTTGAGGCGGCGGGCACCGGTAAGTTGTGGACCTCATGAATGGTTTTGGCACTTGCATGTCGAGCACCGTCTTTACCTTGGTGGGGTTCGCCTTCAAGCCTTCTTGGAAACCCAACACCCAAGAATTTCCCGTTTTACCATGAGCGTGCATTTTGGGGTTAAGTTTGAGGTTGGCCGACACGAGGAGTTGGAGGATGGTCTTGGGGTCGTCGGTAGCAGACTCTCCATTTTCGACTCTTGACTACTATGTCGTCGGCGTAGACCTCGGCGATCTCCCGATGTGGTCTTTGAATGTTGCATCCACCATCCTACGGTAAGTAGCCCGGCGTTCTTGAGGCGAAGGGCATCTTCGATCTGTAAAGGCAAAGTCGGTGATGAATCGGTCTTTGGTGCGTCCTCCGGACTCATCGAGGTTTGGTGGTACCCGCATATAGATCCGGGAAAATTTGAACATCTCGTGGCCCACCAATGCCTCCACCTTCTTGTCGATATCGGGGAGGGTAGCAATCTTTAGGCGATCTTGTTGAGGTCGGTATAATCGGCCTTTATCGCCGCCCTCCGTCGGGCTTCGGACCACCGGCTGGATTAGCCATCAGTCGGGTGTTTGACCTCGAACAAGATCTTGGCCTTGAAGTTGAGTCACCTCGTCCCTAATGACTGGCTGCGCTCGCCATGAATATCCTTTTCTTCTCGCGGATGGCTTGGTGGCGGGTCGATGTTGAGGCGGTGAGTTATGAGCTCGGGTGACCCCGGTCATATCTAGCGGGGACCAAGCAAACACGTCCTTATATTCTTTCGAAGTCGTATGACGTCTTGCGGACGTCCGCCGGGCCACAGGTGCCGACACGGATGACCTTGAAGGATCGTCGTCGTATAGTTGGAGGCCTCGGTCGGTCGTCCGGTGTCGGTCTCAGGGGCTCGATAATTGCTATGCACAGGCGAGGCCGCGTCTTGGGTTGAGTCGTAGGCGTTCTTTTCTTTGCCGTTTGGTCTCCACGGATCTTGAGCACTCCACGGGTGGGAATCTTGACGGTGGTGGTAGGCCGAGCAGACGGCCTTGGTGGCGTCTGACCAATCTCTCAGGATGATGTTGTGCGGAGAGGGAGCTCGGACCGGGAAGAATCGGATGGCCAGTGACCGACACAGGAGCCCGCCCCCTACCGTGGCCGGAAGGGTAATGACCCCTCGGGTGGTGCCTCTTGAGTGAAACTCCGTGGCGGGAGGGCGGGGAGTACAGAATGCCTCCGACCTCAAGCTTGTCGAACATACTACGGAAGATGATCTTGTGGGAGGCTCAGATGTCGATATAGACCGGTGGGCGTTTTTGTTGCCCACGCACTGTATCGTGATGGCGTCACAGTGCGGCATGATCTTGGGCACGGGTCCTCCTTGGAGAGCGTTATGTTCTCACCATCCGAGTCGCTTGTTCTTGACTCTTGAGGGCGGCCTCGGGCGTCGTTCTTGAGGGCGACCTCGTCGTCCCGGCGGTCCGTGTACAACATAGACCTGCTCCATAGCGTTGGGGCCTTCGTCCTCGTCGTCTTGAGTTGGGTCGCTTGGCAGGGTCGGCCCAGCGGTTATTCCTCCTCCGTTCATACAAGCTTCATTCTTGGACCGGCTCGTCAAGGGTATTTCTTGAGGCCCTCGGCTGCGAGCTCGTCGATCATGAGCCCAGTTTACGCAATCCTCGGTATCGTGACCATACCCTTGGTGATAGTCACAATACTCGTCACATGGACCTCTTGGATCCCCTTTCATAGGGCGGGTTTGAGGAAGAGCTCGGCGTGGAGCTCGAATATTTCCGCCTTGATTTGAGTAGGGGCGCCTGCCGCCGAGGTTGGGCGAGTCGAGCTGAACTCGGTGGCCCTCTCTTGATTACAGCCGAGCGCTCTGCGATCGGCGCCTCGACTCGGTCATCCGGCTTTTTCTCTCGGACTTACGCTCGTCCCAGTTTCCCGCTTCTTCCGATCCGACTCGTCCTCCAGCGAAGTTGTCCACGAGTTCAAAGCTTACTCGCCGTCTTTGGTTTCTCACTGGTGATTTCTTTGTTCGATCTTGGTCGGATCCCATTTTGAACAGCGTTGATGATGTAGAGGTCGTTCTTTGTCGTCAATTTTGGCGACTCTTTTATGAACCTCGAGGCAGTTTGACATCGTCTCGTCCATATGGCGGATTGTGAAGCGAGTTGGAGGAAGGCTGCTGGGCGGCATCTTCCGATAGAAGCGCCATTTGAGCGATCCATGAGGTCACAGGCGGTGTATCTTTCGTTACGGCGGGCGAGGTGAACCAACGCCGTGCGTTGGAGATCGGCACCTCGGGAAGATTTTGCACATGTGAAAATCTTCCATTCCTGATCGCCGTGTTGGTGGTGTGGCGAAAAGGAAGTCGGAGGGTCTCAAGAGGCCATCGTGAGCGCTATATTGGGTGCCGTACCCGGCGAGGCGGGGCGTGTCTAGGATCTCCACGGAGAAAGGGAGATGATTCTCCGTCTGGTCGAACCGGGAGATCGTTGCCATCTCTTTACGGAGGGTGGGGATCGATAGCGGCGCTATCGTCCCTCAGGGGAGTTCGACTCGCCTTTCTTCCTTCTGTTTCGCTCGACTCTGGTCGGCATGGCGAGGTGGAGGCGGTGCCTTGAATGGCGGTGGGCGATGGTGGCGGCTCGCCCGCGGTGGCAACTCCGCGAATGAGGTCGGCGGCTCGGCCGCGGTGGCGCTCCGCTGGCGTCGGGCGCGATCTGGTTTCTCTGCCATCACGCCGGTGGTAGGCCGATGCCGGATGGGGCGGCCTCGGGAGGCCGTGGTGTTCGATCAAGGGGCCTAGAGGACCCGCCTTTGGTCCTCTGGTTGAGGAAGCTTTGGAATTGGCGAATTGGCGTGGAGGAACTCGCTCACGGCTCGGCCGAGGACCTCGTGGGACGAATGAGGCTGTTTGCTCGTCCTCGTTGAGGTCGACATCTTCCCTACGTTGGGGGCCAGCGGTCACGAGGGTGTATGGAAGCATTTACCATGTTGCCTCGAGTGTGGGGCGCTAAATGGCGTCCGCGATCTCGCTTTCATGACGGTGAGTGACCACAGTGGTCGCCCTCGGCCGGTTGTTGCCGCGTGGGCGGTTGTGCGTGTTCTTGCCATTTAGTTGTAGAGGAAGCGAAGCTTTCTTGTTCGAGCTTCCACAGACGGGCCATGATGAATCTAGCTATGTGAGTGTGCGAGATTTATATAAAGCAATAAAGAACACTCGAGCTTTTTACGTGGTTCGATCGTTAACGAGATCTCGTCCGGGAGGAATGATTCTCAATACTTTTACTAGCTCTCTTATCTGAGAGTATTGGTTCTGGCCTTTGTATTGATGAAATTGCTAACCCTCTAACATCGGTTTCCTTCTATTTATCTGAACTTGACTTTGCCCCGGCGCCCGACCTCTCCATTGGTGGTGGTGTGACTCTTCCTCAAGCATGCCCTCCATTGGCGGGCCAGGACCTTTCTTCGTGCGCCACGTGGAGGTGGCGCTCGACTGATTACAGGGCGTCTCTCGTTGGTAGAAGGTAGCGGTTGAGGCTGGGGGCACTTAAGCGATGATTAGGGGCTCATGGCAGGACCGGGCACTGGGCTGCTTCTGCAATGTTAGCCAAATCGGCTTGGCGCATTGAGTGGGCCGTCGGTTGGTAATATCCCATCATAATACGTAAGTAATAGATTCAGGGTATTTCATAGTACTGCATCCAATAAACTTTATACAGTAGAGCTTTTGGTTTAGATCCAGTGTCTCCCTTCTCCAATTAATAAAAAATATGAAACTTATATAATGACTAAATACAATTTTTTTATTCAATAAAATGAAATTAAATTGTTATGAATTGTTTCAACAAAGTAATTGACTAATCCCCCTTCCTTCTTAAGTCGTTGTATGTTGTGTCGCTTATTAATTAATTTTGAGTCGATAAGCAATTAATTGCTCCCTTCTTTCTGGTAAACAATTGCAAGATAGATATTATGCCCTTTTATTGTCTGAAGTGCGTAGGTCCACCAACTATTCCTAATTATTCAAGTTTTATTAATTGTGAGATAGAAAATCTACAATCTTTAATAGAACATAATTTATTTATTTTTAATATTGGAAAAAAGGGCTAGATTTTGGAGAACTTTACATTTTGAGATTTATTTTATATATTTGAATACAATCTAAATGAACAAAAAAGAACTGCGGCAAATAACATGAAAAGAGAGGGAAACAATTAAAAGAATTAGGAAAACGAGAAAATTGGGGTGAAAAAGATGTTTAAGTTGAGAAGTGATAGAAAAACTGAAAACTGAACGAAATGTGTTGAAAAAAGAAAGAAGGAATGCAAAGAAAAAGAGTATAGAAGCGGTCAATGGAAATGCATAGAGGCAACAGAGATGATTGCATGTGGGATTATCTGCTTTAACAGAAACAAGATCTTTGTACTTTCAGATGCCAAAAAAACAGATTGATTAGGTATTATTCGGTGTGAATTACTGCATACAAAAACAAATTATTCATTCATCACGGAACCTAAATTTATGTAGAATAATCAACTTCTTTACAAGAAAAACGTTTTCACATACCTACTGTTTACGTTTTAAGAAGTGATATTTTTAGCTAGTGATGCAAGTCATTCACTAATATTCCAAGATGGTTGTAGCAACTCAAAACTACTCCTGTCTGTCTTCTTCACTTGTTTGATCACGTAAACGATCAACTTTCAGAGAGAGAGAGATGATTGTTACGTGCATAAACGCATACATGTAGAAATGAAACAGAGAATAAAGACACAAAAAGGTAAGATTTCGAAATTCACTTATGCAGTCATTTCATGTTATAACTTCCTGCTGATTTGATCACATGTTATAGTTCTTCAACAATTGCCATTTTTCTAAATACAGAGCTGAGAAACTTATAGCATTCCTCATATGGCTTCTTGATTTCAATTTTTGGTACAAAGTAATACTAATAAAATGGTTGGAAGAAGTAGGAAGTTCCCGTTTGCAACTCGCTCTCTCTTAGAAACACTTCTACATCTGTCTTGTAAATGATTAGACAGTAACTAGCCAAGCATTTGACCTGTTTCTCTGTTTCCGAATATTTTCTCTCCATGAATCCCTAATAATTCCGATTTTTATAGAGAAATGCTATTCTTTAGATGCACAGATTTCATTCTATATGATTAGATTAGTCTACGCTATCAAAGAACTGGTCTAAGTCGGTATTATAGGATAGTTTGGTACTAGGTTTTTACTTTGTTTGATTGAGATAATGGTGCTTGAAATTTTCTGTTCTGGAAGCTATTTCGGAGATGAGTTTTTAGAGAGAATTTGAAACTTAGTTGCAGATTTCTTGAATTGATTAGAATGGATTCAATTACAAAATGACTCTTCAAATCTACTACATACTGATGACTTGCTAGACAATTATTCTAGGAAATTAAAAGCATGCTAGACAACTAATAATGATTAGTGTCATAGTGCAACCTACTAAATGACTCTTTAGATAAAAAAGCATAATTAAGTTTTGCTGCATATTAACTACAGGTATTCATCATTTTCATGCAGAGATTTTGGTTTGAGGTTGGACTAATTCTTCCCGTCCCAAAGAAATCAAGAAAACATGCAGAAGCATGAAGAGTTTGCTCTGAAGCAAACAGCTCCGAAGATCGCCGGGTCCGGCTTAATCAGCGGCGGCGACAAGCTTTTCTGCGCCTATGACCTCGTGGAGCAGATGGAGTATCTCTACGTCCGCGTGGTCAAGGCCCGAGACCTCCCTGCAAAAGACGTCACGGGCACTTGCGATCCCTACGTGGAGGTCAGGCTCGGCAACTACAAGGGAGTAACCAAGCATTTCGAGAAGAGGTCCAATCCGGAGTGGAATCTCGTCTTCGCCTTCGCACACGACCAGCTCCAGTCCTCGCACGCCGAGGTCGTGGTGAAGGACAAAGATTTGATGCTTGATGACTTCATTGGAAGAGTCGGCTTCGAGCTCGTTGATATCCCGAGGCGCGTCCCACCTGATAGCCCTCTGGCGCCGCAGTGGTACAAGCTCGACGAGAAGAGGGGGGAGAAGCTGAAGAAGGGAGAGATCATGCTTGCTATCTGGAAAGGGACTCAAGCGGATGAGGCGTTTTCCGATGCATGGCATTCCGATGCAGCAGCAGTTGGCGGCGATGGAGTTTCCAGAATTCGAGGGAAGGTTTACCTCTCTCCGAGGCTTTGGTATCTCAGAGTGAATGTGATCCAGTGCCAAGATTTGCTTCCTAGTGATAAAACTAGGCCGCCGGATGTTTGTTTGAAGGTCGTTCTTGGCAATCAGGCTATCAAGACTAGGATCTCAAATGGTGTGAATCCAATGTGGAACGAGGATTTGGTGTTCGTCGTTGCAGAGCCGTTTGAGGAGCCGTTGATCATGACCGTGGAGGCAAACAAGGATGAGGTGTTGGGAAGGTGTCTGATATTGTTGAACACTGTGATGAAGAGGTTGGACAACAAGCCGGTGCCAGCGAAGTGGCTGAATCTCGAGAAGCATACAGGCGCTGAGGCGCAGAAGAAGGAGGCGAAATTCGCTAGCAAGATTCATCTTAGAGTCAGCTTGGATGGAGGGTATCATGTGTTGGATGAGTCGACTTATTACAGCAGCGATTACAGGCCGAGTTCAAAGCTGCTGTGGAAATCGAGCATCGGATTGCTTGAGGTCGGGATCATAAGCGCCACGGGCCTGCCTCCAATGAAGTCGAAAGATGGCCGTGGAACAACCGATGCCTATTGTGTGGCTAAGTACGGCTCCAAATGGATTCGGACAAGGACGATCATTGACAGCGGTTCGCCTAGGTGGAATGAGCAGTACACGTGGGAGGTGTTCGATCCGTGCACGGTGATCACGGTGGGTGTGTTCGATAACGGCCATCTGCAAGGTGGGAAGGACACGAGCATCGGGAAGGTGAGGATCAGGCTGTCAACGCTTGAAACAGAGCGCGTCTACACCCACTCGTATCCTCTGGTTGTGTTGAAGCCTTCCGGGGTGAAGAAGATGGGGGAACTGCATTTGGCCGTGAGGTTCTCATGCACCTCGTATATAAACATGATGCATAAGTACACTCACCCATTGCTGCCCAAGATGCACTACGTCCACCCCCTCTCCGTGATGCAGCTGGACGTGCTGAGGCATCAGGCCATCCAGATAGTCTCATCTAGGCTGGGGAGGGCCGAGCCGCCGTTGAAGAAAGAGGCGGTCGAGTACATGCTCGATGTGGGGTCGCATATATGGAGCGTGAGGAAGGCCAAGGCCAACTTCGTGAGAGTGGTGAGCATCATGAGTGGGGTGATGGGCATTATCAAATGGTTTGATCAGATATGCCAGTGGAAAAATCCTCTCACCACTCTTCTCATCCACATACTCGTTATGATACTAGTCCTATATCCAGAGCTCGTCTTCCCCACTTTCTTTCTCTACCTTTTCTTCATCGGCATTTGGAACTATCGATGGAAGCCTAGACACCCTCCGCACATGGACATTAGGCTCTCACACGCGGATGCGGTGGGGCACGAGGAGCTGGACGAGGAGTTCGACACCTTTCCGACGTCCAAGGCCTCGGATGTAGTGAGGATGAGGTACGATCGTATGAGGAGTATAGGGGGGAGGATACAGAGTGTGGTGGGTGACTTGGCGATGCAGGGGGAGAGGTTTCAGTCTCTGTTGAGCTGGAGGGATCCGAGGGCGTCGGCATTGTTCGTGGCGTTCTGCTTCTGCGCTGCCTTCGTGCTCTATGTCACGCCGCTGCAAATCGTGGCGCTGCTGTGGGGGTTCTATGTGCTGCGACACCCCAAGCTCCGGAGCAAGACGCCGCCCATCGCCACTAATTTCTTTAAGAGGTTGCCCGCAAGATCGGACCTCATGTTGTGATCAAGACACTGTTTGTTTCCATTGCTCTCTTCTGTCAGAAAATCATTGGTATCCTCATCTTTTCAGTAGAATTTGGATTTACTATCTTTGTTATAATGTATTTTCTTGATTCACTCATTCCTATAACTTATGCTGCTTTTTTTCTCCGCCTAAGGATACTAATAAGACGAAGAAATTTGCCCTTGATCGGGCAAGGATTGTGCCAAATAGGAAATATAGGGAAATGCCCATTTTAAGTTGGAATTTGAAGTTGTGTAATGCTTGTCACTTGGTTATTCAAAATTACTAACAGTGGGGTTCGGAATGGGGAAGAAGAAGGAAGAGAACCCAAAAAAAATGGACATTCAAAAGAAGTGTTTTTCATTCTCCCCACTTGGGCATCCTAGTAAAAAAGAATATTTCCACATGACTTCATAAAGGCAAAATATCCAGAATTTCAAGCCAGAAAATATAAAGTCGTACCATATTTGCAGCTTCTCGAAAGATCGAGATATTTTTTATATGTATTTTGAAGGTCATTTCATTTTTGCAAATCACTCCGAAATTCTCTCTCTTCAATCACAGTTGGTAACTTATATTGGATATATCAAAACGAAACGCTCAAACTTTCTGCAAAATCAACTACTCCTTTTTCTCTTTAGGTGTAACAACACTGGCTAATTCTTCACTCAGCATTAGATGGCCTGTCAGTATTCTGCAATTTTAAGACTTTTTACTGGTCTTGTACATGTGTTTCCAAACCTAGTACAAGACCATGACTGACAAGTGTGCTCAAAATAGAGTTAGAAAAAGATCAGTTTACAAGAATTTTAAGAACACAGATGCATGCTCAGAGAATTAAACGAGATCTGTTCACCAGTAGCAAGTTGTCTTCTGATACCATTTGGCAATCCAGTAAGAACAACTAATCTGCTACTTCTTGTTGGTCCCTGATCAAGTCTCGACAGATTTATGGCATGAGGGGATACACCTGAGTACAACTTTTCGTCCGCTTGATTAGTGAGGAATTAGGATAACCTAATGAGAACGACATGAAAAACTTTCAGGTGCTCATAAACACTCGTTTTGCACGGTTTTCACTTGATTCCAACTTAAGCTGACTAGGGAAAAACCTGCTAGTCAAAGGGAGCATACTTTTGTATGACTGACTAACCATCGACTCTGTCCAAGTCCTGCAGCCTATTAATTTCTCAAGTTCATCATAATCTCTAGCTGAACAGGCCAGTGTATTGGTTAAGATCGAGTATAGGCAAAAGAAAATTTGGCATTTGGTGTATCCCCTGTACACCTGAAGTGACTCGCCTCCAGGATCATCAATTGGTGTCAGAGCAGTTTTTCTTACTCGATTGCCAAATGATATCAGAAGACAACTTGCTACTGACTGTTGAAAAGTTTCTGTTTGTAACTTTCTGGCAACCGACTTGAACTGATCTTTCTTTTCACTGAAAATCTTTTCAAACACGTGCATGCATCTATGATCTTATTGTTTTATATCTTTGATTTTATGTTACTGATTCTCTTGTTGAGCGCATCTTGCAGAGATTTTTATTGATCAGGTTTGGAGAATACCAACAAGCTTCAAGAGATCTATTGGCGTCATGAACCAGCAAAGATCCTTCGAAAAGACAGCAGATCAGAAAGGCCATCTGATGCTGAGTCTTCATTTCAAAAATGGTGAATCCACTCCTAACACGACAGAGTAGTAACACTACGCCATGCTGAAAACATCAATTGATATCATACCATCAATTGGTATCAACAAGTAGTAGAAGTGAAGAAGAATCAGATGCAAAAGTGATCGATCTTATTTTCGTAAGGGAATTAAATGCACAAGAACACCAAAGATTTACGTGGTTCGATCTATGAATAAGATCTACGTCCACGAGAGAGGGAGTATTCGTGTATTGATAATGTGAGGAGCGATTACAAAAAGTATATATGATCTTTCTCGTCCAATCTAGCCTCTATTTATACACAAATATATTGACCTAGATCCTCAATCCGAGATCTCCTCTAGGATCGGATCTTCCTCCTATCTCTTCAAATTAGGATTCTTTTATATATGGCGAATCTTCCGCGTTCACATTGATTTAGGAGTCTTCTTGGGCGAACTTACAGGCGAGCTTGATGTCGAGCTTACTTGTATTGGGCTGCTACTTGGGCCCTGGTTGGGTCAGATCCTATCACATCCCACAAAAAGACGCAGGCGAGGTCGTGGGTTTGAGGGTTGTGGTTTGCCGATGTACGTGTGTGATGAATCGGGGCCCTTTCGGTGCCGACTTCGTGCATTCTGGATGGCCTTTCCGAGGCAATGTTCCGAGGTCGCCTATCGAGTGGCTCGCTTTTTCGAGGTGTTGTGTAGAGGTCGCGCCGTTGGGTTCACTTTAATCGTAATGCCGAGGTCGGCGTCGGCTTCGCCTTCGAGTCGTTATGTCGGGGCAGCAGCGTTCTTGACATCATCTTAACGAGGCTTCATGCCGAGGTTGTACATCGTTGGCATACCTCTCGAGGTGTTATGACAAGTTCGTGGCGTTGTTTGTATCTCTTGTCGGGGTGTTTTGCCGAAGTTCTGTCACTTGGCTTCACGCGCTGACGAGGCGTTACGCCGAAGTCTTTCGGGATGGCTTCACCTGGCGGGCGTTATGCGAAGTCGTTTATCACGATTCATGGTCGAGGTCGGATATCGGCGTTCTTATCTTGAATTCGGAACGTCCTTCCGAGGCCGAACACGGATTTTCTACCGATGTCATGCACGAGATACGGGATATGCATTTAATATGCATTTAATGCGGCAGTGGTTGGATTCCCGATAAAGCGCATATTGGGGAATAACTTCCCGATCGTTGTTCGCATATCACTTTTGCCATTTTCAAATTTCTCGGACTTAATCTCGATTTTACGGAAAAAAGTGCTCAACTGTCGCCATTGTCGTCTCGGAGTTTAGCGCCATCTCCTTCGATTTATAAACCGATGAAGTTATAAAGCCTCTCTTCTTCATGCTCGAGGATTCTCACGGCCGGGAAGGTCGATTGTGTCTGTGTCCCCATCGAATGATTCGGTGGATGTACAAATATATACCTTGATGCCTCCTCCTTTTTGCGTAGAGTTTGTTATCCGTCCATGATGGATGTTGGTAGGGTTCTTCTATTCCTTCGATTTTAGGAGCATCGCTAGGTTAGAGCTTGCTTCTAATTTTATATCTCGAAATCTTTTGGGTACATTGCTCCTCGTCCGGAGGATGTAATATTTCCTCCGTTTGGTTTCGTCGCGGTTTATGAGGATAGCCTGAAAAATGGCCTTCGTCTTCCCTATCCTTCCATATACACTGAACTGCAGCAGTTGTTTGGCATCCCTTTAGCCCAATTAACGCCGAACTCCTTTCGGCATTTGACGGGCCTAGGTGTCTTTGCTTATCGCCATAATTTCCCTTTGACCTTAGACCTCGTCCTTAGGTTCTTTCAATTCAAATTCAGCGCGGGGTGGTATTACTTGTCACCTCGTCGCAATTTTAAAGTAAAGACGAAGTCAAAATTCCCAAGCTGCACGAGAAATTTTCTTTTGTCATTTTCCTGGGCACCCAGTTCGCTGGAATCTTGAGAAGGTGGCGGACATGGCTACAGAATAACGACTTGGCGGCTTGGAGCAATCCTGAGCAGGATTGGCTTGGTGGACGGTATTTTCCGAGGCCGAGCTTGTAGGCTATGGTGAGCCCTTGTGATCCTGCCACCGGTGGAGACGATGAAGGGAGAGGCCCTCCCCCCCCCTTTTCTCTTTTCATTCTCTTCTTTCTTTAAACGAGTTCGTTTCCTTTTCGATGGTTTCTACGGAGGAAGAGGAAGAGGGCGGGTCGAGCTCGGTCTTGAGCCTTCTAGCTTAACACTAAAGGAGGTGCACAGGGCCTCTTCGAACGCAGGCAAGATGTCCCGAAGTCCCCTTCGCCTCAACCTCTCCAACGTTTCAAGAGGTTAAAGCGCGCGATCCCCGAGCCCCAGGTTGAGAACGATCCAGAATGCGAGATCGTCGGTTCTCAATCCGCACCTCGTGCTTTTCCCGAGGTAATATATCATCGTCATACATTATAGGGAAATGTAATTATTATGTACTTCTGACCTTGTTTGTCATTACAGTGAGGAGTGTGGTGGCCGAGTGGAGGAGGCTGTGGTTAAGGCGTCTACCCTGTGAAGGAGTGCTTAGCGGGCATTTCGATTCGACGGAGTGGCTCGATACTCCCGGGAGTTGGAACAGGAGAAGACTCTCCTTGAGAGCGAGGTTGCCGAGGCCGAGGATAAAGCTCGGGACGCGTCTAGGAGGGAGAAAGCGGCCGTGGTGGCTGCCGAGATAGAGAAGGCGGCTGAAGCGGCGAAGGCGAGGGCGACGGAGGCCGAGGTCGCCGTATTGAGGGCCGAGGTGGATTTGGCGCAACGTCGGGAGGCCGAATTGGCGGCCTCTCAAGGAGAGATGATCCGTGCCTTTGCCGTGAAGTTGTTCCTGTCAAGGAAATTCTCCGGATTTGTCGGTGATATGGCCGAGCTCCTTAGTAAGCGCATGGTCGCGGACACCCTCGATGAAGTCGCCGAGGATTACCCGCAGTTGGAGAAGTCCAAATACGGGTATGAGGTGATGGAGGCCGAAGACATGCTACGGGGTATGCGAGGTCCTTCTTGACGCCTAAGGAGCTTGCCGTGTTGGGGCCCGTCTTCCTCGTCGACGCTGACCGCGGAGTCGGTTCGTGCCTGTTCTGTGGACCGGGACCCCGCGATCGAGGCTATAATGGCCGATCTGGGTAAGCGGACAAGGACGACGACAGCTGCCGAGGTCGCGGAGACGGCAGAGGTGGAGTACTCTGGGGCCGGCAAGGAGGCTGAGGCCGTTGGAGCTCAGGAGGAGGTTGGAGCCGCTCGGGCCGAGGAGGGTGCCGAAGTGGATGAAGTCCAGCAGGAGGAAGTCGCTGCTTCCCAAGTCCAGGCGGGGGCCGAGCTGGCTGGGCTTGATGGCGAAGCTTCCGGAGGGGTCAGTTGATCCCTTGTACCTTTTTTTTTAATGTAAATATGTCGCTACAAAGACGTCGTTTCTGATTCGCCTTCGGGGCTTAATAAAACCAGTTGTTCATAACAAACTTGCCTTTTGTTCGATCTTCTCCGAAATGCCCGATGCTTCCCCGGTGAATCGGATCGAGGCCTCGACACGGCTCTTGAAACCAGGAGGCCGATGTTTATCATTGAAAACCGAGCTTGGCCATGTGATGGAGGTCAAGTCGAGCTCGGGTGTCGCAAGAGAAGTTGGGCGAGCTTCATGCTCGGATTTTGAAATCGAGGCTCGAGATTGCGAGGATAAGGCCAAACCGATCGTTGAGGAGCACGCCGAGTATGAGGCATTTATTCGCCGACAAGGTGGAATGACCATCTCGAGGCCGAGTCTAGGTTTTAGACCTCAAACCGCGGTGTTCGGAGTATAAAGAAGGTATGGCCATGACTCGCAATTTCGAGAACAATATGACGATTTGAAGAAGATCGGCGGTTTATCACGAGATTGTAGCGCACGTCGTCCTTCCTCGACGCGCGCGTGCTTGCCATCGCTGCTTCTTCCTGCTGCGCTTCTTCATCTCTAGGATGATTTTTCTTTCCGGATATATCTTCCCGGATTGGATAGCTCGAGAGGCGCCCGGTGCTCAAGAGGCGTGGGCCTTCAGGGCAGTGGTGCTTCATCAAGCCGTGGAGGTCGTCTTGCGGGCCCGAGAGGTCGATCTGGCAGGGCTCTTAGTGGAGATCGAGGACGGGGTAGGCTTAGCATAGATGCTCTGTTGAATCCGGACTTTTCTAGGGATTGGCTTAGCTTTTCCCGCCCTCCGGGGCCCTCTTCGTCCTCGTAATGTATGAATTTGTAATGTACGAAATAAGAATTTTCCCTTGCTTCGTGTTGTCTTTTCTTGGACATTACTTCTTTATTACCCCAACAAATAATAGGGTGTGTCATCCTCGAAATAAATGAAGGTATTTTCGTCTTCGTACGAAGGTATCCATCCTCGAAATAAACGAAGGTATTCCGTCCTCGCATGAAAGCTTCCTCGAAATAAATGAGGGTAGTTAGTCCTCGTGCGAAGGTATCAGCCCTCGAAATAAACGAAGGTATCCGTCCTCATCGAAGCTTCCTCGAAATAAACGAGGGTATTTAGTCCTCGTCGAAGGTATCCGTCCTCGAAATAAGCGAAGGTATCCGTCTCGCACGAAGGTATGGGTTCTGTTTGCGAAGTTTTATCGAGAGGGTGGTCCCTTCTGCGCGTTTGAAGTTCGTCTTCGTATTAAGCGAAGGTAGTCATCTCCGTCGGGGTATAGTTCGACCTCAGAAGGGTATAGTAAAATTTTTAGAAGAATCATATGCATAAGTGACAAATGAAAACATGCGGACAAAAATAGATAGAGAAAGAAAAGATTTTATTGATAAAGATAACGGAACAAGACGACAAGACTCGGACTCGACCTAACGGACTCAAAGACTAACAAGACTCAACTTTTGACACTTATGCAAAATATCTCTTCAAATGAATGATGTGCCATATGTTGGTATTTGCTCACCTGGACAAATGGGCGAGCTTATAGGCCCTTTTAGAGGACTTCTTCAACCCGGTAAGGTCCTTCCCATGTGGCTTCCAGTTTGCGAGCTTTGCGGCTTTATCGACTTCATTATTTGAACACGAGTCGCCCGCTCGGGCTGTTGGGACTTGACACGCTGGTTGTAATACCGAGCTACTTGTTTGTACCGAGCTTCGATGTAGGCGAGGTCTCTTTTCTTCAAGCATCTAGATCGGTTCGTAGATTTTCCCCATTTGCTTGGCGGAGAAGTGAATAGTCGGGGCTCGGTATTCCATTTCGCGGGATCACCGCTTGGTTCCATACACCGCATCGTAGGCGTTTCTCCGTTCGTCGTCCGGGTGTTGTTCGGTATGACCATAAGACTTGCGGTAAATTCTCCACCCAAAGACCCTTAGCTCGGTCGAGGCGGGTTTGAGACCCTTCACGATCGTCTGTTTGTGACCTCGGTCGACCATTTTCTTGAGGATGGGCCATCGAGGTGAACTTTTGTTGGATCCAAGCTCTTGACACGGTCTTTAAATATCTTATCGATGAATCTGCGTCCCATTATCCGAAAGAAGGATATGAGGATGTCGAATCGACACACTATGTTCTTCCGCACGGTTGAGGCGTTTTGCTTGTGATCTTTGCGAGGGCTCGGCTTCACCCACTAAAGTAGTCAATCGCGACAATCGGGAATTGAGTTGCCCGGTGCTGCGCGAAAGGGCCTACGATGTCGATCCCCATTGCATAAATGGCCAAGGGCTTTGTCGCGGAGGCGAGGTCGGTCTGCGGTAGCCTTGGCACGTTCCGTGAATTTGACACCGGACACCCTTCACAAGGTTAAGTGAGTCTTTGAACATTGTTGTGAATAGTATCCCCATCGCATGACCTTTTTGACAAGGCTCGGGGTCCGATGTGACTTCCGCACGATCCTTCGTGCACTTCCCGTAATACGTAATCAGCTCGGTTCGGGCCCAAGCACCTTAGGAGAGGTGGAGGTATGACTTTACGTAGAATACCACTCAGTATATATCGCAATGATTTGCTCAAGATCCTCCCGCCTCGAGCTTGTCACGGGCGATCGCCTTCTCCGGATAATCTCGAATGGGAGTCATCCATTTGGCTCTTCATCCGAGATCACGTTGACCTCGGCTCCTTCATCGACATCATCTATGCTTGATGTTGGATTTCCTCTACTGGTGGGCTTGTTGACGACGATGCCAATATGCTTAAGATGTCAGCTCGGCCATTTTGCTCCCTTGGGATGCGAATTATCTGGAAGTGGGAGAAAGTTTGTTGTAGGCTTTTGGCTTTCTCGAGGTATTTCTTCATCCCATCGCCTTTTGCCTCGTCTTCCCAACATGTGGCTTACGATGACTTGAGAGTCACTATGAACTTTCTTGCTCAGTCAAAGACTTTGAGCGAGGCGAAGTCCTGCGATCGAGCCTCGTACTCCACTTCATTGTTTGTATTTTTAAGATAAAGCGAAGTGCGTGGGTGATCTCTTGTCCATCCGGTCCGGGAGTAAGATACCGGCTCCGCTACCCGTTTTCGAAGCCCGTCAACGTAGACTTGCCGGCAATCCTCCGGTGTTTTCTCCTTTGGTTCGGCCGTCTTTGTCGTCTGGACTCGGGGCTTCGGTTTCTCGGCAAGTGAGCCTCGGCAAGAAAGTCTCTAAGGCGACCTTTGATGGCTCGACGGGGCATAAAGATATGTCATGTTCGCCCAGTTCATTGCCCACTTCGCAATTCTCCCGAAGCTTCGGCTTGGTCAACACTTGCGAAGTGGATGGTCGATGAGGACTTGTATGGGATGTGCATGGAAGTATGGACGCATCTCCTGCGGCATTACTAATGCTAGGCGAGCTTCTCAAAGGTTGATACCTCGTTTCTAGGCCTTTTAATGCTCGGTGATGAAATATACTGAGGACGTCCTTCCTCTCGTGCAAGATCGCACTTATGGTTTCGTCCGAGGCGGCGAGGTATAGGAGAGGACCTCTCTTCTTTCTGAACGGATAGAGTGGGAGTTTGGCGAGTAGTTCTTGAGATCTTCAAAGGCGGACTTGTGTATCATTCGAGGAGAATTCGAGCCCTTTTGAGTACCTTGAAGAAGGGTAGGCGCTTGTCATGACCTTTGAAAGAAAGAGGCTTAGTCTTGACTATGCAGCCCGTCGGTTTATGTCGTCGTGAATGGTCTTGACACTTCATTTCTAGAATGGTTTGAACTTTGGATGGGTTGGCTTTTAACCCTTCTTGTGAAACCAAAGACCTAAGAATTTTCGGACGAGCTATGAACGTGCTACAGGGATTCGGTTTGAGGTTGACTTTTCAAGTAAGCGAGGGGCGATCCGGAGGTCGGCGACACATGCGGCTTCCTCCTTGCTTTTGACTACGATGTCGTCGGCGTATACCTCCACATTCGGCTATGTGAGGGTGAAATATTTTGTCTACCATTCTTTGATAGGTAGCTCCGCATTCTTAAGTCCGAATGGCATCTTCCTATATCGAAGACTCGGAAGTCGTAATGAATGGCGTCTTGGCAGCGTCTTCGTCATCTATCAAGACTTGGTGATACCCTTTATACAAGTCCAAGCTCAAGACTTCGTGCCCGACCAATCGTCGACCTTCTTATCGATGTTGGGAAGGGATAGCAATCCTTCGGAAATGTTTGTTGAGGTCGGTGTAGTCGATGCACATTCGCCATCCCTCCTCCTTTCTTCACCATCACGGGTTGGCTATCCGGTCGGATATTTGACTTGAACAATATGCGAGCTTTTAACAATTGATTTACCTCGTCATGGATGACTTGGTTCCGCTCGGTGCAAAATTTGTTTATACGCGAACGGTTTTGTCTTAGGTCGATGTTAAGCTGTGGGTGATGATACTTGGGAGACCCGGTCATGTCGGGCGACCAAGCAAACACGTCTCGAATTCCCTCGGGAGTTGGATAACTGTTCCCTTAATCCGTGTGCCTCGGTAAAGCCAATTTGATGACCTTGAGTGGCTCGTCTTTGTATAGCGTGACCTCCTCCACCGGTTGCCGGGGTGGCGATGTCTCTTTACTTCCAACTCCTCGGGTTTCTTTAATTGCTATGCACATGGGTCTTTGGGTTGGAGCCCCGCACCTCGTAGGGTGACACTGTAAGCATTCTTTGGCCCGCTCGATCTCCTCGGATCACGGCTATCCCCTGTGGGGATCTTCATCGTTAGGTGGTATGTTGAGCATACCGCCCTTACAGCGTTCAGCCAATCTCGCCCCAGTATGATGTTATACGGTGAGTAGGCCTTTACTACGAAGAAGTGTACCACCTTGGTGGAGCTCGTCGGAGCTTTCCCTACCGTGACTGGTAGCTCGATTATCCCTTCCGGGCGTGTCTCTTCCTGGACGAAGCTTCGGAGCGACAGCGGTGCCTGTGCGAGGCGCGCCTCCTCTACTCCTAACTTATCAAAGCATTCGCGCCACTATCAATGTATACGCGCTTCACCAACTTGTTCCCGACCACTGCCTGGATTACCAGCGCATCCTGGTGGGGCACCATCGCAGGTACGGGGTCGTCTTCGGAGAAGGTGATCGCCTCGTCCCTTCTGAGCCTCTTGTTGGCCGGTTCGCCGGTATGTGGACTTCGGGCTTCGGCTTTCAAGGAGGACTTCGTGACTCCGCGGGGGAGCCCCGTAATAGTGGAGATGACTCCATCATATTGCGGTTCGTCGTCTTCTTCTTCGTCGGTGTCGCGCCTTGCTTTCTTGTGGGGGGCGCAATTTCCTTTCTTCTCTTGCTTCCTTTTCTTTTGGCTCATGTTGGGAGCTTCATACTGGCCGGCTCGGCGGCCCTGCCCTCGGTACTTCCTTAAGGTTCCATCCTGAACCAACATCTCAATTTCTCCCATTAGGTCCCTGCAATTCTCGGTTTCGTGCCCGTAATCCTCATGGAATGAGCAGTATTTATCCTTGAATCGTGCTTTGCCCTCCCCGTCATTGGTCGAGGCTTCTCGAACATGTTTGTGTGGAGTCGTAGATCTACGCCCTTGGTTTCGTCGATGGGGTGTATTGAGATCGCCCGGGGTGTCACGCGTCCGAGCTCGGACTCTATGGGGCGTATTCTCTCAGGCGCTTCGGCCTTGCCTCGGTCTCCTCGTCCTTCGTCTCTTCTCCTTTTTCGGAGGGCTCGCCTTTCTCCGCCTCGCCTTCATCTGTCGGCCTCGTCCGCTTTGGCGAACCGTCGACTATCGCCATAGATCCGTCGCAGATCGGGGTTCGTGCCAGCGATCTCTTTATATAAGGCCCAGGCGGGATGCCGTTCGGAAGGTCGAGATGATAAGGAGATCGTTCACATCTGTGACCTTGAGCTCTCCTTATTGAACCCGGTCATAAAGTCGTTGATGGACTCGTTCGGTCTTGCCTCGGGGTGAGAAGATGTGCGAAGTCATCTTGGACTCGGCCTACGGAAGAACCTTCATGGAAGGCCTTCATCGATCGGTAGGAACCAATGCTCCGGGAGGTGGACCGCCGAACCACCGCCGCCGTTGTCGACTAGTAACTCCGGAAGAGCTTGCACATATGAATTGTGTCGGCGTTGGTTGATCATATTGTCTTGAACTGCGAGAGAAGTTCTGGTCCCTAGTCCGTCGTGAGGTGATGCTCGGCACCGTATTTGTCTCGGGAGTGGGGTGTCGAGTATTTCGTTTGAGAACGGGCGACTATCCTCCGCACTGCCGAAACCGCCCTCACGAGAGAGTGGGCGGGGTTCGTCGACCGGACTCGTTCTGATAGTGAGGGCCGACCTCGCGGCGGTCGCGACGTCCTTTCCCGCGCTGTTCATCCCTTCCGCGGTCGGTTTGGGCCCCGACTTGTGCGGAGGTGTGAGCGTCCCTGACTTGGACGCTGGGGGATCTACCTCGTCGTGGTACCTCGTGCCTAGACGAGGTTGCGGCGTTCTTTCCTTCGGGGTTCGGCCGACCTTGTGCTTGGCTGAGGTATTGGAGGAAGCTCTCCTTATTTTTCTCCAGGAACCCTTTGACGGCGTCGTCAAGGTTTATCTGCGGAGCTGGAGGTTCTCCTTGGTGGCTATCGCGGTCGTCTTCACTTTGGTATTCTTCGCCTTGCAGTATGGGTTGGCCGTGCTCGTCAAAATGTTGGATATGCCCCTCGGGAGTCCCTTCCATGGTAGGGCTCTTTCAGGAGTTGAGCTCGGTGCTCCCGCCACCGTTGTTGTTGTTGCCGTGGCGACTCGGATGTATGACTTACGTCCGCATGGTCGTATGGTCGTGATAGTTTCCTGTAAATGAAAGTTGATCGAAAACACAAAATTTTGGTTCCCACGACGGCGCGGTGATCGATCTTATTTTCGTAAGGAATTAAATGCACAAGAACACCAAAGATTTCGTGGTTCGATCTATGAATAAGATCTCGTCCACGGAGAGAGAGAGTATTCGTATTGATAATGTGAGGCGATTACAAAAGTATATATGATCTTTCTCGTCAATCTAGCCTCTATTTATACAAAATATATTGACTAGATCCTCAATCAGAGATCTCCTCTAGGATCGGATCTTATCCTATCTCTCTTCAAATTAGGATTCTTTATATATGGCCGAATCTTCTGCGTTCACATTGATTTAGGAGTCTTCTTGGGCCGAACTTGCAGGTAGAGAGCGATGTCGAGCTTACTTGTATTGGGCGCATTCTTGGGGGCGTGGTTGGGCCGTATCCTATCAAAAATAGATCTTGAAGTTTTCCTAAGAACGAAGAAACCCAAAAATAAAAATAAAAATTGAATAGGACAGCCGAAGATCAAGCAAAAAGATCTTTGTCAAGCACACAAGAGGTAGCAAGACAGAGCTTGAACAAAACTACAGACTACACCCCAATCGAATCCCAATTCTTCAATTCTAGCTCAATTCAGGTAAAAGTTTCTACATAAGATGCTCAAGTTCAAGGGGAATAAACGTCGACACCGATTTACGTGATTACTTCGCCTGACTCTCTCAATCTCATTCTCTATATATTTACTTGGGAGTTGGGAACACTAACCTAGTGCAATTAGAAAATTTGATAGTTACTTCTACAAATTTAATGCACTATGATTTTCTCAATAGGTTTTAAGTATTGCATTTAATATTTCATTACTTCTTATAAAAATAATTAATTATTCAAATCATTGAAAAATAAAGTATAAATTTATAAAAAATCACTTAATCATATTGTATAATTAGCGAAAATTATGTTATCCCGTTTTATACAAAACCACGTGCAATGCACGTAATTTCTACTAACATACATGAATATGTGGATGATAAATAAAACATGCATTCACTACTTGAAAGTGTACTTTGAAAAACTTGCTCTTGCATTAAACCACACAGAAAGAAAACTTCACTAGAAAAACCTAATTCACAAATTAATGTCATTAAAACAAATGAAATAAAAAATACGAATAGTGAAAATACCACTTTTTCCTTGGTGAAAGACGAAAAGACCTCACAAGCTTATAATTCATTAAGATAATATTACTACCAATGCATGAATTATGAAAATTGTGTAAAAAGCCCGTTTGAAGAATATAACAAAAAACAAAATTTCGATGACTCAAAACAACACAATACGAGTTGGAGATCTCGTTTAAAATTAAAACTAATAGTTCAAGAACCAAAGATTAAACTAAAAGTGCTTTAATAAAAACCAATAGTTCAAGAACCAATCGAATTAAAACTGCTTTAATAAAAACTAACAGTTCAAGAACCAAATATGAAACTAAAAATGCTTTAAACCTTCTAAAAGATGTGTACCACCGAACTCATCATTCTTCTCAATAGCACATACGCTTCCTCTCCAACCATTAGATCGGGGGTACCAAACACTTTGATAGGTTAGTTAGGTTTAAATACAGTTATGTTTAAATCTAGTTAAAATGTCTTTGTTCAAATGGGTTTTGAACCCACCACTTTTGTGGGTTACAAATCCTAAAGAATAGTGCAAAATCCATCAAGCCCGTCATTAAAACACGGGCCGTAAGGATATTAATATGAGCTACCAAACAGACGCATTACTCATGATAACTTTGCTATCCTATCGAAACAGAGCTACCAAACAGGCACTGTGTGTGAGTGCATGTGATGGTGTAGCTCTCAATAAATAAATAAAAATAAATAAACATAAATAAAGCACACTAAGCAAGTGATGTTATGTAGGTTAGGATCGTCTTCATGAGTACTAGTATGAGTATCTAGATATACAACGAAATGTATTGCACACGTATTCAAATAGAACATGCGCGACGTTCAGTAACAATCTCATATGACTTCTCAACTGTGGGAACCTACATACTAAGATTGGCATCTAGTGAATAAAAATAATAATACTTTTGTCTGTTTCAGTGTGCCTATTATATGTTGTAACTAAACAATGAAACCTAATGGACGAGCCTGAAAACCAAAACAGGGCTAAAAAACTCAGTGTACTCATATTCAGCTTGCAATGGAGGTATATGTATGTCTTCGCGGGGTTCCTCATTGACACCAGCCTGTGTTGCATATTCCAGCGCCATCTCATAATCGACCTGCAATGTATTATGTAAAATAACACTCGGTAAATGATTGAAAAATTCGAAAGACCATGATACACCAGCGTAGAATGACACATTGTTTCTATGCATTCATTCTGTGATGCATTTCAATCCTTCACTCTCCTTTTGAGCTATTTTTGAAGTGATTGATGGATTTGCTCCACTTAGTATAGAGGGAGTCATTTGAAATCCTTCACTCACTCTTTAGCACAGATCTCTAAAGTCCAATTGCAACCTAAAGTTATTCCTCCCAGACAAAACAAGCTCCAAAGTTGCATACTGGTTCTAATACTACTAGATTCGAGTTAAAACGTAGCTAGTTCACTTGCAATCCAATAATACTCTGTTCCCAGCAAACTATAGTTTCATTGAGGATGGATAACTAGGCAATCCTTGCTACTTAGCTAAAGAAACTTAGTGATGGACCAAATTCTCAAGAAAGATCTCACCTGTTCCACGTGTTGAGCAAGCTTTTCTCGCAATGTTCCTTCAGTCACTGTGTGAGTTGAAACTTGTTTCAGTAATTCTGCATCCTTTCCCTCGTAGCGTCTTCTCTTAGAAGCATGAGAGCGTGACATATCCTTTAGTATTTCATATATCGCACATGTAGCATTAGGAATGTACCTGTGAAATGGAAGAAACAAATTTAGCTTCTTTTAGGTCATATTATATTCTGCTGCAACAATATCAAATCAACATTAAAAAAGAAAAGAACAATTATTAGCATGGATTACTTCGACAAGTCATGATCATGACCTATTACAGAAGATACTAGCATGGCACCTCAACAAAATTGATAATGACTCACTTGTTCAAGCTTCGCTTTCTCTCTTGCTGCTCACGAGCCTGTATTCTTTTCACAATCTTGGATTTAAGCTGGATGCAGCACTGCTGAATAGCTGTCTGGCAACAAAATTTCTCTCAAGTATTAGCTACCTCAAAAATTGTCATGAACTGGAAATTAATCATGATTGCTCATACCTTGACAGCTGAGGCTATTTCACTAATGTCATCACCAATGTACTCCTTTCCAGTACCTTTGAAAGGAATTTTGGTGCTTACAATGCTCACAAAGACACCAATCTTGTCTTGTGTTTGGTTGATCTTGTAATTGCTCCAACTGGACAATGAGACTCAATTTTCAAAAGTGACAATTTTATTTGCAGTTGTCTCTCCAAAATAAGCAACAAGACCCAAATTGAATAGAATATATCATGAACAAAGCAACGAATGAAGCTGAAATTGTCCTGACTTCTTCCAGAAAGATATATTAAACACGATAACTTCTGTTAACCGAACCATAGTACTTCGTCTAAGATGGAACTATGTTTATTAACAGCGCATAAAATAGATAGATCTCTTACTTGATTCTCTTTATAGCAGTTCTGGTGACAACATCAGCACCTTGCTCAAACAGAAGTGGAATCCGGTTAGCAAACCGGAAAATGTTAAGGCCCTAAAAAGTTTAGCCACATGAATAGATCTCAGTCAGACGCCGCATGAACAGCGGAATGAAATCAGAAGTTATAATTCGTTTCAAAATCATTACTAAGATGCCTTACAAAAATTGACATTAGTAATAAGGAAGATGCTCTAAATCTAGCAAACAGATATGGCTATAGGTAAGACAAAAGAAAAGTGACAAAAATCATGAAGAAGCTTATATCCCCAACAAGATATTGCTTATACCAACTGAATATTTTAAGCTAATTTACACAATCCACGAAAGATTCAACTTCAGACTACGTGCATAATGCTACACTGTAAAGGGTAATCGTTGAGAAGCAGAATTGTATTTGGAAGAACCTTTTCACTGGGCTTAGAAGCTGAAAGGAGGTGTATTATGTTGGGCATCTAAGTATCTAAGGGAGGTCATCCACTAAGGGCTAGTGAATGTTTCTTCAAAAAAATCTACGACATGGAGAAACAAGAAGCGAACTGTTATAGCTAGACGTAATCTGGAATGATTTAGAGTAATTTGCTGAAAGAATGTGCAGCATAGATCGAGGAAATCTTGGAAGAGTTGTACGCACAGTAAGTTTGCCATCAAAATACTCAGAACCCTGTCAACAAGTTAGAACAAAGAAATTGAAACTAAGACAAATTTGTAGAACTTCTTGTAAAGATTCAAAACTGCAACATTTGAGGGGTTTATCTTCAAGCTGGGACTGCAATACAGAGGTTTAGGGAAGTGTTTCAAAAAGGAAATTTTATGTTCTTAAGGGGCCATGTGGTTCAACTTGGGAAATGGAAAGGAATCAAGAAAGGGAAAGAAATAGAAACGAAAACAATCATTACAAAATTCTCAATTTGCTTGGTTCACCACCATAAAGGGGATTGAATTCCCTATGATACCCTTTTTAACTATTTGGTTCAATAAAAATGGAATCAACTTTGGCAGCGATGCTAGGGGTGGTGGTGGTGGTGGTGGTGGAGGAGGTGGCAGAGGCATGGGGTGGCAGTGGTGGTGGAGGAGGTGCCGGAAGAAGTGGATGGTGGTACCGTGGTAGAGGAGGCGGCCGAGGCATGGGGTGGCGGTGGAGTAGGAGTGAGCAAAACCAAACCAAACCCAAAATCGAACCAAACCGAATTATTGGTTTGGTTTGTAAAGTAAACAGTGCAATTTGGTTTCAAATTTGAAACCTAAATTATTTCTGTTCGGTTTCAGGTTGAAAAATATTTCGGTTTCAACCCAACCACCGAAATATAATATTTATTTATAGTTTATATAAATTATGTTTTATAATGTTTTCAATTCTAAATCTAAGAAGTAATAACAGTTTATATAAATATGTTTTATAATATTTTCAATTCTAAATCTAAGAAGTAATAACACGGTAATGAATATTTTATATTCTAAACCTAAGAAATAATTAATAGTATTTAAAACTATATTTTATCATAGTTTTAAAATTTTGGTTTTATCCGAATGAAATTTTCGGTTTGGTTTGGAAGATCATTTCGGTGTGGTTCGATTTGCATTTTTTTAAATTCAGTTTTCAGGTTTTTCGGGATTGGTTCGGTTTTGTTTAGGACCGAACCACCCAAATGCTCACCAGGTAGAGGAGGTGCCAGAAGCAGTGGATGGTGGTAGTAGAGGAGGTTGTGGTTGCAGCAGTGGTGGAGGGTGGTGTTGGCGGAAGAGCTAGAGGTGACAGTGGCGGAGCCAGAGGTGACAGCGGCAATGGAGGGTGGCGGCGGTGACAATAGTTGGTGGTGGAGGAGGGGGATGGCGGTGGAGGAGGAGAAGGATGAAATGGTGGTGGAGGTGACAGCTGTGGATGAGGGTAGTGACGGTGGTGGTGGAGGTGACAGCTGTGGATGAGGGTAGTGACGGTGGTGGTGGAGGAGGCGCTGGAGGATAGTGGTAGTAGTGGTGGAGGATGGGATAGTGGTAGTAGTGGTAGTGGTGATGATGGAATCCGGCTCCAAGTAGAATGTGAAGAATGAAAACTCTCAAATGGAGGAATTCAAAACGAAAAGTGGGTAAAGAGAATCAATAAAAATGACAACCATAGAAACAAGTAAGGGAATCATAAGTCCTGATTCCCTTTCATTTTCCCAATTCCCCCAACCAAATAGCCCCTAAATAGTTAATTATAACATTAAGAAATGTTATGCCTGACACTTCAAGCAGCCAGGGACCCTTGGCAGCCCCAAATTCAGCAAATCAGGAGCTCTGATCCTAAGCAGGGTGAGCAGCTACCAAGCCGGCCAGGTGGCAAGGATCAATTATTTCTTTACTTTAGTTTTTAAGGAAAGAAACACTACGGCACCATTTTAGTGTGTCACAAAATAGAAACCCCAACTTAACCCCCCAAATCTCCAATCAAATGGCTCAGCAAACCAAACCCTCGTACTTGCAGCCTTTCATCTCTGAGTCGGGCAACAAAACTCCAGTGTTATGAGCATATACCGCCATGATTTGTTAACTCTCACACAACCCATCATGTCATATATCTTCAAAACGTGAGTGTACGCCCAGAAGCTTGAGTATGAAGAGAAATGTTGTTTGACATATGGAAAACAAGGAGAAACTAGTTTATTTAATTGTTTCCATAATACCATATTAAAGATAACACAGAAATAAACCTTTCCATATAGTTAAGGCAACTGTTCTTGTCTTCTCACCTAAATCCATCCACACCAAAAACATTAGTAATGTGCAAGAGGACTCTCACTAAAATCTGTGGCAGTGGCATGCCAATCACTTGCTTCGAATGCATATGAGGTAAGCATTATGAAACTAACAATCCAAGATGAAAGGCATTGAAAAGTAAATTACTGAACTCAAAGAATCTATTTTTCAGAGCTCTGCAAGCTGCACAGATCAGAGAGAGAACTAACTTGTTTGACATCTTTCCACCCAAACTAAGTCCTGCTTCCACAATGAAAGGATGGCCTCAAACACTTGAGCTGCATGAGATGATTAACACAATTGAATTCTTCTTTTCTCTTTTGGTCAATTAATACAGAAATTTTAAAGACTGCGCCACGGTGGACTCGAACCCGAGACCTTTGGCCTCAGGCATTAACCACTCTACCACTAGGTTAACACACACACACACACTGAATTCTTCTTTTCTTAGTAAACTAAAACGTCAATCAATTAGTAGGAAAGAAAGTGGCTACATTACCTTCCTGAATAAGTAGCAACCATATCCGGATGCAGTTCCTTTATGATCCCTAAACGTAGATTATATTCTCCAGCAGGACTAAGACACTGCAATTGATCATGGCTAATGCAATAAGTTAAAATAAATGAAAGCAAAAAAAAAATTGAAACTAACTAAATGATACTGTTAAATCAGCGAAAGGGTAGACGCGGAAACATTAACCATGCAGCAAGCATTTAATCAGTAAAACTTACATCACCACTTGGATCATCAAACTTTGCTTGACGGAACAACTGATGGATGCGAACAATTTGCTGAGAGGTTAGAGACTTCACAGCCATTTTAGGAGAAAAATCTGGACCCATTTCTCCTATAATATATAATTAAAACAACCCACTTAATAGACCCCTTTTGGAATTATAGACAGGTATTACCATATGTGGACTAATCAGTCATCTAAAACATCTGGATAGCAAAAAAAATTAAAGCATAAATGATACTCTAAAACCATGTAGCATGGTTCAGCAACCATTCCAAATGTAATGTGCAAAATTGATCCACGTTCAAGAAGATTGCAAAACCTCATAAGAGCTTAGAGATGCTCTTCTTGATAAAACTAGAGATTGTACAATTCTTAATATTCACAAAAGTTTTAAGTTTCAGTAGGAGTTTAGTCACACAACAAATGGTAACTAGAGACAGAAGACCAACACATAACACCTTTGATTACATTCATTTAGATTTTATCTATCCTTAAGTTGTCATTGCTTTTACTAAACTGCTACTTCGACAATTGCTCTAAACATACAGGACACTGCTTCAAAAGACACCATACAATAGTTAGGAAGCAATCTACCATAAACATATAGACATCGAAAACTGTTTCAAAATTGATCTGATAACCATATATGTGCTTATGGTTCCTTCAAAGCCACAGTTTTACAAGTCTCACAAAAAGGGGCACGTTAAAACCATTATATTTACATAGGGGTCTTACTCTTGCAAGGCTCAAGATCTTTCCACCCATTTATCAAATCAAATCTTCACAATTTTAAATAACAACCACTTGCATGGCTTACCAATTAAACGCTCAGCATGGGACTTCCCAACATTCACAAATTCGTGCTGAAGAAATTGCAAAAGAGTTTGCTTTGAAGTTTCAGCAATAAGTCTTTTATCAAAAGCAAATCAACCGCTGAAGGATGGTACTTGGTCTCAAGAGGGCTGGAGGCATTATTTCTGTCCTCCTAGCAAATTTCACGCTCACATTTTTACTGCAAAAGCAAGCAAAGTATACTGATTAATTTGATTTACTGGGTAAGATAGTTAGAAAAGGATAACATGAGCTTCAGAGAGAAAAGGAGAGGTAAGAGCAAGTACTCTGGGATTCTGACAGAAACTTGAAAAGAAATTGTGCATATGGAGTGATGACAGCCATTTGACGCATGTAATGCAATATTTTGGACTGCAGATTCAAAGAAGAATCTTATGTAAGGAAAATAGTCTATCACAAAGAAATGAACCTTAGATTTAATTTATGAAATCATACACGATAGGTTGTCCAGTTTCCTCAATTACTATCTGAATTTCAGCCCCATGCCATCTTTCATGATTCTCTCTTTTCGTGTACATGAATGTGAGGAATATTCCTGGAAATTAATGAAGTGCAATTCTATCATTTTCACTTGCCTCACTATCACAACATTGAATAGGATGCTAGTGATGATTTGAAGACATGTCTGCGTACCTATGAATATCTATATCTAATCGGCAAAATGATGAAAATGTATGGCCTTTCATTGACGAAAATATTTCAATAGGCAGCCCAGTACTCATCTTGGACCAAATAAGAGCCTGCGATAAGAGAATTATAAAGTTACGTCATTGTGGGATAATGTCACAACACTCATAAGCTGATAATAAGGCAATAAAGCAGCAGATGACAATATCATGACTACAATTTTGTCTCACATACAGATAAAGAGTCGATACTCATAAGAGAATATTATGCACAAATGGCCAATTATTCCCAAAACCTACCATCTTCGCACCAAGTCCAAATTTTCCTCTGGTTTGTTTTAAGTCGTACTTAGTTCCAGAGAGAACTGCACAGATGTTACTCTTAGAAGGAGAAAATAAAGGAAAATACAAAATATTATGTATATAGGTTACATATATTTCACAATTTAATATGTTGAAGCAAAATACAAGAACTATTAGTAGAAATTTTCCAATTAGTTTCACAAGTTTCTACTGAAACCAATTTAGACAGAAACTACAGCAAAAAACATAACCAATTAATAAGAACCTGCGAAAGATACAAACAAGCTATCAAAGTCAAGTTTAAGAACCTCGCCCAAACATATTAGGGATATCATCATGCGGCATTCCTCTTCCATTATCCTACATCAAACACTATGCAATCAGAAGTTGATGATAATTGCATCTGACTATTAGTCTGTCCTGGAAATTTGGATTTCTAGGATTAGATGAAATGAAGTGACAGAAAAACCATCACAAGGGTGCAGAAGGAATGTATTGATTTGCACCTTACAAGTGACCCGATAATATGAGGCCTCGCGACTCTTTATGGGCTTAAAAGCTGCTGGAGCTTTGACTTTCTTCCCAAGAGCAGCATTCTTTGCCTGAGCCTCTTGGAAACGGGCTTCCTTGGCAAGTCTTTTCTGAAAAGCAATAATTTAATACAATCCCTAGATGATTAATGGTATGTACTTTCAGAGCATGGACCTCTTCGACACTTATCATTATGGAATCTAACCATGGTACATTCAGAGCACTAGAATAAAAAGTAAATGCACCTCGCGAGCCTTGACTGTCTCAAAGTCATCATATAGTGCT
This sequence comes from Salvia rosmarinus, assembly GCA_036937905.1. NCBI lineage: Eukaryota > Viridiplantae > Streptophyta > Magnoliopsida > Lamiales > Lamiaceae > Salvia > Salvia rosmarinus. The sequence goes on along the minus strand of CM072813.1, from coordinate 78,011,158 downwards.
TCATCAACGCGTTCATGGTTAGCAAGACCAATCATGGAATTGAATTTATTTCTCCCGATTTCTTCACTAGAACAACCAACTATAAAGCATTAGCAGCAGTAAAAATATAATCCAGATCTAAGTAATACATACACATACTGATACATACATTGTTATTTCTATGATGGGAAGCTCAGCGATAGCCTCAGCTGAATCAAGTGCATTTTCAACAAGCTCTCTAACAGTTGTGTACAAACATTTTCCAGGCTGCAAAAATATATAACAAGGATATTGAATACAGAACCTACAGACAACAGGTTTGTACCAAAAGTTTACACAAAACAGAAACGACAAGATCAACGTCATTTCAGCCCTCATTTTTCCAAATGTCTTTGTATTTGCAGCTCTTATTTCTCGTTTGGGTGCATGCTATCTTCTCCAAATGTAATGACTAATGCCATCAGCTCTACTAGTTCTATCAAGCTTCATTTTCATTACAACCCTGGCTGAAGGTATAAATACTCTCCTCAATTGAGCACCACTATTTTCTTAAAGGAAAAAGCGTTGGAAGCACCATGAAAAAAAGGTCAATCCACCATTAAAAATCAAGAGATAGTGACTCCTATTCAGTTAGCAGATCGTTAGGACATCATTAATAAATAACCCCTTGAATTGAGTGAAGTTGATATGAATAATCCTAAACATAACGGAATCCGTTAAGTCATACGGAAAGAGTAAAGCAAATCAACTACACATATAAGGCTCACATTATCAAATCCGGCAATATTCTTGTTATCTGCAAAGAACTCCGCCGGAGATTCTACAAGAAATATGAAGCACAACATCAATTTTACAGAAAACTAAGAAATCCCAAGAATTTTTTAAAAAGGATTCAGCACACATAATATATTACTAGCATATATGTATACAAGAAACTGTAGAATTGAAGGCAGATTTTGAGTGAGGAAGCAAAGAGTACTCTGTTTGAGAAGCTCCTGGGCATCTTTGGGCTTTCTGGGCGTCTTCGATTTTGACTTGTTTGCTTCCACTGGGCTCTCACCGCTTCTTCCTCTAACTTCCATTTTCGTCCAAAAGACGCTCGCGCGCACACAGAGTAAGATGGATGGGGTTTTATTGTTGCTGCGTTTCTCCCGCGCGAGGCGATGATGAATTCCCCCAAATTCTTTTTTGTATTTTAATTTTAATTTTCACATGAAATCATTAGCTACAATATCCGTTTATCAAAAACTTACATTTAATTTATTTTTCATCTATCTATTAAAAACTTATATTTTTTTTAGATATGTTTTTATACTTACAATATGAACTTCTTCTTCACTCATTATAATTTATTAAAATCCATACTATAAAAAATAATGCAAATTTTTGATAGACAGTAAGAATATATTATATGACTCTCAATTTTTTGCACAATATGAATACAGATGAGGTTAATTTTGCAACCTTATTGCACAAGTAATTTTGCATTATTTTTTGTATAACATGATAATTTCATGTTATATGCTTATTTGTGTTGGATCATATTATTGTTATTAGTTAATTTCCTAGTTAGATTCGTCGGGTCGTGCCTGTGTCGTGTTTCTATTTATACAAATTATGTCTTAGTATTAGTGCGAGCATATCATTAATGGATTATGTTCGCGTTTGGTGTATCGTGTTAAAGTGTGCTCAAAATAGAGTTAGAAAAGATCAGTTTACAAAATTTTAAGAACACAGATGCATGCTCAGAGAATTAAACGAGATCTGTTCGTCAGTAGCAAGTTGTCTTCTGATACCATTTGGCAATCCAGTAAGAACAACTAATCTGCTATTTCTTGTTGGTCCCTGATCAAGTCTCGACAGATTTATGGCATGAGGGGATACACCTGAGTACAACTTTTCGTCCGCTTGATTAGTGAGGAATTAGGATAACCTAATGAGAACGACATGAAAAACTTTCAGGTGCTCATAAACACTCGTTTTGCACGGTTTTCACTTGATTCCAACTTAAGCTGACTAGGGAAAAACCTGCTAGTCAAAGGAGCATACTTTTGTATGACTGACTAACCATCGACTCTGTCCAAGTCCTGCAGCCTATTAATTTCTCAAGTTCATCATAATCTCTAGCTGAACAGGCCAGTGTATTGGTTAAGATCAGTATAGGCAAAAGAAAATTTGGCATTTGGGGTATCCCCTGTACACCTGAAGTGACTCGCCTCCAGGATCATCAATTGGTGTCAGAGCAGTTTTTCTTACTCGATTGCCAAATGATATCAGAAGACAACTTGCTAGTGACTGTTGAAAAGTTTCTGTTTGTAACTTTCTGGCAACCGACTTGAACTGATCTTTCTTTTTCACTGAAAAATCTTTTCAAACACGTGCATGCATCTATGATCTTATTGTTTTATATCTTTGATTTTATGTTACTGATTCTCTTGTTGAGCGCATCTTGCAGAGATTTTTATTGATCAGGTTTGGAGAATACCAACAAGCTTCAAGAGATCTATTGGCGTCATGAACCAGCAAAGATCCTTCGAAAAGACAGCAGATCAGAAAGGCCATCTGATGCTGAGTCTTCATTTCAAAAATGGTGAATCCACTCCTAACACGACAGAGTAGTAACACTACGCCATGCTGAAAACATCAATTGATATCATACCATCAATTGGTATCAACAAGTAGTAGAAGTGAAGAAGAATCGGATGCAAAAGTGATCGATCTTATTTTCGTAAGGAATTAAATGCACAAGAACACCAAAGATTTCGTGGTTCGATCTATGAATAAGATCTCGTCCACGGAGAGAGGAGTATTCGTGTATTGATAATGTGAGGCGATTACAAAAGTATATATGATCTTTCTCGTCAATCTAGCCTCTTTATACACAAATATATTGACCTAGATCCTCAATCAGAGATCTCCTCTAGGATCGGATCTTCCTCCTATCTCTCTTCAAATTAGGATTCTTTTATATATGGCGAATCTTACTGCGTTCACATTGATTTAGGAGTCTTCTTGCACGAGAGCTTGATGTCGAGAACTTACTTGTATTGGGCACATTGCTTGGGCCGTGGTTGGGCAGTATCCTATCACATCCACAAAAAAGCGAGCGAGGTCGTGCGGGTTTGAGGTTGTGGTTTGCCGATGTCGTGTGTGATGAATCGGGGCCCTTTCGGTGCCGACTTCGTGCATTCTGGATGGCCTTTCGAGGCAATGTTCCGAGTCGCCTGTCAGTGGCTCGCTTTTCGAGGTGTTGTGTAGAGGTCGCGCACCGTTGGGTTCACTTTATCGTAATGCCGAGTCGGCGTCGTCGGCCGCCTTACCGAGTCGTTATGCGAGGCAGCGCGTTCTTGACATCATCTTAATGAGGCTTCATGCGAGGTTGTACATCGTTGGCTTACCTCTCAGGTGTTATGACAAGTTCGTGGCGTTGTTTGTATCTCTTGTCGGGGTGTTTTGCGAGTTACGTCACTTGGCTTCACTGCGGCGAGGCGTTCGCGAAGTCTTCGGGATAACTTCACTGGCGGCGTTATGCGAAGTCGTTTATCTGAATTCATGGTCGAGTCGGATATCTGGCGTTCTTATCTTGAATTGGAGCGTCCTTAGAGGCGAACACGGATTTTCTACCGATGTCATGCACGAGATCACGGGATATGCATTTAATATGCATTTAATGCGGCGATGGTTGGATTCGATAAAGCGCATATTGGGAATAACTTCCCGATCGTTGTTCGCATATCACTTTTGCCATTTCAAATTTCTCGGACTTAATCTCGATTTTACGGAAAAAAGTGCTCAATCTATCGCCATTGTCGTCTCGGAGTTTAGCGCCATCTCCTTCGATTTATAAACCGATGAAGTTATGGCTTCTCCTTCTTCTTCATGCTACGAGGATTCTCACGGCCGGGAAGGCCGTATTGTGTCTGTGTCCCCATCGAATGATTCGGTGGATGTACAATATATACCTTGATGCCTCACTCCTTTTTGCGTAGAGTTTGTTATCAGTCCATGATGGATGTTGGTAGGGTTTCTTCTATTCCTTCGATTTTAGGAGCATCGCTAGGTTAGAGCTTGCTTCTAATTTTATATCTCGAAATCTTTTGGGTACATTGCTCCCGTCAGGAGGACAGGGCTATATTCCTCCGTTTGGTTTCGTCGCGGTTTATGAGGATAGCACGAAAAATGGCCTTCTCTTCCCTATCCTTCCATATACTGTTGAGCTACGGCGATTGTTTGGCATCCTTTAGCCCATTAACGCCGAACTCCTTTCGGTATTTGGCGGTCCTAGGTGTCTTTGCTTATCGCCATAATTTCCTTTGACCTTAGACCTCGTCCTTAGGTTCTTTCAATTCAAATTCAGTAGGGGTGGTATTACTTGTCACCTCGTCGCAATTTTAAAGTAAAGGCAAGTCAAAAATTCCCAAGCAGCACGAAATTTTTCTTTTGTCATTTTCTGGGGCACCCAGTTCGCTGGAATCTTGAGAAGGTGGCGGACATGGCTACAGAATAACGACTTGCGGCTTGGAACAATCCTTAGGCAGGTTGGCTTGGTGGGCGAGTATTTTACGAGGCCGAGCTTGTAGGCTGGTGAGCCCTTGTGATCCTGCCACCGCGGTGGAGGCGGTGAAGGTGAGGCCCTCTCCCACCCCCACTTTCTCTTTTCATTCTCTCCTTTCTTTAAGCGAGTTCGTTTCCTTTTCGATTAGTTTCTGGAGGAAGAGGAAGAGGGCGGGTCGAGAACTCGGTGCAGAACCTTCAGCTTAACACTAAAGGAGGTGCAGGGGCCTCTTGAGCAGGCGAAGATGTCCCGAAGTCCCTTCGCCTCAACCTCTCCAACGTTTGAGAGGTTAAGCGCGCGATCCCAGAGCCCCGGGTTGAGAGCGATCGAATGCGAGATCGTCGGTTCTCAATCCGCACCTCGTGCTTTTCGAGGTAATATATCGTCGTCATACATTATAGGAAATGTAATTATTATGTACTTGACCTTGTTTGTCATTACAGTGAGGGTGTGGTGGCGGTGGAGGAGGCGGTTAAAGCGTCTACCCTCGTGAAGGAGTATTAGCGGGCTGTTTCCCGATTCGACGGGTGGCTCGATACTCCGGGAGTTGGAGCAGGAAGACTCTCCTTGAGGCGAGGTTGCGAGGCCGAGGATAAAGCTCGGGGCGGCTAGGAGGGAGAAAGCGGCCGTGGTGGCTGCCGAGATAGAGAAGGCGGCGGCGGCGGCGGCGGCGGAGGCCGAGTCGCCGTATTGAGGGCCGAGGTGGATTTGGCGCAGCGTCGGGAGGCCCAATTGGCGGCCTCTCAGGAGATGATCCGTGCCTTTGCCGTGAAGTTGTTCTGTCGAGGAAATTCTCGGTTGTCGGTGATATGGCCGAGCTCCTTAGTAAGCGCATGGTCGCGGACACCCTCGATGAAGTCGCCGAGGATTACCGCGATTGGAGAAGTCCAAATCTGGTATGAGGTGATGGAGGCCGAAGACATCTTTGGGGTATGCGAGGTCCTTCTTGACGACTGAGGAGCTTGCCGTGTTGGGGCCTGTCTTCCTCGTCGGCCATGTGACCGGCCGGTCGGTTCGTGCACGTTACGTGGACCGGGACCCCGCGATCGAGGCTATAATGGCCGATCTGGGTAGCGGACAGGGCGACGGCGGTGCCGAGTCGCGGAGGCGGGAGGTGGAGTACTGGGGGCGGCAAGGAGGCGAGCCGTTGGAGCTCGGGAGGAGGTTGGAGCCGCTCGGGCGAGGAGGTGCCAGTGGATGAAGTCGGCGGGAGAAGTCGCTGCTTCCCAAGTCGAGGCGGGGCGGTGGTGGGCTTGATGGCGAAGCTTCAGGAGGGTCGATTGATCCTTGTACCTTTTTTTTTTGAATGTAAATATGTCGCTACAAAGGCGTCGTTTCGATTCGCCTTGAGGCTTAATAAAACCGTTGTTCATAACAAACTTGCCTTTTGTTCGATCTTCTCCGAAATGCCCGATCTTCCCCCGGTGAATCGGATCGAGGCCTGACACGGCTCTTGAAACCAGGAGGCCGAGGTTTATCATTGAAAACCGAGCTTGGCCATGTGATGGAGGAGGCAGTCGAGCTCGGTGTCGCAAGAGAAGTTGGGCGAGCTTCATGCTCGGATTTTGAAATCGAGGCTCGAGATTGCGAGGATAAGGCCAAACCGATCGTTGAGGAGCACGCCGAGTATGAGGCATTTATTCGCCGACAAGGTGGAATGACCATCTCAGAGGCCGAGTCTAGGTTTTAGACCTCAAACCGCGGTGTTCGGAGTATAAAGAAGGTATGGCCATGACTCACGGCAATTTCGAAAACAATATGACGATTTGAAGAAGATCGGCGGTTTATCACGAGATTGTGCGACACGTCGTCCTTCCTGGGCCGCGTGCTTCGTTCGACTCTGCGCGCTTACCTGCTGCCGAAGCTTCTTCATCTGCTAGGATGACTTTTCTTTCCGGATATATCTTCCCGGTTGGATAGCTCGAGAGGCGCTTGGTGCTCAAGAGAGCGTGGGCCTTCAGGGCAGTGGTGCTTCATCAAGCCGTGGAGGTCGTCTTGCGGGCAGGAGGTCGATCTGGCGGGGCTCTTGGTGGAGATCGAGGACGGGGTAGCTTAGCATAGATGCTCTGTTGAATCAGGACTTTTCTAGGGATTGGCTTAGCTTTTCCGCCTCAGGGCCCTCTTCGTCCTCGTAATGTATGAATTTGTAATGTGCGAAATAAAATTTTCCTTGCTTCGTGTTGTCTTTTCTTGGACATTACTTCTTTATTACCCCAACAAATAATAGGGTGTGTCATCCTCGAAATAAATGAAGGTATTTTCGTCTTAAATGCGAAGGTATCCATCCTCGAAATAAGCGAAGGTATTCGTCCTCGTGCGAAGCTTCCTCGAAATAAGCGAGGGTAGTTAGTCCTCAAATGCGAAGGTATCCGTCCTCGAAATAAATGAAGGTATCCGTCCTCATCGAAGCTTCCTCGAAATAAGCGAGGGTATTTAGTCCTCGTGCGAAGGTATCCGTCCTCGAAATAAGCGAAGGTATCCGTCCTCGTGCGAAGGTATGGGTTCTGTTTTGCCAGTTTTATCGAGAGGGTGGTCCCTTCTGCGCGTTTGAAGTTCGTCTTCGTATTAAGCGAAGGTAGTCATCTCCGTCGGGGTATAGTTCGACCTCAGAAGGGTATAGTAAAATTTTTAGAAGAATCATATGCATAAGTGACAAATGAAAACATGCGAGACAAAAATAGATAGAAAAGAAAAGATTTTATTGATAAAGATAGCGGAACAAGGCGACAAGACTGGGACTCGACCTAGCGGGACTCAAGCGAACAAGACTCGACTTTTGACACTTATGCAAAATATCTCTTCAAATGAATGATGTGCCATATGTTGGGTATTTGCTCACGGACAAATGGGCGAGCTTATAGGCCCTTTTAGAGGACTTCTTCGACCGGTAAGGTCCTTCCCATGTGGCTTCCGGTTTGCGAGCTTTGCGGCTTCTACGACTTCATTATTTGAACACGAGGTCGCCCACTCGGGCTGTCGGGACTTGACACGCTGGTTGTAATACCGAGCTACTTGTTTGTCCGAACTTCCTGATGTGGCGAGGTCTCTCTTTTCTTCAGCGATCTAGATCGGTTCGTAGATTTTCCCATTTGCTTGGCGGAGAAGTGAATAGTCGAGGGGCTCGGTATTCCGATTCTGCGAGGATCCTTGCTTGGTTCCATACACCGGGTAGGGCGTTTCTCGTTCGTCGTCCGGGTGTTGTTCGGTATGACCATAAGACTTGCGGTAAATTCTCCACCCAAAGACCCTTAGCTCGGTCGAGGCGGGTTTGAGACCCTTCACGATCGTCTGTTGGTGACCTCGGTCGACCATTTGCTTGAGGATGGGCCATCGAGGTGAACTTTTGTTGGATCGAAGCTCTTGACACGGTCTTTGAATATCTTATCGATGAGCTGCGTCCCATTATCAGAAAGAAGGATATGAGGATGTCGAATCGACACACTATGTTCTTCGAGGCGAAGTTGAGGCGTTTTGCTTGTGATCTTTGCGAGGCTCGGCTTCCACCCACTTCGTAAAGTAGTCGATCGCGACAATCGGGGTGGGTTGCCGGTGCTGCGAAAAGGGCCTACGATGTCGATCCCCATTGCATAAATGGCGAGGGCTTTGTGCGGAGGCGAGTCGGTCTGCGGTAGCCTTAGCACGTTCCGTGAATTTGACACCGGACACCCTTTCACAAGGTTAAGTGAGTCTTTGAACATTGTTGGCCATAGTATCCCCATCGCATGACCTTTTTGACAAGGCTCGGGGTCCGATGTGACTTCCATACGATCGCCGTGCACTTCCCGTAATCGTAATCAGCTCGGTTCGGGCCCAAGCACCTTAGGAGAGGTGGAGGTATGACTTTACGTAGAGAATACCACCGCTCAGTATATATCGCAATGATTTGCTCAAGATCCTCGGCCTCGAGCTTGTCACGGGCGGTTCGCGCTTTCTCGGATAATCTCGAATGGGAGTCATCCATTTGGCTCTTCATCGAGATCACGTTGACCTCGGCTCCTTCATCGACATCATCTATGCTTGATGTTGGATTTCCTCTCTTGGTGGGCTTGTTGACGACGATGCGAATATGCTTAAAATGTCGGCTCGGCCATTTGCTCCCTTGGGATGCGAATTATCACGGAAGTGGGAGAAAGTTTGTTGTAGGCTTTTGGCTTTCTCGGTATTTCTTCATCCTCGCCTTTTGCCTCGTCTTCCCAACATGTGGCTTACGATGACTTGAGAGTCACTATGAACTTTCTTTGCTCGTGTCGAAGACTTTGAGCGAGGCGAAGTCCTGCGATCGAGGCCTCGTACTCCACTTCATTGTTTGTATTTTTTAAGATAAGCGAAGTGCGTGGGTGATCTCTTGTCCATCCGGTCCGGGGTAAGATACCAGCTCATTACCGTTTTCCGAAGCCCGTCAACGTAGACTTGCCGGCAATCCTCCGATGTTTTCTCCTTTGGTTCGGCCGTCTTTGTCGTCTGGGACTCGGGGCTTCGGTTTCTCGGCAGTGAGCCTCGGCAAGAAAGTGCGCTAAGGCGACCTTTGATGGCTGACGGGGCATAAAGATATGTCGTGTTCGCCCGATTCAATTGCCGCCCATGCAATTCTCCCGAAGCTTACGGCCGTCAACACTTGCGAAGTGGATGGTCGGTGAGGACTTGTATGGGATGTGCATGGAAGTATGGACGCTAGATCTCCTGCGGCATTACTAATGCTAGGCGAGCTTCTCAAGGTTGATACCTCGTTTCTAGGCCTTTTAATGCTCGGTGATGAAATATCTGGGAGCGGCGTCCTTCCTCTCGTGCAAGGCGCACTTATGGTTTCGTCCGGCGGCGGGTATAGGAGAGGACCTCTCCTTCTTCGGACGGATAGAGTGGGAGTTTGGCGAGGTAGTTCTTGAGATCTTCAAAGGCGGACTTGTGTGTCATTCGGGAGAATTAGGAGCCTTTTGAGTACCTTGAAGAAGGGTAGGCTGCTTGTCCATGACCTTTGAAAGAAAGAGGCTTAGTCTTGCTATGCAGCCCGTCGGTTGTGTCGTCGTGAATGGTCTTGACATCTTCATTTCTAGAATGGTTTGAACTTTGGATGGGTTGGCTTTTAACCGCTTCTTGTGAAACCAGACACCTAAATTTTTCGGACGAGCTATGACGTGCACTACGGGGATTCGGTTTGAGGTTGACTTTTGAAGTAAGCCGAGGGGCGATCAGGAGGTCGGCGACACATGCGGCTTCCTCCTTGCTTTTGACTACGATGTCGTCGGCGTATACCTCCACATTCCGGCTATGTAGGGTGAAATATTTTGTCTACCATTCTTTGATAGGTAGCTCCGCGTTCTTAAGTCCGAATGGCATCTTTCTATATCACGAAGACTCAAAGTCAGTAATGAAGGCTGTCTTGGCGCGTCTTCGTCATCTATCGAAGACTTGGTGATACCCTTTATACAAGTCCAGCGAAGACTTCGTGCCCGACCAATCGTCGACCTTCTTATCGATGTTGGGAAGGGATAGCAATCCTTTGACGATGTTTGTTGAGGTCGGTGTAGTCGATGCACATTCGCCATCCCTCCTCCTTTCTTCACCATCACGGGTTGGCTATCCGGTCGGATATTTGACTTGAACAATATGCGAGCTTTTAACAATTGATTTACCTCGTCATGGATGACTTGGTTCCGTTCGCCGCAAAATTGTTTATACGCGAGCGGTTTTGTGCTTAGGTCGATGTTAAGCATGTGGGTGATGATACTTGGGAGACCGGTCATGTCGAGGCGACCAAGCAAACACGTCTCGAATTCCCTCGGGAGTTGGATAACTGTTCCCTTAATCCAGTGCCTCGGTAAAGCCAATTTTGACGACCTTGGTGGCTCGTCTTTGTATAGCGTGACCTCACTCCACCGGTGCCGGGGGTGGCGATGTCTCTTTACTTCCAACTCCTCGGGTTTCTTTAATTGCTATGCACTGGGTCTTGGGTTGGAGCCCTGCACCTCGTGAGGCGACACTGTAAGCATTCTTTCGCTGGCACTTACGATCTCCTCGGATCACGGCTATCCACGCTGTGGGGATCTTCATCGTTAGGTGGTATGTTGAGCATACCGCCCTTACAACGTTCGACCAATCTCGCCCGGTATGATGTTATACGGTGGTAGGCCTTTACTACGAAAAGTGTACCACCTTGGTGGAGCTCGTCGAACTTTCCCTACCGTGACGGTAGCTCGATTATCCCTTCCGGGCGTGTCTCTTCACGGGCGAAGCTTGGAGCGGCAATGGTGCTGTCTGCGGCGCCTCTCTCTACTCCTAACTTATCAAAGCATTCGCGCCACTATCAATGTATCTGCTTCACCAACTTGTTCGCGACCCTTTGCACGGATTACCGGCGCATCACGGTGAGGCACCATCGCAGTCAAGGGTCGTCTTGGAGAAGGTGATCGCCTCGTCCTTCCGAGCCTCTTGTTGGCCGGTTCGCCGGTATGTGGACTTCGGGCTTCGGCTTTCAAGGAGGACTTCGTGACTCCGCGGGGGAGCCCCGTAATAGTGGAGATGACTCCGTCATATTGCGGTTCGTCGTCTTCTTCTTCGTCGGTGTCGCGCCTTGCTTTCTTGTGGGGGGCGCAATTTCCTTTCTTCTCTTCTTCTTTCTTTTGGCTCGTGTTGGGAGCTTCATCTTGGCCGGCTCGGCGGTGACGCCCTCGATCTTCCTTAAGGTTCCATCCTGAACCAACATCTCAATTTCTCCCATTAGGTCCCTGCAATCCTCGGTTTCGTGCCCGTAATCCTCATGGAATGAGCAGTATTTATCCTTGAATCGGCGCTTTGCCCCTCCTGTCATTGGTCGAGGCTTCTCGAACATGTTTGTGTGGAGTGCGTAGATCTCTGCCCTTGGTTTCGTCAATGGGGTGTATTGAGATCGCCCCGAGGTGTCACGCGGTCCGAGCCTGGACTCTATGGGGCGACGTATTCTCTCCAAGGCGCTTCGTCGGCCTTGGCCTCGGTCTCCTCGTCCTTCGTCTCTTCTCCCTTTTTCAGAGGGCTCGCCTTTCTCCGCCTCGCGCTTCCTTCTGTCAGCCTCGTCCGCTTTGGCGAACCGGTCAGCTATGCGCCATAGATCATCGCGATGCGGGGTTCGTGCCAGCGATCTCTTTATATAAGGCCCCAGGCAGGATGCCGTTCTGGAAGGCTGAGATGATAAGGAGATCGTTCACATCTGTGACCTTCAGGCTCTCCTTATTGAACCTGGTCATAAAGTCGTTGATGGACTCGTTCCGGTCTTGCCTCAGGGTGAGAAGATGTGCCGAAGTCATCTTGGACTCGGCCTTCTGGAAGAACCTTCGATGGAAGGCCTTCATCAGATCGCGGTAGGAACCAATGCTCCCGGGAGGTAGGTCGCCGAACCACCGGCGGGCGTTGTCGACTAGTAACTCAGGAAGAGCTTGCACATATGAATTGTGTCGGCGTTGGTTGATCATATTGTCTTGGAGCTGCGAGAGGAAGTTGCGGGTCCTTAGTCCGTCGTGAGGTGATGCTCGGCACGGTATTTGTCGGGAGTGGGGTGTCGAGTATTTCGTTTGAGCGGGGTGACTATCCTCCCGTACCCGTCGAAACCGCCCTCAGGAGAGTGGGGCGGGGTTCGTCGACCGGACTCGTTCTGATAGTGAGGGCCGACCTCGCGGCGGTCGCGGCGTCCTTTCCTTGCTGTTCATCCCTTCCGCGGTCGGTTTGGGCCCGACTTGTGCGGAGGTGTGGCGTCACGACTTGGGCGGGGGATCTACCTCGTCGTGGTACCTCGTGCTGAGAGCGAGGTTCGGCGTTCTTTCCTTGAGGGTTCGGCCGACCTTGTGCTTGGGCGAGGTATTGGAGCTCTCCTTATTTTCTCCGGAACCCTTTGGCGGCGTCGTCGAGGTTTATCTGCGGGTGGAGGTTCTCCTTGGTGGCTATCGCGGTCGTCTTCACTTTGGTATTCTTAGCCTTGCGGTATGGGTTGGCCGTGCTCGTCAAAATGTTGGATATGCCCGAGTCCCTTCCATGGTGGGCTCTTTCGAGTTGAGCTCGGTGCTCCCTGCCACCGTTGTTGTTGTTGCGGTGGCGACTACGGATGTATGACTTACAGTGCGCATGGTCGTATGGTCGTGATAGTTTCCTATAAATGAAAGTTGATCGAAAACACAAAATTTTGGTTCCCAGGCGCGCGGTGATCGATCTTATTTTCGTAAGGAATTAAATGCACAAGAACACCAAAGATTTCGTGGTTCGATCTATGAATAAGATCTCGTCCACGGAGAGAGAGAGTATTCGTGTATTGATAATGTGAGGAGGCGATTACAAAAGTATATATGATCTTTCTCGTCGAATCTAGCCTCTGTTTATACACAAATATATTGACCTAGATCCTCAATCAGAGATCTCCTCTAGGATCGGATCTTATCCTATCTCTCTTCAAATTAGGATTAACATATATGGTAGAATCTTACGTTCACATTGATTTAGGAGTCTTCTTGGGCGAACTTGCAGGGCGAGCTTGATGTCGAGGCTTCTTGTATTGGGCGCATTCTTGGGCGTGGTTGGGCCGTATCCTATCAAAAATAGATACTGAAGTTTTCCTAAGAACAGAAGAAACCCAAAAAAATATAAATAAAAATTGAATAGGACAGCCGAAGATCAAGCAAAAAAGATCTTTCTCAAGCACACAAGAGGTAGCAAGACAGAGCTTGAACAAAACTACAGACTACACCCCAATCGAATCCCAATTCTTCAATTCTAGCTCAATTCAGGTAAAAAGTTTCTACATAAGATGCTCAAGTTCAAGGGGGAATAAACGTCGACACCGATTTACGTGATTACTTCGCCTGACTCTCTCAATCTCATTCTCTATATATTTACTTGGGAGTTGGGAACACTAACCTAGTGCAATTAGAAAATTTGATAGTTACTTCTACAAATTTAATGCACTATGATTTTCTCAATAGGATTTTAAGTATTGCATTTAATATTTCATTACTTCTTATAAAAAAATAATTAATTATTCAAATCATTGAAAAAATAAAGTATAAATTTATAAAAAAAATCACTTAATCATATTGTATAATTAGCGAAAATTATGTTATCCCCGTTTTATACAAAACCACGTGCAATGCACGTAATTTCTACTAACATACATGAATATGTGGATGATAAATAAAAACATGCATTCACTACTTGAAAGTGTACTTTGAAAAAACTTACTCTTGCATTAAACCACACAGAAAGAAAACTTCACTAGAAAAAACCTAATTCACAAATTAATGTCATTAAAACAAATGAAATAAAAAAATACGAATAGTGAAAAATACCACTTTTTTCCTTGGTGAAAGACGAAAAGACCTCACAAGCTTATAATTCATTAAGATAATATTACTACCAATGCATGAATTATGAAAATTGTGTAAAAAGCCCGTTTGAAGAATATAACAAAAAACAAAATTTCGATGACTCAAAACAACACAATACGAGTTGGAGATCTCGTTTAAAATTAAAAACTAATAGTTCAAGAACCAAAGATTAAACTAAAAGTGCTTTAATAAAAACCAATAGTTCAAGAACCAATCGAATTAAAACTGCTTTAATAAAAACTAACAGTTCAAGAACCAAATATGAAACTAAAAATGCTTTAAACCTTCTAAAAGATGTGTACCACCGAACTCATCATTCTTCTCAATAGCACATACGCTTCCTCTCCAACCATTAGATCGGGGGTACCAAACACTTTGATAGGTTAGTTAGGTTTCGTCTAGTTATGTTTCGTCTAGTTAAAATGTACTGTTCAAATGGGTTTTGTAACCCACCACTTTTGTGGGTTACAAATCCTAAAGAAATAGTGCAAAATCCATCAAGCCCGTCATTAAAACACGGGCCGTAAGGATATTAATATGAGCTACCAAACAGACGCATTACTCATGATAACTTTCTTATCCTATCGAAGCAGGCTACCAAACAGTGCGCGTGTATGAGTGCATGTGATGGTGTAGCTCTCAATAAATAAATAAAATAAATAAACATAAATAAAGCACACTAAGCAAGTGATGTTATGTAGGTTAGGATCGTCTTCATGAGTACTAGTATGAGTATCTAGATATACAACGAAATGTATTGCACACGTATTCAAATAGAACATGCGCGACGTTCAGTAACAATCTCATATGACTTCTCAACTGTGGGAACCTACATACTAAGATTGGCATCTAGTGAATAAAAATAATAATACTTTTGTCTGTTTCAGTGTGCCTATTATATGTTGTAACTAAATAATGAAACCTAATGGACGAGCCTGAAAACCAAAACAGGGCTAAAAAACTCAGTGTACTCATATTCAGCTTGCAATGGAGGTATATGTATGTCTTCGCGGGGTTCCTCATTGACACCAGCCTGTGTTGCATATTCCAGCGCCATCTCATAATCGACCTGCAATGTATTATGTAAAATAACACTCGGTAAATGATTGAAAAATTCGAAAGACCATGATACACCAGCGTAGAATGACACATTGTTTCTATGCATTCATTCTGTGATGCATTTCAATCCTTCACTCTCCTTTTGAGCTATTTTGAAGTGATTGATGGATTTGCTCCACTTAGTATAGAGGTCATTTGAAATCCTTCACTCACTCTTTAGCACAGATCTCTAAAGTCCAATTGCAACCTAAAGTTATTCCTCCCAGACAAAACAAGCTCCAAAGTTGCATACTGGTTCTAATACTACTAGATTCGAGTTAAAACGTAGCTAGTTCACTTGCAATCCAATAATACTCTGTTCCCAGCAAACTATAGTTTCATTGAGGATGGATAACTAGGCAATCCTTGCTACTTAGCTAAAGAAACTTAGTGATGGACCAAATTCTCAAGAAAGATCTCACCTGTTCCACGTGTTGAGCAAGCTTTTCTCGCAATGTTCCTTCAGTCACTGTGTGAGTTGAAACTTGTTTCAGTAATTCTGCATCCTTTCCCTCGTAGCGTCTTCTCTTAGAAGCATGAGGCGTGACATATCCTTTAGTATTTCATATATCGCACATGTAGCATTAGGAATGTACCTGTGAAATGGAAGAAACAAATTTAGCTTCTTTTAGGTCATATTATATTCTGCTGCAACAATATCAAATCAACATTAAAAAAGAAAAGAACAATTATTAGCATGGATTACTTCGACAAGTCATGATCATGACCTATTACAGAAGATACTAGCATGGCACCTCAACAAAATTGATAATGACTCACTTGTTCAAGCTTCGCTTTCTCTCTTGCTGCTCACGAGCCTGTATTCTTTTCACAATCTTGGATTTAAGCTGGATGCAGCACTGCTGAATAGCTGTCTGGCAACAAAATTTCTCTCAAGTATTAGCTACCTCAAAAATTGTCATGAACTGGAAATTAATCATGATTGCTCATACCTTGACAGCTGAGGCTATTTCACTAATGTCATCACCAATGTACTCCTTTCCAGTACCTTTGAAAGGAATTTTGGTGCTTACAATGCTCACAAAGACACCAATCTTGTCTTGTGTTTGGTTGATCTTGTAATTGCTCCAACTGGACAATGAGACTCAATTTTCAAAAGTGACAATTTTATTTGCAGTTGTCTCTCCAAAATAAGCAACAAGACCCAAATTGAATAGAATATATCATGAACAAAGCAACGAATGAAGCTGAAATTGTCCTGACTTCTTCCAGAAAGATATATTAAACACGATAACTTCTGTTAACCGAACCATAGTACTTCGTCTAAGATGGAACTATGTTTATTAACAGCGCATAAAATAGATAGATCTCTTACTTGATTCTCTTTATAGCAGTTCTGGTGACAACATCAGCACCTTGCTCAAACAGAAGTGGAATCCGGTTAGCAAACCGGAAAATGTTAAGGCCCTAAAAAGTTTAGCCACATGAATAGATCTCAGTCAGACGCCGCATGAACAGCGGAATGAAATCAGAAGTTATAATTCGTTTCAAAATCATTACTAAGATGCCTTACAAAATTGACATTAGTAATAAGGAAGATGCTCTAAATCTAGCAAACAGATATGGCTATAGGTAAGACAAAGAAAAGTGACAAAATCATGAAGAAGCTTATATCCCCAACAAGATATTGCTTATACCAACTGAATATTTTAAGCTAATTTACACAATCCACGAAAGATTCAACTTCAGACTACGTGCATAATGCTACACTGTAAAGGGTAATCGTTGAGAAGCAGAATTGTATTTGGAAGAACCTTTTCACTGGGCTTAGAAGCTGAAAGGAGGTGTATTATGTTGGGCATCTAAGTATCTAAGGGAGGTCATCCACTAAGGGCTAGTGAATGTTTCTTCAAAAAAATCTACGACATGGAGAAACAAGAAGCGAACTGTTATAGCTAGACGTAATCTGGAATGATTTAGAGTAATTTGCTGAAAGAATGTGCAGCATAGATCGAGAAATCTTGGAAGAGTTGTACGCACAGTAAGTTTGCCATCAAAATACTCAGAACCCTGTCAACAAGTTAGAACAAAGAAATTGAAACTAAGACAAATTTGTAGAACTTCTTGTAAAGATTCAAAACTGCAACATTTGAGGGGTTTATCTTCAAGCTGGGACTGCAATACAGAGGTTTAGGGAAGTGTTTCAAAAAGGAAATTTTATGTTCTTAAGGGGCCATGTGGTTCAACTTGGGAAATGGAAAGGAATCAAGAAAGGGAAAGAAATAGAAACGAAAACAATCATTACAAAATTCTCAATTTGCTTGGTTCACCACCATAAAGGGGATTGAATTCCCTATGATACCCTTTTTAACTATTTGGTTCAATAAAAATGGAATCAACTTTGGCAGCGATGCTAGGGGGGGTGGTGGTGGTGGAGGAGGTGGCAGAGGCATGGGGTGGCAGTGGTGGTGGAGGAGGTGCCGGAAGCAGTGGATGGTGGTACCGTGGTAGAGGAGGCGGCCGAGGCATGGGGTGGCGGTGGAGTAGGAGTGAGCAAAACCAAACCAAACCCAAAAAATCGAACCAAACCGAATTATTGGTTTGGTTTGTAAAGTAAAACGGTGCAATTTGGTTTCAAATTTCGAAACCTAAATTATTTCTGTTCGGTTTCAGGTTGAAAAAAATATTTCGGTTTTCAACCCGAACCACCCGAAATATAATATTTATTTATAGTTTATATAAATTATGTTTTATAATGTTTTCAATTCTAAATCTAAGAAGTAATAACAGTTTATATAAATATGTTTTATAATATTTTCAATTCTAAATCTAAGAAGTAATAACACGGTAACTGAATATTTTTATATTCTAAACCTAAGAAATAATTAATAGTATTTAAAAACTATATTTTATCATAGTTTTTAAAATTTTGGTTTTATCTGAACTGAAATTTTCGGTTTGGTTTGGAAGATCATTTCGGTGTGGTTCGATTTGCATTTTTTTAAATTCAGTTTTCAGGTTTTCGGGATTGGTTCGGTTTTGTTTAGGACGAACCACCCAAATCTCACCGGTAGAGGAGGTGCGAAGCGGTGGATGGTGGTAGTAGAGAGGTTGTGGTTGCGGCGGTGGTGGAGGGTGGTGTTGGCGGAAGAGCTAGAGGTGACAGTGGCGGCCAGAGGTGACAATGGCAATGGAGGGGCGGCGGTGACAATAGTTGGTGGTGGAGGAGGGATGGCGGTGGAGGAGAGAGGATGAAATGGTGGTGGAGGTGACAGTGTGGATGAGGGTAGTGGCGGTGGTGGTGGAGGTGACAGTGTGGATGAGGGTAGTGGCGGTGGTGGTGGAGGAGGCTGGAGGATAGTGGTAGTAGTGGTGGAGGATGGGATAGTGGTAGTAGTGGTAGTGGTGATGATGGAATCCGGCTCCAAGTAGAATGTGAAGAATGAAAACTCTCAAATGGAGGAATTCAAAACTGAAAAGTGGGTAAAGAGAATCAATAAAAAATGACAACCATAGACAACAAGTAAGGGAATCATAAGTCCTGATTCCCTTTCATTTTCCCAATTCCCCCCAACCAAATAGCCCCTAAATAGTTAATTATAACATTAAGAAATGTTATGCCTGACACTTCAAGCAGCCAGGGACCCTTGGCAGCCCCAAATTCAGCAAATCAGGAGCTCTGTATCCTAAGCAGGATGAGCAGCTACCAAGCCGGCCAGGTGGCAAGGATCAATTATTTCTTTACTTTAGTTTTAAGGAAAGAAACACTACGGCACCATTTTAGTGTGTCACAAAATAGAAACCCCAACAACCCCCAAATCTCCAATCAAATGGCTCAGCAAACCAAACCCTCGTACTTGCAGCCTTTCATCTCTGAGTCGGGCAACAAAACTCCAGTGTTATGAGCATATACCGCCATGATTTGTTAACTCTCACACAACCCATCATGTCATATATCTTCAAAACGTGAGTGTACGCCCAGAAGCTTGAGTATGAAGAGAAATGTTGTTTGACATATGGAAAACAAGGAGAAACTAGTTTATTTAATTGTTTCCATAATACCATATTAAAGATAACACAGAAATAAACCTTTCCATATAGTTAAGGCAACTGTTCTTGTCTTCTCACCTAAATCCATCCACACCAAAAACATTAGTAATGTGCAAGAGGACTCTCACTAAAATCTGTGGCAGTGGCATGCCAATCACTTGCTTCTGAATGCATATGAGGTAAGCATTGCGGAAACTAACAATCCAAGATGAAAGGCATTGAAAAGTAAATTACTGAACTCAAAGAATCTATTTTTCAGAGCTCTGCAAGCTGCACAGATCAGAGAGAGAACTAACTTGTTTGACATCTTTTCCACCCAAACTAAGTCCTGCTTCCACAATGAAAGGATGGCCCTCAAACACTTGAGCGCTGCATGAGATGATTAACACAATTGAATTCTTCTTTTCTCTTTTTGGTCAATTAATACAGAAATTTTAAAGACTGCGTCACGGTGGACTCGAACCCGAGACCTTTGGCCTCAGGCATTAACCACTCTACCACTAGGTTAACACACACACACACACTGAATTCTTCTTTTCTTAGTAAACTAAAACGTCAATCAATTAGTAGGAAAGAAAGTGGCTACATTACCTTCCTGAATAAGTAGCAACCATATCCGGATGCAGTTCCTTTATGATCCCTAAGCGTAGATTATATTCTCCAGCAGGACTAAGACACTGCAATTGATCATAGCTAATGCAATAAGTTAAAATAAATGAAAGCAAAAAAAATTGAAACTAACTAAATGATACTGTTAAATCAGCGAAAGGGTGACGCGGAAACATTAACCATGCAGCAAGCATTTAATCAGTAAAACTTACATCACCACTTGGATCATCAAACTTTGCTTGACGGAACAACTGATGGATGCGAACAATTTGCTGAGAGGTTAGAGACTTCACAGCCATTTTAGGAGAAAAATCTGGACCCATTTCTCCTATAATATATAATTAAAACAACCCACTTAATAGACCCCTTTTGGAATTATAGACAGGTATTACCATATGTGGACTAATCAGTCATCTAAAACATCTGGATAGCAAAAAAAATTAAAGCATAAATGATACTCTAAAACCATGTAGCATGGTTCAGCAACCATTCCAAATGTAATGTGCAAAATTGATCCACGTTCAAGAAGATTGCAAAACCTCATAAGAGCTTAGAGATGCTCTTCTTGATAAAACTAGAGATTGTACAATTCTTAATATTCGTCAAAAGTTTTAAGTTTCAGTAGGAGTTTAGTCACACAACAAATGGTAACTAGAGACAGAAGACCAACACATAACACCTTTGATTACATTCATTTAGATTTTATCTATCCTTAAGTTGTCATTGCTTTTACTAAACTGCTACTTCGACAATTGCTCTAAACATACAGGACACTGCTTCAAAAGACACCATACAATAGTTAGGAAGCAATCTACCATAAACATATAGACATCGAAAACTGTTTCAAAATTGATCTGATAACCATATATGTGCTTATGGTTCCTTCAAAGCCACAGTTTTACAAGTCTCACAAAAAGGGGCACGTTAAAACCATTATATTTACATAGGGGTCTTACTCTTGCAAGGCTCAAGATCTTTCCACCCATTTATCAAATCAAATCTTCACAATTTTAAATAACAACCACTTGCATGGCTTACCAATTAAACGCTCAGCATGGGACTTCCCAACATTCACAAATTCGTGCTGAAGAAATTGCAAAAGAGTTTGCTTTGAAGTTTCAGCAATAAGTCTTTTTATCAAAAGCAAATCAACCGCTGAAGGATGGTACTTGGTCTCAAGAGGGGCTGGAGGCATTATTTCTGTCCTCCTAGCAAATTTCACGCTCACATTTTTACTGCAAAAGCAAGCAAAGTATACTGATTAATTTGATTTACTGGGTAAGATAGTTAGAAAAGGATAACATGAGCTTCAGAGAGAAAAGGAGAGGTAAGAGCAAGTACTCTGGAGATTCTGACAGAAACTTGAAAAGAAATTGTGCATATGGAGTGATGACAGCCATTTGACGCATGTAATGCAATATTTTGGACTGCAGATTCAAAGAAGAATCTTATGTAAGGAAAATAGTCTATCACAAAGAAATGAACCTTAGATTTAATTTATGAAATCATACACGATAGGTTGTCCAGTTTCCCTCAATTACTATCTGAATTTCAGCCCCATGCCATCTTTCATGATTCTCTCTTTTCTCGTGTACATGAATGTGAGGAATATTCCTGGAAATTAATGAAGTGCAATTCTATCATTTTCACTTGCCTCACTATCACAACATTGAATAGGATGCTAGTGATGATTTGAAGACATGTCTGCGTACCTATGAATATCTATATCTAATCGGCAAAATGATGAAAATGTATGGCCTTTCATTGACGAAAATATTTCAATAGGCAGCCCAGTACTCATCTTGGACCAAATAAGAGCCTGCGCATAAGAGAATTATAAAGTTACGTCATTGTGGGATAATGTCACAACACTCATAAGCTGATAATAAGGCAATAAAGCAGCAGATGACAATATCATGACTACAATTTTGTCTCACATACAGATAAAGAGTCGATACTCATAAGAGAATATTATGCACAAATGGCCAATTATTCCCAAAACCTACCATCTTCGCACCAAGTCCAAATTTTCCTCTGGTTTGTTTTAAGCCGTACTTAGTTCCAGAGAGAACTGCACAGATGTTACTCTTAGAAGGAGAAAATAAAGGAAAATACAAAATATTATGTATATAGGTTACACATATATTTCACAATTTAATATGTTGAAGCAAAATACAAGAACTATTAGTAGAAATTTTCCAATTAGTTTCACAAGTTTCTACTGAAACCAATTTAGACAGAAACTACAGCAAAAAACATAACCAATTAATAAGAACCTGCGAAAGATACAAACAAGCTATCAAAGTCAAGTTTAAGAACCTCGCCCAAACATATTAGGGATATCATCATGCGGCATTCCTCTTCCATTATCCTACATCAAACACTATGCAATCAGAAGTTGATGATAATTGCATCTGACTATTAGTCTGTCCTGGAAATTTGGATTTCTAGGATTAGATGAAATAGTGACAGAAAAACCATCACAAGGGTGCAGAAGGAATGTATTGATTTGCACCTTACAAGTGACCCGATAATATGAGGCCTCGCGACTCTTTATGGGCTTAAAAGCTGCTGGAGCTTTGACTTTCTTCCCAAGAGCAGCATTCTTTGCCTGAGCCTCTTGAAACAGGCTTCCTTGGCAAGTCTTTTCTGAAAAGCAATAATTTAATACAATCCCTAGATGATTAATGGTATGTACTTTCAGAGCATGGACCTCTTCGACACTTATCATTATGGAATCTAACCATGGTACATTCAGAGCACTAGAATAAAAGTAAATGCACCTCATGAGCCTTGACTGTCTCAAAGTCATCATATAGTGCTTCATCAACGCGTTCATGGTTAGCAAGACCAATCATGGAATTGAATTTATTTCTCGATTTCTTCACTAGAACAACCAACTATAAAGCATTAGCAGCAGTAAAATATAATCCAGATCTAAGTAATACATACACATACTGATACATACATTGTTATTTCTATGATGGGAAGCTCAGCGATAGCCTCAGCTGAATCAAGTGCATTTTCAACAAGCTCTCTAACAGTTGTGTACAAACATTTTCCAGGCTGCAAAAATATATAACAAGGATATTGAATACAGAACCTACAGACAACAGGTTTGTACCAAAGTTTACACAAAACAGAAACGACAAGATCAACGTCATTTCAGCCCTCATTTTCCAAATGTCTTTGTATTTGCAGCTCTTATTTCTCGTTTGGGTGCATGCTATCTTCTCCAAATGTAATGACTAATGCCATCAGCTCTACTAGTTCTATCAAGCTTCATTTTCATTACAACCCTGGCTGAAGGTATAAATACTCTCCTCAATTGAGCACCACTATTTTCTTAAAGGAAAAAGCGTTGGAAGCACCATGAAAAAAAGGTCAATCCACCATTAAAAATCAAGAGATAGTGACTCCTATTCAGTTAGCAGATCGTTAGGACATCATTAATAAATAACCCCTTGAATTGAGTGAAGTTGATATGAATAATCCTAACATAACGGAATCCGTTAAGTCATACGGAAAGAGTAAAGCAAATCAACTACACATATAAGGCTCACATTATCAAATCCGGCAATATTCTTGTTATCTGCAAAGAACTCCGCCGGAGATTCTACAAGAAATATGAAGCACAACATCAATTTTACAGAAAACTAAGAAATCCCAAGAATTTTTTAAAAAGGATTCAGCACACATAATATATTACTAGCATATATGTATACAAGAAACTGTAGAATTGAAGGCAGATTTTGAGTGAGGAAGCAAAGAGTACTCTGTTTGAGAAGCTCCTGGGCATCTTTGGGCTTTCTGGGCGTCTTCGATTTTGACTTGTTTGCTTCCACTGGGCTCTCACCGCTTCTTCCTCTAACTTCCATTTTCGTCCAAAAGACGCTCGCGCGCACACAGAGTAAGATGGATGGGGTTTTATTGTTGCTGCGTTTCTCCCGCGCGAGGCGATGATGAATTCCCCAAATTCTTTTTGTATTTTAATTTTAATTTTCACATAAAACTTACATTTAATTTATTTTCATCTATCTATTAAAACTTATATTTTTTTAGATATGTTTTATACTTACAATATGAACTTCTTCTTCACTCATTATAATTTATTAAAATCCATCTTATAAAAATAATGCAAATTTTGATGAGCGGTAAGAATATATTATATGACTCTCAATTTTTGCACAATATGAATACAGATGAGGTTAATTTTGCAACCTTATTGCACAAGTAATTTTGCATTATTTTTGTATAACATGATAATTTCATGTTATATGCTTATTTGTGTTGGATCATATTATTGTTATTAGTTAATTTCCTAGTTAGATTCGTCGCGTCGTGCCTGTGTCGTGTTTCTATTTATACAAATTATGTCTTAGTATTCGTGCCGAGCATATCATTAATGGATTATGTTCGCGTTTGGTGTATCGTGTTAAACACATTTATCTCTTTTTTCAAATTCTCGAGAAAATCTTCCCAAATGTGAAGTATCATCACTTAGGTCGTTAGATAAGACTAATTGACATGCATGAGTGTTAAGAGAACTGAGTATGTTAAGTTGTGTGCGTGTGTTGGCCTAGTGGTAGAGTGGTTAATGCTCGAGGCCAAAGGTCTCGGGTTCGAGTCCACCGTAACGCGGCCTTTAAAATTTCTGTATTTAATTGACCAAAAAAAAAGAAGTGAGTATGTTATACATATGTTCAACCATGGTTGCATGTCATCAAATCTAGAGCCGACAAACAAGCTCGGCTCTGCCCAGTTCGACTCTCCACTTGGTTTTGGGCGTGTTTGGGCTTACACATTTTACGCCCGATTGAATTTCCAATCAAGTTGGGTCTGTCCAAAGGAGTCAAAAGCTCGGTGGGATCGAGCATGTATGACCCCCCACGAAATTTTACATTATAAATAAGACTTTGGCCTAGTTGTCTGATGGGTGTGTGTCGGTCCATCATTTTTCATCCTTTTTGTTCTTTAAAATCCACTCTAAACCTATCACCTTGTGATCATCAGGTTTGTTCACCAGTTCTCATACCACAATCGTTAAGAACTCCTTAAGTTCTTCTTGCATGGCATTCATCCAGCTTACATCATTGAGCACTTCGAGAACATTCTTGGGTTCTACTTAAGAGTAGAAACAACTGAACAAAGTCGATTTTGTGTTGGTCAATTGTTCTGCAAGTTTAACCTGGTTAGAAACTAATTTGCGAGTTCAGACTTTATCTATAGGTTCACCAAGTATGTTATCAGTTGGGTGATTTTCAATCCAACTTCGATATCTTCAAACTTCGTTTGAAATTGGAGTTGGATTAGTAGTAAGTTGACCAGTAGGCAACTAATCAACCGGGAGACTATCTGAATGATTTTCTAATGTTGGTGTATGTTGTTGATATGTTACATTGTCAGCTGATCGATCTTTATCAATCTGAGCTACAGCTGGTTCAATTCCCCCTTGACATAAGGCAGGTTCTGTTTTGAGGGGATATCCAGCTGGACTAATTCATTTCCATGGATCTTCTAAACGTCTTCAATTTTCTCTTCTCCTCGTCCTATATAAGTACTTCGTTTTGTCAGGCTAGGGGGTGGAGGTTCTTTGAGATGACTTGGCTTCCATGTTGACCTGATTTTTGTACTCAGTAGCAGAGTAATGAAAACAACATGAGTTGTTACTTTCACATTGAAGGATTGTTTGTTAAAAAATCTATAAGCTTTGCTAGATTCTTCAACTGAAGAATATCTAAGGAAGATTTCTTGTTCAGCTTTGCTGTTAAAAGTTTTTAACTGTACTTTTTCATTGTTGTGGATATAACATAAACAACCAAAAGTACAAAAGTGAAATATAGAAGGTTTTATGTTATTCCACACTTCGTATAGTGTTTTCTCATGCCTTTGAGTCAGAAATGATCGATTTTTGGGTGTAGCATACTGTATTGATAGCTTCAGCCTGCAATTATAGAGGTAGCTTCTGGGTGTAGCATGATGTATTGATAGTTTCGGCCTAGAATTTTGGAGGTAGCTTCGAATTCAAAAGCATAGTTCTTGTTGCTTCTTTCAGAGTTCGGTTCATTCTTTCAGCTACTCCATTGTGTTAAAGCATATGAGCAGCATATGTTTGGTGATTGATATTTTTCTTCTCATAATACTCACGTATGAAAACATTCAAGAACTCAGTTATCTGTCTGATCTGATTGTGATGATGTCAGTCTGCTTCTTAGTGTTGAGTCTCTTCAGCAATGCAGACAGCTTCTCCAGTGTTTCACTTTTCTTATATAAAAAACCACTCGGGTGAATCTAGAATAATCATCAATAACAATGAGGTGTATTTTCTACCGTTATAGCTGACTGGAGTTACTAGCCCAAATAAGTCAATGTGTTGCATTTGGAGTATTCGATCAGTAGAGTGGGTAGCTTTGCTCTTAAATGACGATTGCGTCTGTTTGCCCCTATGACATTCTTCCCACACTTGGTCCTTATGGAATCCTGCATTTGGCAAACCTCTTACCAATGAGTGTTTTGCTAACTTATTAATGGTCATGAAATTCAGGTGATTCAGCTTTCTGTGACATAACCAGTTGATCTCTGAGGATATCTTTTACACCAAGCATGTTTCTAGAGGGCAATCATCTCAAGATGCAACGTATAAGTTTTCATGTCTTGCTCTTCTTAGTAAGATCTACTTTAAGTTGTTCTTAACTGTGAATTCATTCTTTTGAAGCTTAACAACGAAATTATTATCACAAAATTGGCTAATAGATAGAAGATTATGTTTCAAACCAATAACATAATTAACATCTAAGAATTTTAACGTTACCAGTCGAAAATATACCTGATTGAATTATCACCAAAAGCAACTTTTGCACCTTCTTTCTCCATGTAGTCAGATAGATATTCCTTGCAGTCAATCATGTGTCTTGAACATCCGTTGTCCAAGTACCATATATGCTTCTAGGCTGGAAGGTCTTTCTTCTTCCTCTAACTAATCAGCACGACCTGCAAAAATCATATTTTAGGTATCTAGTATGAATTGTGTCCTTGCACATTAGTAGTTCCTTTAAGATCTTCATGATGGTCCTGGCGCTGTTATCAGGCTTGATCCGTCTTCCTTGGAAATCGATATATTCCATATGAGGCTTCTTCAACTGGGCCTTGGAGTTCTGTGCAGGTTTGAGAGTGGGATATGGTCTGTGTTTGTGTTGAGGTAGTGCAAATGTGTGTTGTGGATGTGTAAAAGAATCTTTACTATGTATGAGATGTCTATGATAGATTGAGATGTATAATGGTGCATACTTCAGCAGGAGGTGCTTTCAACATAAGTTTCATATGTTGAAGATTCTTACGCTGAGAGTGCCTCAACTGGGTAACCTAAGGTTGCCTGAAGTTCAGTTCTTCTAAGTAGTTTATACTTAGGCCGTTGGGTTTTCTCAGCTTGCCTTGTATCATTTCGTTTAGTCACTGGAGCTTTCAACTTCTTAGTGGACTTAACGAACACAGTTTTGATAGCACTGATAGATACACCATTTACCAGTGAACTTGGATCATACCCTAATCAATTTCTGATCAACAAACTGTAGGGAAAACTAGGTTTAGCCCTCTCCCGATGATCTATCTTGGATATTTAATTCACCATACATTGATTATATACCTTGCATGCACCTATAAAATTAATTGCAACACGTAGGGTTTTCTCGTGTTTACCTTTGGATCTGTCGGTAGGAATGGATCGAGACTCGTGCTTTGACCTTCCGGGTGTATCCGGTTGCCCAATCTCCAGCGTCGAGTGAGGGCGATCTATGGAGAATGCTTGGAAAATCACCTCTTTCTCTCTTGGCACAATTTTTCGAGAACCTCGCCCTCTTTCTCTTGGTGATGGGCGAAAATATTGAGGTTGATTATGAATCATCCACCTAGATTTAATCTCTTACCTCGTATTTATAATGCACTACTTAATCCCATAAGGAAATTACCATAATCCCATATGGAAATTACCATAATCCTTTATGGAAATTACCATAATCCCATATGGAAATTACCATAATCCTATATGGAAATGATTATTATCATAATCTATATGGAAAGGATCTATGCATATCCCATAAATATAATTATCCTTGTAGGATAAAGAGAATCAAATCCTTGCCATGTAGAAAGTAGGCGCTATTTTCCTTCAAGCTACGGGCTGGATGGGCCGACCAGGGGATCAAATCTGAGGAATAAAGATGGGCCTCAAATAAATTAATTATCTTGTGTTGACCCGAACATAAATTAATTTATAAACATTTATTCATGCCACTAGAGAATAAATCTTGACTTACCCTTTATTACCGAAGTTGAGTCGGGCTTGCACTTAGACATTACGAATCCCGTATTTAAGATATCGAGCGTCCATTAATTATTTAGAGCATTACATTGCTTAAAATAATTAATATCTTTAATTCCTAAGTAGTACCACTCGACCTTATTATTGTACTTGAGCTAACTCAACTGCGGGGTTTAGTACAATAAACATTTTGAGCTCCTTAAGGGGCGTCATCATCCTAGCGGATACGGTGACTCGTCTGAGATAACTAGCATGACATACAAGCACCGCCACCACCCAAGATGCGGAGAATATTGGGTTAGAACATATAACCTCACCCATAACAAGTCAAAGTGATGGTCGAACTCATACTCACCTAATACCTTATCGAGGTTTAGATCATCGTAAGTCACCGAGATCTTGGTTCTTCACGACGGTCGAGATAGAAGAACGCATCTCATCGTGATCCTTCAATACGTGCGAGCGTACCGGCATAGACAAGCAACCAAGTCAAGTCACTTCTTATCTATACCATGACTATACTGACAACTCGTCCTCAAGTTGTCTCGGTTGTGAAACTTTTATATCTCATTAAGCGACCAATCATACGGACTTATGTGATCTTCTACACACCGTATGATCTAACTTATATATGAGATAAGGGACACGGATATATGCAATCAAGTATTCATTCAAATAGGAGATTGTAATAGTGGTAACGAAACATTGTATACAAGCTCAACCAAACTGCTTTCATGATACAAATCCAACAATCTCCCACTTATACTAAAGCAAACTTTTAGTATCAATGTGTCTCTACTAGCTATTACAAACAAAACCATCACTTTGCTTCTCCCACTTATACAAAAGTTTCATTTCTAAGTGGGTGCCATCATGCGCAATCCAAGTCCTCTAACGCGTGCCCGGCGTAGACTTTTGCGACAGGCTTTTCGTGAATGGATCCGCTGGGTTATCCGTCGTATCAATCTTTGCAATCAAGACGTCCCTCGTCTAACGATTTCTCGTATGACATGGTACTTTCTCTCTATGTGTTTGCTTGCGCGTGGATCCGTGGTTCCTTCGAGTTTGCCATTGCACCGAGTTATCACGTAAACCATGATACTCATGGGCAAACCAGTACCACATCTAGATCCATGAGGTAGTTCTTGAACCATCTGACCTCCTTAGCATCCTCAAGGCGGCTACATATTCGGCTTCCATGGTAGAGTCCGCAATGCATCATTGCTTTGCACTCCGCCAGGGATCTGGTTCCACCTCCCAATGTAAACACATAGCACGAGGTAGACTTTTTCTCATCAAGGTCGATTGGAAATCCAGTGCGAATAACCCAAAGGCATTAGATTATCGCATGGTAAACCGACTATAATCTCGAGTCCTTTTCGGTGCTTGAATATATGCTTTACCGCGATCCAATGAGCTTGTCGAGGTTAGGCGATATCTAGCCACTATGCCTACCGCATAGCGGATATCGACCTCGTGCATAGCATTGCATGCATGAGACTTCCTCGGCGTGAAACGTAGGAAACTTGTCTCATTCCTCTATCTTCTTTGTAGTCATAGGTGACGCCCTTTAGATAAAGGAACGCCATGTCGAAAGGTAGCAATCCTTTCTTGACGGTGCGCATACTAAAGCGAGTAATCACGGTGTCGATGTAAGGCGCTGAGATAAGCTCGACATTTTCCTCTTGTGATCTCGGTAAACCTTGATCCCAAGAATGTACGCTGCATCTCCTAAGTCTTTCATTTGAAACCGATCGGATAACCAACTCTTTCGTCGATAACAACTTCACATTGTTGTCAAATAGAAGAATGTCATCTACGTAAAGTGCAAGAAATACCACATTACCGTTGACATCTAAGCGATACACACAACTCTCGCTAGGCAACTGGTAAATCCATAGGACTTTACCACCTCGTCCAAACGTAAGTTCCATGATCTTGTATCATTGTCTTGTATCGCCTCGCTGTACGTCCATGGGTCGATTATTACTTGTTCGTTTTCTGGGACTAAATCCGAAGATTCACCCACGAACATAAATCGCTCGGGTTGACGAACAACCCTCCACTACTGACGAAGCACTACAGCACAATGGCAACGGTGGTCGTAGTAACTTGTGGTTCTCTATCTTGCACAACTTCTTTGGGTAGGTACCACATGCGGTCGGTATCTCGGTGGAACTCGACCCACTTCAATTTCTTGAAGTATCTAGTGTCGATCCTCCCACTAGACTCGACATCTCGTACCTCAGGTCTAATCGGTGGTGGAATCGATCATCTTCTAATTCTTGAAGAATGATTTCAACTTTGGTTTATGATTTTTCATGTAGTCCTCTTCTAAGAATCGGGCATTAGTGCTAATAATGACCTTCCGATCCTTAGGACTATAGAATAAACTACCTTCGTTCCTCTAGGATAGCCATAAACGACCTTGCGTCGGATCTAGCCTCCAACTTGTCGTCCTTCTTGTTCAACACATGTCTTTGGGCTCGCCCATATCCTTATGTGGCTTAAACTCGGCTTGCCCAAACCACAACTCGAAGGGATCTCTTGATGACTTGGATGGTACTAGATTTAGCAAGTATGCATGCCGTTTCTAAGGCATACCCCGAGCGAAATAAGCAAAGTTGCATAACTCATCATTGATCTAACCATTTCCAAAAGAGTCATATTTCTTCGCTCGACACACCATTTCTTTGTGGTGTGTGCGGTGAAATCTTGTTTGGAGGTAATCCCACACTTCACTAGATAGTCCATGAACTCGTTGTTGAGGTATTCGCCACCGCGATCGAGCCTTGATGACTTGATACTCTTACCTTGCTTCGTCTCCACTTCCGCCTAAAATTCTTTGAATTTCTCAAAGCATTCGAGACTTGCGGTGAAGCGGTATACGTATCCATACCTTGAGTGTCGTCGATGAAAGTGACAAAATACTGTACCCTCCACGAGCTTGTGTGGACATCGGTCCACACAGTCGAAAAGGACTAGCTCTAATATTTCTTTGGCTCTATGACCCTTCGCTTTGAAGGTGCGTCAACATCTTACCTTCTATCGAGATTCGCGGTGAAGCAGATAGCGTGAGATTACCCAACGCCCATTCTTAGCAGCCTTTGGAACCTATTTTGATTGATGTGACCTAATCTAAGATGCCGAGAAAAGAGGTGTCATCTTCATGAAGAAAACTTTCTCTTTTAAGGTTTGATGTAGATCAACATAGTTATAGGTATTATGTATTGCGAAATAGTATAAAGCGAATTATATAATGTGCTACACGATAACCGTCATTTCTTATGATAGAAACACCACTATCAAAAACAATGAATATCCATGAATAAACAATTTGAAAGCAGAAACAAGGTTCCACTGAAAATCCGGCACATATAAAACGTCTTTTAAAACTAAAACTGTTTTCTCAAAACATATATAAAGTAACATCTCCGACTGCAACGGCCTCGACTTTCGCCGCGTTGCCCATGGAGATCGTTATCTCGCCATCATTCAGCTCCTTGTCGCGCAGGAACCCTGCAGGTGTAACAAACATGATCGATCGCTTTTAGTGTCTACTACCCAAGAATGGGTAGAACAAGTCGCTAAACATGTTTAGTTACTAAAGCAAATGGCGTACTAGAGCCTTGAGCTTGGGGCACTTAGCCTTCCAATGCCAGTCTCATCGCACTTGAAGCATTGTCCTTCTCCTTCGGCTTTTCAAACCGGGTAGAGCCTTTGTATTACTCCCACTATTTTCTTTAGCCTTAGCATCTCTTGAATTCCACTTTTCCTTTTCATCTTCGATAAAGCAATGGTTTTCTTTGAGGTGCGTATTAAAGATCATGCACCTTTGCCCATTTTGCGTTCTTGGTTACTAGATCCTCTTGCAATGAATCTAGAGTATAACTCTTATCATAAAGGGCGCTTTATAACTAAGTCATCAAAAGACTTAGGCAAAGTGTTTGAGATCATATCGATTCGACTCGTCATCAATATATCCTCCAACCAATTCGAGCTCTCCAAGAGATTAATCATTTGCTCTACATGGTTATGCACCGAATCGCTTTCCTTCATTGAACTTGACATTATTGATTTTGTCAAATTAATGACGATTATTCTCGTCCGACTCTCATACAATTTCATAAGACTTAGCCATATCGTGGTTGCATCTTCCATCTCTTGATCTTTGGAGTTGCGAGGACTCGCACATGGTGACCAAAGAGGCACTTTGCCATTCTATTTGATTTGTCCCATTTCTCGTGCTCCTTGCGCTTCTCATCGATAGATGAATTGTCTAGAGGCTTGGGACGGGGTGTAGTGAGTACAAATAGATTTTCTTCCATGATAAGAACATTCTCAATGTTTCGTTTCCACTCGATAAAATTTGGACGGATAAGGGATTTTGTGCGAGCATATTGATAATCGATGTAATGAGACATATCCGAAATCGATAAAGTAAACACATAAGCATACGATCGCACATAATTCGTAACAATAATATTGTAACCTTTTGATAAAACAATATTAATTGAAACCTCCAATCACCCAGGAATCCCACATGCAAGCCACGCGTGTGGGCGTTTACATGAACCCCCGACGGACTAAAATATATCTTTTAGTCGTTTAATTTCAATCCATGTCAACTTATCCTTATGACAAATGAAATTAATGATTGGACCTTTCTAGACCACATCACTATCGCGAGAAGGACTTGGCGGGAAGTTATACTTGAGGTGATGTCTAAGCAATGACCACAATTTTAACAGTGAGAAATGAATTCTTAGAATTGGCATACTCACTCGGACCATACCGCTTCCAATTCAAATTCTTTTGTTATCTCATTTATATCTATCTCTAGAGAACTTATGAAAATCGCACATCAAGCCACGCGTGTGGGCGTTTACATGAAACTCCCACTTCCAATAGATTTAAAATGTTTTATTTAGAAATCTCATCTAACAAACTTATGATAAACAGTGCAAGCAAGCCACGCGTGTGGACGTTTACTCACAGTGTGTCTCACTTTGTTTAGAGATCAAAAAGTGGAGGTCTTGACATTTTAATTTTAAAAATTAATTTATCGGGTTGCTTGCTTAGTCTTTTTATTCAAAAGGTTTGTCCATGCAGATCACGTAATCCTAGCATGCTTTTCTATAGAACTCAACATGTAAAACATGCTCACATAATTCTAAAATATGCTTGAAAACGCGATAAACCTAGCATGCTTACTATGCGCACTCAATTCTGAAAAACACTTAAGGTTTGTCAACGTAATTTAAACATACATAGCATGCTCTTGCATAATTTAAACATCCACGACATGCAATGAGCGATAAAAATAAAAAAAAGCGTTCATCGTGGCCCACTCGTGGAATCGCACTTTCCCGCCTAATCTATTACATAAAATTGCAAAGTCATGATCTTTATAATCTTGACGGCCTCGCGTGCAGGCGCGGACCGGATTCAGCGGGCCTCCGTGCAGGCACGGACGGACTCATCAAAAGCAGAGTTCGGTGGAAAACGGATCGGGCTCGGCCCGAATCACGCGGCGCATCCGCTAGCGCCGTGCACGCCTTGCGTGCCGTCGCCCGCACGCCGTGCGACCCGTTTTTCCCGTCGTCTCGATCTGGTCGCTTTCGTCTTCATTTTACTTTTACAAATAAGATTTACAGAAAAATAAATCTAATCTAACCACGGATATTCTCGTTGTGAGAAACAAAATCCGACAAAATTTAAACGAGCCACGATGAACGACAGATCCATCAATTAATTAGCGCACGTAATAATCAAACGTGAATTAATCCAGCGAGCGAAGATATCGATCCCGGGCTCGATACCAATGTAGGGAAAACTAGGTTTAGCCCTCTCCCGATGATCTATCTTGGATATTTAATTCACCATACATTGATTATATACCTTGCATGCACCTATAAAATTAATTGCAACACGTAGGGGTTTTCTCGTGTTTACCTTTGGATCTGTCGAGGCGGAATGGATCGAGACTCGTGCTTTGACCTTCTGGACTGTATCCCGGTTGCCCAATCTCCAACGTCGAGTGAGGACGATCTATGGAGAATGCTTCGGAAAATCACCTCTTTCTCTCTTGGCACAATTTTTCGAGAACCTCACCCCTCTTTCTCTTGGTGATGGACGAAAATATTGAGGTTGATTATGAATCATCCACCTAGATTTAATCTCTTACCTCATATTTATAATGCACTACTTAATCCCATAAGGAAATTACCATAATCTCATATGGAAATTACCATAATCCTTTATGGAAATTACCATAATCCCATATGGAAATTACCATAATCCTATATGGAAAGGATTATTACCATAATCCTATATGGAAATGATCTATGCATATCCCATAAATATAATTATATCCTTGTAGGATAAAGAGAATCAAATCCTTGCCATGTAGAAAGTAGGCGCTATTTTCCTTCCAAGCTACGGGCTGGATGGGCCGACCAGGATCAAATGCGAGGAATAAAGATGAGCCTCAAATAAATTAATTATCTTATGTTCACCCGAACATAAATTAATTTATAAACATTTATTCATGCCACTAGAGAATAAATCTTGACTTACCCTTTATTACCGGTTGAGTCGGGCTTGCACTTAGACATTCTGAATCCCGTATTTAAGATATCGAGCGTCCATTAATTATTTAGAGCATTATTGCTTAAAATAATTAATATCTTTAATTCATAAGTAGTACCACTCAACCTTATTATTGTACTTGAGCTAACTCAACTGCGGGGTTTAGAACAATAAACTTTTGAGCTCCTTAAGGGGCGTCATCATCCTAAACGGATACGGTGATTCGATCTGAGATAACTAGCATGACATACAAGCACCGCCACCACCCAAGATGAGAATATTGGGTTAGAACATATAACCCTCACCCATAACAAGTCAAAGTGATGGTCAAGAACTCATACTCACCTAATACCTTATCGAGGTTTAGATCATCGTAAGTCACCGAGATCTTGGTTCTTCACGGCGGTCGGATAGAAGAACACATCTCACTGTGATCCTTCAATACGTGCGAGGCGTACCGGCATGAACAAGCAACCAAGTCAAGTCACTTCTTATCTATACATGCGACTATACCGACAACTCGTCCTCAAGTTGTCTCAAACTTTTATATCTCATTAAGAAACTTTTATATCTCATTAATGCTCGACCAATCATACGATTCAACTTACGTGATCTTCTACACAAGCTATATGATCTAACTTATATATGAGATAAGGGACACGGATATATGCAATCAAGTATTCAATTCAAATAGGAGATTGTACTAGTGGTAACCGTCGTATCAATCTTTGCAAACATTCATCCCAAGTAAACACATAGCACGAGGTAGACTTTTTCTCATCACGGTCGGTTAAATCCAGTGCAAATAACCCAAGGCATTAGACTATCTGCATGGTAAACCGACTATAATCTCGAGTCCTTTTGGTGCCAGATATATGCTTTACATGATCGATGAGCTTGTCGAGGTTGGGCGATATCTAGCCACTATGCTACCGCATAGCGATATCGACCTCGTGCATAGCATTGCATGCATGAGACTTCCTACGGTGAAGCGTGAAACTTGTCTCATTCCTCTATCTTCTTTGTAGTCATGGGTGTTGCCTTTAGATAAAGGCATACGTATCGGAAAGGTAGCAATCCTTTCTTGGCGGTGCATACTAAAGCGGTAATCACGGTATCGATGTAAGGCGCTGAGATAAGCTCGACATTTTCCTCTTGCGATCTCGGTAAACCTTGATCCCGAGATATGCAGCTGCGTCTCTAAGTCTTTCATTTGAAGCGATCGGATAACCAACTCTTTCGTCGATAACAACTTCACATTGTTGTCGAATAGAAGAATGTCATCTACGTAAAGTCAAGAAATACCACATTACGTTGACATCTAAGCGATACACATAACTCTCGCTAAGCAGTTGGGTAAATCCATGGGACTTTACCGCCTCGTCAACGTAAGTTCCATGATCTTGTATCATTGTCTTGTATCGCCTCATTTGTCGTCCATGGGTGATTATTACTTGTTCGTTTTCGGAACTAAATCGAAGATCACCCACGAACATAAATCTCTCGGGTTGACGAACAACCACCACTCTGACGAGGCACTACGGTATGATAGCGGCGGTGGTGCGATAACTTGTGGTTCTATCTTGCACAACTTCTTGGGTAGGTACCAACATGCGGTCGGTATCTCGGTGGAACTCGACCCACTTCAATTTCTTGAAGTATCTGGTGTCGATCCTCCACTAGACTCGACATCTCGTACCTCTGGTCTAATCGGTGGTGGAATCGATCGTCTTCTAATTCTTGAAGAATGATTTCAACTTTGGATTTATGATTTTCATGTAGTCCTCTTCTAAGAATCGGGCATTAGTGCTAATAATGACCTTGATCCTTAGGACTATAGAATAAACTACCTTCGTTCCTCTAGGATAGCGATAAACGACCTTGCGTCGGATCTAGCCTCCAACTTGTCGACCTTCTTGTTGGCACATGTCTTTGGGCGCCCAATATCTTATGTGGCTTAAACTCGAACTTGCAAACCACAACTCGAAGGGATCTCTTGATGACTTGGATGGTACTAGATTTATGAGTATCCGCCGTTCTAAGGCATACCCCGAGCGAAATAAGCGAAGTTCATAACTCATCATTGATCTAACCATTTCGAAAAGAGTCGTATTCTTGGCTCGACACACCATTTCTTTGTGGTGTGCGGTGAAATCTTGTTGGAGGTAATCCCACTTCACTAGATAGTCCATGAACTCGTTGTTGAGGTATTATACCGCGATCGAGAGCGATGACTTGATACTCTTACCTTGCTTGTCTCCACTTCCGCTAAAATTCTTTGAATTTCTCAAAGCATTCGGACTTGCGGTGAGCGGTATCGTATCCATACCTTAGTGTCGTCGATGAAGTGACAAAATACTCGTACCCTCCACGAGCTTGTGTGGACATCGGTCCACAGTCGAAAAGGACTAGCTCTAATATTTCTTTGGCTCTATGACCCTTGCTTTGAAGATGCAGTCAACATCTTACCTTCTCACGAGGATTCGCGGTGGGAATGGAGTAGCGTGAGATTACCCAACGCTCCATTCTTAGCGGGTCTTTGGATCTATTTAGATTGATGTGACCTAATCTAAGATGCAAGAGAAAGAGGTGTCATCTTCGAAGAAAACTTTCTCTTTTAAGGTTTGATGTAGATCTGACATAGTTATAGGTATTATGTATTGCGAGAAATAGTATAAGCGAATTATATAATGTGCTACGAGATAACCCGTCATTTCTTATTATAGAAACACCACTATCAAAAACAAGCGAATATCCATGAATAAACAATTTGAAGCAGAAACAAGGTTCCATGAAAATCCGGCACATATAAAGCGTCTTTAAAACTAAAGCTGTTTTCTCAAAACATATAAAAGTAACATCTCCATTATGCGGCCTCGACTTTACTGCGCGTTGCCCATGGAATCGTTATCTCGCCATCATTCACTCCGTCGCGGGAACCCTGCAGGTGTAACAAACATGATCGATCGCGCCGTGTCTACTACCCGAGAATGGGTAGAACAAGTCGCTAAACATGTTTCGTTACTAAAGCAAATGGCGTACTGAGCGCGAGAGCTTGGGGCACTTAGCCTTCCAATGCCAGTCTCCTGCATTTGAAGCATTGCTCTTCTCCTTTGGCTTTTTCAAACCATTGGTAGAGCCTTTGTATTACTCCCCTTGTTTTCTTTAGCCTTAGCATCTCTGAATTCCACTTTTCCTTTTCATCTTTTGATAAAGCAATGATTTTCTTTGAGGTGCGTATTAAAGGCGTGCACCTTTGCCCATTTGCGTTCTTGGTTACTAGATCCTCTTGCAATGAATCTAAGTATAACTCTTATCATAAAGGGCTGCTTTATAGCGGAGTCATCAAAGACTTGGGCAAAGTGTTTGAGATCATATCGATTAAACTACGTCATCAATATATCCTCCGACCAATTCGAGCTCTCAGAAGAGATTAATCATTTGCTCTACATGGTTATGCACCGAATCGCTTTCCTTCGTTGAACTTGACATTATTGATTTTGTCAAATTAATGACGATTCTGTCCGACTCCTCATACAATTTCATAAGACTTAGCCATATCGTGGTGCGTCTTCCATCTCTTGATCTTTGAGTTGCGAGGACTACGCACATGGTGACGAAAGAAGGCACTTTGCCATTCTATTTGATTTGTCCCATTTCTCGTGCTCCTTGCGCTTCTCGTGATAGATGGTGTCTAGAGGCTTGGGGCGGGGTGTAGTGAGTACAAATAGATTTTCTTCCATGATAAGAACATTCTCGATGTTTCGTTTCCACTCGATAAAATTTGGACGGATAAGGGTTTTGTGCGAGCATATTGATAATCGATTATATGAGACATATACGAAATCGATAAAGTAAACACATAAGCATCACGATGGCATAATTACGTAACAATAATATTGTAACCTTTTGATAAAACAATATTAATGAAACCTCCAATCACCGAGGAATCCCACATCACGAGCCGCGCGTGTGGGCGTTTACATGAACCCTCGACCGGACTAAAATATACCTTTTAGTCGTTTAATTTCAATCCATGTCAACTTATCCTTATGACCGAAATGAAATTAACGATTGGACCTTTCTGAACCACGTCACTATCGCGAAGGGACTTGGCGGGAAGTTATACTTGAGGTGATGTCTAAGCATGACCACAATTTTAACGGAAAATGAATTCTTAGAATTGGCATACTCACTCGGACCATACAGCTTCCAATTCAATTCTTTTGTTATCTCATTTATATCTATCTCTAGAGAACTTATGAAAATCGCACATACGAAGCCCGCAGCGTGTGGGCGTTTACATGAAACTCTCGACTTCTCGATAGATTTAAAATGTTTTACTTAGAAATCTCATCTAACAAACTTATGATAAGCAGTGCAAGCAAACGCGCGTGTGGGCGTTTACTCGCGATGTGTCTCGCTTTGTTTAGAGATCAAAAGTGGAGGTCTTGACATTTAATTTTAAAATTAATTTGTCGGGTTGCTTGCTTAGTCTTTTTATTCAAAAGGTTTGTCCATGCGAGATCACGTAATCTAGCATGCTTTTCTATAGAACTCGACATGTAAAACATGCTCACGAAATTCTAAAATATGCTTGAAAGCGCGATAAACCTAGCATGCTTACTATGCGCTCGATTCTGAAAACACAACAAGGTTTGTCGGCGTAATTTAAACATACATAACGTCTTCTTGCGTAATTTAAACATCCACGACATGCGATGAGCGATAAAATAAAAAAAGCGTTCGCCGTGGCCCACTCGTGGAATACGCACTTTCTGCCTAATCTATTACATAAAATTGCAAAATCTGATCTTTATAATCTTGAGCGGGCCTTGCGTGCAGACGCGCGGACGGATTCAGCGGGCCTCCGTGCGAACGCGGACTCGTCAAAGCAGAGTTGGGCTGAAAAAGCGGATGCGGGCTCGGCCCGTCACGCGGCGCATCCGCTGGCGCCGTGCTGCGCCATGTCTTGCCGTCGCCCGCCGC
Source organism: Salvia rosmarinus (assembly GCA_036937905.1). Classification (NCBI taxonomy): domain Eukaryota; kingdom Viridiplantae; phylum Streptophyta; class Magnoliopsida; order Lamiales; family Lamiaceae; genus Salvia; species Salvia rosmarinus. Next base: position 77,971,668 of record CM072813.1, on the reverse strand, counting down.
CGTGCGACCGTTTTCCGTCGTCTCGATCGTTGCTTTCGTCTTCGTTTTACTTTTACAAATAAGATTCTGAGAAAAATAAATCTAATCTAACCACGGATATTCGTGGTGAGAAACAAATCCGACAAAATTTAAGCGAGCCACGATGAGCAGCGGATCCATCAATTAATTAAGCGCGTAATAATCAGCGTGAATTAATCCAGCGAGCGAATATTGATCCCGAGCTCGTACCAGCTGTATGGGAAAACTAGGTTTAGCCTCTCCCGAGGATCTATCTTGGATATTTAATTCACCATACATTGATTATATACCTTGCATGCACCTATAAAATTAATTGCAACACGTAGGGGTTTTCTCGTGTTTACCTTTGGATCTGTCGGTAGGAATGGATCGAGACTGGTGGTTTGACCTTACGGGTTGTATCCGGTTGCCCAATCTCCAGCGTCGGTGAGGGCGATCTATGGAGAATGCTTGAAAATCTCCTCTCTCTCTTGGCACAATTTTTTTCGAGAACATCGCCTCTTTCTCTTGGTGATGGGCGAAAATATTGAGTTGATTATGAATCATCCACCTAGATTTAATCTCTTACCTCGTATTTATAATGCACTACTTAATCCCATAAGGAAATTACCATAATCCCATATGGAAATTACCATAATCCTTTATGGAAATTACCATAATCCCATATGGAAATTACCATAATCCTATATGGAAGGATTATTACCATAATCTATATGGAAAGGATCTATGCATATCCGTAAATATAATTATATCCTTGTAGGATAAAGAGATCAAATCCTTGCCATGTAGAAAGTAGGCCTATTTTCCTTCAAGCTACGAACTGGATGGGCCGACCAGGATCAATCTGAGGAATAAAGATGGGCCTCAAATAAATTAATTATCTTATGTTGACCGGAACATAAATTAATTTATAAACATTTATTCATGCCACTAGAGAATAAATCTTGACTTACCCTTTATTACGAGAAGTTGGTCGGGCTTGCACTTAGACATTCTGAATCCCGTATTTAAGATATCGAGCGTCCATTAATTATTTAGAGCATTACGGTGGCAAAATAATTAATATCTTTAATTCATAAGTAGTACCACTCGACCTTATTATTGTACTTGAGCTAACTCAACTGCGGGGTTTAGTACAATAAACCTTTTGAATTCCTTAAGGGGCGTCATCATCCTAGCGGATACGGTGACCGTCTGAGATAACTAGCATGACATCTGACCGCCACCACCGAGATCACGGAGAATATTGGGTTAGAACATATAACCCTCGCCCATAACAAGTCGAAGTGATGGTCGACCTTCATACTCACTAATACCTTATCGAGGTTTAGATCGCCGTAAGTCACCGAGATCTTGGTTCTTCCACGGCGGTCGGATGAAGAACACATCTCGCTGTGATCCTTGATAAATAAGGGGCGTACCGGCATAGACAAGCAACCAAGTCAGTCAACTTGCTTATCTATACGCGACTATACTGACAACTCGTCCTCAAGTTGTCTCGGTTGTGAAACTTTTATATCTCATTAAACTTGACCAATCATCGGACTTACGTGATCTTCTACACACTATATGATCTAACTTATATGAGATAAGGGGACACGGATATATGCAATCAAGTATTGATTCAAATAGGAGATTGTACTAGTGGTAGCGAAACATTGTATACAAGCTCGACCAAGCGCTTTGGTATACAAATCGACACAAACATCTCGTCGATTGAATTGAGTCTAGCTTTTCGTTGCTACTTCGAAATGTTGATATTTTCTTAAAATGAAGCTTCACTCTACTTAAGTATGTTAAACTTCATATTGATCTCGATTAGTTGAGTCTCGGTGAGCTATTTCTTTTCCTTCTTGAGAGTGTTTAACCTTGATGCCTTTATCATGTTTATACATTTGTAGGTTCTTCTTTCGACTTGGTCACTTCGATAGTGAGCTTTAGTAGAACAATTGTGTCCCGACTACTTAATCAGGTAATTAGGCCGTGACTTTGGGTTAGAAGGAAATTATCAACAAATGTGACCAAATGTACCTCGAGAAAGATATGATATCAACTTTCATCGGAAGGAATTAAAGTTTTGGTTGAAAGGTATAAAGGAATTTGATAAAGGCTAATTCTAGATTCTCAATCCATAATAAAGGGTCAAATGAAAAGAATAACGATGAGGACAAATTATCTGGCGGAATAACCAATATCGAGGATGTACAAAATTTTGCGGACGTTTGAAGCATGGTTTAACAAATAATTGATAGCATGATATTGAATCGATGAAATCAATTACGAGCTTTCAAGTAAATCCTTATTCTCAAAGCATTAGACATGATCCTTTTGACATAGCGAGAACACATAAACAAGTAAAGGCCAAGTTCGGCAGCAAAGTGTGGTGAGGTATGTATGAAGACATAACTCTGCGGGCAACAAAACATATGACGTTAATGAATAACATCAACTAATAACAATTCATCATGAATTAAAAGAATCTAGAAAGCTCCTTGTGTGACATTCGATTCGGCATCCTCTTGAGCTCGACTGCATATTTAGAAATATATGCGGTGATCTAAAAAATGCACTCGGTGGGTATCTTGAAAACATTAAAACATTGCCACTTGGGACTATAAACTTGACTTGCCATAAGAAAACTTATGGGGTTTTATTTAAATTACACGCATAAGACCATTCAAATCTGTTCATTCATACTTATCATCATCATAACATGTGTATATGCATATCATATGCTTGCGTACAACTTTCTCTTTCTTCCCATATCCACGGTTTCTTTACGTGTGTTGAGAAGTAGGCCTCATTCTCAAACACTTAAACATCACATACCGAGTTGGTCCGAAAGTTACCAACTACGGTCATACCCGGCGTCGGTCATTTTTCTTTCTTTCATTCTTTCTTTCTTTCTTTTCTTGGTGGATAGGTAATGTATCATGCATGTCATGCTTATGCTCGGAAATCGGTAGTCGAGTTAACTTTGAAATTTTAGAATAAATGCATATCATATCATTTGAAAACATATAAAAGCATAAACATATCATTATAGAAAATACTTATACCCACTTTGTGCGATCACTTGAGGGTATGCCTTATCTTCAACGTTCTTTCTTTCCTTGGTCGTCAATCCATAAAAGCGGCATAAATGCTATCGATAACAAATAAGAATATAACTTATCTTAGTGGTCATACGGCTATATTTCTCGATATCGAGACACCATGGTCTATACATACGAGGCCATTGCATCCTCTAATCTAAACATGTAACAAAACTTAACTAAGCTCCATATGACCAAAACAAGCATGGAAGAACCAACAATACAGCGTAACTCGTCTAATCTTAATCATAAACGATAACATCGACAAACTAGCTTATGTCCAGCGTGATAATTTGCATATCGTAGTCTATCTTAAGCGAATCTTTATATGTGCTCAACTATCATTAAAGGTCACCAATATAATCCTCGAACATCTATTAGTACAAGATTTTAACAAAATTTAGCAAAAATAACGTTTATAAAATGAATGGTTGTTTAATTCCAAAATCAACCAAACTCGTCCCAAACTCCACCAAATCATCACCATATGTCTAAATACATATTTAACAACCTAAAACAATTTCAAATTCCTTCATTAATACCATAATCGCATTATGCCCTTGATAATTTACATATGTAATTATATGAATTTCACAATCTACAATCCATAACATCAAACAACTCACATTCATACTTATTTATCATTAATGATCATCAATCCATGATCACTTTTAATCTTAATCACACTTATCATATAAATCTCACAACTTAGCACTAAACTTTAATTTTCAACTTTCATTTTAACTCCATAAAATCCCATAAATTCAACTTAGGCATTATTTATATCATATATCTCAAAATCATATCAAATACATCAAATAAAATCAAGAAATCATATTTCATCAAAGCCCTTCATTTTGAAAATTTGAGTATCATGTATATGCGTGAATTAAATTCTTATAAATTCACTTTATGCATTCGTATATCCTAAATCTTAAATATCATACCAAATACATCAAATAAAATCAAGAACTCAAAGTTCATTCAACATCATATGTTTGAAAATTTTGAAATCAAGTATAATTTCAATTTCTTCTAATTTCTTTTATCAAATCATGTTTATTCCTACTTAATTACACATATCTAAACTCAATTTAATCAAATCATAACACATAATTCACATACAAAATTAGGGTTTATGCATGCTTACTTTAATTCACAACTTTCATGAATTTAAAATTTAAACCATATATTAGGTTATTTAAGCATCATAAGCATAATTAAATCGATAAACATAACAAATTAAACAAATCAACCTTAATCCAAATCCTTAAATTTTGAAAACCATGATATGAGATAACATCATGTTCATCAATGTAAATCACAAAAACTTGGATTAAATGAAGTATTTACCTTCCTTGGGTGATTTCATAATTCTACACTTAAACTTTGATTTAAAAGTGTAGAAAAATTTTTATAATGTGTGAAAGTGTGTGTGTTGAAAATTTGGAGAAAATGAAGCTTGAGGATGATCTCCAAATGAATAATATTCTAGAAGATACATATATGTTTAACTTATTTCATTTAATAATCATTTTCTTTTCATTTATTGCAATTTTGAAAATTGCATAAATAATTCTTAAAATTTTGTTAACATTGGAAATTAATATTCTTTAATAGTAAAACTCAATTTTCTTATTAATATAACAATCAAAACAATTAAATCCATTATTGGATTGCAAATCATATAAATATAGATTTAACTCTTTTCATATACAAATAATCAAATAATTATTCAATTAATTCATTACTTTTGAAAATAATTGAAAATAATTTCCTTCTCACTAGATATAAATAAAATAAAATTATTTAAGTCATTTAATAGCTTAAACATTATTTCATCTCACTTTATAAATAAATCTCACATAAACAATAATAATTAATACACTTTCTTTAAAACAATTCTATTTAATGAAATTTCATTCAAACATACACAATAATAATCATATATTTCACATTTAATCATAAATAAACTCATTTCTAAATAATATCCATTTCTTCCAAATTATTCATTCGATTATAAATTAATCAATTTCTATCGATTCTAATTAATCAACACTTTTTATCAATTCTAAAGATGAAATGCCTCTAGCTCTGCTAATCATATACGAAGTGTATTTTCTTCCCACAGTTGAAGGTGGAATCGCACTTTCCCCGCCTAATCTATTACATAAAATTGCAAAGCAGATCTTTATAATCTTTCGAAAGACGCTTGCGTGCGAGCACGGACGGATTCAACGGGCCTCCGTGCGAACGCGGACTCATCAAAAGCAGATTCGGCCGGAAACGGATGCGGGCTCGGCCCGAATCGCGGCGCATCCGCTAGCGCCGTGCACGCCTTGCATCTGCCGCCGCATGCCGGCGTGCGACCCGTTTTCCGTCGTCTCGATCTGGCCGCTTTTCGTCTTCGTTTTACTTTTACAAATAAGATTTCTGAAAAAATAAATCTAATCTAACCACGGATATTCTCGTGGTGAGAAACAAAATCCGACAAAATTTAAACGAGCCACGATGAACGTCAGATCCATCAATTAATTAAGCGCACGTAATAATCAAACGTGAATTAATCCAACAGAGCCAAGATATGATCCCGTGCTCGATACCAACCGTAGGAAAACTAGGTTTAGCCTCTCCCGAGATCTATCTTGGATATTTAATTCACCATACATTGATTATATACCTTGCATGCACCTATAAAATTAATTGCAACACGTAGGGGTTTTCTCGTGTTTACCTTTGGATCTGTCGGTGGAATGGATCGAGACTGTGGTTTGACCTTCCGATCAGTATCCGGTTGCCCAATCTCCAACGTCGAGTGAGGACGATCTATGGAGAATGCTTGGAAAATCACCTCTTCTCTCTCGCACAATTTTTCGAGAACATCACCCTCTTTCTCTTGGTGATGGACGAAAATATTGAGGTTGATTATGAATCATCCACCTAGATTTAATCTCTTACCTCATATTTATAATGCACTACTTAATCCCATAAGGAAATTACCATAATCCCATATGGAAATTACCATAATCCTTTATGGAAATTACCATAATCCCATATGGAAATTACCATAATCCTATATGGAAAGGATTATTACCATAATCCTATATGGAAAGGATCTATGCATATCCCATAAATATAATTATATCCTCAGGGATAAAGAGAATCAAATCCTTGCCATGTAGAAAGTAGGCGCTATTTTCCTTCCAAGCTACGGGCTGGACGGGCCACCAGGATCAAATGCAAGGAATAAAGATGGGCCTCAAATAAATTAATTATCTTATGTTCAACCTGAACATAAATTAATTTATAAACATTTATTCATGCCACTAGAGAATAAATGTCGACTTACCCTTTATTACCGAAGTTGAGTCGGGCTTGCACTTAGACATTACGAATCCCGTATTTAAGATATCGAACGTCCATTAATTATTTAGAGCATTACGTCGCTTAAAATAATTAATATCTTTAATTCCTTAAGTAGTACCACTCAACCTTATTATTGTACTTGAGCTAACTCAACTGCGCAGGTTTAGTACAATAAACCTTTTGAGCTCCTTATGGGACGCCATCATCCTAAACGGATACGGTGACCCGATCTGATAACTAGCATGACATACAAGCACCGCCACCACCCAAGATGCGGAGAATATTGGGTTAGAACATATAACCTCACCCATAACAAGTCAAAGTGATGGTCAAGAACTCATACTCACCTAATACCTTATCGAGGTTTAGATCATCGTAAGTCACCGAGATCTTGGTTCTTCACGACGGTCGGATAGAAGAACACATCTCATCGTGATCCTTCAATACGCCCGAGACGCACCAAAGATAGACAAGCAACCAAGTCAAGTCACTTATCTATCTACACTTCTATACCGACAACTCGTCCTCAAGTTGTCTCACCGTGAAACTTTTATATCTCATTAAGCTCGACCAATCATACAGACTTCTGTGATCTTCTACACACTATATGATCTAACTTATATATGAGATAAGGGGACACAGATATATGCAATCAAGTATTCAATTCAAATAGGAGATTGTACTAGTGGTAACAGGAAACATTGTATACAAGCTCAACCAAACTGCTTTCAGTATACAAATCCAACACAAACATCTCTAAATCGATTGAATTGAGTCTAGCTTTTACGTTGCTCTGTTCAGAATGTTGATATTTTCTTAAAATGAAGCTTCACTCTACTTAAGTATGTTAAACTTCATATTGATCTCAGTTAGTTCAAGTCTCAGCTGAGCTATTTCTTTTCCTTGCTGAGAGTGTTTAACCTTCAGTGCCTTTATCATGTTTGTCTGTTTAGCAAGTTCTTCTTTCAGCTTGGTCAGCTCAATAGTGAGCTTTAGTAGGAGCAATTGTGTCACGACCCGACTACTTAATCAGGTAATTAGGCCGTGACTTTGGGTTAAGAAGGAAATTATCAACAAATGTGACCAAATGTACCTCAAGAGAAAGATATGATATCAACTTTCATCCGGAAGGAATTAAAAGTTTTTGGTTCAAAGAGGTATAAAGGAATTTGATAAAGGCTAATTCTAGATTCTCAATCCATAATAAAGGGTCAAATGAAAAGAATAACGACTGAGGACAAATTATCACAACGGAATAACCAATATCAAGGATGTACAAAATTTTGCGACGTTTCAAAGCATGGTTTAACAAATAATTCAATAGCATGATATTGAATCCAATGAAATCAATTCTGAGCTTTCAAGTAAATCCTTATTCTCAAAGCATTAGACATGATCCTTTTGACATAGCAGAACACATAAACAAGTAAAGGCCAAAGTTCGGCAACAAGAAGTGTGGCTGAGAATTATGTATGAAGACATAACTCTCTGGGCAACAAAACATAACATCGTTAATGAATAACATCAACTAATAACAATTCATCATGAATTAAAAGAATCTAGAGAAGCTCCTTGACGCAGCATTCGATTCCAGCATCCTCTTGAGCTCAACCTGCATATTTAGAAATATATGCAGGGCGTGAGTACAAAAAAATGCACTCAGTGGGTATGCGCCGAAAACATTAAAACATTGCCCTTAGGGCTATAAACTTGACTTGCCATAAGAAAACTTATGCAGGGTTTTATTTAAATTACCTGCATAAGACCATTCAAATCTGTTCATTCATACTTATCATCATCATAACATGTGTATATGCATATCATATGCTTGCATGCAACTTTCTCTTTTCCTTCCCATATCCACGGTTTCTTTCTGTGTGTTGAGAAGTAGGCCTCCTTCTCAAACACTTAAACATCACATACCCGAGTTGGTCCCGAAAGTTACCAACTACGGTCATACCCGGCGTCGGTCATTTTTTTCTTTCTTTCATTCTTTCTTTCTTTCTTTTTCTTCCGTGGATAGGTAATGTATCATGCATGTCATGCTTATGCTCAGAAATCAGGCAAGTCAGTTAACTTTGAAATTTTTAGAATAAATGCATATCATATCATTTGAAAACATATAAAAGCATAAACATATCATTATAGAAAATACTTATACCCACCTGGCGACAGTCACTTGAGGACTGTACCTTCTATCTTCACTTCGTTCTTTCTTTCACTTGAGTCATCAATCCACATAAAGCGGCATAAATGCCTATCAATAACCAAATAAGAATATAACTTATCTTAGTCGTCATACGGCTATATTTCTCGATATCGAGACACCATGGTCTATACATACGAGGCCATTGCATCCTCTAATCTAAACATGTAACAAAACTTAACTAAGCTCCATATGACCAAAACAAGCATGGAAGAACCAACAATACGCGTAACTCGTCTAATCTTAATCATAAACCAATAACATCGACAAACCTAGCTTATGTCCAACGTGATAATTTGCATAATACGTAGTCTATCTTAAACGAATCTTTATATGTGCTCAACTATCATTAAAGGTCACCAATATAATCCTCAAACATCCTATTAGTACAAGATTTTAACAAAATTTTGGCAAAGTAACGTTTATAAAATGAATCGTTGTTTAATTCCAAAATCAACCAAACTCATCCCAAACTCCACCAAATCATCACCATATGTCTAAATACATATTTAACAACCTAAAACAATTTCAAATTCCTTCATTAATACCATAATCGCATTATGCCCTTCAACCATTTACATATGTAATTATATGAATTTCACAATCTACAATCCACTTAACATCAAACAACTCACATTCATACTTATTTATCATTAATGATCATCAATCCATGATCACTTTTAATCTTAATCACACTTATCATATAAATCTCACAACTTAGCACTAAACTTTAATTTTTCAACTTTCACATTTTAACTCCATAAAATCCCATAAATTCAACTTAGGCATTATTTATATCATATATCTCAAAAATCATATCAAATACATCAAATAAAATCAAGAAATCATATTTCATCAAAGCCCCTTCATTTTCGAAAATTTGAGTATCATGTATATGCATGAATTAAATTCTTATAAATTCACTTTATGCATTACGTATATCCTAAATCTTAAATATCATACCAAATACATCAAATAAAATCAAGAACTCAAAGTTCATTCAACATCATATGTTTCGAAAATTTTGAAATCAAGTATAATTTCAATTTCTTCTAATTTCTTTTATCAAATCATGTTTATTCCTACTTAATTACACATATCTAAACTCAATTTAATCAAATCATAACACATAATTCACATACAAAATTAGGGTTTATGCATGCTTACTTTAATTCACAACTTTCATGAATTTAAAGAATTTAAACCATATATTAGGTTATTTAAGCATCATAAGCATAATTAAATCAATAAACATAACAAAATTAAACAAATCAACCTTAATCCAAATCCTTAAATTTTCGAAAACCATGATATGAGATAACATCATGTTCATCAATGTAAATCACAAAAACTTGGATTAAATGAAGTATTTACCTTCCTTGGAGTGATTTCCCCTTAATTCTACACTTAAACTTTGATTTAAAAGTGTAGAAAAATTTTTATGTGTGTGAAAGTGTGTGTGTTCGAAAATTTGGAGAAAATGAAGCTTGAGGATGATCTCCAAATGAATAATATTCTAGAAGATACATATATGTTTAACTTATTTCATTTAATAATCATTTTCTTTTCATTTATTGCAATTTTTGAAAATTGCATAAATAATTCTTAAAATTTTTGTTAACATTGGAAATTAATATTCTTTAATAGTAAAACTCAATTTTCTTATTAATATAACAATCCAAAACAATTAAATCCATTATTGGATTGCAAATCATATAAATATAGATTTAACTCTTTTCATATACAAATAATCAAATAATTATTCAATTAATTCATTACTTTTGAAAATAATTGAAAATAATTTCCTTCTCACTAGATATAAATAAAATAAAATTATTTAAGTCATTTAATAGCTTAAACATTATTTCATCTCACTTTATAAATAAATCTCACATAAACAATAATAATTAATACACTTTCTTTAAAACAATTCTATTTAATGAAATTTCATTCAAACATACACAATAATAATCATATATTTCACATTTAATCATAAATAAACTCATTTCTAAATAATATCCATTTCTTCCAAATTCGACTCATTCGATTATAAATTAATCGAATTTCTATCGATTTCTAATTAATCAAGCACTTTTTTATCAATTCTAAAGATGAAATGCCTCTAAGCTCTGCGCAATCATGTCTGAAGTGTATTTTCTTCCCACAGTTGAAGCACTCGTCATCTAGGTCGGTTGGGCTTTTCGTCAGTCCAATCCTTGTTTGTTCTTTCTTTGCGGCTTATGTAGTGACCCCTTCTTTCTTTCCAATACTTGTTGTACCCCTTCAATCGGGTATTCATCTTCTCGAATCTTTCAGCTACCAAAGTATACTGAGTTAACAATTCATCATTGTTATACTTAGAACCGGCAAAATGAGCCCGGCCCGAAAAGCCCGCCCGGGGTACCCGGGGTTTGGGTTGGTTTGGGCTTGAAAATTAAAGGCAAAAAACCCGGGCCTAAAAGCCCGCCCGAAAAAACCACAGCCTCATGGGCTTGGCCAAAGTCTGAGTTTTGGGCTAAAAAAGCCCGCACAATATTTTATAAATTATTTAATATACATATCTATAATTTTTTAATAATATTAATTATATTTTATAGTAAAAGTTTCTTACTAATTCACATACTGGTCAGGAAAATATTTTTTTTTGAATTGCAACACATCAAAATTCTGAAAAAAATAATAACTTTATAAATCATTCAAAAATTATTCATAAAAGAAATGATCTCCAAAAATATATAGGCTAATGATTAATGACCTTATAATATGTAAAAACTATTTTGAATCATTGATCTTAAATATATATTATATAATTAATTTATTTTTTTCTATTATTTTAGGCGTATAAGTGGAATTGACGTTTAACAATATCATTTACCTTTGATTTGTAATTATTAATTTATTTCTCCTTAAATTAAAGAACTAAAATTATACTCCCTCCGTCCAAATTTCATTAGCACACTTGCAAATTGGGTTGTCCCACCAATTGCACATGCCAAAATAAGCAAAATTAAATCCCTTAATCTACTATTTCTCTCTCCAATCATGTCTCTCCATATTCTACCCTCTCTTTCTCTCTCCAATTCTATTTATCTTTCCTACTTTATTAACATTAAATCTTGTGGGACCAACACCATTAAACCCTTAACCCATTTTTTCTTAATATTTGTGCAAAAATGTTGTGCTAATTAGTAGGGACGGATGAAAGACTATATTACAATATCATCGTATGAATACATAAATATGTCAAAATATACAAGAAACATTATCATAAGAATAAGTAAACAATATATTCTTATCATTTATTCTTATTTAAATTGGAGTTATGAGATTTTAATTATGTATTTAATTTATTTATTTTTGAAATTTAAAATATTAATTTTATATATTAAAAATGAAAAATAATCTAAAAAAGCCTCCCCTTGAAAACCCGCCTGGGTTGGTTTGGGCTTCACATTTCTAGTTCGAAAATTTTGGGCCGACCACCGCCCGAAAAATATAAAAGCTCGACGAACCGGGAATCGGTAACTGCCCATTACTTTGCCACCTCTAGTTATACTCACCCTTGTCTTTAGCTGTCTTCTTGGTTTCCTTGCTTTTGTCAGCTTTAAGGGTGTCTTTGCTCGTACTGACTTGAGTTTCCTCTTCAGATGCATCAACTTTGGTTGACTCTTCTGTACGTCTGATGTCGTACTCATCAACTTTTAGTGCTGAGAAGAGTTTTTCAGTTAACATCTCAATGAATCCAGCTTTCTTCTAAAGTGTTACTTTCCAGTCAGTAGCTGGGAGTGCCCATAGGACTTTACGGTTGATCTATTTTTGTGTGTACATGTCCTTGCGTATGGCTGAGATCTCATTGATGATGGTTGTGAATCTGAGTTTTATATCATCAATAGATTCTTTATTTTTTTGCTTGAAGTTATCGAACTTCTGACAAGCTATCGTCAGCTTGTTCTCCACGATTTCCTTAGAGCCAGCACAGAGGCTCTCAAGTGCGTCCTGTATCTTCTTTGATGTCTCACATTTCATCAGCTTCCTAATGTGAAAGTTCAAAACTGTTCCAAAGATGATATTCTTGGCCAAGTTGTCGAGCTCATCCCGTTTTCATTATTCTGACATGAAGTCAGCTCCATCCGTATGCCTGTCCTAGTAGGTATGATCTTCTCCTAAATTGGAGCTCACTTTAGTGACCTTCTCTCCGATATTGATTGGCCCGTTGGTGATGACATCCACATGCGACAGTATTGTGCAGTGAGGTAGCTTTTGAGTCTGAATTTCCAAATCTCATAATTGTCTACCGCAAATATGAGGAGATAAGTCAACCTGCTGTATTTAGTTTCCATCACAACACATACGCAACAACATGCAAAAAACATATCAGTTGAAAAAACTGTTCGAAAACAACGACCTCGAGGGGAGTCAGTAGTTCTTACGAACAACCTGCTTTGATACCAATTGATGGTTCATGGGGATACGTACTAGTGTATGCGCACATAAATGGGGGAATACATCAGTTAGATAAATTTAAAACTTTTCTTGTTACAATACTGGACTAGCTACCATGGCAGTAGCTGGTTAGTTAACTAATGGCAGTTCAGTACTGATATTGGTACTGCTGATCAGTTCAAATAAGAAAGGTCTTGTTCGGAGTGATACCAGTTAGCAAACCTACTAACTGCTAAGGAAGTTGGTCAGTTAGACCGATAACTGATGTGCTTGCAGAATGTGGTGGTTACTGGTTTGCCTTTACTAAAAATTTAAACTGGCATAAAACACTTAGTCGAATATGAGCTTAGTTAGTTTTCAGTTTTATCTCTTCAGTATCAAACTGATACTGATAGAGTGTTTCAAAACGATGTTATGTTGTTGTTTGCTGGTGATGTCAATTCAATGATATGCAATGCAAATACGATACTGAATGTAAAGAACTGAAAGAAAACAACACTTAGTTTTTACGTGGTTCAGAGAGATCAACTTTTACATCCACGGACTAATTGCTCGGTCAATCCACTAACATGTATTTTTTCTTGTTTACGAGTACAAGATATAAATCTAGATACAAACTTAACCTTACTGTATCACATCAAAACTAGGCGTTACTCCTACGCTTACTGGTACTAGAAATATTATGTCTGCTTACAGGTACAGTCTACCTAATCCTCTTGCTTGTAGGTGCAAGATAACCAAGTTTTCAGCAACTAACACTTTGTTGCCTACTTGCCTAAACTTCTACCTAAACTCGGGGGTTTGTAGGGATTTTCCAACTAAAAGTTGAGCTTTCATAGGCGACAAACTCAACATGTCTATACTTGAGATTTACAAAGTAGTCATAGACTTAAGGAAGTTTATGCTGAAACCTTGAGTTGATAGATATATTTGAGTTCCGAAGGTTTACTGATAACTCTGTAGACTTCCTTTTTCGAATTCATTGTGTGATAGATCTTGAACTTTGAGCTTTGATTGCTTTTGAAATATTCGAATGCGCAACATTTCTGTAAACTTCAAATGTTGGGTCCTGCATGTATTTATAGAGAGGAAGATGAATAATATCGCTGGAGAGAGCACCAATCACATCCATTCTATTTTTCGTTTAAATTCTTCTCATTTGAATCCTCGTACATCACTATCAAGGTATGCATAATCGTACAATGTAGATCTGCAACTCTGAAAAGATGTTCTGACATGTGAAGATCTTCTGCAGATATGCTATGTCACGAGGTGAGTCAACCACTCAAAACTTAAACAATTATGTGTTTTTTTAGTTGAATTGACTTCGCGTTTTATCAGTACGTTGACTTCAGGTTGGGTCAATCGAGGTTGCTCGATTTTTTATCAGCAGGTTGGACTCCGTCTTTTATTAGTTTGGGAACCTGGGTCAGTATGATGTTTCGGCTTTGACGTAAAAATAGCCAACTTTGACTTGGTATTGCCAGTTTTGACTACTTGTCATCATCTTTGATTATTCATCGGCAGCTTTGACTTCTGGTAGCTAGCTTTGACTTTTCAGCTTGGGCTGTCAGCTGTTGGTATGACACGTAGTCATATTCAAACTTTTTTGCTTTCAGCAGCGCCGGGTTTTTAGACTCTAATCTTCAGTCTTTGACTTTACTCTTCAGTAGATCTATTCATCAACATCACTATACTCCAATCTTCATACTTTAGTTGGCTTGACTTCAGGCTTCAGTCAGTGCTTCTCTTCAGTTTTGTTGGTACTTGGTACTGATACTCTTATTAGTACGAATGACTTCAGTACTACTTGAACTTCATCAGTCTTGTACTTGTCCAAACTGATAGTTCTTCAATAGGAACCTATAACCAAAAATATTAACTTCTTAACATATGACCAGCACTAGTTACATCAACATGACAATCATGAGTAGATTTTGGGATCAATCAAAATACATAGTTAAGACACAATCTAACAGTTTAGGTTAAGGGTAGGGTGTGTTGGGTTTCCAACTATGAGTGAACTTTTACAGTTAAAGAATAATTGCGAAGGCTAAGTTCACTCGTTCAAAGCTTATGAATTTATAGAGATCACTTTAGAAATACAGAAGGAAATCTATTTAGAGTTGAATATCTAAAGGCTGAAACACTTGGGAAATCTTCTTAATTTCGAGTGTTTCATCGAGGCTTGAAAGAGATTGTTTGAGCTTGTGTGTGCAACATTTTCCGCAATCCTCAGTGTTCTTATATAGCATGTATTTATATAGGTTGAACTCTACTTACCGTTTGAAAGAGCCATATGAATTCAAACTCCATTTTATGCATTGAATGTTCCGTTTCATTATTATCATTTTTGATAGGAATATAAACTACTTTTTCTGCAGAGAAGATACATATAGCAGCTTTGTCTTGCTAGTTCTCGCATTGGTCCACTTTTAGATGCAATTTGAATTTTTCAGACTTTGTTTCTTCTTCTTCAAGCTTTCTCTGATCTTTAATTGACAGGGTTCGATTCAATCCACTTGACTTCTCTGACATGCATTTCAACCAACTAATACTTTGAGTAATCTTTCAACGTGTCATACCCCGTCTTTCTCAATAGGATTAGAATGACTTTCGAACTTAGAATTTTTAAATGATTCGTGCCTAGTGAAAGAAATTTTTTAATTCCCAACAAAAAGAATTTATTTCATTTATTTTTTTAAAGTGATTACGAGAATTATTATATAATATATAATAATCGAATATGATTTATAGATATACTTATAAATCATTATATTAATAATTTTATGCTAATGTTTAATTATTAATTCATGGTCTTTGGGATCGAACTTTGAGCCCATAAGAATAAATTATCTAATGGGCTTTCGTTTGAAAAAGCCCAAAAGAAAAGCCCATTGGACATCCAAACTCTACACTATACCAACCTCACTCCTTCCATTCTGAAAACCCTAATTTCACAAACTCTCTCATTTCCTGCAGCCCCAACAAGAAAACACAAAGGTTTAATCTTTAATCCCTTATTCTTTTAATGTGTATGTGTTGCTGTATATGAGTGTGTGTGTGTTGCTGTATGAGTGTGTGTGAGTGACCCGAAAAATCTTTAGTATTAATTAGAGGTTAATTAAGTATAATTAGGGGCCTAAAAGCTATTAATTTCATAAGAAGGAATAAAGAGGTATAAAAGGGGTTATTAATCGATTGAAATTCGATTATTTCTCAATGGAAGGATATGAGATTAGAAAATGTAGAGATTAATTAGAAATGAGTTTTATTATGATAAAATGTGAATTATGTGAATTTTTATGTGTGTTTGAATGAAAAATGCTAGTAAATAGAAATTTTATTATGAAATGCATTAATTATTTTTGTATGTTAATTTTCTTATAAAATGAGATGAATTATTATTCAAGTTATTAATTTGCTTGAATAAATTATTTTATTATTATTATTTAGTGATAAAAGAATTATTGGGCATAATTTTTGAAATTTAGGAATTAATTATAATTATTTGAATTTTAACACATGAAAACAATTAATTATACTTACATCTATATGAATTTAATTCCAATATTTTGGGAATAATTGTTTTGGATCTTTGCAATAATGAGAAAAATTTGTTTAATCTATTAAAATGTACTAAAGTATAACATTAGTAAATTTAGAGGTGTAAGTATAAATTTATTGAAATTTGTGTATAATTAAGATAAAATGAATACAAAATTACATTTAAATGCAAATAAACATTCTAGAAATATAATAAATGTAATATATCATCTTCCACCCCATTTTCCCCTCACTTTTCGGCACACACTCACAAGAGCACACACAAATTTTAATTTTCACTTTTAAATCCATATTTAAGTGGGAATTTAGTGGAAAATCACTCTAAACAAGGTAATTCCTTTATTTAAGCAAAGTTTTTATGAATTAAATTGATAAATATGATGTTCTATGATCTTGTAATTTTAAAAAATTATGAATTTTTGATTATGATTGATTTGTTAAATTTTTGTTATGTTTATTGAATTAATTATGTTTATGAAGCTTAATTAACATATGCTATGGTTTTAAATTTCTTAAATTCATGAAGTTAAAAATTAAAGTTTGATTATGAACCCTAAATTTGGTATATGAACTTTATGATGCAATTTAGTTGAATTGAGCTTAAATATGTGTTTAAGGATGAATATAAACATTATATGATCCATGAAATTAAAAGTTAAACCATGCATTTTAATTTCCAATATTTTCGAAAATTAAGGGTTAGTAGAACTTAGGGATTTTGATTTTTATTTGATCAATTTAACATGATAATTATGCTTAGGAATATAAATAATGCATGAAATGAATTTATAGGAATTTAATTCAACTATATATAAAATGTACAAATTTTCGAAAATGAAGGGCATGCCATGAACTAGGATTTCTTGATTTTATTTGATACATTTGATATGATATTTGAGATCTATGATAAAAATAATGCTTAAGTTGAATTTATAGGAATTTATGGACATAAAATATAAAAGTTGAAAAACTAAAGTTTAGTAAATGTTATGATTTTATGTGATAAACTTAGTTCTAGAATTGAATGAGTTATGGATTAATGATCATTGATGATAATATGTATAATTGTAGGTTGTTTGATACTAAATGAATTTTAGATTATAGAATTTTTGAAATTTTCTATAAGTGTGGTTGAAGGGCATTATGTGATCATGATGTTAATGAATTAGTTTGAATTTGATTTAAGTTCCTAAATGTGTATTTAAGCATATGGTGATGTTATTGGGGAGTTTGGGATGAAATTGGATGAGTTGGGTTTAATTGGGCTATTCCTATTATAAACGTTACTCTGCCGAAATTTCGGTAGAATTTGTTTATTAAAAAGACGTTTTGAAATTATAATCGGCAAACTATTGATAATTAGTTAATTGAATAAGGAAGATTA
This sequence comes from Salvia rosmarinus, assembly GCA_036937905.1. Classification (NCBI taxonomy): domain Eukaryota; kingdom Viridiplantae; phylum Streptophyta; class Magnoliopsida; order Lamiales; family Lamiaceae; genus Salvia; species Salvia rosmarinus. The sequence goes on along the minus strand of CM072813.1, from coordinate 77,953,589 downwards.
CTAAATTCAATAATAATCTTATGTTACAAGGATCAAGCAAAGGGATTCGAGAAGTGAAAGACGAAGAAGCTAATCTTTTGGAATAGTCGTCACAAGGTGGGTAATGCTTTGTAAATCGTTTTTTAAATAAAGTTAATGCTATGCTTTGAAATTTCTGATATTGTGAAAGTATTTTCAATCACCACATCATGAATATGTTTAAAATGAATGTTTTACCACATTGTGGGTATGACGGCGATTTACGTGTCTACGGTAGGAAACTGTTATATACTGTGCACAGGTTATGGTCGTGAGCTTGCAAATGTAGGCCGACCATGGTATTGGGAGAGGCATACTTCCCATTACCGAATAGCGTAGTTAGGGTATGACCGTAGTTGAGATCCTTCGGGACCAACTCGGGTATGTGATCTTGGATGTTTGAAAGAAAGCGTGGTGATTTAATAATGAATGATTTTATTGAAACAATTATTCCAAGTGCTTTCTAGATTCTCATTTGAAAGAAAGTTATAAGTTTTGAAAGTTATGTTTGGCATTTACTCACTGAGTACTCTTTAGTACTCATACCCGAAAGATGTTTTATTTGATGCAGGTTGAGCATGGAAGAGGTGGGGACTTGGATCTGAGCTTAGTTGTTTCCTTTTTGTTGTACATATTTGTGCCTGAATGTCGTGTCTTCACACATGACATTCACTACTCTTCCGCTGTCAACTTTTGAAAGCCTTAATTCATACTTTTGAAAAACTTTGTAAATATTTGAAAATATATATATATGCATTGTAGAGGCTGTGTCTTCACTTGTTATTATTGCCGTTGTTGGTTATTTTTTGTGTGCAGGTTGGCTTATCCATAATTTAGAGGTTATGCTGCCCGTGTGTTGAATATTTTATATCATATAAACCCCTTCAGTTGTCCAAATTTTTAATGCATAATCAGTCACGGCCTGATTAGTTGGTTAATTATTTAATTAATTGGTCGGGTCGTGACAGTGTGCGTTGTTGTCGGGTGTGCATAGCCGTGCGTGAGTGAGAGAGAGACAGAGGCAAGACGGCGAGGGAGAGAGGATAGTGGTGGCGGCGGCGGTCAGCAGTGCCGCTGTGTGTGTTGCCGCGTGCGTGTGTGCGCCGTTGTGTGTTGCGACGGTGTGTGTGTGTGGGCTGTCAAGTGTGTGTAGGCAGAGAGAGAGAACCGAGAAGGGAGAGGCCATGGCGGTCGCGGCGATGGCGCAACTCGTCGACCGACAACGTGACCGGCCGGAGATGGCAGCGACGTCGACAACGAGCTTGGGTGTGTGTGTGTGTGTTCATCCGCGTGAGTGTGTGAGAAGAGCCGAGAGAGATGTGAAGGAGAGAGGAGAGAGAGAGAGTGAGGGGAGAGAGAGAGAGAAATGAAAAAATATATATAATTTTCGAGGTCGCCATAATCTGGTCGCCGGTGGTGGCGGTCGTCGGAAAGCGGCGCCGAAAAAATGGGACAGAACATTAGGTTTAGGGTTGAGAGTTAATGGGCTGGGTTTTGTTTTAAATGCTATGGGCTGAATGTTTTATTTAAGTTTGGGCCCAAATTATTTTAAATGTGTTGGACTTAATTTTATTTAAATAATTTTAGGCTGAGTGGATTTTCATTTAAATGTGTTGGGCCTTTCTATTGGACCGAGAGTAAGGAAGATGGGCTGATCTTTTATTAAATGCTGGGCTGATGTTATTTAAGTGTTGGGCTGGACATTGTATTTATTTATTTTAAATACTAATGGACTATGAATTTTGTTAATTCTGGGCCAGAAATATAATAATGATTATGGGCTTTACTGTAGAATCTGTTTGGGCCGAAAATAAATGGGTTGGGCTCCAGTAATTAAATAATAGTTGGGCTTAGATTTAATTAATGATTGGGCTTTAATTTAATTAATGACTAGACTTGCTTTAATTAATTAAATCTTTGGACTTAAATTAATCAAATAAATAAGGTTTAACTTTGAGACTTAATTAATTAAATTATATTAAGTCTAATTAAATAAATAATTAACTTAAACTTAAATATAAGTTTAAATTATTTAATTATGGTAAGTTAATTAATTAATTAATTAATTACTATTAAGTTTAATTAATTAATTGACTAAGTCAAGGCTAAGTCCAAGTTTAAGTTACTTTATTTATGATTACGACCTATCTAATTAATTTAATTAAATCCTTTTAATGAAATTAATTAAGTTAGAATATTTAATAAATTAAATTATGTTAGACAAGTGCATAATTTGAGAATTTTATTATGTGTTATGTTAAGCGAGAGTCCTTAATATATTTGAATTTAGTATGTATTTCAATTTCATTGTACTTTTTGTAAAAAGTATTTATCATAAGAAGATTATGAAATTAAATGCGTTTTTAAACTAAAAGTCGAGCAAGGGTATTGTTGGTGCCCTTAGCCGATATATATTAGTTTTCAAATTTATTTATTTATATTTTGAAAATCGGGGCTTAACGAATCATAAGTTAGTATCCTCATTTACTTGAACTTAAGGCTAGCTTTTCGAGACCTATTAAGATTAGTGCTTCTTGTAGGTTTTGTCGATCAAGGGGATTAGCGTTGCTTTTCCCGAGAAGCGTACTATAGTGATTTCTTCAGGCTTTGTCCTATCAATGTGAGCTTTATTTACAAAAGTATATTTGAGTTATATGCTCTGATATTTCGTAAAATGTAAACTGCTTATCCAATAAAATGTTTTTGTGCACTCTACTCTGTTTAAGGCTCGTAAATGTATCGATCGAGATTCTCTTTTAAACTTAATATGTTAATTGAGAATTGTGTACACTAGTTAGTTGTTTCGGTGGGTTGATCTCCATCGGGCACTAACAAAATCATGAGGCGTTATAAGGGTGTTTGTCTGGATGCGTTCCGAAGTACGTCATGAAATTATGAATTTGTCCGGGTTACGTCCCCGATGAAAATTATGTGGGCATGTGATCCGACGGTGGCTAGAGGTCCGGGATCAAAGTGAGTAACAGAAGAGTCGTGACAATGGGCCCAATAAATGAAATATTTTTGCATGCTTAGAAGTGGTTTCTCTTTTTAAAACCTTCTAAGTCATGTTATCATGATTGAATAAACTGCTTTTACGAATTTATGAAATGTTTATAGAAAATGCATGTCCACTGAGTACATTAGTACTCAGCTCAAATATTTTCAAATGTTTTCAGGTTGATCAATGGGCGCTGACGGGGCAGAGCTGAGATTAGGGTTCACTCCGTATTTTGACGGATTATTTCCGTATTTTTGACTTCCGCCGATGAACTAGCTCTAATTACACTTTCCTTCTTGTCTATGACTTGAATTGTACCTTTTGATGAGCTTAGACTCTGAATCCTTGATGTTTAGTATTTTGATGTATACTTGCTATCAGAAGCACGAAACTAAACTTGTGATCCTGATGATAAATTTTGTTTTGATTGGATTACATCATCCGATGTCTTTCATTTTCATTTAGGAAGTTATTCCCAAATTCTAAGGGTTTATTGCCTTGATCATTCGAGTCAACTCTTTACCTTATATTTTCCCGTATTTTTATTAGTTGCGTCTCGATTTATGAACTTCCATTATATTAGGAATTAGGGCGTGACACAACGAGTCAACTTGTCTAATGTTTCAACCTAGCTGACTTTTCAGTCTTTTGATCTTCAATGCAGGTCAATTTAACATCTTAACCAAAACTCAATAAATTTCTCAAAGAGTAATATAATATAATCATGAGCATTGATGATATAATATACCTCAATCAAAACAATATCATACATAAAATATGATATTTTATTATTATTTTAAACTGTTACAAATTTATTAATTGTAAGACTACATCTATTACTATATAATATTTTTTTAAAGAGATATAATTCAATTTTTCCTGTGCATCCCACGGGATGGTGTATTAGTTTAATTATTATGTTGTAGACAATAGTCATTGTATAAAGATGTAGGGAGTTCACATCACATACGTTAATTCTCTAATTTCATGCCATTCACAACCCACGAGATAATTCAATATGCGTAACATCCTTTGGACAAGAGAAACATGTCTTTTCTTAATAGGGCTTCATTTTTATTGTTTGCCCTCGCCTGTCTCTAAAATTAATATTTTATTATTGTTATATGACATTTCTTACCAAAAAAAAAAGAGAGGAAACAAAAGAACCAAAACGATAAAAGGGTAATGATAGGGGGAGGATCATTGACAGTGAGATAATAAACCATAACTTTTATTTAGGAGGATCCAAATAACGTTTTGAAAAACTAAAAATTAATAAGTATATAATAGTTTTACTATATAAATTTATTTTAGAGAGCTTATAAGTTCTAATAGGGTATAAACTATTTAAAGAGCTTATACGATGTAATTTTCAATAATTTATAAGTTGTCAAAGTGTTTGAATAATTGAGCTTATAAGTTAGAGAGAGAATTATGAATTAGAGAAACAGAATCATGAGTTAGGAGATACAATTGAGAAGATATGAAGTTGATAGAATATATGTTGGAAATAACGAACTATTGTAAGGTTATTTTTGTAAGTTCACTGTTGTTTATAAGCTTATGAAAAAATAAATTGAAGTTGAAGAACTTATTTTTATGGAGCTTACAAACTACTGGAGCTTATTTTAATAGCTTATAAGTTATTTATCAGCTTATTTTTACCAAACAGTCTAACTGACGAAAGATGAAACTCTACGACATGAGATATTTTCTTCCAAAAGTGTTCCATTGATATGCATTACAACGATTTTTTTTAAATAATGAACTTGAAAATTAGTTTAAGATAATAGTTTAGATTATATGAAAACATGAGAAATAGTTATCACATACTATTCTACAATAATTCCAAAATGTGTAGAATTGGTGGTCCAATCCAACTTTGATATGTTAAATAAATTCATTTTCAAATAAAAAGATAAAAAATAAAAGTTGGCAAAATAATATTGATTCCTTTATTATTAGATGATGTTCATTGCACTAGAAATGAAGAATCATATTCGACTCAAATAATTATAGTGGAATAAGGTGTTATAGGTCCAAATCCATATACCATGCTAAGCAATCCGCTAGCTTAGGCAAAACCTAGGGGTGAGCAAAATGTCCAATAACCGAATAACCGAACCGAATCGAACCGAAATATCTAATTTGATTTGGGTAAATCGGTTATTTCGGACAATTCGGTTATAACCGAAATATATTTCGATAGTATGATTTTCGGTCGGGTATGCATTTTTTTACCCTAATATCCGATACCCGGAATTTATATTTATATACAATATATTAATATTATAATTAAAATATACTTAGTTTGCCCTAAAAAATCATACCTAAATGATTCTACATTCTACTGAGTCGCGCCGCCCACAACCACTTCACAATATATTCTCTCAACTCTCAATTCTCACCACGCCGTCAACGCCACGCCGTGCCGTCTACCGCCACGCCGTTGCCGACTCGCCGCTGCACACTGCTCGTCCATGCTGCCACGCCACGCCACACGCCGTTATTTGTTGAGTATTAGAATGTTTTTTGTATGTTTTTGTTTAGAATTCAGAATCAGGGCAAAAATCGGTTTTATTTTATCCGAAATATCCGAAATAATTTTCGGTTATTTTAGTTTGGTAACCGAAATTATTTTGGTTTGGTTCGGATATCATTTATAAAATTTCGGTTATTTAATTCGGATATTTTTTTAACCATACCCGACCGAATACCCGAATACTCACCCTAGCAAAACCATATAGTTAAATACTTATAACATTCATTCACAATTATATTCCTTCTTATAATGATTGAATATAGAAAGCTAATTTACATGAGCTGCACATGATCTAACAAGTTTTTTCCCACAATTTTCAATGATATGTACTTCATGATAATTATATTAATAATTATAGGGAAGCTATAAAAACTTGCACAAGCTATTTGGAGAAGTGAAAGAAGGGGATCAAGGTTGAATAATTTAGGGGTTTTACGAACATGTAAATTCTTAATCTATAAAATAATATTATACTTATATATTTTTAAAAAGTATTTAAAATATAAATTAGTAAAATACTCATAATCTTTTTAATGATCCTCGGAACCCAACGTCCCTCCGTGAGTGATCATCGATGACTGGTGAGCACATAGTAATGGACACCACGTTCAAGATTTCTTTATCGATTAAAATGTGAGCGTCAGTGTATAAAATGACAAAAGCTACGAAGGACCACCGACACTTGCGATAAGGCTGTGGTCCATAATGGACCACTGTAGCTTCTCGAGACATGCTGGAATTTATCCAATTCAAGACATGTGTGATGGCCTGCTGTTGTATTGAGATAGATGTCTGTAGCTGGAACACCACATCAAGATTCAATCCATCTTATTACATATATTGTCAATATAATTTAATAAAAATATGATTGACCTTATCATCGAGTGTCCCTATAACAAAAAGGGTATCCAGTCCATAGTAACAGCCCAATAGTTAAGGTGGATTCCTGTGGTCGAGAGGTCATAGGTTCAAACCCCACCAAACGTCTCTATGAGTTTGGCTGTCACACCCGATTTTTCAATTGTGGTTTCACGCATTGCGTGTGGTTTGTAGAGGTATTACACGCGAATGGGGTTTCTCAGGATTCAGACTAAAGTAGGCTGCTGCGAGTTCACTGTAATCTGAAAAAAAAAGTATCAATTTTTTAATGATCAAAGAAACTTGCAGCATTATACGAAGTGCACACGAAGTAAATCATGTTATTCTAAATATAATAACCTACAAATCATACAAAAGAAATAAGATGTATTTGGAAAATCATATATGAGATGCTCAAACTATAAAATATTAGTGTAATTCGAAATTGAAACTTTTTTCCTTAAAAATAAATGGATCTAGCTTCTTTATTTAACAAAAGAGGATCCAGCCGTAGCGATTCGTAGATGAGGTAATTGGTAGGGTGTCTCAATCGGCACTCGTCCAAAAATTGTTATTGCCAGCAATAATGAAACTTACACAAAAAATCCAAGTCTTTGTCAACAATAATTGAACCCTCACGTTGTTTTCCCTAACAAAGCATAAAATAAACGCTATTTATTTTTCACATCGAGTGAGATATTTCTGAATCACTATCTCGTCAATATAATACATAGGTGAGAATTATAGTCTTTTGCTATTAAATATGGATGTAGACTAATCGAATCGAATATCACTCGAAACAAATCGAATTCGGAAATTAAATAGATAATCAAATCAATGTTCGAATATTTTTTCGATTCATATTTATATTCACGTATTCTGAATCAAATCGAATTTTCGTTTTAATTTTTTTGAAATGTATATTAAGACTATTCGATTCACAATTTTGAAGGAGAAATTTTCAAAAATCATATTTTTAAAAATAATATGGAACTATAAACACTAAAAAAATGGTTGTAAAAAGGTAATTTCACTTTTCAACTCCCAAATCATAATAGAAACCACAAATTTAAAAGTTTACATAACATAAACAATAACAATCAAATGTATAAAAATTAAGTTTGATATCAAGTTCATAAAATAGTATTTCACTTAAACCATTTGCAAATGCCAGACATCTAATGTTCCACCAAATTTGCTAATCAAGTGATTTGCAACATGACATAAAAATGCTTTTCTTCCTAGCTCCCGAATAAAAATAAAAATCGATTATAACAATTTAATTTATAATAACATACATTGTCAATACATTATAGTCGAGTCTCGAATAGCTTGCGAGTAGCTCTGCTCATTTACAACCTTAGCAATGCAGTAGGGTGTGGAGAATACTCATTATTCTTTATTTTACATTATAGTTATGTTTTTTATTATCTTTTTAAAAAATATATAACTGCATGTTTATAGTCTATTATTTGCAATATCGAATCAAATATCATTATTTGATCTTCGTATTGGATAACTAATCGAACGAAAAAGTATTTCTATTTGTATTCGAATCATAAATTTTGAATTTGAATATCGAATATTTGGATCGATCGAACCGAAATTATTTGATTCGTATACATCTTTACTATTAGCGTACGTGTAAGTGCGATTAGTATAATGTAAATAATTTATTATTAAATATCTATGTATTTTATAGTTTCTGGAAGTTTTTGCCATTCCTTATGTAATATTCCATCTTTACATATTCACGTTTACAACAACACGAATTGACAAAGTTTCCTATTAGCATATTCGACGCATTTAATTAAAAAAAATTACACGATAATAAATTTTTTTGGTTAATTAATACATAAATTTTAAAGGTTGCGTCACGATAATAATTGATGGTCACTTTATAAATGTGAATCATATGTTTAAATGTGAATCATATGTTTCGGAGAAGAAAGTTGCTCTATCAATAGAAAAGGAAAGAATCGGACAAAAGAAAAAACTTGCAAATTTGAAAACTTCGAAGTTAAGATTTAAATTAAGGTTGCAACATAAAGATAGTAATGGGGTAGGGTACTAACTACAAACTTCCTCCTACATATCCTTACTTGAACTATTTTCTCATCCTTCTCCATTGCTCATGTGATGACCCCTCGAGGAATAACAAACATGTTCTTTATAATTTGGATGTCCCTGAAAGAGATATTTTAATATTAATTTTTATATATTTATTTAGTTTTGCAATGTCATGATCCAAAATTAAATAAATTATTTAATTTTCATATGGTAAAGATCAAGATGATATACCTTTGGTAAAATATGACATCAAGATATTGATATATATCAAACTCATGAGGAAATGAAATCACGGCATATATGTCCTTAATCTTTGATATCATCTTTTTTATAACTATAAATATTGCTCTAGCCGGACCGAAAAGACATTACGCGCGGATTTCCAATGGGGCACATGCACGTATACCCAGATCTCATAAGAGATATGCATATATACCCAATGGGATAAAACATGCAAAATCAGTAGATTTATATTGTATGGACAAATATACCCTCATAATCTGACTTTGTTTTCTGTGTAAAATAACGAGCGGATTAAAAAATGGAAATCTCTAGTGGGAGCTCGGTCGGATTCCGATCGGAACGACCGGAATCCGAAACTGTCGTTTTTTGCAGACGATCGGATTCCGTCGTGTGCATTGAATCCGAGAGATACACACCGATCGGATCCGATTGTTTTTTTTTTTTTTTATTATTTCGCCTCAATAAGTGCTTTGAATTTTTTCTCAAATTATTGTAGCATTCAATTCATTCACGTGGGCCGATATAATAGGTGCAATTTAGTACAATAATAGGTGCGATTTTCTTGTTGTTACAAAGAAATTGTACAATAATGAGTCTGAATTCATTGTAGCTACAGTAATTTCACGTGAATGCTACATCATTTGTTGATGTTTACCTTCTATAAAATTTACGAATTCATTCATTCATTCACATCTCATAACTTCATTTTCCAAAATTTTCAATTGAAGTTGAGCGGTATTTGAAGGAAAACCACGGAGAATTCAATCATTTTCCAATATCAAATGTAATTCGCCAGCAATCCCAAAGAATAATATACTATATTTACATGTACGTATATTTTGATTGGGAATTTTGTTTTAATATTTTTATTTATTCTTTCTTTATGTAGATGGACAATTGGAAATTCATTCTTGTGAATTATGGTGGAGAGTTTGATAGTGATTGTGCGTATATTGGCGGGTGTCAACAAATTGCCCAAATTCGATCGTTTTCTTTGCGACCTCATATACTATATCAATCACGTATTGCGAGCGAATGAATTGAGCACGGATTATCAATTATTTTATTTATCCACATCTCGATATGGTCGGATAATAAAATCATTGTTAACCGATGATGAACTGTTTGCTCGATTGTGCATATACGAAGAATATCCACGCGTTTATATAGTTCACAACACTACAAATATTGCGAGTGGATCAAACCCGGAGAGCCCAATCATTTGCAAGAAGAATATTTACAAGATGTTCCAAGTATGCTTTACGGTGATTGGTTTTCGAATCCCAAAGGCACGCTACGGAGATAACAAGGCCAACAACTCCTATTCGAATGATGATGTTGATGGAGAAGGCGAAGAAGAAGAATATGTACACGAGATCAAGATCTCGAAGAGACCGACTCGGATGCCTCGACGACCATCCCAACAATCAATTTTAAATAATACGTTTATTGATTTTGCGGGATGGATTCGAGAGAAGGAGGACTTCCCAAACTATTATCTTTGATTAATCCAAGCACCTATCCGAAGATGTCAACCAACCCGATCTTGAAGAACTAACTAATCGGTTAGTTCCGTCATTCCGCTCAACGCTGCACCTCACTTGTTGCTAGTGAAATGGACCCGACAAGGGATGGAGAATTGAGTAGTAATTCATATTACTATAGCAAAGATGACCTCTATCTTCTTTGTTGGTGTGTGGCATATGGGCGGGGCGGAATCGTTGTTGGTCGTTCGGATACAACACGATTGACATTTAAATGCAAGCACTCGAGAGGTGTAATTTTGAGTTACGAGCTGCCCAACGAGGTAATATTTGGAAAGTTTATAAGTTTATATCGAACACAAATGCCACCGTGATTTGGGTTGTGTTGGACCATTGAATGTTCATTTAAAGATAGTTGCGGTATTATGCTCGAAAAATGCGCTGTGGTGAAATCATGAAGCTAAATCAATTATGGTGAGTTGAAACATGATTTTGGTATCCGCATCGGTTATGATGTGGCGTTCTGAGCCCGACATACAGCGATTGAGTTGATATACGATCGGCATGATCGATCATTCAAATCTTGCCGGTTATCTGCAGATGTTGACATAGACGAATCCGGTACATTTATCGATTATGAGGTCGATGATGATGGTCGATTCCGGCATCATTCGTTGCTCTCGCTGCATCTATTGCCCTTCTATTTTTGTTTGAGACCGGTGATCGTCGTAGATGGTATTCACCTCGAGGAAAGAATAGGAGAATTTTATTTGTTGCGATAACGAAGGATGCCAATGAACAAGTGTTCCGTTGGCGTATGGTGTTGGGCGATTGAGAATGATGAATCTTGGTCATGGTTTATCTCACGCATCCAACGGGTATTTGGAAATCTTGGAAAACTCTTAATTGTCTCGGATGCTGCGTGTCCATAGCTAACGCCATCGAGAGTATTTCCACAAGCTCATCACGCCTTATGCTTCTACCACTTCATCGAACAAGATCAAACAGTTTCGTGGCGATGCTGTGGTGGAAATGTTCCAAGAAGTCGCTTATGCATACGAGCCTGACAATACCAACGTGCATATGTCTCGCTATCGAAAGCATAAATGATAAAGCATACCACAAACCGCTCCGTGTAGACCGTAAAATGGGCCGTTCAAAGTCCCCGTGAGCCGCTTTAGCTTCTTAACATCAAATGCAGCAGAGTCATTTAACTCTCGATTATTATGGGCGGCGTCTTCCAATATGCTCAATGTTGGAGGCAATCGACTTGTAATTGAGCGGTGGTTCAACGATAGACGCGGCGCAAAGACGTAGGTGGGACAACTATCTCAATCGAGGAAACGGTGAAAAAGCTTACGATGGCGGTGTCCAAAAGTCGTCGTTACTCTACGACGAGGTCTACAAATGCAAAATATAGGGTGCAGTCTGGCATTAGGAACTTCCTGGTCGATCTTCAACTCAAATCGTGTGATTGTCGAGAATTTAACCAAGACGGGATGCCGTGTTCACACGCAATTGCTGCCATTAAGTAAGTTTCAATACTAATACTACACGTCGTTTTATTTTTCATGTAACTCATACTAATACTTTTCATTGACAAGTGGTAGAGAATCCATCCACAATTACGTCGAATCATACTACACGACCAACACTTTAATTGAGACATACGGTGGTGCGGTGAATCATGTTCCTCAATACAATGAGTGGTGATTCCAAATGAGGTAGCTCAGCGAATGTATTGCCTCCTATTGTGACAAGACAGTGGGACGACCTAGAACAAGTCGGATTCCATCCGGTGGTGAAAGGTCTACAAGAAGAGTGCCTACAAACGATATGGGAGAATCGTCTAGCGATGAGATGCCGAGCACCAAAGAAATCTGATCATTGTAGGGAACCGGGACATACACGAAGGAAATGTCCAAATCGAATAGATGAAGGCATAGCGATTAATTAAAGTTGTTGTATTTTTTAATATTTGAAATATTGTATTCGCACCTTTATTGTTATTCTTCTTTATATCATTCAATTTTATACATTGTGTTGTGCTATAATAATAATAATAATAATAATAATAATAATAATAATAATAATAATAATAATAATAATAATAATAATAATAATAATAATAATAATAATAATAATAATCAAAACACTATTATATATACATTAAATTTTATACAAAGAAAGTATGTTATTAGCCAAAAAAGATTATATGTACACATTTAAATTTACAAATATTAATAAAACTGAAATTTAAGATATTACACATTTAAATTCAAGCGTTTTCTAACTGTTTTCACACAACTCAAAAATAGAAGTAGCTATAATTTTCCTATATGCTGATATATGAGTAGTCCCCCAATTAATACTCGGCGATCCGGATATCGCACGTTCAACGTACATGCATGCATATGGACCACAAGCGACGCCGTCTTTCTGGGCGAACTGGTTATCAGGTGACGGGATAGATAATTCAAGTGGCACGTTTTTTTTCGATATGCCCGTATCGTTGAAGCTCCAATAATCAGCTTCATCCAGGATGAATGCAAATAAATGCAATAGGGGAGCCATCTGCTCGGCGCGGTGTCTTTTGGCATGATCTTCTAATCTCCAATATATCGAATCATATAGATCAAGCGTCCAGTCAAGCACTTTGATAACAGCGACGACGTAGTGTGCATCGATAAGGCACGGTATAATCACCTATATAACACAATTATTACAAAATAATTTAAATTATTCAAATTAAATATATTAAAATTTAAATATATGACATGATATTGAATTACAAAATCACATTGTTGCATCTTTGGACCAATCGGTCATAGTGGATATTCTCGTCGTGCCCTCGATCGGGAAATAATACTCTGGGGGCCTCCAACCGCTGAACAAGCTTCCCAACCAACTTGAAGGATTCGTTGTTGAGACATTCAAATAAATTAATCGGACATTGAATTGAGCAAAGCAATAAATAAATGAATGTAAATTATTGGGAAATCAATACTTACATAGAAGGAGGTGTCCAATATAATCGTGTTTGTATTGTTCATGGTGGACAATACAGTATCGCCCTTGATCAGTCTCACTCTACAGCTCGTCATGAACAGATCAATCGCCTACAATAAGAACAATTGAATGTATAAGTATTAATCAATTAATTCAACTAAAATAAATTCTGAATACTTAGAAATTCAAAGTACTTACGTCTGCAGATAATAAGTGGTCGGCTTAAGAATATCCATGAAAATGCCCGATTAAAATTCCACCACTCTAAAATCATCACCGTAAGTGGAGGGTGGCTTCAAGGAAGAGCTTGAAATTCGACACTAACGTCGATCAAACTCACGCGGTTTGCCAAGAACAACATATGGAGATGATAGGGCCATCGATGGGAATCGGCGTCGGCCGCTCTTCCTAGGTAATGCGAACACGGGTGTCACCACATACTAAATCGTCCTTCATCATCCCGATATCATGCCTTCATCATTCCCGATGTGATCCTGTCATCGGCATCCCTAAAGTCATCCATTGGTGTCCATAATCGGACATTCCTATAGTATTGGATCTGCGGGACTTCGGAGGTCATCCCAATCGACACAATCTGCGTAGAAAATATCATTTGACTTAGAAATATTTAAATAAACACAAAATATTTAAATTATTTAATTAAATTGAACTTACTTGTCCACAATCACTAAAAATATCAAACATTTCAGCGAATGAGCCTGAAGGTGGCTGCTGATAAGAAGCAGGAGGTGGCTCCTGATAGTATGCAGGAGGTGGCTGCTGATAGGAGGCAGGAGGTGGTGGCTCCTGATAGTAAGCAGAAGGTGGCTGCTGATAGGAGGCAGGAGGTGGCTCACGATAGTAGCGGGAGGTGATCACGATAGAGTCGGGATGTGGTTGCTGATAGGAAGTATGAGGTGGCTCCTGATATGCATGAGATGGCTCCTGATAGGAAGCACGAGGTGGTTCTTGATAGGATGGCATGGCCTTAGTCCTACCAAACTCGTGCACAGAATGTCGAGCTGGCGCGTCTGCATGTCTGCCATCAGCTGATTCCCGTGTCTCATCAACTGATTGTCGTGCCACGGGATGAGTATGATGATCGGATGGAGAATGGGTCGGTGTACGTCGCGAACGACGATGACTGACAGCACCAACCAACTCCTTAAACCAACCCTTCAACTTCGTCGTCATCCGTACCTCAACCTCCTCAAGGTGCTTCCTCGATAGCTCGGTCACCCTCGAGCATGCCTCTCGATAGGTCCTCTAAGAACCGCGATCACTAGGTCGTGGGTGATCGCCGCCGAGGAAGAAGTCGGAGGAGGACTCGTTTTGTTTCTCTGCTTGACGAGATGTGGACGGTGCTCTCCGATCGGAGCCCTCAATATCATGTGCGTTGTGATGTGACTCCTCAACGGGATCCCGTCTCGTACTACGCCTCGCACGCCGAACGTGAAGTACCATCGAGGCACGAGAATTCTCATCATCGTCACCACTAATGACTCGTGCTCGTGGGGAAATTGTTCGCCATCCTCAACGGATTTTGGGGCTCTATATAGGCACACCAAACGCCTCGTCGTGTCCGGTGATATCCATTACCATGTGTCCATTTCTTCTTCCGTAGCTAGTATGATCGAATATTCATATAGTCTATATACAATTCAAATAAACAAGACTTAATCAAAATTTAAATAATAAATTATAACACAAATTTTAGGATATGCAAAAGTAGTACCGAGATTCAAATAAAATCGATAAATCATCGATCGAGGACTTGCTCTTGAATCTCCATCTCAAGCATCTAGGGTAGACATCTTGTTCTACATATTTCCCAACAACCCACCTGACTGTGGATGATCTCGAGCGACCAAACAACCAATGCCCAAGTGGTCCATAAAATGGTATTTCTTCTTGGTTGAATTTGATATAAGTAGTGGCGCATACACTGATACGAATATGCACCCCACGGAAATCTAGAGAATAAATCCAAATCATCGACCAATGCCCAGACCCACGACTCCACCAGTACTCTGGGATCTACAGATAATAGCATCCCGTATAACATAATAATATGTGCAAGGACGGAGGTATAAACTACCATCCGCATCATCTATATGCACGCTCCTATCAGAAAAACGCTCTACTAAGTCCGCAATAGATATATGGTCAGAACGGCAGAAAGCTCTAAACACTCGAACACGTTGCAACCGGTGTTCTCTACTAAGATTGAAAGACGAGCTTCCAAAACTTAAACCGGTGACTAGTGCATAGTCATGAACAGTAAAACAAATGCTTCGTCCGTTCATATGAAACCATACTAGACCATCATTCGTCATAATCTGACGGGAAATCACGTGGTGCAAAGCCATGATATTTTTTGCACCAGACTTCCAGTTAAGTAAATGACCGAAGCATCCACTAGCAAACCTATCCAGTAACTCTTCACCACCAATCTCCAATAATCTAGTCTTAATGATATCTAAATAATTGATCCTATAATATGTGCTAATTTGGACCACAACATTAATCATCTCGGGTCTCACATAATCAACATCACCCTAACAACAAAACAATAAAGTGTATAAATATCATAAAAATAAAATATATAATAAAGCATAATAATACGCTTAGCATAATTAAGCATAATAAATCATAATATACATTTTAACATATTAAATAAATAATAGCATATTAAACGCATGTGTGCTAATTAAGTAGCAGGATTAACTAATAAATAAGCATGTTTAACTAATACATTATGATATTATCAATAAATAAACACGTTTAACTAATAAATTATGATATTATCAATAAATAAGCACGTTTAACTAATAAATTATGATAAGCAGGTTAAGGCGGCATGTGTGGGTCTTATTTACTTTTATGTTCAAGTCAAGTTAAGGTGGAGATTCCTATATTTTGCATTTGTAGATAAGCACGTTTAAAATTAATAAACTATGATAAGCGATTTAACTAACTAATAAACCATAATAAACTATGATAAACTATGATTAGCAAGTTTAATTATGATAAGCGATTTAATTAATAAACTAAGATAAGCGTGTTTAATTATGATAAGCGATTTAATTAATAAACTAAGATAGCGGTGTAATTATGATAAGCGATTTAATTAATAAACTAAGATAAGCGGGATAAGCAGATTTAACTAATAAACTATGATAATAAGCACGCGTTTAACTAATAAACTATGATAATAAGCACGTTTAACTAACCAAAATTAGAAATCCGATCGGTCGGTTGATTTGATCCGATCGGTGTTTAAGGAATCCGACCGATCGATTCCTTAAACACCGATCGGATTCCGTCCGAGAGCGAAGAGCGAAGAGAACGACGCACGAGAAGCCATGGTGCGAGATTTCCGGCGACGAGCTATCCGATCCGAGAGAGCGGCGGCGGCGGCGGTTGAGTGAAATACGGAGAGAGGTGAAGGGAGGGGAATCGGGAGGGTGAAATCCGAGAGGTTGAGAGTGAATCAGGAGGAGAGTCCGGTATATATTGGGAGGAATCCGATCGGATCCGATCGGTGAGAAGAATCCGATCGAATCCGATCGGACGATCGATTCCACTCTCGGTCAAGATTCCTATTTTGGCGCAACTTTTCACTTTAAGTCAACTCGTTCCTCAGACAATGTTTTTTCAAGGCTATTTGGGGTATCTCTTCCTGATTTTGCATGTTTTTATAACGATTGAGTATTGTTCATACATTTTATGGGATTTGTGTAGTTTTCCCTATTAGCACATTTCCAATTGTGAAGTGTGATTATCACATCTATGCTCTATTTAAAAGAATCAAACTTTTAGGTGATGATTAGCATGCAGTACTAGAGTGATGATCATTGGCGGAGCTACATAGGCCCGGGGGCCCATGGACCCCCCAACTTTTTTCAAAAAAAGTAGTATTATATATCTATTTAAAATATATAAATGCAGTGTATGTGGTGGGTTGGCTAAATAGTGTTGGCTTTCTACATGTGGTCCGAGTTCGAATCCTTTGGTCCTCATCTTTTATTTTTTTCATTTCTTTTTCTTTATTTCTCTACTTTGTGCCATTTAATTCTTTTTTCTTTTCTCTTTTATTTCTCTACTTTGTCTCTTTCTTTTCTTTTCTTTTCTTTTTATTTCTCTATTTTGTGTTCTTTCTTTCCTTTTTTCTATAATTTATTTTACATTGATAATATAATATATATATATATATATATAATAAAATTTTATATATAAATTAATATGATCAATCAAAATTTTAAAAATTATGATAAATTTATTATAACAGATCATAGGTAATATTTATTTAAACTTATTCTAATAAGTTTTATATGTGAATTAATTTTAGATTCAATTGTTGATTTATAATGGGTACAAGAAAATCAAAATTTGAGTTTTTTAGTATTATATCATTTACAAGATTAACACTTACAATTTTTTATTATTTTAATTTTTATAGCTATTATCGATTGATTGTTTAGTTAATTATAAATAAAATTTATAAAATAAATTAAACTATTATTTAAATTACTATTATTTTTAATTATATTTTTAAAATTATATTTTATTACCTTTTAAAGTTATAATTAGTTGGGCCCCCAAGAAAAATTTCATGACTCTGTCACTGGTGATGATTATTATGTTTATTTTTAATTCTATAGTTTGAGAAGATTTTTATAATAGAATTATTATTTTTAAAGGAATGTTAATTCTCATGAACAAAGGATTAATAATTCATCGCTTCCTTCATGATATTGTCTATTTCCATGAACATGAAATTAGTTAAACTTTATTTTTTCTAAGAAAGCTATTCTTATTTATTTTTATTTAAAATAATAATAATGATAAATAATAGTATTATAATCATAAATAAAAAATTAATAATAATTATTATTATAATAAAATAAAAGTAATAATAATAATAGTAATTAATTATATTAAAAATATAAATAATAATAATAATAGCAATAATTTTAATATTATTATAATTATTATAATAATAATTATTATTATTACTATTATTATTATGATGATGATGACAATAATAATAATATAAATTATAAGAATAATGGTTATTCTGTTTATTTTATTTTATTATTATTTATCAATTCCTTATACATAGGCTCGAAAAGCCCGTCGGGGGTTTGGGCTGGTTTGGGCTTAAGAATTAAAGGTCCGAAAAAATCGGGCCTAAAAAGTCCTCCCGAAAAAACCCCGGGTCTACCGGGCTTGGGCTAAAAAAGCCCGCCCGATATTCTATTAAATATTCATATTTATAATATTATTTAATATACATATCTATAATTTTTAAATAATATTAATTATATTTTATATAATTATTTATTATTTATAGTAATAGTTTCTTACTAATTCAAATACTGGTCAGGAAATTAATTTTTTTTTAATTGCAACACATCAAAATTCTGAAAAAAATAATAACCTCATAAATCATTCAAAAATAATTTATAAGAGAAATGATCTCCAAAAATATATAGGTTGATGATTAATGACCTTATAATATATAAAAACTATTTCGAATCTTTGATCTTAAATATTTACTATATAATTAATTTATTTTTTTCTATTATTTTAGGCGTATAAGTGGGATTGACATTAATAATATCATTTACCTTTGATTTGTAATTACTATTTTTTCTCCTTAAATTAAAGAATTAAAATTATACTGCATTACAACATCATCGTATGAATACATAAATAGGTCAAGATGTACAAGAAGCATTATCATAAGAATAAGTAAGCTCAATATGTTCTTATCACTGATTCTTTATTTAATTTAAGGAGTTATGAGATTTTAATCATGTGTATTTAATTAATTTATTTATTTGAAATTTAAAATATTAATTTTATATATTAAAAAATTAGAAAATAATCTAAAAAAAGCCCACTCGGGGTTGGTTTGAGCTTCATATTTTTAGGCCCAAATATTTCGAACGGACCCAACCTAACACGAAAAATGTAAAAGCCCGACGGGCCTGGCCCGCTACTTTGCTAGCTCAAATACCAACCATAATAATCATATATATTTATTTATTCCATTCTATTTTTATCACTATGTTATTCATACATTATAATCAATTCTCATTTAATTTTATTCTTGCGTACCGGCCATCAACTTAGAGTATAAATTACGGAGAATATCATTTGTTATCTCAAAATTTCTCCAGTTTCACAAGAATATAGCCCAATGCATAAGTAACTAAAAGGAGGTACTGAAAATTCTTTTTTGTTTTGAATTTAACCTTCGTAAAATAATTCGGCCTGATAAAACCTAAAAAAAGAAAAAACTTTACTTCTAAAAAATCCAGATTTCAATTCAAACAATTATTTTCAAGAAAAAGATAATGAAATATATCCACCATCGCCACCAAAAAAATACCGAATTCCAAAAAGCCTAGGTCCAACAAACATCCCCATTCCGCTATTAAGTACTAACGAAAATTACGGATCTAACCACGTATAGTCATGAATAACCTTTTTTCCCCTCTCTTTCGATCAATCCTATATCCAAATTGGAATTAAGTAAGAAGGTTTGATGCTCTTTAGTTTTGGCAGGAATTGGAATCATAAATCTGTTGTTTGGTTTACTGTGAGTTACCAGAAAGCTCCAAAAACTTCAAGATTAACCGGATTTGAGTGGCGATGAAGAGGATGGAATGATCCGGTGAATTAAGAAGACACATAAGCCAAAATAAGGTCGTCTTGGATTGATATACGTGTGGAATTATTATTTTTTCTAATTTTCCACCTTTGATTTTTTTTGAGTGTTTGATATTCTCTCTGTCCACAAAAAATATTATATATTTGATTGGTATATATTTTAATAAAATAGTTGGTAGATGCTTTTTGAATAGAAAAAGTGAGAACTTTAAAGATAAAATAGAATGAGATAAAAGTAGAATGATATACTAAATAAAAAAGTGGAATATTTTTTGTAGATATCCAAAATAGAAATTATGGGCTACTTTTTGTAGACAGAATGAGTAGCATTTAGACCCCGAAACTTATTACTCTCAGCAGGCTAGAAAGTTATATGCAGGTAAGATTTGATCAAAAATGAAGGTACTCGATCGGGTACCTCATTATATTGTTTATATTTAGACTATTTTTGTAAATTATGAGAAACAGATTGGAATACAAAATTGAATATCAGGTACATTAGAAAATGATAGGTACATATGATATGTCTTAATGAATTTAACTGTAAGATTTTTTTGTTCAAATTCATAATTTTGACGTAATCTGATTCTATTTCCATTCCTCTAAAAGAATTCTCTTTTGATTCATTTAAAAAAAGATAGATTATAGCAACGATTCAAAATTTAAGCAATAACATTCAGATAATAATTCAAATTAGAAATCTTCAGTATAATCTTTCTGTTTTGTATTCTTATAGAAATTCTTTCTCAACTTGTACGTAGATAAAGTAAATAACAAACAAAGATAATATTTTTGAATAACAAACAAAATAACGATGGTTTTTATTTTTTGAATAACAAACAAGGATGATGTGATTTTATTTTTTATTTTTTTGTCGCGTTGATATGATTGAGCCGTCATTATTTGTAACAATCCTATTGGATGCTGAAGATCGCATGGGAATGCATTATCGGCATCAACGTCACTGTCAATAGTACTATCATGCTCTACTGACACAATAATTATCGTTATTTAGGAGAAAATTCATGTACAACATCTTCGTTATGGCGATTTCTATAAAATTAGGTAAATAATAGCTATGGTTACTGTAATATCCTTAATTGTGTAATTTTATAATTTTTAAATATTATTATATAAATACACAATTTGATATTCAAACAGGTCGTATAGTATTATTAACAATATTATACGATTAGATTCGTTCAAACTTTTATGTAACCATGTAACAATGTTAAGAATTTAAATGAATATCGAGATCATGTAACAATTAATATTGAACTGTTACACGACTTTGACTAAAAAATTGAATTCAAATCCATTACAAAGGAAACAAACATTTCAATTCAAATCATGTGGAAGTGACAAAGGTGACAAATCTGGAGGGTGATTATCTTGTTTGAGAGAGAGAGAGAGAGAGAGAGAGAGAGAAAGGGGCTGAGGACGAGATTCGTAGCTTAGGTTGGTTTTTTCTTTTTACAAATCAACGCCATTAAGGGTAAAATTTTACTCAATTATAAATCAACGCCTATTTTTATAAAATTTTACATTAACCCCATGTCACGGTGGATTCGAACCCGAGACATTTGGCATCGGACATTAACCACTCTACCACTAGGCCAACCCGAGACCTTTGACATCGGACATTAACCACTCTACCACTAGACAAACATACGTACACAATGATTTAGCACAATTTTTTTGGGGTTTAATTTAATACAAAAATTTAAAGGTCGCGTCACGGTGGACTCGAACCTTTGCTTCTTGATTTATATAAAGAGCTGAAGAAGTCATGCACCAAACACCACCAATTTGCTTATTGTGTTAAACTAAGTTGCAATCTAGCTGAAGTCTCTGAAAAAGGATATGCTAAGCCATAACTTCCACAAGTCTCACTGTATAACAACTCAAACCCTACTTCATATACACAACCATTTTTATCTGGTGAAGGAAATGTTGCATCTTTCTTTCCAATTCCTCGCCGATCTAAACAAATGAAACTACGGTTCGTGTTGACCTCCACCGAGAAGTCCACTCCCGTTAAGGCGGTCATCACCGTGCTCGAAACGGTGGGGGGCGCCCTCACCCACCTCGGATTGAGCCGGGGGCTCGACGACGTAGTCGATTTGCTTGGTAGAACCCTACTCATCGAGCTCGTGGCTGCAGAACTCGATGCTAGTAAGTATATATGAAAAAGAACTATACAGAAATTAAAACAACAGTTTCTGTTTCATTAACCTCTAAGATTTTCTCATTAACTATTTTACATGATTCATTTATCCCCCACTTTCATCCTTATACTGGAGTTTCATTAAAGCATGACCTTACAAATCTATCTTGAAGAAGATCAAATATCATGTTCAATGATTTTGTGTGTATGCTTAAATTATTTTTTGTATGATTAAGTTTGACGCCTAATCTGTAATTTAGATGAAACAATCAGGACCCCATTCTAATGGAAAAATGTGAATTTCGTCATGCATGTTGTGTATCCTCACGGAATATTCTCCAAATAGACCACACACATGCAGCAAAATCAAATTGAACGTTATTTAAATAAGGAAAAATTGTTACGACTTAAATGCGTGGTTGCATTTTGTTCATGGAGATCGCAAAAGGATAATAATAATAATAATAATAATTATTATTATTAGTATTATTACATGATTCAAAAATAAATTCACATAAAATAAAACAATGAGAAGTTTTCCCCAGTTAAGGAAAAAGTTTGAAGAAATTAATAAGGAAAACACTGGGAAGAAAAATCAAATACCAACTTGCGGATCTATCAGTCCACTCTATTAGAGGTTCTACTTTCTATATATAATATATTTTAATACTTTTCTTCGTGTGATAATTCTTTTTAATAAACGATATTCTTTTTATATGAATTTTCTTATTATATACTGGCGGTTTGTTTAATATGTGAGATAAGGGTGTGATGGATATTAGTGACAAGTTAATATCTTGTTTGCTACAAAGATCAAAGGAGTCGATTAAGCTGGGAAACAATATAAGCTATTCAAATATGTGGGATTTTGTATTCCACTTAGATACATCATATATAAAATAATTATACAATATATTTAATTATTATTAGACTAAACCAATTTACCATCCTACCATGGTTAATTTATATGTTAAGCAAACATATATAATATCTATTTGGTAAAAGGATCCTAGTAAAATTTCGCATCAAACTTTATTTCATATTGTCAAGCAAAGCAGCCCTACGTACACATACTTTATAATATATTAAACAATAATTTTTATAAAATAAAATGATATTTTTATTATTGTAAATGATGCTTTTATTTACTGTATGCGACACTTTTCTTGTATAAAGTATATGACCTATACAAGAGATGTACTTTTTCTATAGTAAATGATAAATTAATTGTTGTTTAAGATAAATAATACCTTTGTATAATAAATTGTATTTTTTAATTAATATTTTACATAATTCATTTGTCATTTCTTATAGTGGGTGTTTGACTAAGCTTATTTTAAGAAGCTTATAAACTCCAGTAACTTATAAGATGTTTAAGAGTTTAATGTCTTTAGAGCTCATAAGTTGTCAAAGTGTTGGGACAATTTAGCTTATAAATTAGAGAAAAAAATTATGAATTACATTTAGAAAATCTAACTATATTGAAAATAACAAATTATAATAGAGTTATTTTGTAACTTGTTGGTTGCTTCAAAAAAAAGTTAAGAGTTATGAAGCTTATTTTTTTTGGAGGCATAAGTTGTTTAAGAATTTATTTATAAAATACTTCTCAAGAGTTTATAAGCTCGTAAACAACTAAACAATTTATGGCTTATGGGCTCAACCAATCCCCCTGGATTATCCCACATAAGATTTTACAAAAGTTGCGATCATGCTAGCTACCTAGTTGCTGTCACAACTACTTGTCGAATTATCAAGAACTGGTTCTGTTCCCACTTACCTTGGCAGTATTTTGTATGAATAATCAAAGTCATTGATTAGTTTTGTTTTACTTTGATTTTTGGAAAATGAAGAATCTGGATTGGAGAAGCCCAGAGTGCAATCATTTGCACATAAAAGTGGGAATGATGAGAATGAGAGGTACTACGAGACGACTTTGGTAATTCCTGAGGATTTCGGAGAGATCGGTGGCGTAGTAGTTGAGAACGAACACCATAAAGAAATGTTTGTTAAGAGCATTGTTTTGGATGGATTACCCTCTGGCTCTATCCATATAAATTGTGATTCCTGGATTCATCCCAAATTCGATAACTCCTACAAAAGAGTGTTTTTTTCCAACAAGGTAACTTAACCTATCTCCAATTACTTACATGCCTTGCAAATGGATTAATTGTACTAATTATTTAAATTAATTATGAAATTCTAATTATATTAATGATTGTACTCAGCTACATGCATGAATTAACTATAAGGTACTCGTTTATGGAAATTTTCTATAGAGACTAACTACGTTAAAATTCATCTTAATTTCTTAATTTGTGTCGAAAGGCTATATCTTTGCGACATGGTATTGTTACTTTTTTTATATCCAATACTAGATCTGTCTAAATAATATTAGGACCAGTTTAGAATTTTAATTGTTATATAATGTAAAAGAACCAAGCACATAACCTCATGCATATCACAATTTTCTTTTTTAGCATACTAGCTAAAATGGCACGTGCAGCCACGAGAAACTCAACTGGGTGGTGTGCTAGACTAGGTTTGATTACCCATTAGATGTCGATTTAGCACCATGGTTTTCCATAAACTGCTCCCCCAATCCTCAGTATATAATATTCTATTACATAATGTAGGAATGATATGCTAGTAACTTCTGCGATCATTTTTCGTGGTTAATGCTTACGTGTAGTTCATGTTAGTATTTTTGTTTTTTGTTTTATATATATTTTAATACCATAGAAATTTTTATTTACATTATTAATTTACAAATTATATAAAAATCAAAACTCGATTTGTACTTTTATTAATTTATTTAAAGTTAAAGGAAAAATAAACAAATTGAACTTTGATACTGAGTTTTAAATTCAATGATGTCAATAACAATTTCTAAGGTATTAGAATATATATATATATATATATATATATATATATATATATATATGTATATAATTGTATTGGTTTTAGGTTCATACGAAAAATAAGTGTTTATAATAACTCATGTTCAATATAAATTGTATTGTTGTACCTAATTTGATGGAACAAATTTGTACATTTAGTACAATAACTTTATACATTCAAGACAACTTTATTATTTTTACCAATATTTGCATTCATATGTGAACCATCCCTATATATATATATATATATATATATATATATAGATAGAGAGAGAGAGAGAGAGAGAGATGTTCAAAGAAGAACCATTTTTATTCTAAAAATTAAGAACTAAATGAATTCTCTATAAAAGTTGATGAATCCGTTGGAAAAAGTTATTGAACCAAAAATTTGAAAATCTTCACCGATTCAAATCCTATGAGGGGTGAAAATTTCATTTTTTTGGATTCAGTAATTTTCCCAACGAATTCATCAACTTTCAAAGCGAATTCATAATTTTTGGCACTCACGATAAAAATGATTTTTACATTAACGCTCCCATATATATATATATATATATATAGTGATGTTCAAATAAGAACCATTTTTAACGTGAGAACTAAGAACTATGAAAATTTGTTATGAACAAAATGAATTCGGTATGAAATTCAATGCGTTCTCTGGAAAAGTTATTAAATCCAAAAATTCAGAATTTTCACATAGGTTCGAATCCCATAAGAGACGAAAAATCCATTTTGTTGGATTCAATATTTTTCAGTGAATTCATCAATTTTCACAACGAATTAATCATTTTTTGGTTTTCACGTTCTCATATTAAAAATGATTCTCGTATTAAACCTTTCTTATATATAATAAAGAATAATGCTAACATCAACTAAATGTAAATGGTGCTCACGAAAGCTATTCACGGAAGATGAGATGACTACCATATCATTTCTCTACATGTGGTGATATCATTAATCATATCATGTATTTGCTATTTTAGTGTATGTTGATAATTTATTTAATTTTTACATGTCGTTTTCTTTTTACGGTATTTTAGGAACTATTTTTCGAATGCAAGCCAATTTATGCATACAATTTTTATTTTATTTTTTATATGTAAATATGGACGGATTTTTCTAGAAGTACTTGCGAAATTGTTATGTGTTTGGTAAAAGCGTATTTAAAAGCGTCGTCGGGAAAATGATGGTTGATTTTTCATTTTAAAAGAAAGCAACAGTAATATGCTAGCTTTCCACTCATTTTAATACCGGTAAATGAAAAAATTAGGAGGTAAGATAAGAGAGTACTAAAAAAGGAACTCTGCAATAGGATTAATATCCACAAAAGAGATCAAAGGGACTCGTCAATTAGAAGGTAATGTTCATATTCAGATGTATGGTGTATCTATCTTAATTAGGATTCATCAATCCCCAATTAAGATTTATTAATCTATACTTAGGATTCATCAATATATAATAGGGATTATCAAAATTTATGAAAAGATGTTGATTTTTATATTACTCTGCCATATAAACAATATCTCCTTCAAGAAAACTCCAAATGACTCTCCTTATGAAGCATAGGAACTAGACTCATGGAAATTTACAACCATGGATGAAAACATGAGCAGATTCATTCCCAATCAATACATATTTAAGTTCAAAATTGATCAATCTACTGAAAGTTCATGTTGAAATCTGTCACTAATCCATCTTGGGTCAACTTCTCTTGCATTATAGAATTCAATTGGACTGTACATCTATTTGGATCAAATTTAGTGTGAAGAGAAGTGCAATGTTTAAATATAATAATTAGTTTACTGATTTTAAGAGGAAATAAAGCATTGGTGTAGTCGTACTTGCCATCCCAAACTCCAAGCGGGCTGAAAAGTTTAAGAGGGAAAGAGCTCGAAATTCTTCGAGGAGACGGCCAAGGAGAGCGCAAGACCTCCGATAGGATCTATGACTACGACGTCTACAACGACCTCGGCGACCCGGACAACGACGAGGATTGGGCCCGTCCTGTTATCGGTGGCCCCGACCACCCCTATCCTCGTCGCTGCAGAACTGGCCGCCCAAGAACTAACAAAGGTCAGCCCTATATACATGCATCAATGTAACACATGCATTTTAATTTGGAGAAATTTCTACAAATTAATATTTGAATTAAACTTAGAGGGTGTTTGGCTAAGCTTATTTTAGAGAGCATATAAGTTCTAAAGTTTATAAGATGTTTTACGAGCTTATAAGTTGTCAAAGTATTTGGATAATTGAAATTGTAAGCTAGAAAATGAGTTAGAAAGAGAAAATCATAGTTAGAGAGAAACTTGATGAGAGGTTATATACTTATATTAATA
This sequence comes from Salvia rosmarinus, assembly GCA_036937905.1. Lineage (NCBI taxonomy): Eukaryota > Viridiplantae > Streptophyta > Magnoliopsida > Lamiales > Lamiaceae > Salvia > Salvia rosmarinus. The sequence goes on along the minus strand of CM072813.1, from coordinate 77,926,280 downwards.
TTATATATGTAGGATATAATGAATCATAATAAGGTTATTTTAGTAAATTTATTGTTACTTATAAGCTTATGAAAAATAAGTTAGATAGAGCAATTTATTTTTAGAGGAGTTTGTAAGCTGTTGGGGATTATTTTCATAGCTTATAATCTGTTTAGGAACTTATTTTATCAAACACTTCACATGAGCTTTTAAACTCCTAAACAGTTAAACTTATAAGCTCAGTCAAACACCGTCGTAACTCTTGTATACACGGCAGATCCATTATCCGAGTCTAGGGCCTCCAACATGTATGTTCCACGAGACGAAGCATTTTCCGAAATAAAGCAGGCGACGTTCCAAGCAAAAACTGTCTACTCAGTGGTTCATGCTCTGGTACCATCGCTCAAAACTTCTATGGTCGACGCCGACCTTGGATTTCCATATTTTTCAGCTATAGACACTTTGTTCAACGAAGGACTCCTGCTCCCGGATATTCCTACGACTGGCTTCCTCGGCAATATTATACCTAGGCTTGTTAAAGCAATCTCCGACACCGGCAACAGCGTCTTGCTCTTTGAGACCCCTGATTTCGTTGAGAGTACGTACATTTCTTGATCAACCCTCTGTGCATGTGTCTGTTGTTTAGCATGTCATTGTTTTACTTTATAACTACAGGAGATAGGCTTGCATGGTTTAGGGATGCGGAATTCGCTCGACAAACTCTAGCAGGCATCAATCCATGCGCCATACAGTTGGTCACGGTGCGCACCTCTTCCACATTTTTGTTTACTAAAGATTTTGTTACAATAAATACGAGTCGAGTATATTGTATACATATAGAAGCATATTGTTGAATATATGTTAGCATGGATAATAGGAATGGCCCTTGAAGAGTAAACTTGATCCCGCGGTGTATGGCCCGGCGGAATCAGCAATCACGACGGAACTCGTAGAACAAGATATCAGAGGATTCATGACAGTCGAGGAGGCAAGACTTGACCTATTTAATGCTTTGATCTTTCTATTTCAACTATTATTTTATATATATACATATACAAAATTAACCGTATGGATGCAGGCAGTAAAACAGAAGAAGCTGTTCATCTTAGATTATCACGATCTGCTCTTGCCTTTTGTGAAAAAGGTAAGAGAGATCAAGGGGACAACTCTCTACGGATCGAGGACGTTGTTTTTCTTGATGCCGTCGGGCACGTTAAGGCCCGTCGCCATTGAGCTAACTCGGCCACCGATCGGCGACAAGCCCCAATGGAAGCAAGTATTTAACCCATGTTGGGATCCCACTGGCATCTGGTTGTGGAGGCTCGCTAAAACTCACGTCCTTGCTCACGACTCCGGTCATCATCAGTTGATCAGTCATTGGTATTTCATTAACACTCTCTAAATTAGGCTTTTTGTAAGAATCAGGATAGATGGCAATAATAAATTATATTTGCAGGCTACGAACTCATTGTTGCACCGAGCCTTACATAATTGCGACACACAGGCAACTAAGCGCAATGCACCCAATTCATCGACTTCTGCATCCTCATCTACGGTACACAATGGAGATTAATGCTTTGGCTCGTGAGGCACTCGTAAACGCCAAGGGGATCATTGAGACTTCTTTCTCTCCTGGGAAGTACTCCATGGAGTTGAGCTCTGCTGGCTATGAGCAGCTATGGCAATTTGACTTACAGGCACTACCGGCAGATCTAATTAGCAGGTAATTATAACAAACTATGTGTCTACAACTGTAGAAATCTGCAAAGCATCAAGAAAAACATAAAAGAAGAAGATGGTTTGTGAAGTAAAAGATGTATTCTGTATGTTCATTTTTTTTGCTAAAGTGAAGTAAAAGATGAATTAGCAAAAAGCATTTTTTACTAAAGTGAAATAACAACTATAGTAGACTAACCAAACGTAAAAGAAATAAAATACAATACAATATTCTACAAGAACATCGTTGCACAATGAATCCTATTTTGATTTCTTGTTAATACTTTGTAATTTGACAGAGGAATGGCTGTGGAGGATCCATCCGCACCTCACGGCCTGAAGCTGACGATTGAGGATTACCCTTATGCAAACGACGGTTTGCTCATATGGGATGCCATCAAACAGTGGGTTACAGACTACATCCCACACTACTATCCTGAACCCAACCTCGTACAATCCGATACCGAGCTTCAGGCATGGTGGACGGAAATAAGAACAGTAGGGCATGGTGATAAGAAAGACGAGCCATGGTGGCCGGAGCTCAAAACTGCAGACGATTTAATAGGAATTTTAACGACCATTATATGGACAGCTTCGGGTCACCATTCAGCCGTAAACTTTGGGCAGTTTGATTTTGGAGCATACTTTCCTAATAGGCCTACTATAGCTCGATCACCGATGCCTACTGAAGAACCGAGCCCAGCAGAAAAGAAAAAGTTTATGGAAAGGCCCGAGGCGTTCCTTCTAGATTGTTTCCCGTCACAAGTTCAAGCAACGGTGATTATGTCGATATTGGATGTTCTGTCCAACCATTCTCCTGATGAAGAGTATATCGGGGCTCAACTTGAGCCGTACTGGGCAGATGATAAAGTGATCAGCGCTGCGTTTGAGCGTTTCCATGGGAGATTGATGTAGATTGAAGGGATAATTGATGCCAGAAACGCAGATACCAACCTCAAGAATAGGACGGGAGCTGGAGTGGTGCCGTACGAGCTTCTAAAACCATTTTCTGGACCTGGTGTCACGGGGAAGGGTGTCCCAAATAGCATCTCTATTTAGTCATTGGTATCTTACGTATTGTATGAATAAGAAACTGCTTAAGTTTGATAAAAGGGTTCGGAGCTTATTTACCAATTTTTGAAAAAATGTATGTTGTCAATAGCTATTTGTAAAAATAAGTGCTATGTATACCTATTTCATTATTTTAATATATTTTCATCAAAATCATTCACACGAAAATTTGTGCAGTCAAAATATTCAGTCAAAATATTCAGAGAAAGAGAATATTTTCAGCTTTTTGTCTGTACTTGGCTCCGAATCACATGCAATTTTAATTCAAATTTACTTATAAAAGAACACTCTCTCTCTCTCACTCTCTCTCTCTCTCTAGAGCTATCTCTCTCGCTCTATCTCACTCTCTCTCTCTCTCTCTCTCTCTCTCTCTCTCTCCTGTAATATCCCGAAGAATTAAAGGCACAATTACGATATTTAAAATTAAGTAAATTAGGGTTTCATAAAATAATGGAATTAGTAATTTATCGAATAATGATTTCGATTAATTACGAGTAATGAATTCATATTTTATATTCACTAAGGATTGTGAATTAAGGAATATAAATATATAAAGTGTTTGATGTAGTATTTTAACGTCGATTGAGTATCGATAGTTAAAATTTAGTAAAATTTTCTAAGCAACGAAGCTTAGAATTAAATTCCATTATAAATGGAATAAATTAATAAAGTGATTACGACTTTATTACGACCATTTTGAGATGAGTCGATAATTAACGTTTGAGACGTTTCAAACGTTAACGTTTAGAGATGAATAGAAAAATGAGTTTAATGATCAAGGAATTATAATATTTAAATTCCTATGATTATTATATGTAATTAGAGTATTATTTAGCATTAAGATAATGCTAGAACATTAAGGATTAGTTATTGAACAAATTTGGAATTTTCGAAAACCCTAATTCGAAAATTAGGATTTTCACACATGAAATGATACTAATAAATTTTCCTATGATATAATTTATCATCTAAGATATATATTATGATATATATCTAAAAATAGCAAGAAAAATCAAATTTTGGCAATTAACTATGGAATTGCCGTGAGCTATTTTGATGTAGGTCCAATGTTTGATTTTTTTTTCTCATGTACGTGAATGTGTGGAATAATGAAGTAGGGGAATACATATATATATATATATATATATATATATATATATATATATATAGGGGTTGGATCCAGTGAGAACTCATCTTTTTTGAGAACTTGAGAACCATGCATAAGACGTTGAAGATGATGCACAAAACAAAGTATAAAGTTATGCATAACGAAAACTTTCTAAAATTGTTGAACAACAAAATAATTTTAGAAAGTTTTCGTTATGCACAACTTTATACCGTTTTGTGCATCATCTTCAACGTCTTATGCATGGTTCGCAGAGTTCGCAAAAAAGATGTGGTTCTCATTTGATCCATTCCCTATATATATATATATATATATATATATATATATATTACACTCATAACCAAGAAAAATCAAAAGGTAACCGACGGCTCTTGATCCACAAGTAAAGAAAATTATTTTGTTTTGTTCAATGTTGAGTTAATGCATTAATTTTGTGTAAGATGATGACATAGTGTATGAATGAGTCATCAACAAAAATCTTGAAAATATTGTGTGTTGTGTGAGAGAGCCGATGGCTCTTGTTGCTTCAAGTGGGATGTATTTTGTTTATTCCAAATGGTGTAAGAACATTTACTACAACCTTGTGATGATGTATTAAAAGTGATTCATGAATTAATAAGTCTTGCTTTTGGATTGTGTAGGACATACACATGTTAATAAAACAAGAAATAATAAAACTCTTCCTTTATGCAATGAAAGTGCCGATGGCACTTGGTGACTCAATTCAAAGGATTTTGTTTTCAATTGAGTGAAATGAGGTGTATTTACTATGGCTATGTCATCAATTTAGTCTTGCATGAATTAATTGTAGCATGATTTTGTTGACTTAATAAAGAAAAGAAGGAATAAAATAAAATTCATTCCTTTGTGCAAAGTAGTGACCGACGTCTAGAATCAAAGAAAGGGATCTTGATTCCTTTTATTTACTATGTGTAAGAGATATTAATTGTCATGATGTAATCTTTTGTGAGTCATAAAGTTTTAAATTTGTCTTGCAATTTTGAGAAGTGACCGAGAGTGTGAGAATTAAGTATGACATTTGTTTATTCCTTTAAGTGTATAAATTAATAGCAATTAAAAGCAACACTTCTCTTATTCCATTTTTTCCTCTGCTGTGAGCTTGTTAGAGAAGAAAGAAAGTGAGTGTTCTTCATTTTATTCCCAAAACCTTTATATAAAATCCTTCGCATCAAAAATCGACAACGGTTAAAAGGTTAGAAATCGAACGACCTTTATTTATACGTTAAAATTTTTGATATCCAACCGTTCGATTTTAATTTATATGCTTATGTTATAAATGAGAAAAATAGGATAAATTATGCTAGCATGATTTGTTGTTTGTAAATAATGTTTAGCATAATGTATATGCTTTATATTAGTGATTTATTTACAAATTAATTATGTTATAAATTCTATGGTGATTACCGAAAATCCTAGGATTAATTTTTAATGATGGATTTATGTTAAATAATAGCAAAGGAACCCATTATGATTTATTGGGAATTTTAAAAATCCTATGCTATATGTTTGGAGGTGACCAAAATGATGAAGAAATGCTAAGTTAATGTACAATTTTAATTTAAGAAATGTTATAGCATATTGATGATCTATGACATTAATTATGTATTATATGAATTTGCTAGAAATTTTGAAGATTGATTGCTCAATTTGCTCAAAATGGCCGAGAGCTTCATGTTTGATTTAGACATGATTTGGTTGTTTTTAGATTAATGTAATGATGAAATGTTGCTACACTATAGTGTATAAGCATAGTGTAATTTAATTGGAATTTTATAAAAATGTTGGGTATTAATATTGGAGGAACCGAAACCTTTGAACAAGGAATCCTTGATGAAAAAAATGAAATATGTTGATATATATGTTATAATCATGTTATAAATCAATGTTGGGGCCTTGTATAAATTAATTAGAATTTTAGAAAATTTATTGGACAATTTTCTAAGAAAAACCGTGACCTATGAAATTAAATAGGTGATGCCCAAATTTTTCTATAGTTAATGTTAATACATATTAGTGATACTATGATAAAATAGTATACTATATGAATTTAGAAGAATTTTTGGAAGAAGATTGAAAATTAAAGCTTAAGGGCCGTGAGTTTGAATAAGAATATTAAGGATCTTAATTCCTTAATATCAAGAAAAATCATACATTATATGTCTAGAAATTATTTTAGACATATTAAGAATTTATGAAATTTTATAAACATAGTATACTATGTTTACGATGAAACGTTATATTAAATAACGTTAGAAATGAAAAATAATGTTTAAAGAATAAGTTAATTAATATTTAAGAAAAATATTAATGAAGTTTATTGATTTACGTGAAAAATCGAGAATTAAGCCTTTATGAAAAGAAATCGATTGAAAATCGATTTATATTAATTTAGATATTAAATTATGAATTATTGAAGAATTTATAAGAAAAGTCAAAATTGTTGACTTTTGAAATTAACGTCTGAAATCGCTCGATAAATACGCTAATACGTGTAAACGTATTAAGTTTATAAGAAAATCTCATTGGTAAGAAAAGATTTCATAATTGAAATCTTTATATCAAAAACGTTAGAATACGTTGAACGCTTTACCCAAAGGGTTAAATGAAATAGTTGAACATATCTCGTTTCTATCAAGCACGAGAAATGCTTAGTTTAAGATACGCGATTGAGCAGTATTGAATTAGTTAAGGAATTCAAATTATTATAGTATAAGTTATCAAAGTTTATTTTAAACTTTAAAATCTCGAAAACGTGTCGAGACATACCCAAATCGCTTTTACGTAAAGGTGAGACGCGGATACGATCGTTGGCGTGAAGGAAAACAATTAAGAAAGCTTACGATCCGGTGGGCTTTTCTTTTCTTATCCTCAATGATAAAATGCTTTATTTATGATGCTTTCTTGAAATGAAAAGTAATTATTTATGATGCTCTTTTGAGAAATGATTATGAAATGATGATGAAATTACACGCCCAAAATATTTATGTTTTATGTATGTATCCTATCCATGAATGAATGAATGATGAATGTTGTTGGGTCGCTCCCAACTTATGAATGAAATCGATATCGGATCCTATGCCAAGGCTTATACCGCCAGGATTAACGTGTACACCTAATGGTGATTGTGTCTTTGTAAGGACAATTCACGGTCACAATGACGTGAGGGAGGCCTCTTCTACGGCGTAAATGTTAATGTTATGATGAAATGAAGGATATGGATCATACATACAAGGAAAATGTCTGCAGACGAATGTTTATGAAAATGATGAAAAGTTTAGTAAGCTCGAGCCTTTTAATCAAAACCCTGTGTCTTATCATGATGAGGCGAGTAATTAAAAGATGATAAAATGTTTATGGCATAAGTCCACCGAGTGCATTATTTGTACTCACCGCATATTGTTTTAAATGTGCGATTGAGTCGGTGATGCGATGGAGCGGTGTTGAGCAATAGGAAGGTTGTCGTTGAAAGTTATACCTTGATAGTACATCGTCATATGTACATATCACATGTTTTCATTGCAAGAACTTAAGTTATGTAGTAAAGTCCAAAACATGCTTGATTTACGTATTACAGCTTTATTGATAAATAGTCTTTATGTTTATTTATTCTGTTTAGAGTAATAATCCACGCTAAATCGTACTTAGGATTTATGGGCCGTTACACTCTCTATATCACCGCGCCCAACCTCCTGGACGGCCAACCCTCCCGTGGCCAACCCTCCCCATCGGCCAACCCACCCCACCCCGGCCAACCCTCCCCACCGCCAAGCCACCCCACCCCACGGCCAACCCCTCGGCCAACCCTCCCACGGCCAACCCCACCCCGCTGCCAACCCTCCCCACCGCCAACCCACCCCACCCCGCCCAACCCCTCACGCCAACTCCACGCCAACCTATGGCTTCTTCTTCACAAGTTCTTTTTTTTTGTTTATTTATATTTTTATGTTGTATATTTTTGTTAATTATTATGATTTCTGAATTATAATTCCAATTATATGCTTTGTTAATTATATATTGTTAATTATATATTTATATGCTTTGTTAACTATATATTGTTAATTATGTATTGTCTATACTTTGTTAACTATATATTGTTAATTATGTATTGTTGTCTATGCTTTCTGAAATAATTCGAATATATGTGATAGGATATTAATTATGAATTTGGACATGAATTATTATGTTTTGTGAATCTATACTTTGTGAATTCAGACATTGATTCGAATCTATGCTTTGTGAATTATTATGTATTGTTGTCTATGCTTTGTGAATTAATATATGTGAATTATAATTAGAATATATTGTTAATTATGTATTGGTGTCAATTTCACAGTTGAAATATGATATGAAATACAACATTAGGATAAAGGTTAGCAAAATTATTTAAATTTAGGATCATGAATTTTGCATGATATATTGGCAAATATATTTCTTTTAGGTAGAAATATCCACCAAGTAATTTTTAGGTAGAAATTTTCAATCCAATTCTATGTTAATCAAGACACAAAAAAGTTTACCATCAATAATGATACAAATTGAGACTACCCTAGTGAAATATAATTTTGGAATTAATTTCACAATATGTGTGAACACACTAATTTACATATTTCTTAATTATACATAGTTTAATTTTTTTTAATAAATAGGAAATCGAGTTCTTAAGGCCCGAGACCATCAATCGTCCATCCACCATCAGCACATACTTCAAGCCCAATTATTTAAGAAGGGTCATTATGAGATTGAGAGATATAGGCGGTGAAGACTTGGTGGATAGGTTTAGGCAAAGGTGTTTCGGTCACTTTGTTGGTTGGGAACCTGGATCCAAGTCAAACATGAGTTTGCACCATGTGGTATCCCGACAGATTAAGCCTCCTAGTGCTGAAGATCAGGCGATATGGTTTTTTATCAATGGGAGGACAATATGTTTTTCCTTCTCGGATTTTGCGCCGTGGCGGGTTTGAGTTTTGGGACGCCATCTTCGATCCTACAACCGAGTACGATCCGCAATCCGTTGAGGTTTATCAAGGTTTGTTGGTGGCGGAGGGACTAGTATAGAGAATCTAGGTGTGAGATTATTTGATACGGATAGTCCGATTGATGATGATGACGGTCATCTATATCTCCGTGTGGCCCACATCTTAGTTCTTTACGCATTCGTCTTAGGTATCGACTTGCCACGACCTGTGGATCCGTGGATTGGGTCTTAGTTGGCGATCCGGGCGTGTTGCCGATTTCCATGGGCTGCATATGCATATAAAATTCTACAATACTACATGTGGAATATGAAGACCAGGGCCAAATATCACTTCTACGGACCATCATGGGCATTATATATTTGGTCACTAGAGATCATTCCGGATCTTGGTACGATGATTGCAAAGTATGTCCGGGGGGATGCGTATCCTAGATGCATGAGGTGGAAGTTCACGAAGATGATTGACGTGGATACACAGCCCCTGTTCGATCGTGAGGGGCAACCGTTTTGGGGGTTAGTCTCGGACGACTATGAGAGTAGCATGTCAGATTATACGTCCTCTCTATATCCGGGTGCACTAGGGTGAACTACGGAGACTGCTCCCATCCATGCGCCCGGGAACAACCTCGCCCGCGTTAGACGGCCTCGTTCTAGAGCGAGCCTTCACCGACGTGGGGTTGGTCGACGATCGATGCACGCGATGCGAGGGCACGATTGTTGTTGAAGAGATTGATAAGGGCATGAGGAGCCACGACATCGATGCGTGGGGATAGAGCATCGTCGGACGAGGACGCCGATCCGATATAGGGGCGCACGGGATACGGGAAAGCGTCACGAGGCGATTCGTTCCTCTTCATCTAGCGGTGGCGGTGAGCACCACGACGCCCCGAGTCGAAGGGATCGTCGTTGGATCACAAACACGATCCATGATGTGGTTAGAGAGAATATTCAGGACTCAAGACATGGTTTGAGTCTATGCTGAGAAGACTCGATGTAGATGTTCGCGAGCACCGAGGCATGTCGTCGTCCGTTGTGGAACTACCCCACGGCGATGCGGAGTGACGATCGTGACCGGGCCTTCTACTGTACTCTATATTGGGTTGGTGTACCCCAGAGACTCTCTAGCAGATCCGGCGTCTCTCAGACACCGGCCGAGTATACACCTCATCGCGGTCTCTACGGAGTATGGATCTACCGGATTCATTAGCCCATCACACAGCGAGGATCCAGCTCGTCATTCCATGCCAGAGATGCCGAGACCATTGGTAAATTATCTTATTTTATATTATTGCATCATATTTGATATGTTTACTTTTTCTAACTCTGTTGCTTAAACAAAAATTAACCAACTTGTAGAAGCGAACGAGTAAGGTTCGTTGCGCCTGCACTGAGGTCACCGTACGTGAATAACCCTGTGCCTCGTCCTATCCCCGATAGTGTATTCGCTTCTTATGAAGATTTTCTTGAGGCGAGGACGGGTTCAGTGATTATTAGAGACAGTGGATGCACGCTGACCTACAGTGATTTTGTTCGCATCGAAGACCCTTCTGCCGATCTTGAAGTGGGGGTAAGTATCACTTCTATTTCTATTTCTATTTTCATATATGAAATCGTTATTTAAAAAATAAATTATTTATTGCAGGATCTTGATTTGTACATGATGCATCTGAGGATCAGATTAATAAACAGGCATGACTTGTTGAATGGGGTCAATGAGACGAGCACTATTATTTTGGACACCGATTTCTTTGTAAGTATATATTTCGTATTTCTTATAGATGTGAATATATATGTATATATTCTTTATATATATTGAATTTCTATTTCTTCTTTGAACAGTTGTACATTAGTCGATCATGGTCAGATATTTTTAGAATAGTCAAACGCAGCAGATCTAGATCATGGTATATCTACGTGGGCTCCATCTAATAATTGGTATCGGGCATCCGTGGTAGAAGGGTGGGCAAAGTCATAGATCATGGCTTCTTGAACATGTAACTTATTTATACAAATGACTAATTATAAAATAGATTTTGTTTGTGCCTTTACGAAATTGAATCTCTTTTACGATCATCATCCCTTGTTTTAGCAGAGGTCGCATCGTTTTGGCTCGAATGCACATGATGGATAGGGTGTGTGAAATCTTCGATCCGGTATATTATTCATTAGACCCCGGCGACAAGAGGAGCGGTTGATGCATCGATCGGCTTGAGGATGTTATTTACACGCCTACTCGAACTCGTTGGTTTGAAGATAACACACTCGGTGTTCGTGCCTTTCCACGTGATTTGACGCTTACATTGCTCGCTCCCGATCTACGCCTGACAACAAGACAACATCAGTGCCAGAACGTTCATGTGCATGTACGCCGAACGCATCATTTCAGGTTCCCCGAGCATTGAGTGGGGTAATGAGAATGTATATGCCTACCGAAAGAAAATAGCTGGTTCTATCTTTGAATTATGTGAACGAGAGTCATAGAAAGTGGTCGAAACATGTTACTAATTATTATGTAATAACCTTATTTGTATTTGAGTGTATTTTCTTGAATATTGTAATATTTGTATTTGAGTATATTTTCTCGAAAATCATAATCACAACCCAATCAATTATACTTCAATAACGAAGGATATCACGAGTTTGGTTTCAACATAATTCACAAATCAAAACGACCATTCAACTCAAGAACATTTCCAACCAAATATAATAAGGAGTTCGACTCCAACATTTTCAATTAATCGCTTAACAACTAAAGCAAGCATCATTCTATTAGTATATTTTTAGGTATATCAATCATTTCTAACCACTTAACAACATATAATCTAATCTCTTTGTCATCAAGTTTTCATTTCAACATAATATGTTTATAAAATTCAACTTTTTGTATTCTTAGTTCTAAACTCCTCAATTAAGCTTCATTACTCCTTACTTACATAATATGCTCACAATTCATAAGATATATGAAGAACAACATTAAAAATTCAACTTCCCATTTTCCTATAAATTTCAAAAATTTCACTAACATATACATAAATTATAATTTCCTTTAATTTCTTCTCAACTTCTTACTTTAGTATCATATGTGAGCTTAATCATCAATATTAACATCATATATTAACTTTAATATATATATATATATATATATAGCATTAAGCACCTAAACTAAAATTTTTCAATTTCAACATATGAATTTAGAAAATTCTAGTAAATTCATAGAATGCTTAAATTATCATATTAAACTCATATATCAAGTTAAGTGAAGAAAATAAAATCAATATCTCATTCAATTAATGGGATGATAAATAAGGACATGATTGTCGCGTGTGATCTGCGGAACCACACAAGCCACACCTCCTACGTGCGACTTGTCTCGCTTGATCCCATTTCTTCCCACCGATCTTCGATGGGGCGCTCGGTTGTATGGAGATGGCGCCCAACTTTGGACGACCACGCTTGGACCACGCAGTGGCGATTTCAACGCATGTGACATCGGTGAGGAAGCATCCAACCGGATTGGGCGAACATGATTTACTCGTATGAGTAGGCTGTATTAGCTTCTCGGCGTGGTAGTATTCTCCCACATAGCTGGAAATTTGGTCATCTTTATGCTGCACAAATTAAAATTCAATATCAAAAACAATGATAAAGTTGTTAGTTATAAATTGGCATACCGTACTAAAAAAAATATATTTAGTATGTAGCTCCATACCGATAGTCAGAATCGCATGAGAACACGGATCGATCCATGTCCCACTCCAAGCATGAGCACGATGTCGTCCCGAGATTGACATTGAAGGTTTGGTTTTGTCCTCGACTTTGAATGTGTCGTTACTTTTGGGCACTATAGTATGTCGGCGTGATCTCTCAAACCGCCGTATCTTGCGAATGACTTGGGGGTTAGGTCGGTGGGGTATGTTCTTCCGCTCAAGTCTTTGATCGAACCATTTTCTATGATATGACGAATCGCTTCAACCATAGAGCAAATGGGCAATCGTCTTGCCCACAACAACCGAGCATTGAAGGACTCGGCAATGTTGGAAGTCAAAGGTATAGCGCCTCACAGGCACTTTGATCCGCCCACTTCTCAACTCCGACCGCTGTCAACTCGCCATATGCACCACCGTGGGTCTATCTTTAGCACGAGGAACTTTAATATGTTCATTGCTTTGTCAAACTCCGCCTCCCGATATGCATAAGCCGCCTCGTACAATGCCACCGACGGTTTCCCAAAAGGCGTGATTTTTTCAGCAGATGGTAGTAGCATAAGCCGTGGCGCTCTCCGAAAGACATTTTCACAAGATCGGATATACCGACGTGCGCATCGTACACAATCAACGTCTCGAACCGACCGGTAAGCGGTCTTCACGCGTTGTAGAAACCAAGTCCATGATAAATCATTTTCGATCGGACCAATTCCATAAGCCAATGGAAAACTTACCGTTGTCGCCCTTCGTAATAAAGAACAAACAATATACCCTTATTGCGGCCCTTCAAGTGCGTGCCATCCACAACAATAGCAGGCCTCATGCACAACGTAACCGAGTCGGTGGAACCGAGCGCCACAAAAGGTGGCGAAACGACTATCGGTCCAATATCCGTGTCAATCAACAAACCAGATTAGTTGTCCGCAACATGTGAAGATAACCCGTAGCATCGACAGATTGTTCATACCCACCATATATCATCTCGATTGCCTTTTACGAGCTCTCACCGCGACAAGATATGACGCCCATGCTATACTCGTTGTAACAGGCCATAATCGATCTCGCTTAACGACTTCACCGTCCTCGCGTATTTTTCGCGCTATGTATGTTGCAATCACACGGGCTTTGACCTTGCGCGTTTGGTATTCACGAGATCATCTACAGTGTGTACGGCATCAAACTTACGCACAAACCAAAACCACCTGTTGCGATGCGCGCGATAAAACGGACACTGATCACGATATCTGCATTTGAACGTAATCCGGGTCTGGTCCGATCGCGGAATAATAAATTCTACTCTTTGTTCCATGTGCTACAACCCGACTGATATCTTAAGGTCCACCTTGTTGTCAAAGATGGAACCTTCGCCACTTCGTCGGGGTTCGAAATAGAGTCAAGAGGACTAGCAAAAGATTGTTCGAAGCCTCATGAGGAATAACATGAGCTAGCCAATTGCTCATCTCTTCCATTTGTTCTACCTCGAGTCCCTCGGTTACCCTTGCGTGTTACTCGCATAATCATCCCAAGCAACTTTTCTATTCCACCCTCTCGACGTATCCACGCATCAAATTCTACAAACGTGCTGAGATCGCATTTGCAGCCGCACGCCCTCCTTCTCCTCCTCCTCTTCTTCATCGACTGCTTGTTCTTCACCGCCGACGACGATTCGCCATCATCACCGCCGTCAACGATCGCGTCGCCACTTCGAGCACATGTTGCGGCACTTCGAGGTGTATCTTGCTCAAACCAATCATATGCTCCAAATTATTGTGAATGACTCATCCAGAGATGAGTATTGTGAAGTGTAGTCATCTGTTGTATCACGTGGTTTCTAATTGTGGCATATATGCTTGTGTTCGGTTGGGAGCCGACACCCAGATGTCACATACACCTCGTTGGGCATAAACCTCGCACAATCGAGCTAGCCGATCACCGGTAGTCAAAAGTGATTTGATAAGTCTATCACTTGAGATCTCGATATATAATGTATCCGGTAGTCAAAAGAATTTGCTCCCGAGAGGGAATTAATGCTTCTTTGTTAACTCCCAAATAAGTACATTATCAGTCCGAACATAGGTATATGATGATGCACCTCCGCAGTAGTTCAAACAATCATTCCGACATCCTCCATATCTAATGATAATATTCTTCCACCCCCGACATCTAATTAAATCATACAAATGCACAATAATTAATTAAAAATTCATTAATTATAAAAAAAACATCTAAACTAAATAATACAAATTAAATATAAAAACGGTAACATTGATCACGAATGTTTAATAATAAGAACAATAAATTATAATTCATCGCCTCAATTCACCTAAACTTTGAAGGAATCGACAAAAGTTATTATAAACTAAACTAAACTAAATGAAAAATTCAATAATGAACGTGTATAAATCATGATTCACCTAAACTAAATCAAATAATAATTCACATAAACTAAATAAATAATACAAATCAAATAATAATTCACATAAACTAAATAAATAATACAAATGCACAATAATGAACGTGTATAAATCATCTAACATTAAGTATAAAACAAATCTCTAAACTAAATAATAATTAAATATTATAATTCATCGGGGATGGATTTAAACCATAATTCACCTAAACTAAATTAAATAATAATTCACCTAAACTAAACTAAATATTATAAACTAAACTAAACTAAACTAAATGAAAAATTCACCCCATGCCAACCCTCCCCAAATAAAAATGAAAAATTCAAGTGCATTGGGACGATTTATAATAATTAAACTAAACTAAACTAAACTAAACTAAACTAAACTAAATTAATCTGCAAAACTATAATTTAATTCAACTGCAAAACTAAACTAAACTAAACTAAATAATAATTAAATATTATAATTTAATTCAACTTCAGACCCCATGGTCAACCCCACCCCCGCTGCCAACCCCACCCCCACGGCCAACCCCACCCCCGTGTACAACCCTCCCCAACAACTAAATGAAAATTCAACTACATTGGTACGTATTTATAATAATTAAACTAAATTAAACTAAACTAAATAATAATTAAATATTATAATTTAATTCAACTTCATTGGGACGTATTTAATTCATCTAAAAATTCATAATACACAATAAATCATACAAATGTACAATGGTTAAATAATTATTCATCTAACAATAATTATACGATGCCCCTAAATAATTATTAATTGAAATTAATTGAAAATTCACATAAATTCATCTAACAATAATTAAGAATCATATATATAACAAATACACAAAAAATATTGAAATTACTTTTTATGATCCACTGAGTGAGAGCGACGATATTTGATAAAGAAAAACGATTGCAAATATAGATATGCACAAGATGAAAGTGAGTAATTCAGTGAACGAAATGAAAGAATGAATTATATAGGTAGAAATCCGATCAAAATTTTATTCATGTCATTAATGGTGAAGTAAATTCACTGCAAAAATGTTGTTGGTTTATTTAATATGAAGTTGTTGGTGAAGTAAATTCATTGCAAAAAGTTGTTGGTTTATTTAATTTTCATTAGTATGAAGTTGTTGGTTTATTTAATTTTCATCGATATTTAATTTAATTACAAAATCAAATATTATATATTTAATTTAATTACAAAATCAAATATTATAGGATTGCAATTTATAATTAATTAATAAAATCAGATTGCACCTACCCAACCAACCAACCCACCCCCGGCCAACCCCCGGCGGCCAACCCACCCCGACGCCAACCCACCCCACGGCCAACCCACCCCATGCCAACCCACCCCACCCCACCCCCGACCAACCCACCCCAACCCACCGGCCAACCCCACCCCCACCAAACCCACCCCACCGGCCAACCCCACCTCCCACCCCCACTACCAACCCCACCCCATGGCCAACCCTCCCCACCGTGACCCAACCCCACCCCTACTGGATAACTTTAATTTAATTTAATTTGTACAATTATAAAAATAAGATTTCAAGAATTAACGGTTTTGATTGATTTTGATTGATATTTGAAATGATTGTATTAAATTGCAAATCCTCCAAAAATATATTTAAAAAATGGTTTGGGTATAAATCGACTTTTTTTTTTGAAATGGATATAAACGGCTTCAACTTTTTAAAAAAAGGGCATTGATATATATTTCCACTTTGATAAAATATCGGCTAATCGATGGGGGTCGGAAATGGACAAAGGAATGAAGCACAAACAAATGCTAAATTCAACTTTTAAGTCACGAATAACTAAGGAATGACAACTCTATTATTCTCAAATTTCAATAATCAAAATGATCAAATATATTCAAGTCTGTTTTTACAAATCAAGTACTACATTCAGTGACGGAGCGCCCCCCCCCCCAAAAAAAAAAGAAGAATTTTTTTATCGTTATTATTATTATATAGGTGATATTATATTTAATAATTATAAATTTTAAAAATCATTTGTTGTTACATTAAGAGAGAATGTTAATTTTATAACAAAACAACAAGCCCTAAAAATAACTATCAACTTAAAACAATCATTTTTTTATTCTTCTTATCATAAATGTTAGAATTTAGAAATTCTAAATACCAAATATATATTTTTTGATACTTTTTAAAGTTTATATATATTTCTTTTCATACTATGATCGAATTTAGATTTACAATTAATTATGAATTTGATGGGTACAAGAAAATCAAGATTTGAGTTTTCTAAATAATATCATTTACAATATGGACACTTATAATTTTTTATTATTTTAATTTTTATAACTATTACTTGTTGATTGTTTAATTATTTGCTAGTAAATATTATTATTTTATTTTTACAAGATGTTAAGACATATAAGCATAAAGAAATTTAGTATGAACAATTACCTCTATTTATACAAAAGTTATTAAGATGATTTTAAGAATTGCTTGTACAATATTCATGGTTCTTGCATAGTTGATGGCTTGAAGCCTTGAACTATAAATTGTGCATTATTTCTTTCGTTGTTTCTCTTATATATAAAAAAATATTTCATGTGGTTCCTTTGTTATGAGGTTATCATCTTTTTAATTTTTTTTTTTTTTAAAGTTGTCATGTAATTCAACTATATTATGCTATTATTAAAATTACAACTATTTTTTAATTTTATTTTAAAATTATATTTATTACTTTTAAAGGTTTAATTAATTGGGGGGGACTCGCTCACATCGACTATATTCATCCACCAAAAACTTGTATTATTTTGATGGCACGAGTTTTAATAAATTGTAATGAGTGTAAAATGAGTAGAGATAATAAATCAATAGATTAATGAGTAGTAAGATTAAAAGGTGGGTCATTCAAATAATAAATGAATATATAAATGGATAGTGAAAGTAAAATTATGAGTCATGTGATAGATTGAGGATAAAGATTATGGAATTTGATGTTTTTGAAATAAAAAATATAAATTTTTGTTGGACAAATCGAAAAAGAAATAAATACAAGCTGTTGGTGGACGGATGAAATACATCAAACTAAGATAAGTTCATGCACGAATTAAAATATAAGTTCAACAATAGTGACGGAGCCAGGAATTTTTTTCTGGGGGGCCCAATTAATTATAATTTTAAAAGATAATAAAATTAATTTATAAAATAATAATTATTTAATAATATAATGAGTTTATTATAATCCTTTTAAAAATTTAATTGGTAATATTAATTCACATATAAAACTTTATTATTTGTATATATCTTTTATTTTATCGATATAAAATAAATTATAGAAAAAGAAATAGCATTTTATCAACATAAAACAAATTATAGAAAAAATATAAAGGAAAGAAAGAAAAAGGAAATAAAAGAAAATAAGTATAGAAAAAGAAAATATGTAACTAAAAGGAATCGAACCAAGATCTCTTAAATGAGAGATAAAAATCGTAACTCATTAGACTACAATAGATTTAGTTATTAAATGTTAAATATTTATAGAGAGCACACATGTTTAGCAAAGAATTAATTCACATATTATTATTTGCATATATATTTTATTTTATCAATATAAAACAAATTATATAAGAAAGAAAAAAGGAAAAAAGATCACAAAATAAAGAGAAGAAATAGAATAGAGAGAGAGGGAGGGAGAAAACACAAACCAAAAGGAAAGAAACATAGAAGGAAAAAAAGAAAGATAGAAAAACAGGAAACGAGAAAAAAGAAGAGAAAGAGAGAAAAGAAAAAAACAAGGAAATAAACAAAAAGGAAGGAAAGAAAGAAAGGGAGGAAAAAAAAATGGAAAGAAAGAAAAGAATCGTGAAAGAGGAGAGAAAAAAAGAAGGAAAAAAAGGAGAAAATATGCGGCGCTGAGGGTCGAACTCGGTTCTCCAGGAATTCAAAGAGAGTCTTAACCAATAGGCTAGGACAAACAATTTTAGTATTGTATTACATATAAAATATATATGTGTTTTTCAAAAAAAGTTGGGGGGCCCATGGGCCCCCCAGGCCCCTATGTGGCTCCGTCCCTGTTCAACAACATAGGTGACTCCTTTGCTCATGCACTGACTTTGAATGCTAATTACTTTTTGGCAAATCTTTCCTCCGATATTCAAACATTTCTGCCAATATCCAAACCTTTATTAGGACTGAGACAGTGCAGAGTGGACAGACTATCAGGTTGACGAATCTGCAATGCATCATCCTCTCCTTGCGGGAAAGAACTCGTCTCAGAGTTCAGATTATTCTCTCCATGATATGAGATCAAATCACGAACACTGAAAGTAGAATGAGTAAATACGCTGGGAGTTCAATTTTTAGCGGCGTTATCATTTATTTTTTTCAACGCTCGGCTTGACAAAGAAATATCTTCTTCTCCTTGAGCTTATTGTACATTCCATCAGGAAATCTTTCATTCCTTAAATAAATATAAAAAAGATCGCCTTCCTTGAAAACTTGATCTCGCCGATGGATATGATCAACAACATTTTTATATGACTTGTAGCTTTCTTTGAGCTTTTTCTTCTCTTATTCTTGAATCTTATCCAAAGAAACTGCAAACTCCTAGATTTCTAGATTGAAGTTAGAATTCAAGTAATGATTCGGATTTTTTGTTGTGCGGAAGCATCTAAATTCAAGTTGAATGAAACCGAAAATAGATAGAGAAGAGATTTAACGTGGTTCGGCAATTTGCCTACGTCCATGGGAGACAACAAAATATCACTCTATATAGGAAAAAGATTACAAACGCTCACTCTCAGGATCCTCACTAGAAACAGAAGCTTAAAGCTTTATACATACAAGAATGTATTGTAGATGTGAGAGATGTGAGGATGTGAGGATGATTTGAAGAGTGAAGAAGGTGTGGTATTTATAGGTGGAGAGTGGTTACTATTCCACCTACTAACATCCACCTACCATCTACCTACTACATTCACCTACCACTTTCAACTATCAAAGTGAGCCACCAACCAACCAAAATGAGCCACCAACCAACAATCTCCACCTTGGCGAGCTTCCTCCAATAATATAATGTTGCCTCCATTTGTGCCCTTAGGCACCAGAGTTTCGAGAAATGTTGATCAAGTTCTTGCAGTGTTGGAACTTGATCACTGAAACAACTTTTGTAAGCATATCTGTAGGATTTTCTGCAGTCTGGATCTTCTGTAATAGAATATTTCATTCATCTATTATTTCTCGAATAAAGTGAAAACGAACATCAATATGCTTCGTTCGACATGGTGAACTTGGTTCTTTGCCAAACAAATGACACTCGGTCGTCGTGAAAACCTCAACATTTTTCTGAACAATTCCCAAGTCATTGATCAATCCATGAAGCCAGATTGCCTCATTGAAAGCTTCTATTACCGCCATATACTCTGCCTCTGTAGTAGACAAAGACACTGTTGACTGTAATGTTGATCTCCAACTTACTGGTCCTCCCACCATTGTGAAGACATAACCAGTAGTCGATCTTCGCTTATCAAGGTCTCCTGCATAATCCAAATCCACATATCCGACTAAATGCTTACCAGTATCATTTCTCTTAAACTTCAAACCGACATCTACAGTACCATAAATATACCGTAGAATCCACTTCACTACTTCCTTATGGCCTTTACCTAGATTGTGCATGTATCTGCTTACCATACTCACAGCATGTGAAATGTCAGGTCTAGTACACACCATCGCATACATTAAAGCACCAACGAGATTTGCATATGGAACACGATCCATCTCATTTTCGGTCATCTTACTTGGTGATAATAATGCATCTTAAAATGCGGACCAGGTGTACTTACGGTGATAATAATGCACTTAACTTAAAATGCGAAAAGGTGTACTTACAGTTTGGTATTTTCAAGAATGCCAAATGTTTGAAGAACTTTCTTCAAATACTGAGTTTGAGTCAAGCAAATTGTGCCTTTTGACCTATCTCGAGTAATCTCCATATCCAAGATCTTCTTGGCCTCTCCAAGATCTTTCATCTCGAACTCTGAACTTAGTTGAGCCTTTAGTTTGTCGATCTCCACCTTGCTCTTAGATGCAATCAACATATCATCAACGTATAAGAGCAAATAGACAAACGTACCATCTTGAAGCTTGCGATAGTAGACACAATGATCAAATTGACTCCGGGTGTATTTCTGCCTTGTAATGAAGCCATGAAACCGCTTATACCATTGTCTCGGTGACTGCTTCATGCCATACAATGATTTGCTTAACTTGCAAGCCCAATTTTCTCATCTTGGAACTTTGAATCCTTTAGGCTGAGCCATGTAAATTTCTTTGTCCAAAGCCCCATGCAAAAAGCTATCTTGACATCGAGTTGTGCTAACTCGAGATCAAACTGTGCAACCAAAGCCAATAACAATCGAATAGAAGAATGTTTAACGACAGGTGAGAATACCTCATCATAGTCAATTCCTTCATTCTGAGAGTAGCCTTTTGCTACCAGTCTGGCTTTGTATCTGATGTTGTCCATGCTAGATGGATCCTCCTTCTTGGCAAAGACCCATTTACAACCAATTGCTTTCTTGCCTTTTGGAAGTGGAACCAACTTCCAAGTCTGATTCTAATGAAGTGATTTCATCTCTTCATCCATGGCCATCTTCCACTTGTCACTTTCCATACTGTCTGCAACATCTTTGTAATTGTATGAAATATCATCTTCTGTGACTGGAAGTGCAAAAGCAACCAAGTTAGAAAGTCTTCCTGATAGTGTGGTCAGGCAGCGAGTCCCGTTGGATGGTAACGGCGGTGCAAGATGTACGGATTATCGTTCGAGATGAGGACAATGATGTGATCCTTGGTTTGAGGGGAGGATTGTTGGGGTTGGCAAACCCAAAAGTCCCACATCGAAGAAATGAAGGAGAATTGCCTTCTATATATTAAGAAACCTACCACCAATTAGTATGAGGTCTTTTGGGGGTTGAGCCCAAAAACAAATCCGTGCGGGCTTTTGGCCCAAAGCGGAAAATATCATACTAATTGGACGGAGTGGTGGCGGTAGCAGTCCCAACATTTTTCTCATAGACAATCTCAAATGGGCTTTTCCAAATGATTGCAACAAAATTATAGGCAAACTGCGCTTTGGATAAAACAACATCCCATTGCTTTGGCTTCTTAGAAGCAAGGCTTCGAAGCAAGTTCCTCAAGGTGCAATTCACAATTTTGGTTTGTCTATCAATCTCGGGATGATAGGCACTACTATAGAATAAATTAATACCTAATTTCTTCTATAAGCTTCTCCAAAAATGACTGAGGAACTTTGTATCAAGACTAGCCAGAGACGATACTTCTTGGAATTCCATGAAGTTTGATAACTTCCTTGAGATAAAGGATTAGCGATGTAAGAAGCATCCATTGTTTTCTTACATGGTATGAAATGAGCTATCATCGATAAGCGATCAACAACAATAAAGATCGAGTAAAAACCTCTTTGCGTCCTTCGTAATCCAACGACAAATTTCATGCTAATAGATTCTCATGAATCATTAGGAATAGGCAATGGGGTGTAGGTTATTCTGCCTATAGCCTTTGCATGTTTGGCATACACAACACCTATTCACAAAGTTGGTAACATCTATATAATTAGTTGGCCAAAAATATTTCTCATTGATCAACGATAATGTTTTATCTCTCCCAAAATGCCCACCAAGACCACATCCATGGAGTTCCTGGATGATATATATATTTTCGTTGCCATGAGAGAAGAAATACCAAGAGCGTAATTGGGGCTGTGATACCAAATGATGGGGGTTTGGAAATAGGTAAAGGAATGAAACAAAAAGAAATGCTAAATTCAACTTTCAAGTCAGAAACAAGGAAGGAATAAGAACTGTATTCTCAAACTCTCGATAATCAAATGATCAAATATTCAAGTATGAATTTCTCTACAAATCAAAGATTATTTATAGACTATCAAACTAAGATAAGTTCATGCATGAATTAAAAGAAAGAAGGCTCTTGAAATCAGCAACATTTAAAGTGACTCCTCAGCTCCTGCATTTACGGTGACTCCTTAGCTCCTGCAGAGACTTTAACGCTTATTATTTTCTAGCAAATCTTTCTGTGGATATCCAAACCTTTATTAACACCGAGACAGTGAAGAGTGCACAGACTGTCAGGTTCACGAATCTATACTGCATCGATAATATGTCTTATAGTTTGGTATCAGCTTTATTTATGATGCACATTGGGTAAACCCCCTACAAACCACACAGCCACATGATAGGTAAACCACACTTAAAAAACCATGTGTAACATACTCAAAATCATAGAGAGGTTTGGTGGGATTCGAACTTGTGACCTCTCGGCCATAGGAACTCATCTTAACCATTGGGCTGTCCCTTGGAGACACACCAACTTTATTATTTTTTTATTTTTTTGGTATCATGGGGATCCCGCAGTCGCAATCTAAGGTGCGCACTGGGTAAATTCTACGTTCTTGTGCAATAGATTACATAACAACTTTATTCCTCGGAGGGAATGTCGTGAATTCACATGTCTGGTTGGCCTCGAGTGCTTCGTCTCACCTGATCTTCAGTCTTTGTAGGTTTAGATGAAGATTCTGAAGAGATTTTTGTATGGTGAAGAAATAGAAGTAGCATGTGATCATCACATCAACTTGGAATAACGGTTGAATGTTCAGGAATGGAAAATCATTTTCGAAAGCATCCTATATTTCGTGAAGTTCCATATTATATTTTTTTTGAATATTAAGTAAAAATAAAAGAATGCTTCAGATTCATTACGTAATATTATATTATAAATTTCGATCAACTTTTATATCTGCAACGTAAAGCGTATTCAATGTCCATATAAGCAAGTTGTAAATAAATTTCAATACTATACATGATAAGGGAGTGACAAGTCCATTTTCTGTGTTATTTTATGTGTGGATGATATGATGACGTAAAAAACTTCTATTTTTTCCAAAAGAATATAAAAATATTATTCTTTTTTCTTTTTCGGGTGTTTTCATATAAATATCTCGAAGTATGGGTAGTTACAACAAGTGACAGAGCCAAATATTTTTTTAGAGGGGCCAATAATTATAATCAAGGAAAAATTTAAAAATAATAATTAAATAATAAAAAATTTAATATAATTAATCATTTAAATTGCATCATGATTTTATAAAAGAAAAAAGAAAAGTTAAATTGGCGGTTCACTCTAACTAAAGAATGGTTGGATTTTAAGTGGCCCGGCCCACTTATTGAAACTAATGAATTAACTATTCAAAATTGATTAAATGCGTGATCCCCTATCAAATCAATGTCAAAAAATTATTGTTTATCTTTCCTATATTATGATTTCATAAATTTCAAATTCAACTTTAGGGTGTTTGCAACCTTTTGTTTTGTTGGATCGAGTAATCTATCTTATTCTTCGGAAAATTTTATTTTAACTATGTGTTTTGATTAAGTCTTAAAATCTATTGATAATAGCCTTACGGATATAAAATAGTGTTGCTCACATGTTAGAAAGTTAGCATTTTTGGTTACAGATTTCAGTAGAAGAACTAGCTTGCATAGACCCAAAACTGATGGAGTTTAAGTAGTACTAAAGTCATTCGTACTGAAAGAAGTTTCAGTACCAACGATACTGAGAGAAGCACTCTGAAGATCACGGACTGAAGAATGAAGTCAAGCATAGTGAAGACTGGAGTACAACGATGTCGATGAACAAGCTCATCAAGAGTGAAGTCAAAGATCAAGACGAAATCGAAAATCAAGACTTAGTCTTCGAAAAAAAAGTAAAAATATAACTAAGTGTCATACCAATAGTTGAGAAGTCAAAGATGTTGATAACTACGTCAAAGTTGAAGAGTCATACTTACTCAGGGTCACCAAACAAATAAAAGACGGAGTCCAATCTACTGATAAAACACGGAACAAACTCGACTGATACGACCTGAAGTCAATGTAATGAAAAGACACGAGTCAATCCAATTGAAGAAACATGGAGATATTTAAACATTGAGTGTTTGACTTACCACGTATCGTAGCGTATCTACAGAAGATCCTGACATGCAAGAACCACTGTTCAAAGTTACAGAGCTATAGTGTACGATGAAGCAGACCTTGACAGCGGTGTACGAGGATTCAAACAGGCAGAATTCAAAAGACAAATGGAATGGATGTAATTGATGTTCCCTCCAAAAGCACTATTAACCGTCCGCTCTACAAATACGCATAGAATCCAACATTTGAATGTCATCGAAAAGCTACGCATTCAAATATTCTAAAACACCCAGAGCTTATTTCACAAGAACATTTACCCAACGATTTTGAAGAAGAGAGTTCCAAAGTGTCATCAGAAAATCTTCAGAGCTCAAATATAATTATCAGCTCAAGATGTCCGCATACACTCCCTTACATCTAGGTTCCTTCTTGTAAAATCCTAAGCTTAGATATATTGAGTTGTCGCCTGTGACACCTCAAATTTTAGTTAGAAAACCCTCTATTCAAAACCCCCAAAGTTTAAGTAGAAGTTGAGCAAGTAACCAATAAAGTGTTAGTTGTTGAAAGCTTAGTTGTCTTACACCTGTAAGCAAGAAGTTATGTTGACTACACCTGTAAGCAGTCAGAGGTTTCCTAGTACCAGCAAACGTATGAGGAACGCCAAGTTAGGCAGGATACATACAATGTTAAATTATGTATCTAGGTTTACTCTTGTACTTGTAAACAAGATAAAATTCCTAGTGGATTGACTGTGTTATCAGTCCGTGGATGTAGGAACTGATCTCTCTGAACCACGTAAAAACTAAGAGTTCTTTACTTTCAGTTCTTTACTTTGAGTAATATATTTACTTTGCATATTTTTAAACTGATCATTACCAGCACATGCAACACAACACTCTATTAGTATCAGTTTGATACTAAAGAGACAAATTAAAAACTGACAAAGCCAATATGTGACTAAGCATTTTCTATCATCTTAAGTTTTCAGTAAAGACAAAACGTAACCACTACATTCTGCAATCACATCAGTTATCAGTATAATTAACCAGCTGCCTCAGCAATCAATAGGTTTACTA
Organism: Salvia rosmarinus; assembly: GCA_036937905.1. NCBI lineage: Eukaryota > Viridiplantae > Streptophyta > Magnoliopsida > Lamiales > Lamiaceae > Salvia > Salvia rosmarinus. Next base: position 77,900,199 of record CM072813.1, on the reverse strand, counting down.
ACTGATATTACTCTGACAAGACAACTCATACTTAAATTGATCAGCACTACTGACACGAGTATTGAACTGACTTCAATTAACTGACATTTACTGTTCAAATAAAAAGTTCAATCTTAATTTAGTTAAAATAAAAGGTTTTAATTTACCTTAACTGATGTATTCCTCCCCTATACACTAGTACGAACCCCCAGGGGCATCAATTATTCAAATTAAGTTAAATGCTTTATAATACTCCATCATAAAAAGTTCACTTTCTATTTTTGGATATGATACACTACAAAAAACAGGCGAATAGCGACAGAAAATTCCCTCGCAAATCATGCCGGATCAATCGTTAAAATCGATTAGCGACGGAATTATGGCATCGTTGGAAAGCTGGTTGGCAAACTTCTAACGACGGATTTCTGTCCGTCGTTAATTATCTGCGATGGATTAACGACGAACTTTTCAGTCGCTAATCGACGACCTTCTGAACGGTCGTCTGATTTCCAATCGGTCGTTAATACGACTCTAATCCGTCGTAGCTAAAAACTGCCGTCGCAACTCCGTCGTTAATTCGAAACAATCCGTCGAAAATCCGACGCTATATAACGACGGCCAACGTCCGTCGTTAATTTTTTTTTGTTATTTCACGTAACCAGTCCGTCGTAAATCCTTCGTTGAAACGTCTCTAATTTGTCGTAAATCCGTCGTTAGTTTCAGTTTGTTCTGTTATTTCACGTTGTTAATCCGTCTCCAATCCGTCGTTACTCCGTCGCCGATCCGTCGCTAAATGTGCACAAACTGGACAATTTTTATTTGCATTTTGGACGGCCGTTTACAACAAACAACAAACCTGTTTTCAAACATACCAACTACAAACAAACACAATCCAAATAAACCAATTCAAAATGATAAACATTATCATTATAAATCATAAACACAATTCAAACAAAATAATTTCAAAAGATATAATATCAAACAAACCAAATAATTCTAAATCATACGATAAGTTTTACAAATAAAATGTATTTGTTTCTTCATAATACAACCCAAAGTATCAAGGGTGAGGGAAACGGAGTCGATATCACGGTAGGGAAAACGGAGTCGATATCACGGTGGGAAAAACGGAGCTGGCCATGAAGCGCTCTAAGGCCTCCCCGCCGAGCGCAATGGCGAGCTCGAATCTGTTCTTGAACGTCATCTCGCTCTCTCGGCTCGCCTGCATTCGGCCTCGATGCCTTGCGTTCTTTGCTCTCCTAGCAATCGGCCTCGTATTCCTCGTGACTCACCAGTAATCGGCCTCCATCTCCAATAGCTTTTGATGATAAGCTATGGAATCAGCAGTTGGGCACTCTCACCGAATGAGACGACGCTTTGCTCGCATGTATGTCCTTGATAGAGAACCATTCAAAACATCATATTCTTTTCTTTGAGGAGCTCCCAGGACATTTTTAGAATTTGAGTCCTATCAATTTCGTGCCGCCATCATCTCTTTGCCCCAGATTGACTCAACTGTGTCACCTGCTCCTCAACCCGCCTCGTAATATAATTTCGCATAATTAGTATTTAATTAAATGCTTGTTATTAAGCTTAACGAATATACTTACCGCGATACTCCGAGCCTTCCCGTCAGATAGCTCCCATCGTCGGTGGCATGATACCTCCGAATACATCCCATCGACCTCCGATATGTCTACTCCATGCTCTCTTGCCTATAAATAAGTCAAACAAATTAAATAAGTAACAAATATCACGATTCTTAAATCAATTTACTATATCTAAAACTTCAAAGTACTTACAATCTCTCTCGCATACTCAAATGCAGAGCGTGAGCCACCCCGATGCTTGACTATCCCAGTACCCTCACCATCTGGCTCGAACATTCTGTTGCTGCGGGCCTTTGCCGCCTCGACGTCTCGTCTCGATCCCAATATGCCTTCCAATTATCCCAATCTCGCCGGGGATAAATGGAGGTGGGTTAAGCGAGTCCTTCGCCGCTTGATCTTGTGAACAAGATCTTTATAGCGCTCGACGACCTTTGCGCACTGAGGGAGTAGACCATGGCCTCGCCCAATGATCATCCCAATAAAAAATTTCTACAAAAATATATGATTTCAACATCATGGTGTCAAAGGTCAAAACATAAATGAATCCGTATAAACAACACGAACCTTGAATTCATTGAAATAAATCTGCTTGAACTCTTGAGGCACCATTTTCCAATTGAAGCCGTTGTGGTTCATGAATTTACGGAAAGACTCCGTAATCACGCGGGCTACATCATTGCTCGGACACAAAATGCTGTAATTTACAAGATAATAAAGACATCAGAATATTATGATTTATTTTAACTGAGACATACAATAGATAACATACCCATTCACAATGGCTATCTTCTTCATCCCCTCCCTCGACGGCACTACACTACTGCTCGAGGGGGCGGGGTTGTGCGACAGTGCCTCCATGCCTTCTTCGAGCCCGACAGGTGAGGGCGACGGTATATATGATCCTGGATGCCTCCGACCTGATGATGAGGCACCTCGTCCACTGTGAGACATCTGCAAACAAAGGTAAAAAATGCTGCATTAAAATTTCACAAATAATACATATCATAACGTTTTGTGTGCATACGATAAAATAAAACATTTTTTGTGCATACTATATAATAAATTCAAACCCTATTCATCATCGTCATCATCATCATCGTCATCCAATGTATGTGATTCGAGCAACCCGACCACATAGGTTTATCGGCAGCATTCAACATGTAATAAATTTTTTGTGCATCAGAATTTGGCTCCTCTTCGATCTCCTCAAGGTTGAACTGTGGACCAGCAGCATCCACTACCATTGTATGATACGTATTTGGTTGACGGCTAACATCTGAATCCACAACATTGTCCCTACTTGTGGTTGTCTCTCCTTGAAATATCCATGTGTGATAATTTGGAACAAATCCAAATTTTGATAAGTGATATCGCACAATATCTTTCTTCTGATAAGGTATATTCTTACACTTCTTACACGGACACTTGATTTTCTCTCCATCCGTGAATAAAAACTGAGCACTAGCGAATTCAATAAAACTTTCAAGTCCATCTCGAAATTCAATATTTAATCCACCAACCGAACTAAACCTCTTATACATCCACTCACGATTGTCATTCATTCTTCAAGCTCCTATAAATAATTAATTAAACATATTCAACATAAGTTGTACAATATACACTAATTATACACTCATAAGTTTATTGAAGCAATATTTTTTTTATTGAAGCAATTATTTCAGAAATAGACGGCGACATAAATCTACTTGAGTATACTATAAAAATAGACTAATTATTGGTTTGTTATCTACGAGCAACATAAAATGGACCAAGATTCTTAGTAAAATTTGTAGTTAGTGATATATTTGTAAAACCATAAATCTAAATCATTATCTTGACTTGTCTCTCAATAAGACGATCTCACACAAACATCTTAGAGTTATAAAAATTAAACCTGAATAGTGTGAGATAATGAAACTAAAATAGATGAACTAGCTTCTATTCGATTTGATTTTCTATTTTTCACTTAACCTAATAATATCATCTTATTAATAAATACATAATCATAGTACTCGAGGTGGGTTATGGATTTGTTATGTGTATTATTGTAATCATGATGGGCTAATATGTCAAAGCATGTCGTTGGAAAATGCATACGTCGAGTTGGAAATTGTAAAATCGGGCTCAAGAACGAGCTTAGAAAAAAAAAAAATTAGGGTGCGTTGTTTCAACTTTCAAGAATGATTTGCTATTCTTTCTTTATGTTCTACTTTTAGATTGTTGATTTTTATTTTTATATTCTTTCTTAGGGAATACTTAGTACTTAGCATAATTATACAAGCCATTTAGAGATCCTAAATTATAACATAAGTATATAAATACAATATAGATATATTTTGTGCTATACATTTCATAATTCCGTAACTAAAAACACGCACACACTTCACCGCAATCCTAACACTATAAATTATAGAGAAAGAGAATGAGAAACGAGTATAGATAATTATACTTAAATTCTAATAAAATTTCGGCAGAGTAAGTTTTATAAAATGAATCGTCATTTCATTCCCAATTCAACCAAACTTCACCAAATCAATGCCCTTCAACCATATATTATGTAATTACATGAACTTTTCAATCTACAATCTATTTACTTTCAATCAATTCATATATACTTATCCATCATCAATGATCACAAATCCATAATCAATTTAAATCCTAATCAAACTCATCATATAATTCTAGCAACTTAATATAAACTTTAATATTTCAACAACATATCACTATATATCACAACAACATATCACTATATATCACAACAACATTAATATATCACAACAACATATCACTATATTATAACATCACAACAATATATCACAAAAACCAATAAAATCAACAAATATATAAATCAACAAAAAATTTGAAATATAACCTGACGGACGACGATGGACGAGGGCGACGAATAATGACAAGCAAAGGCATGCGACACGGGGCACAATCAAGGGCGGAGCCATGGCCGGACGGGCGGCGGGGCAAGGCATGGTGGCGCGGCTGGAGGAGTGGCCAGGGCGGGCGGGTCTGGGCATGCTGCTGGGCGGTGGGCGACGACACTTGTGACGGCGGCGGCCGGACGGGCACGACGGGTTGGGGCGGGCAGGCGGGGTGGGGTTATTGGGTTAGCGCGCAGAGTGTGAATTTGGGGAAGAAACCCGTCTGATATCTTTTTTTTAGCGGCGGATTAGCGACGGAAATATCCGTCGTTATATTTAAAAGTCATTAACGACGGACTAACGACAGAAATAAGTCATTAACGACGGACAATTATCCGTTGTTACATTACGTGCAAAATAAAAAATAAAATAAAAAATTCGTTAATATAACGACAGATTCTATCCGTCGTTAAATTTAACGACGAACGTACGACGAAGTTGTCCGTCGTTAATATTATTTGGAATAAATCAATTTAAAATTAATATTAACAACGGAAATAATCTGGCGTTAAATTAAATACAAAATAAAAAATAAAAATTCCGTTAATTTAACGACGGAATAGCGACGGCTATGACTTAACGACGGACCTATTCCGTCGTTAAAATAAGTCTGCAATAAAAAAAAATAAAAATCAGTAATTGTAACGACGGAATATTTCTGTCGTTAAATTTAACGACGGACCAGCGACGGTTACGACGTCGTTAACATTTCTCGCGAGATATTCCCGCCGCGTGCCGTCGTTGATCCATCGCAAATCCGTCGTTAATAAAAAAAATTTAAATTCGTTTGTATTCCGTCGCTAATCCGTCGCTGAATCACGACCCGTATTTTGGCCGTTGCTAATCCGTCGCTGAATCACGACCCGTATTTTTGCCGTCGCTAATCCGTCGCTGTTTAGCTGTATTTTTGTTGTGATATCCACATAAAACTTATAACTTTTATCCACAAGCAATCTACTTATTTTTAAAAAAACCATCTATGACCCATCATTTCCAGTCACATAATACATCTTACATTGTGGGTCATCTTCTCCATACACTTTACCTACAATCAACCTACTTATTTTTAAAAAATCATCTATGACCCATCATTTTCAGTCACATAAACATCTTACATTGTGGGTCATCTTCTCCATTCAATTTACACTTATTATATTTATTAAAACCCGTGCCTTTAAAAAATCAAAGAATAAATTTTAAAGACGAAAGGAGTAATATAATACAATTATAAGAAAATTTAAGATATATAAAATAACAAAATTTTATTCACTGATAGATAATTAATCAAATCATCAAGGATAGCTTCAACAACTAAAACAATTCAACACAAAGTATATAGTAAGGGAAAATGTAAAGAATATCTCAAAACTCAAATCTTGATTTTTATGGAACCATTACAAATTCATAATAAACCATAAAATTTAAATTAAATCCTAGAATGAGATAAGGAAATGCAAATAAAATAAAAATAGTGTCAAGTAAGATATTTGAAATGGATAATTTTAAAGAAAAGAAAGAAAGAAAAAATATAAAAAAAACGAAAAAGGAGAGGTAAATAGCATTCAATTGACTGATTGAGCATTGACAGGAACAACTCTAAAATGGAGGAAACAAAAACAATCCAATGCACACCCAATATCAATAGATTAAAAAAAGACCTATATTTATAACATGAAATTACAAAAGTACACCTAACTTGTTGGGGAATGATGTGTGGGGTTTTGGGGGCGGGGCCGCTCAGGTCACAGTGTGCCACCGTCATCGGTTACAATGTAATCCTTTTCTAATAGTCAAAGCTAATTTGACACGCGTGAATTAATATTTGGATAATGGTATGAAAACAAAACAAAATAAAACAAAAATTATGTGACAAAACAACCTCGTATAATTGTTTCAAGCATTAAAACTATTGAAAGAAGTATGCGTGTATTGACTCAGTGATAGAATGGTTAATGTCTAACGCTAAAGATCTTGGATTCGAGTTCATCGTAAAACGGTCTTTAAAATTTCTGTATTAACTGATAAAAAAAATAAATTGAAAGAAAATATTTAATACTCCCTTCGTCCTGTTTAAAATATCTCATTTCTTTTGGGCACGAGTATTTAGAAAAAAATATAAAGTAGTTAAAGTGTTAAAAAGTTGGTAGAATCTACACTTTTTTAAGGGATAATTATTTCCTAAAATGGAATAGGATATTTGTAATTGGACAACCCAAAAAAGAAAGTGAGACATTTTAAATGGGACATGAGGGAGTATGTTGTTAAGGCTCTATGTGATGCAGCTCCTAAATCTAGAGAATCCAAGGAGGTCGTGAGAACTAGACATCCTTGCCATAATTCATGAATTTGCAACCCATTATTTCGAATGCAATAGCTTCATAAGAACATATGTGGAGTGAGAGCATTGAAAACATAAACATGTAATATTAGTCTACATTATTCAGTTTACTCCACAAATGTAAAGATTCCGTCTATCAACTCATTATACACGTGTTACTTATGTAATATTAGTCTACATAACTCAGTTTACTCCACAAATGTAAAGATTCCGTCTATCAACTCATTATACACGTGTTACTTTTTTTCCCCTTCGTTCGAGTTCGTAATTAAAGACAAAAGTACCAACTGTAGACAAAAAAAGCTGGCTGCTACGAAATTTCTCGTAAGGGACCACCTTTTCCAGTTTTTGAAAACCATTTTTCTCGTGTAACAAAAATGAACCATATTAGCCACATATTTATGAGGGACAAGATTATCTTATCGTTTTGAAATTTCAAATAGATTTTAATTTCTCTGTATGGACATGGTAGTCACATTCATATCATAAACAAAATATTATATAGATTTGATAATAAAATTTGTATAAGATTAGAAATATCTCGAATTTTTGGAAAATAAATTAAAGTGTAAATATTCATATATGACTTGACTTTTGTCTGAAGTACTTTATGGTCCGACATTATAAAATATTTAAATATGGCCTGGAAATTGTTTCGTTCTTACAAATATAGCCTAGTTACCTAATGGCGTCGAAGGAAACATGACATGGACTAACGGCTATTAACATGACCATTAATTCTTTGCTACCTAAGACGAAATGACATCATTTTTTCTTATGTAACTGTTAATCTACGTCATGTTTCTTTCGACATTGTTAGATAATCAAGCTATATTTGTAACAACGCAATAATTTTGGAATCATATTTAAGTATTTTAGAATGTCAAGCCATAAAACAATCTTTAAAAAAAATAAAATCATATTTGGATATTAACTCTAAATAAAATAAACATCCAAGATAGATTAGTTGTTTGGTATAGGCTTAAAAAATTATTCATCTTATAGACTTAAAACTAAGGGCATCTACAATGGACGAGATTTGGGTAAAGATGGGGACGCGGATAGAGAGGGTTTTGGCCCTTTGGGGAACAAAAATCGGATGCAACAAAGAAGACGCGTGCGTCGGTGCGTGCATCTTACTCGACGATCGTGACAAGCGAAGTGGCGGGATCCGACTTTTCAAACTTGTACTGTTTTTTAGATTTCTCTTATCTTTTGCTCTGCGGATAAATCTGTTTCTCTCCTTTCTTTCATTTGTTATTTTACACGCTTTTCTAATTCGTCTTTTCAATTTTTTTGTTCTAATTTGTTTTTATTTTTATTTTACATAATAACATATTTCAATGTAAAATAAATGGGTTAATCAATATGTTATGTTAATTAAAATGTTAATATTTAATTTTATACAAGTAAAATATTAAAATAAATTTTAACCAATAAGATCTATAAAATAAGTGATAGTAATTTGATAGTGAGGTTCATAAATAATTTGCTTTAAGAAAATATTGTTAGGGTACTACTTGTACTCATGTACCTATAAAAACGACTTCTATACTGTCATATCTACCGGTTTTTTAATCTATCTCTGTAATGGTGACCAAGAAAAATAATTTCTACACAAATCTCACTAATATCCACAATACTATTATATATCTATATACTCCCCCGTCCCAATATTCTTGGTTCAAATTTTTTAGGTATGTAAATTAAGAAGAATTGTGTTTTATGTATAAAATAGTGTGGTTCATGGAATTCGAGGTATTTTTGTGTGTAAAAATTATTCTTTTTATATAATGAACCAACAATAATGGATCAGACTTAAATGGAAAACGATTAAACGAACCAACAATAATGAAACGAAATGAGTAAATTCTTCATATACTATATCTATTTATAATATTCTTGTGTATTTAATTAATTTGGATTCAATAACATATATTGTTATATTCAGGTTAAGCTCCATAAAACCTTTAAATGGGTGAGATGAAAAAATCGATGAAAAAATATATCGCAGGATAAATTCATTGGATGAAGCTCGAGATAAACAATAGAAAGAGCCTACAAAACAAATCCAGAGGAAGTTCTCCAGGGAGAGTCTCTAACGCTCAAGTGAGTGCTTTAATGAGAGTGTTGATTATGAGAATGCGTATATAGTCAGTATATCGTCAAGATTACCTAACTCAAAGCATTGTTATGGGGGTATTTATAAAGGATTTGCATAGATCGTACATGTGGTGTGAACACACGTTTTTAGCGGTTGTGCTAAAGTGTTAATTTCGTGCTCCGGAAATCACACATAGTGGGTGGTTAGCTCCGCATTGGCGGGTGCGTGAGTGAGTACGCTTTTTTTTTTTTTTTGGTATCATGGGGAACCCGCAGCCGCTACCTTAGGTATGCACCCAGAAACCCCACTGGTCCCGTAATAGCCGCAAACCACACAGATGACAGTAAACCACACTTGAAACCAGGGTGTGATGACTCAAACCCATAGAGGCGTTTGGTGGGGTTCGAACCTGTGACCTCTCGGCCACAGGAACCCACCTTAACCATTGGGCTGTCCCTAGGGGACTTGAGTACGCTTTTGATTAGTCACAAGGTAGGTGATGGTATCTTTTGGTGACAACGGTGGTTTCTCGACCTTACTTCTGACTTCTGACTTTTGTTCATGACAACTCTGCATGAGCGCTGTTGGGCCTTGGAGATGAGCGCTGCATGAGATGGACTTATGTTCATGACAACTTTGCATGAGATGTGCTTTAAGGATATGAGCCTAGATGATGTTTTACCCACGTCAATATATAATTAAATTTAAAAAATATATAATTTAATATAAAAATAACTAAATTTAATAATTAAATTATACTACCTATGTCCCGCTATAAGCAGTTCATTATTTTTTGACACATAGATTAAAGAGAATTATGTTTTGCGTAAAACAGTGTGAATTATGGAATTCAAAGTACTTTTATATGTATATATGATTCCGTTTTTTTTGTATGAGTCACTTAGAGTGGGACAACACAAAAAATGAATATCAACCCTTAGATCGGGATTGAGACAGTATTACTATAATTAATATTATTCTGAAATTACATAATTGAAATAAAAATAAAAAAATTTGATATTTAAAAAGAAAAAAAAAGGAATTTTTCAAGAAAAAAAAGCCAATAACCAACAGAAAAAGGAGGAAAAAAAAATACGAAAATGAAGAAAAAGACAAAACAATACATAAACAAATAAGAAAAAGAAAAAGAATTAAACTTGGTTTATTTAAAAAATATGAGAGAGGAGAGGAAATTTTTTTGGTTTTAAATTTTTTATGATCATAATTTTTACATTTAAATTCATTTTTATACATTATATATCATGTTAGAAAAACGTAGTTGTAATCTTTAACTTGATTTAATATGCATACTATAAATATATAATTTAGGTGCTTGTGATAGTAACTTTTTTGTTATTAGGAAGTTGAAGTCAACTTTTAACCAATAGAAGAGGATGGCATAGCATATTAGGGAAGTTAATTGAGTTCTGAACAATTGATTTTTAGGCATATTATAGTTGATAGTTTATTGTAAAATATTTATAGTTTTCATAAATAAATAAAATTAGCTCAAGTTATATGTACTCTGTTCTTTATTTAATATCGTTTCATTTTTCTTTGATATGAATCACTCTTTTATAACAAAATATCTCATATTGTGGAGGCTTAATCTTCTTTGATTCATCTTTTTTATTGTTGTGACATGATTGAAAAACTATAATTACATTAAAAATATTATTAATTTCTAATTTTATTTAAAATTCTACTTATTGTCTTTAAGTAGTGGTGAACATTCGGTCGGTTCGGTTGAAAATCGATCCGAAAGTTCAAAACCTAAATAACCGAATTATTCAAAAATTTCAACCGAACCGACTATTTTTTTTCAAACCGAATCGAATTTTAAACTTCGGTTTCCGTTCGATATTTGGTTAGTCGAAATTCTAATTACTACTTCAATAAACTAACTGCCAAAATTAATCCAAAAATGATAAAATCATAAATTTAACAATTCAACAATCTAACCTTAAATTCAACAACATTCACAGCATAAATCCAACTATCAAATATTGACAACAATAAATTAATATGGAGATAAATTAATCGTTCTGCAACATTTAAATATAGCACTTTATAAAATAATATATTTTAGAAATGTTTAAATTATATCATATTTATTATAGTTAAATATGATTAAGTCCACTTACTTTTAAATTTAATATTGTTACCGTTTAGTTTAATCCATGTGTGCCCATAATTTTTAATAATAAAATATATATAGTTTATGTATATATATTAAATATATATTAATAAAAATTTCAGTTCGATTCGGTTTAAACCGAAATTTCGAAATGCTAAACCGAATCGATCCGAAAAAATTTCGATTTTTTATATTTGCATCCAAACCAAAATCGAAACTATTAAAAACCGATCCAAACCACTAAATTATCACGGTTCGATTTGGTTATTCAATTTGGATTCAGTTTTGCTCACCTCTATCTTTAAGACGGTATTTAGTTATGACCAAATGAGAATAAAGTCGGCTGCCATGTCACTAATTGAAAAATAAAATAAAATTGTTCAACATAGACACCCCGCGGCTGCCCATAGACTGCCCACATCCACAAGGTTGGGCCTTTAATTCTATGCCTCTTGTCACTTTTTAAATATTTCATCAAATTTTATTTGAATATTAAAGAAATTTTTAATATTTGTATATTATATATATATATATATATATATATATATACACGTATATATCTTAATTTTTTATCTGTTTATTCTCTTTAAATATCAATATTGTTATAGTTATATATATAATAAAATTCTCTCATTTTATCTATGTATAACACCAATATTGAGTTTTTATGTATTTTACTATAATTTAATTTATTTTTAGTATAATTAATTATATTTTGATTATAAATATTTTGTGATTGGATGATTGGAGTTATCACTGATAAGCATCAAAAGTAGATGTGGTTAGGTCATTATTCGATTTATTATTAATGTTTATTTTGTGATGTTCAGGTTGTTATTATGACGGATAGTCAATTATTATAACAACTTATATTTATAAATTCAAACAAGTTTGGGTAATTAACGGGTATTGTTATAGGGGTTTGGAACGAGAATGAGTATAAACATTGATTTTTAATTGGGTTTAGGACAAGTACTATACATTTTAGACGAGTATCGATGGTTGATCCTAGTTTCATCATTTCATTTCATCATCGTGTTTTGCCAAGAACAGTAAGTTCCGGTGGCTAAACTGTAGCCTCATCCTTTCCCTTCATCACTATGCTCCACCACGGTCAACAACTCAAGGTCATTGAACCCTAACCCAAATTAATATGAAGTTAATTATTTTTTAAGTTTATACTTATAAATAACAACGTAAAGTGATTTTCCGTCGAAACTCGACAGAATATAATTTATACATATCAGATTCTGACGCATCGGCCGAACATAAATATTGTTTTATTTATTACAACGTTACATAACGCAAAATGATTTTCCACCCGAAACTCGAATTTTAATTAAAGAATCTAATGTACAACGTGATAATCAAAATGTTATACTAGTCTAGATTTGAAATTTTCAATTTTGTTGAAAATATAAATATAGTTTAAATTTGATCAAAAATGGATATCATCTCTTTTTTTGTTTAACTAGAAAACAGGGTCGGGACGGCTAAGTTTGGGTCACATTTTCAATATGAAATGTTTATCTAGGGCTGTCAATTTTCGACACGACACGAGAACACGACACGAACACGCACGAAATTAACGGGTTAGTATTCAGCCTTATCGTGTTCGTGTCCTTATCGTGTCGACACGATAAGGACACGATAATTTCGTGTCGTGTTCGTGTCGGATCCGTGTCGTGTTCGTGTAACCCGATAATTTTCGTGTTGCATTCGTGTTCGTGTCGGATCGTGTCGTTTTCATATAATTCGATAATATTTATATATATTTAATATTAATTTAATTATATTTTATATATTTTTATTTTTTATTTATTTATTTTCTAATTTTGATTTAAATTTATTGTTTCGTGTCGTGTCGTGTCGTGTCGTGTCGTGTCGTGTCAACACGAAAAAAATCGTATCATATTCGTGTTTGTGTCGTGTTCGTGTCAGTACATTTCGTGTCGTGTTCGTACTCGTGTTCGTGTCGAACAGATCCTTAACGGGTTGTGTTCGTGTTTGACCTTATCTGGTCGTGTCGTTATCGTATCGACACGATAACGACCCGACACGCACGAATTGTCAGCCCTATGTTTATCCAATCCTTCTTCTTTCTTTTTCACAAAAACTTTTATGGGTGCGCGCACAGTGCATGTACCGTGTAACTTTAAAAATTAACGCTGGTTTTTCAGTAATAATTAATATTGATTAATAAAAATCAGTGCTGGTTTTTTAATACATATTATGCGTGTACAGAGGACAAACTTCTGTTTTGTTTTTTTAAAGAAAACCAATGATCCAAGCAAATATGAAATATCTAGAAAGCAGGACTAGGACTCAAATCGATTTTCACGTGATGCACTATTAAAACGCAAGCCAGCCCTTGGCGTTAGCCACTTAGAAACATTTAGATTACAAAAAATATTTTGGTTTATGTGGAATATTTTTATTTTTTATTTTTCATGAATGATTTTTTAGAGTGTTGACAACATTTAGACTACAAAAAATAATATTATTGACGTACCAATTTTTTTATATATGTTAGATATGATAAGAAAATGAAAGTATGAAGCTCGTTTGTAATTGTCTATACGTTGAATTATTTGTGTGAATAAGAGAAAATTTTGAATACAAGCTTAAGTATCTCAATATATGTTAGATATGATATATGAATATATCGTTGTAATTGTCTATACGTTGAATAATTTTTGTGAATAAGAAAAAAATTGGAATACAAGCTTGTATCTCACCTAAAAATGTTGGTAGGTCGATTAGATTTTTTAGCATGATATGCCACTTTAGAAAAAATTAACATGATATGTCATATGGATTTTTCAAATTACTATGATTAGATTTTTTAGCATGATATGCCACTTTAGAAAAAAATTAACATGATATGTCATATGAATTTTTCAAATTACTATTTTCATTTCCCCTAAAAAGAATACTATTTTATTCCTTTTTCATTTGGTGTAATTTTATTCAATTTTTGATTGGATAAATATTAGGAGTACTTTTATATAGGGATGACAATGAACTGGATTTGGCTAGGTCTAGATTCAAATCTGAATTTTTTTGCTTGGGTCTGAATCCGATCCAGATCTGTTAGGTGCAAAAAAATTAAATATAGACTCAGATCCATAAGGTCCGTGGGGTCCGATATAGGGGTGGGCAAAAAATTCAGAAACCGAATATCCAATCCGAACCAAATCGAAATTTAAAATTCGGTTCGGATTTTCAGATCGGATCGGATTGAATTTTTTAATCCGAAAAAATCCGAAAATCGAATTATATATAATTTATGTATAAAAAACAATATTTTATTTAAATATTTTTAAATTTAATATAAATATATATTAAATTTAATATAAATATATATAAGAATTAACAAAAATTGGTTTCTGATTTTCGATTTTTTCATAATTTCGGATTTTTCGGTTCGGTTCGAATTTTTTTATAAAAAAATTGGATTTTCATATTTCGGATTTCGGATATTCGATTCGGATCGGATTTTTTCTCTCTCAAAATTCAGATTTTCGGATAGGTTTGGATTAGGCAAAAATTTGAATCGAAATCCGAATTCTCACCCCTAGTCCGATATCTAGACCCGAATTCATATGTTTTCTCTTCTAAAATAAATTATAAATTAACTAAAATTCACAAAGCACCATAATAAATTAATAATCATCTAAATCCACAATAACACTATAATAATTATTTAGAATTTCTACAATTATTATTATACAAGAAGATGTTAACTACAAATTTATTTTTGCTTTCATGCAATGGGAATAGAGGTTGCTTACATATCTTAGCAAATAGATCACTCATATCTAATTCATAAACAAAACTTTCTCAAACACAAGGTATAATTTTCTAATGTTATGACCTACCATCCAATTTCGTAACATAGTTTATCCAATTTCGATTAGAAAGAAAAAGAATATATATTAAATTACACTTAAAAATAAAGATTATATATACACTATATTAAATGGATTCACGGGATAAATTTGGATTAGATTTGAATCTCAGAAATCAAAATCCAAATTCAGATTCAGATTTTATAGGAATGGTTCGAATTCGATCCAGATCTGCAGGTCTTATTTCTTGAAAACTAAAATCTTAAAAAATAAATCTAAATCTATAGATCTAAATAAGATCTAGAATCCACTGTTATCCCTACTTTTGTACGACTAAATACGCCCTTTTATTATTCTTTAGAGGAATTCTTTCTCAACTTGTAGATACGATAAATAACAAACAAGGAGGAATTTTTGAATCGCATTGACTAAATTGACCCCCCATTATTTGTAATAATCCTATTGGATGCTGAAGATCGCACGGGAAACATTATCGATCTATCTACCTCACTGTCAATCCTAGTACATATGTTCTCCTAACATAATTAAATATTATTTATATGATCATATTTCACATATATACTTCACTTAATGTACCCTAACGAAAATGTAATTTAGCATAATTACTACATGTAATGTCCGGATTAGTAACGAGAGATCAATAGACTATTTTAGTAACTAGCTAGGGTTAACCACTAATTTTGGTAAAGTAAGAATAATGTCAAATAGTATTTGAAGGAGTTTGTTTTCTGCCTTCATAAGGCTAAGCTACCATTCTACAGTCACATGAGCTGGGGGCGAAAAATAATCAATTCATTTCTATAAGGACTATTATGTAATGGAGTTTAACTAATATTAGTTCAGTTTTACGCCACTTGTATCACAATTTTGTTTTGTCGTTATCGATTTCTCTTCTATAGGGTTATTTTTCCGTATTCAACATCTATATAAAGAGCTCGAGAAGTCCTGCTCCAAATAACCCATAAGCACAACCACCACCATTTTACTTGTTGTATATAAACTTGCAAATTTCTGGAGAAAAAAAAAAAGAAAAAGATGCTGCTAAGCCATAACTTCCAGAAGTCTCACTGTTTAACAACTCAAACACTAATTCCTTTACACAACCCTTTCCGCTCCGGTGACGAAAATGTTGTGCCTTCTTTAACAGTTCCTCGCCGATCTAAACAAAGGAATCTGCGATTACGACGCGCCCCCAACGGCGTAAAAGCCTTGTTGACCTCCACCAAGAAGTCAACTTCCGTTAAAGTGGTCATCACCGTGATTGAGACGGTGGGCGGCGTCCTCAGCCACCTCGGCTTGAGCGAGGGGCTTGACGGGGTAGCCGACTTGCTCGGTAGATCCCTACTCGTCGAGCTCGTACCTGCAGAAGTCGATGCTAGTAAGTAAAAAAAAAAACTAAAACGAGAAGTATCATAATGCATTGAGTGTTACTAGTATGATTTTCAGAATTCGTTTTTGGGAAGTATCATAATGCATCGAATGTTAGCAGTATGATTTTCAGAATTTGTTTTTGGGTTTTCTTTACAGTACAATTTTCATGAAAAAAATTCATGATTCGTTATCCCCCACTTTCGTCCTTGTACTCCACTTTCTTTAAAGCACGACCTTACAATTTTATCTTGAAGAAACGATAAACTTTGGCAACAAATAAAAAATTGAAAAAAAAATGCATCAGTCTAATAATAATTTAATATATTATATAATTATTTATATATGTATTACGTATCAAGGTGGGGCACAAAATCATACATATTTGGATGATAGATTATAGGCCTTTGCTTGATAAGTGTTTTGATTTTAAAGAAAATAAGATATTAGTTTATAATATATGTGTTGTGTAGGTATACAGGATCGAATAAAACGTTTCTCTTTCGTAATATGTAAAACCTAATTTATATATAATTGTCATCAAAAGATAGTATTATTATAATTAGTTTTGGAAAAAAAATGACACTTTTCAGAATTAAAAATTATGTACTTTTAAATCCAAGTAATTACAAAACTGCCGCCTTTATCCAGATAATTACAGAAATGTTATCACTCTCCAAATAATTATAGAAACGCCTCCAATTATACACAGAGGGTTAACACTTTTGATCCCAACATTTCATGTTTAAAATCTATTCCGATTTTTGAAAATTATAAAAAATAACACGACCTTTGATTTTTTTTTTTCCATTTCTTATAATCTTATTGTCGTCGTTTGAGAATAATTTGATGTTTTATGAGTTATGTTATAAATTATGTCTCATTTTATGTTTTTGGGTAGTAAATAAGGATGACAGTGGATCAAGTTTTTGTGGGTATCTGCTTTAACCAAACCTGAATGGGGTGAGTCTGGGTAAGAATTGAACGAGTTTGAGGCGAGTATGAGTAGTGAAACTAGTACACGTGATGAATTTTTGAGTTGGGTTTGAGAAATTAGATGCGGTCATCCGCTACCGAAACTTGTTTATATAAAGTTACTATACTATACTTTTATATTTTTCTAATATTTTCTATTGAAACTTATATGTTAAGATTAATTATTTTTTCCAATGTAGTCACTTATGAGTATATGAGAATGTTGAGGAAAAATTTGAGAAGTTAAATTAAAAACTATATGTTTGTTTTTTAGACATTATTTTGGATATACTATATATTTGAAATTGTATAATTTCTAATTTTGTACTTGAAAATTTTAAGTTTTAATCTTTCAATTATTTCTAATAATTATTATTTATATTTACTTTGTAGTTTTCAATTTTTTAGTGGGATATTATAAATTTTAATGGTATAGACGGAATTAGTATACAGGTTTGGGACATATATGAATAATATAGTCAGTACCAATAATGAATTTGAATAGATAAATTTTAAACGAATTTTAATTTAAGAAATGTTTAATAAATGAGTATCTGACCCATTGTAACCTTAAAATAAATAGAAGATGTCTCAACTCAACAAGAGGACTTTTGCAACTGAGAACCCCCCAAAGCACTTCATGAAAAAATACTCCTCCGTCCACCAAAATCATTCATCAATTTTGGTGGCACGAGTTTTAAGAAAACTGTAATGAGTGTAAAGTAAATGTGTATAAAAAGATGTATCATTGAGATAATAAATGAATATATTAATGGATTGTGAATGTAAAAATATGGGTTATGGGTGTTTTTTTGTAAATAAGTGGATAAGTTTAGGGTAAAAATGTAAAGTTGGTGTTTCTAAAAAAGGAAAGTGAACATTTTTAGTGAACGGACCAAAATGGAATTAAATACCCGAATTTGATGGACGGATGGAGTAACAAGTTTCGAAACAGTTCGATGGTAGAGACCAAGATTGCATACTAAAAATTAACGAAGGTTAAAATCGTGCAAAAAGTTCAAGTTTTGGTATTTTTTTTTTGTGAATTATTAATATTATGGATTATTTTGGTCTCAAAAGCGAATAATTTGTGTTTTTTGGGGACATATTCCCTTTCCATTAACATATATATATTTATGCATAAAATTTACTTGGGGATATATTCCCTTTCCATTGTATATATTTATGCATATCGAATTGATATTGTTCGTCATTAATTACTTTTATCATATATATAGTACTTCAATTTCAATACCCATGCACACCACTATGTCATCTATCAATAATGTGATAGTTACCATCTTGCTAGTTCTTGTCACAGCTACCTGCCAAATTATGAAGACACCAATTTCATGGTCCTCTGCCCACTGCCTAGCTAGTATCTATGTCAATATTATCAAAGTCCTCGTCACCAACAAATTGATTGATTTGTTTTATTTTACTTTGATTTTTCAAGAATCTGGAAAGGAGAAGCTCACAGTGCAAACATATGCACGTAAAAGTGGGAATAAGGAGAATGAGATCTACTACGAGACCACTTTCGACAACATTCCTGAAGATTTTGGAGAGATCGGTGCCGTAAAACTTGAGAATGAACACCGTCAAGAAATGTTCGTAAAGAACATTGTCTTGCAAGGGTTCCCCTCTGGCACTACCGCTGTCGATATAAACTGTGAATCCTGGATTCATTCCAAATTTGATAATCCTGAGAAGAGAGTCTTTTTTACCAACAAGGTAACTTACCTCATTTCTAATTACTTGCATGCATCTTTAAGTCCAGTTGTTCGCTTATGTATCGAATTACAAAATTTATATTATGGAATATTATTCGACTTATAAGGTATTGATGTGATATAAACTTGTAATCTTTTAATTATAAACTATTAAAAGGCTATTCCTAAAATAAAATATGACACACACTATATTGATTCAAGTGGTTCACACGTAAATGGTCCTATGGTCAAGTCCAGGATAACGAGATTATTCTTTATTTGTGGTCCATTATCTGTTTTTTCTTCCCCCGAAATCAGTCATTAATCCATTAACTTCTTAGGCCAATTTCTCTTGCATTGAATAATTCAATTGGACTGTATATTCATTGGATCACATCTAGTGTCAAGAGAGTTTGGTGCAATGTTTGAATATTATAAGAATTAGTTTTATAATTTGAAGAGATAAATTACTGCTGATGGATGACTAATTTATACGTAGTCATACTTGCCATCCCAAACTCCAAGCGGGCTGGAAAGATTGAGGCAGAACGAGCTTGAAATTCTTCGAGGAGACGGCGAAGGAAAGCGCGAGATCTTCGATAGGATCTATGATTACGACGTCTACAACGACCTCGGCGACCCGGACAACGACGAGGATTTGGCCCGCCCCATACTCGGCGGCCCCGGCCATCCCTATCCTCGCCGCTGCAGAACTGGCCGCCCAAGAACTAACAAAGGTCAGCGCTATAACACATGCATTTTGGAGAAATTTCTATAAATTATTATATTGAATTAAACTTAATTCTTCTATACTCGACAGATCCATTATCTGAGTCTAGGGCCTCCGACATATATGTTCCACGAGATGAAGCATTTTCCGAAATAAAGGAAGCAACGTTCCAAGCAAAAGCTATCTACTCACTGGTTCATGGGCTGGTACCATCACTCAAGACAATACTAGTCGACCCTGACCTCGGATTTCCATATTTTTCAGCTATAGACACTTTGTTCAACGAAGGAGTCCTACTCCCGGAAATTCCGACGACCGGATTCCTGGGCAATATTATACCTAGGCTTGTAAGAGCAATCTCTGATGTCGGCAACAGCGTCTTGCGTTTTGAGACCCCTGAGTTCATTGACAGTACGTAGATTTCTTTATCTTTCATGAATATGATCCACACTCACTCTGTGCATGTTTAGCATTGTACTGTTTCGTGTTATTACTACAGGAGATAGGCTTGCGTGGTTTAGGGATCCAGAATTTGCTCGACAAACTCTAGCAGGGATCAATCCATGTGCCATACAATTGGTCACGGTGTGTATATTTACCTTTGATAAATTAAGATTTTGTTACAATTATAGAATCGTATCATATATCAGAATGACTAACAGGAATGGCCCTTGACGAGTAAACTCGATCCCGAGGTGTATGGCTCGGCGGAATCAGCAATCACGACGGAACTCGTAGAACAAGAAATCAGAGGATTCATGACAGTCGAGGAGGCAAGGCTTGACATATTTAATGCATTGATCCTTCATTTTCAACTTTTTTTTCTCTTTTTCTAAAATTAACCATATATGTGCAGGCAGTGAAACAGAAGAAGCTTTTCATCTTAGATTACCACGATCTGCTTTTGCCTTATGTGAAAAAGGTAAGAGAGCTCAAGGGGACAACTCTTTACGGGTCGAGGACGTTGTTTTTCTTGATGCCATCGGGCACGTTAAGGCCCATAGCGATCGAGCTAACTCGACCAAAGATAGACGACAAGCCGCAATGGAAGCAAGCATTTAACCCATGTTGGGATCCCACTGGCGTCTGGTTGTGGAGGCTCGCTAAAACTCACGTCCTCGCTCACGACTCTGGTTATCATCAGTTGATCAGTCACTGGTAATTGAGTCACACTTTCTCTAAAGTAAAAATTAAAGAGATGACAGTACTAATTAATTAATTATATTTACAGGCTTCGAACCCATTGCTGCACCGAGCCTTACATAATTGCGACACACAGGCAACTAAGTGCAATGCACCCAATTTATGGACTGCTGCATCCTCATCTACGATACACAATGGAGATTAATGCATTAGCTCGTGGGTCACTCATAAATGCTAATGGGGTCATTGAGTCTTCTTTCTCCCCTGGAAAGTACTCCATAGAGTTGAGCTCAGCTGCCTACGAACAGCTATGGCAATTTGACTTACAGGCACTACCAGCAGATTTAGTTAGCAGGTAACAATATTTATGCCAAGAACAAGAAAATTCACTTGACATCCTATTAAGATTTTTTTTCCTAATTTGACAGAGGAATGGCTGTGGAGGATCCAACTGCACCTCATGGCCTGAAGCTGACGATTGAGGATTACCCCTATGCAAACGACGGTTTGCTAATATGGGATGCCATCAAACAGTGGGTTACAGACTACGTCCCGCACTACTATCCTGAACCCAACCT
Organism: Salvia rosmarinus; assembly: GCA_036937905.1. NCBI lineage: Eukaryota > Viridiplantae > Streptophyta > Magnoliopsida > Lamiales > Lamiaceae > Salvia > Salvia rosmarinus. Next base: position 77,878,723 of record CM072813.1, on the reverse strand, counting down.
CGTACAATCCGATACCGAGCTTCAGGCTTGGTGGACGGAAATAAGAACAGTAGGGCACGGCGACAAGAAGGACGAGCCATGGTGGCCGGAGCTCAAAACTCCAAACGATCTAATTGAAATTTTAACAACAATTATATGGACAGCTTCTGGTCACCATGCAGCCGTAAACTTTGGGCAGTTTGATTTTGGAGCATACTTTCCGAATAGGCCCACAATTGCTCGCGAACCGATGCCTTGTGAAGAACCGAGTGCAGAAGTTGAGAAGAAGTTTATGGAAAGGCCCGAGGCGTTCCTTCTAGATTCTTTCCCATCACAAATTCAAGCAATGACAGTTATGGCGATTTTAGATGTTCTGTCCAACCATTCTCCAGATGAAGAGTACATTGGCGGTCGAATTGAGCCTTACTGGGCAGATGATAAGGTGATCAGTGCTGCGTTTGAACGTTTCCAAGGGAGATTAAAGGAGATTGAAGGGATCATTGATGCCAGAAACGCGGATACAGACCTCAAGAATAGGTCGGGAGCTGGAGTGGTGCCGTACGAGCTTCTCAAACCCTATTCTGGACCTGGTGTCACAGGAAAGGGTGTCCCAAATAGCATCTCCATATAGTCATTGTTGTCTTATATATTTTACGAATAATAAACTTCTTAAGTTTGAATAAAACATGGTTATATATCATGTAATAGTTCATCAATTTAGTAGAAAGATGAAATTCTCGTAGCAAAGCAAAAGTATCCTTTTAGCACACACACGCACAAACACAAAGGGAGAGAGTGAAAGTCTTGGTAAATAACATGACAAAAGCCAAGAATTTCTCTATGAAAACATTTGCAAAAATATTTTTCATGCCTTCTGCTAAAGGTAAAATACAGTTTATTCTTTAAGGTATTTCAGGAGGTACGTGTAGCTAGGGATGTCAATTGGTGGGTTTTACCCGGACCAGAACCAATAAATAAGTAATGGTTCTGGTTCTGGAACCGACCCATTAGACACTGGATCCGGACCGGACCAGAACCATCAACTATGGGTCTTAAGCGATCCGGATCTGAACGGGTCTGAAACCAGAACTGGACAAGAACCAGAACTAGAACCGAAACCGTTGCTTTATAATTTAATGTATTATGAGTGATTTTGAATCGATATGGATAAAACTAGCTCATTGACAAGCCTATTTAAAGTTATGCTTGTCAATAGACGGGTTTTACTCGGACCAGAACCAATAAATAAGTATTGGTTCTGGTTTTGGAACCAGAATCAAAACCAGATCCGGATCGGACCGGACCATCAAACTATGGATCTAAACGGTCCGGGTCTAAAGCGGGTCTGGAACCAGAACCAGAACCGCTGTTTTAAAATTTAATGGGTTTTGAACGGTTCCGGATTGGTCCGGGTAAAACCCACCCGTTGACATCCCTACGTTTAGTACATTATCTTGTGATGTGTATCGGAATCAATACAAATTGACTTAGTAACATCCGGCCTTGCAAGATTAAGGTAGAGCAATCCCACAATTAATGGCAATATTGATTCAAGAGATAACAAAAAGCTGAATTCATTAATCTAGTATATAAAACATAGGGTTAATGTGGGTTCTTGTGGTCGATAGGTCATAACTTCGAACCTCACCAAACGTCTCTATAGGTTTGAGTCTGTCACATCTAGTTTTTCAATTTTGGTTTATCTGTCCTGTGTGGTTTATAGGCTATTGCACAGAAATATGGATTTTATCCAGTGCGCACAGGTAGGGACCGTAAGTTCTCCATGATAAAAATAAAAATAAAAAAATAGGTTAACGGTTAAAAGTATCCATGTTGATAATAGAATACCAGTGAACAAAGAAACATATAAAATTTTTACCTAATTTTTGAATGAAAAGACATCACTACCCTTAATAATGAATTGAAAAAAAATGATTCTTCTACCCAATACCTCGCCGGCCAACCCTCACCCCCAATTTCATTCTCCGTCGACCTCTGCTCCAGTTCATCGTCGTCGACGTCTGCAACCACCCACCATTGATCTGGAATGTCTCTGCTAGATCTAGAATGCCCCACGATTGCCGCTTGGCTCGTCGCTTGATCTACCGCCGTCACGCTGCCCGCGAGGCGTTGCTCGATTTACGACCGGCGCGCTGTTCACAGGCTCTAGTACTCGAATACAAATACTCGATTCGACTGTCCGAGTGTAGACAATTAAAAATTGTTAGCAAATGAGATCGCATCACGTGTAAATTACAAATTAAATAATTAATTATATTTCTAGTTTATTAGTGGAATTTATTTCAAAATAAATAGATATATGATTAATATTTAATTTCATCGGTAAATAAAAGAACGATATGTGGCAGCGACACATCGGAGATGAATAATCACTCAAATTACGCCAACTAAGCCTAAAAGACCCATGAGCTCAAGCCCATGGTTTGATGGCTCAAAAAGCCCATAAGCCCAAGCTCATGGCTTGATGGCCCAAAAGGCTCATAAGCCCATAAGCCCACTAGCATACATCTATAAATAGGAGTGTTGGGACTTCATTAGAGAGAGGTAAATTGAGAAGAAGTGAAGTGAAGATTCAAAGAGCTCAAGACACTCGAAGAATCATCGACGAAGTCTTCTCCAGCATTCGAAGTCTTCTTCAAGCATTGAAGGCGTTCTTCATGCAAGTCACCACGTTCTTCGCCAAAATCATCCTCCCAAATCAAATCAAAGATGATCTTCAATCCGAAAATATGGTGAAAACCCTCCGCATTGGCGCTCAAACTTGAAGGTCTTCAAACGTTCTTCAACAAATCAAACAAAATCCGACAGTGGCTCTGAAAACAAGGCCAAGGTCCTTCAGATCAACATCATCAAATTTAAGCTTCAAGTTCAAGGAGATTAAGGAATCACATTCCCTCCGAACAACTCGAAGAACATTCAACATCGTTCAAGAATCCACATTGAAGAGAAGAATCAGAGGATGGATAGAGATCGAATTTACCACAAATGTATCAAATCCAAATTACATTGATTTTGTATACAATTTTGTATTTATAAAATTTAAATACAAAAATTTGTGTTACACCGAGTAATTGATCAAAATAATTTATTGCTCGAATCAAACATTCATGCATTTGAATATAAATGCATACTACTGCTGAGGTCTATACGATCGATCGATCAAGAATCTACGTTGAAATTGAAGTCCGATTAATGAATTATTGGTTATACTACATGAGTGAAAAATGCGAGATTCAGCTTTTATAGAAGCAGATGAGATTTCACTCTTATAAATTGAGTTATATATATTCTAAGAATATATATATATATATATATAGTGAGTGGATCAAATGAGAACCACATCTTTTTTGCGAACTCTGCGAACCATGCATAAGACGTTGAAGATGATGCACAAAACGGTATAAAGTTGTGCATAATGAAAAAATTCATAATTATTTTGTTGTGCAACAATTTTAGAAAGTTTTCGTTATGCATAACTTTATCCTGTTTTGTGCATTATCTTCAACGCTTTATGCATGGTTCTCAAGTTCTCAAAAAGATGAGTTCTCACTGGATCCAACCCCTATATATATAGAGTGAGGTTCAAATAAGAATATATATATATATATATATATATATATATATATATATATATATATATAGGTAGGCAAAGGGGTGGGTCGGTGGCCTGCCCTACCAACAGGCTTGTGGTTTTATCGGGTTGGGTGGCCTTACTCGAAATGCTATCGGTGAAAATGTGGTAGCCTAGCCCATTTCATCTCGGGCCACTGGACCACCGGGTCAAACCCGCCCAATATTTAATTTAATAAGATATTATTTTTAATTTCAAAAAAATACGATAACAATAAATAAATTAAAATCTACTAACATCAATTTCAAAGTAAATAAGATAAATTACGTCTACTAACATCAATTCCAAAATAAATAAAATAAATTAAATCTACTAACAAGTCTAATATCAATTTCAACGTAAATAAGATAAACTTAAAGTTACAAATATCATCAAACATCAAACATCGACCTTAAAGAAATGTAATAGAGAGAGGGATGGACGAAAGGAGGAGTTTTTAATAGTCATTCATTTTATTTTCTATATTTACTATTTAGTATTTACTACTAATATAAAATATTAAAACTTTAAATGTGTGGCGGGCTTTTTAGCTCGAAAACCCCGGACTTTTTAGCCCCAAAGCCCGGTAGGCCCGCCGGGCTATGTGGGCGGGCTTTTTAGGCCCGATTTTTTTCTCGCCACTATTTTTACGAGCCCAACCCGATCTCAATTTCGGGTACCCCGGGCCAGCCCACCGGGACGGGTCAATTTTGCCGAACTTACTTAATTATTTAAATATTCAATCAATCTAATCTATCATTTAAATTAACTCCCTCTCTCCTAGTTCTTAATATATTAAACTTACAATCTCATCTAAGAGATGAAATGTTGATTTTTCAGTGTATCATATATATATGTGTGTATATATATAGATGCTGATATTTTTGCTACCTTCCACAATTTAAAGGGATTTACGTACTAGATATGATTATCACCCAATTGATATTTTTTATTTGAATATCGTCCTCGTCATTCGTCAAAACAGTGTTCTTTAAATGATGGATTCTCTATTGCAATTTGCATGTATATGATCACCACATTTCATGTTCAATTTTTTTGATTATTTTCTATACATTATTATTTCCATTAACATATAGAAATTGCTCATAACCATAATGAAAGATGCTGCACAATCCTATAATAGGTGATTCAAATGATATTGTAGTTAGAGAATTCCCAAAATGGCTGAAAATTAGTCAATTGAGACATAGGATGAATAGTATTTTATTTATTTATTTTGGAAGTGATATATTGTTGAAAGATGACGTATTTGTGAAATGTGAAATGTGATATGGGGAGAAAGGGACGTAGCAGCGGAGAGCAGCTAATAGGAGAGTGATAAGTCATGTTTGGGTAGTTTGGCTGTAAATGCCGAAATGTGTCAGCAGTTATGGATAGAGATGGCAATGGATCCCGGACTCGGTCTAGATCCGTGAATCCAGATTCATTTTTCAGGATCTGGATCCTCAAAAAATTAGACCTGATGGATCTGGACCGGATCTGGATCCTGCTCCCATATTTCGGATCTGGATTGAGATTTAATTTTTGAGACCCGAATCTAATCCAGATTTGGCCCGCAGATCCATTTAGTTTTTTTATATATATTTATATAATATATTATTTTTATAATAATTAAATACCTAACCTCAACTTAAAATTCTTCAATTTCTTTTTTCAAATTCTCCCAAGACAAATATGCTCCCAATTTCATTTCAAATCATCTTAATTATGTATCAATCGACATTCACGACGGATAGCACCACTTACACCATCGACGATCGAGTTGTTTGTTGTTTCCTACTTTATAGTAAATTTGTAACTACTGTCTTACAATATAGTGATAATTATAGAAATTCTAAATAATTATTATAGTATTATTATGTATTTAGATTATTATGATGTTATTGTGAATTATAGTTGATTTAGAATTTATTTTAGAAGCGAAAACATATGGATTCAGGTCTAGACCCTGGACCCTGTGGATTTGGATCTAATTTTTTGGATCCAATAAATCTGGACCGGATCCAGATCAAAACAAAAAAAATCGAATCCGGATCTGAACCTAGCCAGATCCGATTCAGATCCGACCCATTGCCATCCCTAGTTATGAGGAGGCTAAATCATATAACCCTTATTATCAGTTTCATCCAAACATCAACCCCCCTTCTCATCTGTCTTTTTCACTCTTCCAATCACGCCTTTATATTCTTCACATTTACTTTCTTTTCTTAAGGTACAAATAATGAATAAGGTGTCTTCATTCCCGATTTCTATTGGAGTATGTTAGGTGAAACAAGGGATCAAATCTGCTTCTCTTTCTATAATTTTATAGGTCTTGTTTTTGATATAGCGATATGCCAACATATATTTATATATATAGGGGAGAGTTGATGTGAGAACCATTTTATCATGAGAACGAGAAAATCAAAAAATGATGAATTCATTGGAAAGTTGATGAATCTATTGGGGAAGTTATTAAATAAAAAAAAAATAGAATTTTCACCCCTCATAGGATTCGAACCCGGGTAAAAAATTCTGAATTTTAAATTCAGTAACTTTCTCAATGGATTCATCAACTTTCATAGCAAATTCATTTGGTTCTTAATTTTTAGAATAAAAGTGGTTCTCATTTGAACATATATATATATATATATATATATATTCCCCGTAGTATCCGGTTCCCAGATAGTATGTAGTACCCAATCTAGACCATACATTTTGAACACGTGGACGCATCAAAATTTGACACGTGGAAGCCCATTTTTCGCTCGGGGACAAAATAGGAAGGTGTCCAGCAGGCACTGGGTGCCCGCCGGGGCTGGGTAGAGGAGTCCGCGAACGTTGGGTATCCGCGGGCGCTGGGTTTGGGGCTTTGCATTCTTAATAAAATGACACTGCATTCAAAATAACATGACAATGCATCGCACCCAACCGACGCTGGGTGTGTGTCGGCGCTGGGTAGGGGCGCTGGGTGCACGCCGACGCTGAGTACGGGCGCTAGGTGTGCACCGAAGCTGGGTAGGGGCACTGGGTGTGCGTCGGCGCTAAAACATAAATAATGCATATGAATAACATACCACTGCATTTAAAACAACTAAATACTGTATTTAAAACAAAATAACATTGCATTGCACCCAACCGACGTTGAGTGCGTGCCAGCGGACGCTGGATGGCACTGGGTGTGCCCGAGCGGCACTTGGATGCGCGCGAGCGAATGCTGGGAGTGCGTTTACAACATGCATTAAAATTGAAACTCATATGCATGTTTGTGTTCAAGTAATGCATTTTTGTGTTCATTTGAATGCATAGTTCTGTTCAACTATATGCATGGTTTATTTTCGAAATTACATAACAAATCAAATTACTAATCTACCCTTGCTAACACAAATTAACGTGTAAAACTTTTAAAAATCAGACGCGAATCTCAGCAATACGATTAATAGGATGAATGAATGAGATTGAGTACTACATACTATCTGATGTTCAAGTACTATTTGATCACTCCTCTATATATATAAATGTATGTAAATATACCTAGCTAGCTACCTCTTTACTTGATACAATGAAAAATCAACATTTCATCTCTTAGGTGAGATTGTAAGATTAATATATTAAGAACTAGGAGGAGGGGAGTTAATTTAAATGATAGATTAGATTGATAATACATATAATTGAATATTTAAATAATTAAGTAAGTTCAGAATTACTTAATCCATTAAAATATATGGTGGATTCGCCTATATCAATATTATTTGTGTAAGATATCACTTAAAAAGAGTAAACACTTCTTAAATGAAAACATATTCGTTCTAAAAAATCAGAAGCGGCCTATATGTAGGCCCAACAAACAAAGTGGGTGTAGTTAGAGTCTAAAAAGAGTTTAAAATATTACCGAGTAAACGAAAAATTAATTGGATCTTAAACTGCTCATTGTCGGAATCAGGAACTAGCTTCTCTGTGTTCTTCATTATGTGTATAGAAATGTCCTATATTAGTCCCTAAAACAATTACTTAATTTTGGCTATTTTGAATACAGGATTTCAGAACTAAATAATTAGATTCATGCATGACTAAAACAAAGGTTATTACGCTATTTCCATATTATGGGTAGAGGGAACCATATACCTTTTTAGCATTTGTATTTTCAGAAAACTAAAACATATTTAGATAGCTACTCGCAAAATAGCGAACATCACACGTTTCCACAGCATCATATGCAAAGTAGAACGAATTCTCCTACAAGTTTGGGAAGAATCATGGCACGATAGCGGGACAAGAACTTTAATTTCTAGTTTTATCTCCAATGAATCTCATTCTCTAAGAGAGAACATCAATTTAAGCCCAAGTGCGTTTCTAAATTTCATCACTCAAAACATATGGTGCTTGGTTTAAACAAGTGTTGCACAGAAATCATTAAAGCTTTGCGCAACATGCTTGTTTGCGGTGCAATGGGCCAACATCGAGGCGTTACCGTTTATGGCAGTCTGACCTCGGCGTTGTCATTGCACCACTGACAATCATATATTCAATTTGCATGCGTCATTTCACGGTACATTTGAACCATTTTATTTAGCGATTCATTCTCTCTAGCATATCGTTCCTCACATCTTATGAGCATTAGTTAATATAATTTAAAAGGTCATCTCATCTTCTCACCCGTTCTCAGGCCGATCTAGATATAAGGTTATGTTTATCAGCAACTACTCAATCATCAAATTATCCAATCTTTTCAATTTTTAATTAATTTCTCTTTCTTCCGTATCATCACTATTCCATCCAACCCAACCACATCTATTTTTGATGATTTATCACTGACCACCCAACCATTCAACCGTAGCATTATCTATATTATTTTAATCTAAATATAATTAATTACAATGAAAATAAATTCGTATTATAGCAAATCGCATAAAAACTCAAAAGTTACAAATTAATAAAAATATGACAATATCAAGAACATAAATTACAACAACTGAAATAAAAAATCGATACTTCAAACAAATGACACAAATGTTATGCATTCAGTTGCCATCATCGAATTTTTTTCCATATATGCTCAATAGAAAAATAGAATTGTATTGTGTGAATAATTATGATAATATTGGTGTCTATTTATAGAGGATGGAAAAAATAAAAATTTGAGTTATTTTTTATTTTTTTAAAAAATATAATAATTTTATTTTAATATTAAAAAAAAATGGAAGACCAATAACTATTTGACAAATATCACACTATGGTAAAGAGAGAGAAAGGTTGGGATTGGTCACATATAAACCGTGGGCGGTCTTCTATAATCAATTTTCCTTTTCTTTTTTTCCAACGTGGTCGACCATATTGGTGCTTTGGGCGCTGATTATCCTGGTCTAAAGAAGGGGGATTTTCCCCCAAACACTTTTACACTCATATCTACACAAAAAGGTTAAATATATAGATATGACATCTATATTTGAATCTGTCACATTGTAAACGGTCAAAATGCCTCAACGTTTGTGTCATGTGTGAGATACTCCATTCGTCTCATTTTAAATGGCCCTTGCTTTTGATACATAGATTAAAGAGAGTTATGTTGTATGTGTCAAATAGTATAGTTCATGAAAATCAAGATGTTTTGTATGTAAATATATATATATATATATATATATATATAGAGTTTGGTTCAAATGGAACCATTTTATCCTAAAACTAGAATCAATGAATTAAATGAAAGTTGATGAATCATTTGAAAGTTCTTGAATTAAAATTGAAATTTTCACCCGTTCGAATCCCATGAGGCGAAAATTCTATTTTTGGATTCGATAACTTCACGATTCATCAAATTTCATTGTGAATTATGAGATCTCATAATAAAATGATTCTCACGTTAACCTCCCTATAGGGAGGTTAACGAAAACCATTTTATTGTGCGACGTGAGGCGAATATATATATATATATATATATATATATATATATATAAACCACTTAGAATGAGATAATCGAAAAGAAAAGGTTGTTACTTAGAGTTGGATAGCGGATAGGGAAGGGTTAACGTAAAAACCATTTTTATTGTGCGAACGTGAGAACTGAATATATATATATATATATATATATATATATAAACCACTTAGAATGAGATAATCGAAAAAGAAAAGGTTGTTACTTAGAGTTGGATAGCGGGAGTATTATATCAATGTAGTTTAATAAATTATAAATACAAGTACCTTCATAATAAGAAAATATCTATGCATTTAATTTTAAGAACTATTAAATATAAGTACCTTCTTAATAAGAAAATATCTACGGATTTAATCTTAAAAATTATTAAACATAAGTACCTTCTATATGTAAATTCGAAATCTTGATCTGAACCAACTTTAATATCCAGTAATATATGTATTTGGCTAATTGTACATGCATCACTCGCGGGTGGGCTGTGGAGTAGGTCCTTGTGGGCTACCATGCTTGACGGTTATTATGAAGCCGCAATATTATTATTTCAATTGATTATAATTATACGCTGGTCTCGTGTGCATGCAGTGAGGCCAACCCTAACTATAATTAATTATTGTAATTGCTTAATTAATCATTATTTAATTAATCTAAATAGAATTTAATTAATTCTAAATAAGATTTGATAAATCTGTATTAGAGATTAATTAATTTTAATTAATTTTAATTAAATATTAATAAATCCTAATTGAAATTAATAAATCTTAATTGTCCTTTATCTTTTTCTAATCACCCTAATACCCCTGATCTCCCTTAGGAGCGCATGGTGAGCAGGAGCGCATGAAAGTTTTTGTGTATAATCATTGTCATGTACACCATGGGTAATACTAGTTCTAAATAAAATTCTAATTAATCTTTAATTAACTATTGATCAATGATTAACAAATACTTAATGAATGATTGTGGTCTTCTGCACGTGCTGACGGCCGCATGAGTTTTGGCGTTTAGGGAATGCAGGAATCAGTTAGGGCTGAATGATCTTTCCCAAATGTACGTCGATAACCTCGAGGATGATGATGGTAGGGTAATTAAATTTAGTTATCTACCCTCGGTACGTGGTAGATAGCTCCATTTACTAGGTGCAATTAAAATCACATCTCAATGAGAAAAATCAAATTTGAGTCCAACTGAAACTAAACCAATGATTCGTAATGGTTCATACTTTGACTTAGAATTATTGATTTTTTTTAATGCAGAATTATTTAAAGGTTGCGTCACCATGGACTCGAGTTCGGTGGACTCGAACCCGAGACCTTGATCTCGGGTATTAATCACTCTACCACTAGGTCAACACACACAAGCATCTAATTTTTAAAATTTTGATTTCTTTAATTTTCTAATTTATTATAGTTGGCATTCAAATACATCAATTTTGATCGATTTTTTTTATTTTGCACGCTAACTTTAAAAGAAATATAGAAGTACATGAATTTAATGGTTGTTGTAATTTTAACACAACTAAAAGTTTACCCGAATTAAAATTGATATGTGCAAAATCAAAAACCGACCAAAGTTGGAGTATTTGAATACCAATAACTCTTTATTCTTTCTTTCTTTCTAACATAATTAGAATTGACAAAACACTTGTATGGGCTCTTCCTCATCATAAGTTCTCCTCTAAAATAAAAACAATTATGATTTATAAAAAAATAGTAATAAAATTTTAAAAAAAATAAAGTAAAATGGAGGTTGTCGCGCACGGTGACTCTTGAAGTGAAATTCTAATGGACACCAGCCCATTACAATTTTCGACTCTTGAAGTCTTGTCAATTCTTCCTTGAACTTTTTTTTAAACATTTCTTCCTTGGACTTGTGGCAAATCTCCATCAATCTCTTATCTGGTCACGGCATGCCAGATGGGACATGTGGAAAATTGATCTACCATTTGGAAAATTCAACTAAAGCACAAAAAGGGTGACCCGGTTTAGTTTCCAGTGGAACTCTTTTTATTTCCACCACAAGATTCTATACATAGGTTAGAATCCTATATCTTTAAAATAGACTTCAGACTAGAGAAAAGTCTCATTTTAATTCGTGAGCTTATGAAGGCCAACTGAGTGAAGTACATTCTATTCTTTGGTCGTGCCGTGAAGTGAAATTAATTTGATCAAACTTGATGTTGAGTGTGTTTCCGACTCTTTCGAGAATTCTTGATATATAAAAGGATTTTAAATATTTGGGTGATTTATTTGGCCCCACTCGAAAGAAAACCAGGGATTGTCAAACGAAGAAATATTATTTGACCTAATCTTCATATCATTATTGACTTCAATCTAGCAATTAGTAATGTAAGTATTGCATTGAAAATGGGAATGATTTGTTTAATCCTTTATTTCCACCACAACTTTTTGCACATAGGTTAGAATCATATCTCTTTAAAATAGACTTCAGACTAGAGAAAAGACCCATTTTAATTCGTCAGCTTAGGAAGGCCAACCGAGTGAAGTACATTCTATTCTTTGGTCGTGCCGTGAAGTGAAATTAATTTTATCAAACTTGGTGTTGAGTGTGTTTCCGACTCTTTCGAGAATTCTTGATATATAAAAGGATTTTCAATATTTGGGTGATTTATTTGGCCCACTCGAAAGAAAACCAGGGATTGTCAAACGAAGAAATATTATCTGACCTGATCTTCATATCATTATTGACTTCAATCTAGCAATTAGTAATGTAAGTATTGCATTGAAAATGGGAATGATTTGTTTAATCCTTTATTTCCACCACAACTTTTTGTACATAGGTTAGAATCCTATCTCTTTAAAATAGACTTCAGACTAGAGAAAAGACCTATTTTAATTCGTCAGCTTAGGAAGGCCAACTGAGTGAAGTACATTCTATTCTTTGGTCTTGCCGTGAAGTGAAATTAATTTTATCAAACTTGGTGTTGAGTGTGTTTCCGACTCTTTCGAGAATTCTTGGTGTATAAAAGGATTTTCAATATTTGGGTGATTTATTTGGCCCCAATCGAAAAAAACCCTGGGATTCTCAAACGATGAAATATTATTTGACTTGATCTTCATATCATTATTGACTTCAATCTAGCAATTAGTAATGTAAGTATTGCATTGAAAATGGGAATGATTTGTTTAATCCCACTTACATTGAATCAATAATTTTGTATTAGGACAGTACAATACAAGGAAATAATGTCATAAACAATCATCCAAAACTTAAAGAGTTAGGCTTATTCTCGAATAAAACTTTGCAGTCTACTTTCATTGATAAACAATACATACTGCATCTAGACAAAGATCAATAATTAGAGATACATATAGAATAAAGGAAACATGCATTTCATATGTTTATGTAATTAAGGATATGGTGAATTCAGTATATAGAGATGCAACTCCTTGTGTCAAACAAGTGAGGTGAAAGAGGATGGATTCGGTGGCACGGGAACTTGGACTATTCCTTCGAGCATTTGACAAGCTTTCTTCATTGTTGGCCTAAGAGATGCATCTTCCTGAATGCACCAAAGTCCAACCATCACGTATCTTTCCAGCATTTTCCTATCTCTTAAACCCTCCTCCTCGTTTTTCACCAATGCATCCAATCTTCCTTCGACGAAGCAGTCCCAAGCCCAATCTGTCAGAATTGGATTTTCACCGTCTCCCAATTCAAGGCTGTCTTCGATGATTTTCCTACACGAAATGATCTCTAGCAGAACCACTCCGAAGCTATAAACATCCACTTTGACTGAGATCTGTGTGTTCCTGAACCATTCAGGAGCAACATAGCCTTTGGTGCCTCGGATATTGGTCAGCGTCTTGCTCTGATTCATCGCCAAAAGCTTAGCCAACCCGAAATCTGAAATCCTAGCGATGTAATATTCATCAAGAAGAATGTTCTGAGGCTTTACATCACAATGGATGATTTGGGTGCTGCACTCTTCGTGCAAGTATGCTAGCCCATTTGCAATCCCTAACGCGATTCGAGTCCTTTGGCTCCAGCTCGGTTTCAGATGACCGAAAAGAAAGCCTGCAAGTGTTCCGTTGCTCATGTATTCGTAAACAAGCAGACGATGAGGCCCCTCGTCGCAGAACCCAATCAGGCTCACCAGATTCTTGTGGTGAGTCCGCCCAATCACATCCACTTCCGTCTTGAATTCTTTCTCCGAATCTTGAAACATTCTGTCCAGCTTCTTCACTGCAATTGTGCTTTGGGAACCGATTGGCATCGTCCCTTTGTAGACGATTCCGAAAGCACCCCTTCCTAGTTCGTCTTTGAACCCATTGGTAGCCTGCTCGAGTTCTTTATAAGTAACGCAGCGTAAGTTTGAACCTGAAGCGTCTCGAACAGGCTTGAGAGACGGCAAATTTTTGTTGTAAACTAGCAAAAGAAGGCAAGCTGCAGTAATGAATAAGAAGTTGATGAAGGTTGAGCTGCCTAAAAGCACTGATATCACAACTATAAGCGTTTGCCGGTCTCTTCTTGGTTTCGGATTTGGTTTCGGATTTAGTAAAGGAATATCCCGCTTCCTGAGCTTGAGAAACGCCTTGGAAACGAGACTGGTGTCGACTCTGCCATTGGAGAGCGGCAGCTTCTTCTTCCAGCAGCTATTGCTCCTGTATACGGCAACACCACAGAAACAATCATCCAGGCAAGCCCTTCGGCACTGCTCTTCACTGCTCGGATTTATTTGTTCGTAGTCATTTTTAGGCCAATCAGTATCCTCTATGATCTCCGAGTCGTATTCGTCTTGTGGTGAACCATTTTCACCATCGATGCAAGTCTGTACGAACTTAGGCTTACAGTCGCCATTAGGATTGCTTGGATCAGCCAGCGCAAATCCTTGCGGGCATTCGCAAACCGGCCGCTGATTCTCAATTCTGCACACGCTGTTATAGCCACAAGCTCCGCTGCCCGTAATTCCATTGATGTTCGCGCAGATGTTATCAGGCCAAGACCTTGCAACAATCCAACTCGGGTTGCTCCCCAAGTTCTTGGGATGATAATACAGCGTGAAAACTCCGTTGAAATCAAGAGTCGCCCTGTAGTAATTGTCGGACGGCAGAGGAATCGAACGAGGGCTGATGATTTGCTCCTGCCGGTTTCTCTTCACAACAGAAATCAAGGCTCCGCTGCTGAACACCACACGAAACCCGGCTTCCGAAGCGTTCGGAGAAGAAGTGACGCTGCTGTAGTACTCATCGTCATAATCCAAATTCGAGGGCACGCTCTTTGTGTTGAAGACGAAATTTCCAGCTTCATTGATGGCGGCGTAGAATCTCCCCATGGTAAAATTAGCCTCGCTTTTCCGTGAAATGAGTGTGTCGCCGATCTCAATAGTCTGAGTGGGCAATATAGTATCGGTTGGATGCCTGAAACTCTCCCACAAGATAGAGGAATCGCTGCGCCGTATAACCAAGTTTCCGGTATCATTCATCGAGGCATAACCGACTGTATCAGCAGCGGTGGTATTATACAGAAGCCGGCCCTGAGGATCCCGGAGGATGAGGCCGTCTGCGGCGTCGAGGCGCAGCGTCGAGCCACGTGGCACCGGGTAGCTGATCCTCTCGTACCAGACGATGGTTTTTGCGGGGATCTTATCGAACCATATGGAGAGTACAAAGAGATCATTGTTACCTTGAAGTTGTTGAAAGCCGAATGCGTAATCTCCGTTGGAGGAGCGCCACGGGTTCGAATTTGAGGCTGCTGTGAGAGAGGTTCCGATAGATATATTTTGAGAAAAAGTGGAATGTGGGAACACAAGTATTAGTGCTGTAGATAGTATGATGATCAATGGAGGAAAAGCCATTGCAACTCGAGGAAAATGAGAGTGACTTTAGGAATATTGCTTCTTAGTGCTTCTTGATTGAAGTCAATACACAGACGCTGACGAATGCCTCTCTATTCTTTTGTGGAGTTTAAAAAGACAAGTGGAGAGAGGATTCCACCTTACGTGGAAATTACTTCTATAGATTTAGAGTGTCGCTTTCTCTAATTGGAATAGTTCTAATGGCCGATTTGGTAATTCGTGCATATTAAATTGTTGTTGTGTTGATCCAATATGATAGATTAAATAGGTATACCATCCATAAGGATATGAGACAAACATAATATATCACAATATGATTCGTTCAATCATAGACACGATACGAATAAAAAATTGATACGATTTTATTCGTATTGATACAATATGATAATGACATAACACGACACGCGCAACATGATAAATTCAACCACAACTTAATAATAATAATAATAATAATAATAATAATAATAATAATAATAATAATAATAATAAATGGATAAAATAATTGAATTTTTTCATGCTTTAGTTGATTTTTCAACATTTTAAATGAAAATGAATGAAGGCTCCTTCGTATGGTCCTATCTCCTGTAATCGGACAGAAGCTGCTTGACGGATAGAATTTAAATATATGGTAGACAAAGTTGATAAATAATTCCATTAGATTTTCTTTTTACTTTGTTTTCAAATTTAGAATAGCTGATGTGTTTGTGCTATGTATATGACACTTCAGTATGCCGTACATTATTATTAATTTTTCTACTACAACTTTGATATTTTTTGTACTTGACTAATTCATATATGTTTTTTCATAAGTTGATGATTTTCCAAGAGGTAAAGAATTTGAGTTAAAATTGAGCTAATAGAAGTCCAAGGAAGAATTGTCAAGACTACAAGAGTCTAGAATAGTGATTTTAAAATGTCTTCAAAAGGAAAGAAAAAGCAAGAAAATAATAAGTTAGGAATGAATATTATCAACAATTCTTTCTACTCTTTTTCATCTATTTTTTTCTATTTACAATCAGACGCAAACACACAACATCCTGTGTGGATTTTTATGATTTTTTTTATTTCTTAATTTTTAAATTCATCATTTATTCTTTATTCTAATCATTTTTTATTTGCAATAATTATCTTAATATTCAATACTATATTTACGCAATATTTTTTCCTTAATAATCTGAAAACGCAATATTTTTACCTTAATTACCTTCTATTTTCCATTCTATCTAACGCGTTATTTTTATCCCAATCTTTCTTAATCTCATAATTTGATTAATTGAGTTTTTTTTTGTTAATTAATATAGAAATTTTAATTGTCATATAACGGTGGATTCAAACCTAGAACTTTAATCTCAGACATTAACCACTCTATAACTAGGTCAAAGCACGTGCACTTAATTGAGGTCCTTTTTATCTAATTGGTGTTGATTTTTTGTTTTTCTTTAATATGCCCATAAATTTTAGTTTATGATTTGAGCTTGGATTAAATTCTCGAGATTATGGTTCTTTCTTGTTATGGCATTAAATGCATATGCTATAATTAGCTAAAAAAATGTTATAATTTTAAAATTTTAAAATAAAGAATTATCTATAATAGTATATGTTTAAATTTTATTTAAATAAATCTTAATATACCAATAAAAAACTAATATATTTAGCATATGTACTACGAAGGGATGAAATATGTGCTAAACTAACATGCAACATTGTAATTCTGATTGCGCTATACAAATATGAAAGATGTACTAGACTTACATATCTATTCATATTTTCTACATTAAAGAGTTTTCATCATAACCCATATATATATATATATATATATATATATATATTATATATATAGGTTGGGTTCCCAGTAGATCTTGGCCCGGATAGTATGTAGTATCCAATTTAGACCACTCATTTTGAACATGTGGCACACCACGTTTCGACACGTGACAATCTCTTTATCATTTATTTATCTTTTTAATTTTCGCAGGGATATATTGGGTAAAAATAAAAGCTTAGTCCTCTTCTTCTTCTTCTTCTTCTTCTTCTTCTTCTTATTCTCCTCCGATTTTCTTCATCTTCTTCGAATTTCTTTACGACGGTGTGACGAAGGGCGCGCGATTCTATGTGTGACAAAGAATGACGGTGTGCAACATCAACGATGTGAAGCTTAAGACAACATATTTTGAAAGATAAAAGAGAGGAAAAATAAGATTTTGAGAAGAAATTTGAGAGATTTTGTGAAAAAATGAGATGTGGATTTTGAAGGATTGAGAGCCATGGTGGTTATGGCAGTAGTTTGCGGCGAAGTTCGCGGAATTGGAGAAAGAAG
This sequence comes from Salvia rosmarinus, assembly GCA_036937905.1. Lineage (NCBI taxonomy): Eukaryota > Viridiplantae > Streptophyta > Magnoliopsida > Lamiales > Lamiaceae > Salvia > Salvia rosmarinus. The sequence continues at coordinate 77,861,052 of CM072813.1, read as the reverse complement.
TGGCAAAACGATGGAGAAGGATAATGATGAGTTTTGCTGTCGAAAATGAAGTATGCATGCTACAAAACGTAAAAATGCATACCACAAAACATCACATGCATTCTATAAAACGTAAACATGCATACTAAAAAATATAAGCCTGTATATTTTCTCACAAAAATATGCATATTACAAAACAATAACATGCATACGACTAAACACAAACCTGCATACCACGAAACACAAAAATGCATGCTTTAAAAAAAATCATAGGTTTCTCATTCAAGATATCTCTCTTTATATCTCCTCAAATATACACAAACACTTATCTTGTTGATAATTTGTTTTCTTTATTGTTGATCATATGTTTTCTTTCGAATTATAAAGTTAGAAGTAATAAATCTAAACGTGAGAATAAATTTTGGAGAAATCAATCTCATATGCATTTTGTGTTCAACATTATGCAGTTTTATGTTCAATCGTATGCAGTTTTCTATATAACAATATGCATGTAGTTTCTGGAGAAATAAATCTCATGCATTTTTTTGTTAACACGTATGCAGGTTTGTTTTCAAACATATGTAGTTTTCAATTTTAAAACATGCATGATTTTTTTTTGTATCACATAAAAAATCAAATTACTAATCTACCATTACTGTGGCGAAATCAGCACCAAATGGCTTAAAAAATCCGAAAAAAATCTCCACCATAGGATCTATGAGATGAGTAGATGAGATTGAGTCTTGCATACTACCTCGTGCTCGGGTACTATTTGATCCTATTATATATATATATATATATATATATATATATATATATAGAGAGAGAGAGAGAGAGAGAGAGTTTGGTTCAAATAAAACCATTCTTATCCTAAAACTAATAACCAAATGAATTCATTATGAAAGTTGATGAATCCGTTGAGAAAGTTAATGAATTCAAAATTCGAAATTTTCACCCGGTTCAAATCCCATGAGAGGCGAAAATTCTATTTTTTGGATTCGATAATTTTCTCGTGATTCATCAACTTTCACCGTGAATTCATCGCTTTTGGTTCTCACGCTCACAATAAAAATGGTTCTCACGTTAACCCTCCCTATATATATATATATATATATATATATATATATTACTCCACTAACTATAAAATATAATATTTCGCTAACTAGTTTATACGAGAATAGTATTCCCATTATTTTTATCTCCTCTAACTAATACTATTTCGTCTAATATATATTACGAAATAAATTTGCATGAACTATTAACTACAAAAATTAAATTTATACACAGCATTTAGTGTTGCAATTCTCTTGTAGACATGGTTTAAGCATATAAAAATCTAAATCATGTTTCTTCAAAAGAATTTAATATATAATTCCATTATCATAAATAAAATATTATTTTGCATGAAAAACAATCATAATCGTCGATTTAGTCACGATCTATTAATCATATTGGTTTCTAGTTCCTAGAATTGAGATAGTTTCCAAAGTTACAAAATGAATATAAGTTAATTTCTAATTTTTTATTTTGCAACTACCCCTACATATAATAAGTTAGCACACAAAAAAAATAGATATTTCTTGCCCATGATCAATTTTAATATGTGAAAACAAAAGTATTATTATATTATCAAAATCATTTAAAAAATTATTTGAAATGCTTGTAAAAAATGATTTTAAATCAAGATTTCAAGACTAAAGTTATGCATCATAAAATTTTATTATATCCAACCAAATTTATAAACATTTTTTTACTACAAATTTAGACCGCATAATATCATATTCATGACTACTTAATTGCAAATCTTGATTTATTAGTATGTTACGTTATTCAATTCACTGATAATTACATGTCTCGTCAAAGTCATGCATTGGCTTTTTTGCATTAAATTTCTCAGACTTTATTTTATCATTCCATCTTAACTGTGGATTGAATCTACAGATGTTTCGACGTCAAAGTGATGTTTTGTCCATAAATTGGAGAGAGTAAGATTTAACTAAGAAAATATTAAATAACCAAAACAAATAAAAAATAAATCAAGATAAAATGGACTCGGTTCGAATAAATCGACACTAATCACTACCTCTGATCATCGATGCAAATATATATTAATTTTCATGGATCAACCAGTTATAGGGTACCGTGAATGCAACGGACATACCCTTATTCCTACGTACTTAATCGATAATTAGCAAAAGACGCTGAATTAATTATTTTCCTTATCAAAACACAACCTAGTTGGAAGAGCAAAATCTAGTTTTAATGTTCTAATAGCCTTAAGAATTGAAGGAATCCAATTTAGACAAATTATCCAAGAACGCACGTAATAATTTGTCTACCAAATCATTCTCTACTATGTTACGGAACTTTTGCCAATAATTAGCCATATTCCAACAATTACGGATTGGGGTAACCAATTGATACTAATATGGATTAACCTAAGGTGATCGGGCCAAAGAAAATCATATTAAAACTCTTTACTTATGGAACAAATTAAAATCCAAATAAATTAATTAATCAAACAATTAGGTCTCACAGTTATTAAATTAGTGTTTCATTATTCTAACTAGATCAAAGAAAATAGCTACTCATGCTATTAAAATTAAACACAATCAAATATGAAGAAAACATAATAATTAATCTAATAAAACAAATTAAAACAAATTTTATCACCATAAATTTGTGGACAAAAAGATACGCCAATCGACTACTTCACGAACAACCAAAATTAAGCTATGAAACTTGTCCCTTGTATTAAAAACAAGATCTTGTAAACTATCTGTAATATCTGGGGTGAATAAAATATCCGGAAATCGAATAACCGAACCGAACCAAATCAAAAGATCAAATTTGGTTCGGTTAATTCGGTTATTTGGATTAAAACGAAATTAAAATTCGGTAATTCAGTTTTCGATCGGTTCAGAATTTTTTTAACCGAAAACCGAATTATATATATAATATTATTTATTTATTTAGAATTATAATTTTAATATATCAATATCCTTAATCCTATTCATTTCTCTCTCTCTCCTATTATATCAATATATAATATTTGTAAAATATAATTTTATTTATTTATTATATAATACTATCAATTATTTTTTTTTGCAAAATATTTTGTATATATAACATATAAAAATGTATTATATACATATATATATATAATATCAATATATAATATTATTTATTTATTCATTTGAGAAAAATATTTTTTTTTGTTAAAAATTCAGTTTAACCGAAATATATTTCAGTTATTTCGGTTCGGTTATCAAATAAATTTCGATTCGGTTCGGTTATTTTTTTGAAAAATTCGGTTAATTCAATTCGATTATTTTTTCGTCCGAAACCGACCGAATAACCAAATACTCACTCGACTAATATCGCCGCCAACTCCCATCCACCCTCTCTGTTCATGGCCAAGGAAATAAATATCTCCAAGAATTTCCTCATCCTAATCTCATCTACGCTGCAGCCAATCAGAAGGATAGATGCCCAAAAGAAAAGTCCTCAAGAAATTAAAATACAACCCATTAATCATCCCTAGATGCACTTTGAAGATAGACTTGAGAAAAGTATACGATTCTATCTCATGGGAATTTCTTCAACACATGCTGGAAGAACTCAATTTTCACCCTATCTTTATTAACTGGGTTATGCAGTGTGTCTCCTCTCCAAAGTTCTCAATCGCCCTTAATGGAAGTCTACACGGGTTTATTTCGGGCCAAATGGGCCTAAGGCAAGGAAACCCTATGTCCCCTGTTCTATTATCATATGTATGGAATACATATCGCGCCTCCTTAAAACCAGAACTGATAATTCGGACTTCAACTACCATGCCAAATGTGCGTACCTGAAAATAACACATCTTGCGTTTGCGGATGATCTTATGCTTTTTGGTCGAGGTGATGTGATATCCATGAGGATTCTTGCTGATGCACTCAGAGAATTTGCTGCTGTGTCGAGATTGGAAATTAACCAAAATAAATCGCAGCTCTTTGTGGCTGGTATTAATGGGACTGAACTGGACCAGATTAAAAATCTGTTTGGTTTTCCCCTTGCTACTATGCCTGTTAGATACCTAGGAGTGCCGCTTGCGTCTATCAAGCTTAATATCATACACTACTCTCCTTTGATAGAGCAAATATCCTCCTTCATCGGCATATGGGTTGCATGCACCCTCTCATTTGCGGGAAAATGTGAATTAATTCGGTATGTGCTACAAGGTGTTGTATGTTATTGGCTGTAGGTCTTCCCTCTCCCGGCAAATGTAATTGACAGAAGTACCTCCATTGCGCGGCAATTCTTATGGGGGTCTCGTCGGAGTCCGGTGGCTTAGGCAGACTGTTGCCTACCTAAGGAGGAAGGTGGAATTGGGCTACGAGATTTAAAATCTTGGAACCTGGCGCTCCTTGTTAAAACACTCTGGAACATCCAGAATAAAGCAGACTCACTCTAGGTTCAGTGGGTACATGGACAATACCTCCGCTCAATTGATCTTTGGCATTGGAAGACCAAAAATACGGACTCCCCTCTGTTAAAGAAGGTCCTTCTAATTAGGGATAGAATATTGCTGGGAGCTAACAATTCCCACACAGCTGCTGCAAATCTTCTTGAGTCCTGGTTCTTAGGGAATGGTACCAGTGATGCGTATGAATGGTTCAAACCAAAGGGAGAAAAGAAATATTGGCACAAGTTTGTGTGGAAAAATATCATCCCCCGAAATTTTCCTTCACGGCGTGGCAAGCGCTTAAAGGGAGACTCTCAACTCTTGATAGACTATCTTTTCTTAATATTGTTACTCTCTACCCTTTGTGTAAGCTATGCCCAGAATCGAACTCACATTTATTCTTCGACTGTCAGGTTACGAACAAAGTGTGTGTAACAGCCCCTAAATCCTAAGTACGATTTAGCAGGGCTAATACTTGAAATAATAATCAAGGGTGCTTTAATCAATATATATATACAAGAACTCATATGTTCTGGAAATATATAACTAATCAACATCATAAGATAAATTAATTCAATTGCAGCGGAAAAACGTGTGAGTACACATATGACGATGTGTATTCAAGGTTTCTAATATATCGTATTCATAAGGGGTTCCGACTGCTCCGACACATCTCCATCCATCATCTGCTCAACCTGCACATTTAAAACAACATGCGGTACGAGTACAAGATTTACACTCGATGGCTCATGCCAAAATAATTTATCAAGTTTAAATTACTCGCTTCATCACAAGAATACACGGGTTTTAATTTGAAATACTCGTGGTTACTAAATAATTTCTTTCATTTTCCATAAAGATTCGTCTGCGCAGACATTTTCCTTGTATGTATGATCCATATCAACCACAATAATTCATTCCACAACAATTCCCTGCGCTGGAGAGGAGGCCTCCTCTCACAGACGCCATGACCGGCCGAGCACCCTTTCAGCACACAGTCACAAATAATCAGTGCACAAAATCCAGGCCATCTCAGCACAGGATACAAATTCTCCATCATCCTTGGGGGTACTTCCAAGAATACGAATTCAAGCATGTCATAAAGTGGGAGCTACCCAACATTATGCATCAACAATCATGAATTGGATACATACATAAAACATAAACATTTTGGGCAGGTAATTAAATAAACCAGTTCATAAATATTTATTTGCAATAAAGCATCATAAATAAATCATTTGATAAGTTCTATCAATTTGAGTATAGTAAAGCCCACCTTTACTTTTAAACTTCGATTTTCGATATGCGTGCTCTCCTCCGGTTGCGTGTGAGCCTTCACGTCCCACCTTTACGCAAAATTTACGCTTAGCACGTTGGCACGCTTTTGAGATTTTCAAAGTTCATTCAACTTTGATAAATAATAATAATTGAAGTTTTGATAAATCTTAATCGTCGTTTCTACGCGTATTTCAATAAAAATAATTCTCGATTTTGAGAGAGACGTAATATGATCTACAGTCTCATTTTAACCTTTTAAGTTAAATAATTAACGTATAATAACGTTATTCAATAAAATGATTTCAATTATGAAATCTTTTCTCACAATTGAGATATTCTAATAAAAGTAATACGTTTTTCACGTATTAACGTATTTAACGAACGTATCTCGTACGTCAATTTCGAAAGTCAACCTTTTTGACTTTTCGTTATAAATCCTTAATAAAACACATTTTAATGAATAAATTCAATATAAATCGATTTTCAATCGACTTCTTTTCATAAAACTTTAATCCTCGATTTTTCACGTAAATCGATAATTTTGATTAATATTTTCTTTCAATATTAATCTTTTAATACATTAAGCATTATTTATGCTTTTAACGTTATTTAATATAACGTTTCGTCTTAAACATAATATTCTATGTTTAATAATTCTCAAAATTTCAATTATGTCTAATATAATTTTAGACATATAATAAATTATTATTCTTGATTAAAAAGGAATTAAAATTCCTTATTTAACAACATATAGCTCACGGCTATATGGTAAATTTTCCAAACTTTGTTCCAAAAATTCTCTAAATTCATATAGTGTATTATTTTACACTATGATCATTAATATGTATTAATATCAACTATAGGAAATTTGGAAATCACCTATAACTCTAATATAGGTCTCGAAAATTTTCCAAAAATTATCCAAATAATTTCCTAAAATTCTAATTAAATTACAAAAGGCCTAACATCATTCTATATCATTAATCCTAGATAATATCCAACATATACCACTTCTACATCAATGTACCAATCCAAATAGCTCTCGGTTTTTAATCAACAAATAACCCAACATTTTGTAAAATCCCTACAAATTCACATAGTCTATAATCAATACCCTAGATCACTAATATGCTATCATATCATTTAAATAAAAATTGTACATCAACTTACAATTTTTATTCATTTTCGGCAATTATAGAAACTATAGCATATGATTTCTAAAAATTCCCAAATAATCACAATGATCTCCATTACTATCATATATCATAATTCCAATAACATATGTACTTCAAGAATTTTCGATCAACCCTATTAAAATCAAAACATGCTTAGTTTTTAATAAAAACATTATATATGAACCATACTTAACATATTAGACAATATTTACAAACCACCTAAACATGATAGCCTAATTCTTTATATATCTATCATTAAGAACATAAGCATAAATATAAAAATCAAACCGTTAGAAATCGAAAATCTTAACGTATAATGAAAGCTCGTTAAATTCCTAACCTTTTTAACCGTTGTCGATTTAGTGCAAAGGCTTTTTGTATCAATGGTTTGGGATGAGAAATGAAGAACACATTTTTTTTTTCTTTCCTATGGAGCTCACGACAGTGAGGTTTGGAAAGAGGAAATTGTGTTTTGTTTTTGTGTCAACAATTATGTACTTAAACAAATGAAATATCATACTTAACTTATCTCTCTTTCTCTCTCTCGGTTACACACATATAATGCAAGACAAAAATGGTATTGTGACTCACCAAAACTTATGTCACCTTCTTACACCATATTTACTACATTTACAAAAAGTTTTTGAAGAAAACAATTTGACTAGTCATGCAATACACAATTGCCGTCAACAATGAATAAATGAAGAAGAAAATCTGAATTTTCTTTTGTCTTATACATGATATATATACTATCTACACTTTGCCAAAAGCAAATACATCATCACACAATAAATGAACAAACTTTTCCCCCTTATTCACTTACACTGCCGTCGACCTCAACCAAAAAATGGAGAAGAAAAATCAGATTTTTATTTGACTTTTGCATGTGTATAATATCTACACACTACCCCAAATAAATATAGTCATGTAATAGAGTTCCAAGTATTCTTCCTATCTCTATTCTAGTCAAAAATCACGGCTACTACCACTTAACTCAATCCCAACTTGATGGTTCATCTAATTTATTTGTTTTATGTGTACAAAATGTATCATGCTAAAGTATTATCAACGCCATATAGCCTAGACAACAAATTCATTCAATTTCCTCAATGAGAAGCTCACGGCACTTTTATTGTCAAAGTGCTAAATATTTTATTTTATTGCATTTAATAGCTATATGACATAATATATATCCTAGATGATAAATTATATCATAGAAAATTTATTGGTATCATTTCATGTGAAAACCCTAATTTTCGAATTAGGGTTTTCAAAATTTTAAACTTGTCCAATAATTAATCCTTAATGCTCTAGCATTATCTTAATGCTAAATAATATTCCAAATATATAAAATAATCATAGGAATTTAAATATCATAATTCCTTGATCGTTAGACTTGATTCTCAAGTCATCTCAAAACGTTAACGTTTGAAACGTCTCAAAACGTTAATTATCGACTCATCTCAAAATGGTCGTAATAAAGTTGTAATCATTTTATTAAATCATTCCAATAATAATGGAATTACATTCTAAGCTTAAAAACTTAGAAAATATCGGGAGCATTTAATCATCGATACGTAATCGTCGTAAAATAATATCGTTGAAATCGTTACATATTCGTATTTCTCGATTCACATTTATTTGTGAATAAAATATAGGAATTTATTATTCCAAAATAATCGAAATCATTATTCGATATTTTAATAATCAAATTATCGAGACGAAACCCTAATTTACGATTTTTATTATCGTAATTGGGCTTTTAATAAATCGGGGTATTACATTCCACTCCTTAAAGAAATTTCGTCCAAATTTACATACCTCGAAAGTATGGGGCATCTTAGCACCATAACATCTTAAATTTCACGTGATTTTCTTTTGTCCATGGTTTCTCCATCGACTTTCATCAAAGACCCAATTTAATTCTTAATCATTGAATCATACGATCAAATAGTCGAGATGTTCATCACAACTCATATTTGAGTTAAAGATCATGTCATTATGATGAATTACGTGATTTGGATCATATTCATATATCTTTAGCTGTGAAACGTGGAAAAACATTATGTACATTCCCCAAATTTTGGTGGAAGTACTAATCTAGAGGCTACTGGGCCTATTATGCCTAGGATCCTCGTAAGGTCCTATAAATCTTGATCTCAACATTCCTTGTACTTTGAACTTTATAATTTCTCTCGATGGAGAAATCTCAATGAACTTTATTTTCGCATTCAAAAATACGGTTCAGATCTACGCGTACCAGCGTAAGACTTTTGTCTGTACTGAGCTTCTCTCAGTTTTTGCCTTATTTGGCAAATATCTTAATCATTTCATTTACGTTGTCAAGACCTTATACTTTCTCTCACCTACTTTATTTCAATAAAGTGGTGGTCGATATTTCTTTCCATATAATACCACGTGTGGCTATGTCAATCGTTGCTTGACAGTTATGGTCGTACGTAAACTTAATAAGTGGTAAAACATGTTCCCACTTGCACCTCGATTTAACATTAATGTTCTCATCGTATCTTTAAACATCCATATTGTCCTTTTTATCGTCCATCTGTCCGTGAGGGGACATCTACGATAAGGTTCAATATCATGCATAACTCCCTTTTTGGTGAGCTAGCTCAAAATCTAGGGGTAAACTTGGAATCTCTATCTAAAGTGATAGGTATTGGGACCCCTTGCAAAGATACGATTTCCTTTATGTACGACTGAGATAAAATTTTCAGATCTCTGAGTCATCTGGATAGGCAGAGATAAGCATATTTGGTGAGTCAATCCACTACTACCCATATAGTAGTGTTATTTCTTTATGACTTTGACAAAACTTGTCATAAAATCCTTTGCTATGTCATTTCATTCTCATTTGTATCTCATTAGAGATTATAACCTCTTATAAGGTCATTGATACAATGCCTTCACCTCTTATAACCGAGACAATGCTCGTCAATGAGGTTATAGCTCATTTCATTCTTTACTATCTAATTTTTTCTCGTAAATCATAATATACTTTAATGCTGCTTGGGTGGGCGGTATGAGGAATATCATGAGCTTCATTCATGATTTCATTTCTAAGCTTATCATTGCTTGAAATATATATATAACCTTTCCTTAGACAATATGACATTGTCAGGCGCCTCTTTAAAACCCTTCAGCCCTTCATAGGTGATAGTTTATATCACAATTGGAATCTTTCCGATTCGAGCCATATTTTCTATCTCATTTTAAGTTTCTTGCTCAAGAAAATAATTCAAACTTTTATAATTTGTGAAGATCTCACAATTCATTCCATATTGAAATGTCTTCAAAAATTTTGTACGTATTACATTGCTATTTCAAGTCATGAGTTGGGTGATTCTATTCGTGAAGTCTAAGTCATCGTGGTGCTTTGACTATTATCTTTCTCACTTTAATAAGTGGCCTCACATTCATTTGTCCATGTAAATTTGATTCTTCGAAGACATCATGTGTCAAGGAATTTTCCTTCTTTAAGCCGAAATTCATATATTAAACTTGGCAAAATTTTGCTCTCTTGTAAAAGTCCATAATACCGTCCTTTGATGTTCTTTATGTTCTTTTTCGTCCTTCATATGGATAAGAACATCATTCATAAGGATTTAGACAAAATTGTCTAAGTACATATGGAACACTCGATTTTGAGGTTCATGAATAGGGTGGTGTACTAGCTTGTCCGAATGGCATGACTATAATCTCATAGTAACCATATCTTATTCGGAAAAATTTGCTTTCGTACATCGATACCATTTTCACATAAGCCCCATTTACATATGAGTTTCATATTATCATAGACTCTATGTTTCGAGTGGCCTTCGTCGGAATCGTACATTTTGCTTAGAAACTTGGCTATTTCAAGGTACGTTTTTACCTCATATATCCGACGATCTCTCTCTTTCAAAGAGCCAGGGGTCACACTGCTCCCTGTTACTTCTTTGATTCCAGAAGTGTGTGTTACTTTTATCAAAAAGTAAGGTCGATTCGATAACGGTAATTCCCCTAATCCTTGAGGGCGATAAGATCCTGTCCTTTTTGCCATTCTCGCCTCTTTCGGTATAATAGACGGCACAGACGTGGGCGGCATTTGGAACATCAAGGTACTACTGTTCCTTTATGCCTCTTTGTGTAACTTGCCAGGGTCCAGGACAAGTACTTGTGGGTGCCGTTCCATATGCATCATATGTATACTTGAGCCTGTTGACAAAATCCTGATAAGTCCGCCCAAGTCTTGGAATTTTCTACTTGGAGAAGATATTCTCTTGATACTTCCTTTGCAAGATCCTCGCTAATCATTGGCAAACGATGGATAAGTTATTGGATGTCATTCTCATCCATCTCTCCATAGTTACGAGCATTTATCAAAGATGTAGAAATTCTTCCAAAAACTGTCCCAAGCCATGCCCAGTTTATAATAAGAGAGTCGATACTTCTATGTGAGTTTTATACTTATAGGCCTTGGGTTAACCTTTTTACTCGTCAGACTCCCTTTTCTTACCATCTGTAAAGATAGTTCTAGGTGAGCCATCCTTAAATTAAAGCAATTGAGGATCCAAAATCCCATTGCATAGGATTTCAATGGAGAGGCTATGCCCGTGCTTCTAATCACGTGAGTGACATCCATTTTCGAAACTTCTGTTTCTTGAATTATATCTACGTTCCACATAGATATTATGATCTAACTCATTTGTTAGAACCTTAGGCGATCCTAGCTCCAAAATATAAACTCGAGCAACACCTGCGATGGCCATAATTCTCGTGTAGGTGAAGAGATTTTCATTTCTCGATTCGTTTACCCTGAATTGGGTTATATCGTTTCTACGCATACTTGTGCGATGTTAGAAAACCAAGCACCTATATCGAATGTAAAAAAAAATTATAGGTATTATGAGAAATTTTCTCATGTATATCGTGCCGATTTACGATTAAATCTGCTTTGCTGCGAGATATAGGCTCTGGTCTACGGTGTTCTCGTCTGTTCAAAATAAACATCTATTTCATACATCATTGTCCTTTCCCTTGGGATATTATGTTCTCTTGCTATGGCCTTCTGTTACCTCGTTAATCGTATCTTTCTCGATGTCAGTACTATTTTGCTTTTATCAATAGCATTCTGTGGTTAGGTTCATATCGACCTATCCTTGATATTAATATCTCAATAACTTAATCTCATCGTAGAGATCGTGATGTACCTGACACTATCATTCATTTCTGACCCAGTATGAATGATTCAATTCCCTTTTCCACATTATCAATCTTAGGAATATATATCTCTCATATATCCTTACTTTAAACTTTTTCCAAGAGAAATTCTTATACCCACATTTAGTGCCATCGTTTGTAATATCCCTTTTTGGATATACGTCATTTCTTCTTAATCTTTATTGATTCATTATGCAATTCTGCATAGGATAAAATCCTTTGTCCACTGGGGTCATATTATACTTTTGCCTTGACGTCAAATATCTTTGCCATTTTCTCGACATTCAATGAATGCTTCATTCTCATGTCATAGATACTTAATATCTCACTTGATTGATCGTCACAAAAGTATAAGGGATAAACTTCCCAATTAGATTCACCTTAAGATCCTTCCATGTGAATCTTTTTATTTGTTCTCTTGGATGCATTTCCTTTTTGCAAAATCTAAAGAAGTTATCTTGCTTGTTAATTTCTAAGACACGCAAAACAAGCGTTTTGTGTCAATACAATTTAGAGTACTAAGATCCATTTCAAATAATGAATCTGTTTCTTACTCTGCTTCTTTACTCCAAAGGAATTACTTTACTTATCGAAGTCATAATATCGCTGAAACTTATCTCATATTGTGGCTATCTCATAATTGTATAGCTCATAATTTCTTCAGCTATTTTTGACTTTTGTCCCTTTTTCTTCAGTATGGTGTCAGAAAGTAATATTACTTTCATTATACTTCGGTTCTTACTCTCAGGACTAGAACCGTTATTATTGTCATATAGCTTGGTAAGGTAGTACATTCGTGTACCATAACCTAAATTCCAAACATCTCATCACCATGTCTTCATTTCGGAGATAATTTTTTCCACACTTGATTTACATGCTAGGGCTATCCTAGCCGTTCACACATCTCAATGATTATGATTCCTCAATCTCATTATCATTGGTTTAACCAAGTCTCAATTACTTGGAATTGATTATGCTCAAGCATAATTTCATTGATTGAGGAAAAAGCGAGAGATTCGTTATCCGAGATGCTATCGCTTCTTTACATATATATCCTTTGAAAAGAATATCGTGCATCTCCATTCTTTATACATGTCCAACCTACTAAGGAGGTTTTAAGGACAATCAACTATCTTAAAGATAAGTTGTAATCTCTCGTTATGTCATAATAAGGAAATTATATCCCAAGGATATCATGCACTTCCTTTTCTTCAACTCTTGCATTCTATGCTAAAGAGTATCTCATTCATAACATTTCATTATCATAACAAATCACATGAAGATATAACTTCATCATTATCAATACCGTAAGCCCATCGTGGTCATTGCATCCAGTGCATCATAGGAAAATATCTTGTCTCATCGAGATCTTATTTACATCATATCTTCTTGATGTCTATCACTCTCTTGATCTCGAAACTTTTAGGTTATCCAAAATAAGTCAACCTACATCATATCGAAGTTTATCAATTTACTAATTCAAAACTTAGGTGACAAGATAAGTCAACTGCATCTTACCTATTGGTCTCCTGGATTGAAGAAAATTCGTCATATCGACTTTCAAAAGATATGGGTTCATAAACCAAAATAACATATCAATTGAATCCATATATTCTTTGAATCGAATAATTTAGGATCTAGGTCCAAGACCGAATGACGACTCTCGAGATCTCTTTGGTCATATGGGCTGGCTGACCGTCACAATTATTTTCTCACCACACAAGGATTTGGTTTCAAAGGAACATTTGTAAATTCTTGGGTTGAAAATTTTCTTCGAAAAAGTGAGAAACTCATGTGATTTCTCAATTTTGAACTAGGTCATAGAGTTAAACTCAATGACAGAAATTGGGTAATGAATAGAATTTAAAACTTTATATACACATTATAGGTCATCATCAAAGGTTCCTCTATATGTCATAGCGCCTCTTGTACTCACGGGAATACTACTTTCTAGTATCATTCTAAGATTCTAATCGCACCAAGATTTCCGCTCTATAAAACTATAAACTAACTTCAACTGACTCTCGTCAATTCTGGTGAAGGAATCAGGGCTTTGGTTCTTCACAAGAAGTACAATACTCTGTGATAGGAGTACTTAGGCGAAAACTGTTCGTAAATCGGAGTTCAAACGAAGGAGAACGGGCTAAAACAAAAACATTGCGCAAAACAGATTTGCTGATGCCGAGCTCGGGATACCGAGGTCGTAAGTAATACCGATGTCGAAGTTGTTGCCGAAGTCAATTGCCAATGCCGAGGTCATTGCCGAGGTTATTGACATAATGACGAAATCATTTAGACCGACTTCGAAGCCGAAGTCGAAGGTATCGACGCCGTAGTCGAGGGCGTACATGTCAATGCCGAAATCGTACATGATAATGCCGACGTCAAAGCCAAAGGCGTACAGGTCGACGCCGAGGTTGATCACCGAGGTAGAGGTGAGCTGGCTGATGTCAAGATAAATTGGCGGTGGATGTCACACCGCCGTTGCCGAGTCGAAGCCGAGCTCATACCCACCGGCTCGCTCGCCGAGGTCGCACCTGCCGAGCTCGAAGCCGAGGTGGACTGACAAGGTCGAACAACCGAGGTTGCACTGCCAAGTTTGAACAGCCGAGGTCGGACTGAACTGACCGAAAGCGAAATTGAAAATTATACATGCTGGTGCGGTAGCCGAAGCCGAAGTCGAGGTCAAGGTCGACTGAGCATGATCGCGAGTTCGCCTTTAACCGACTCTAACGAATTCTTTGATCAAATTTTACTGCTTCCAACGAAGAGTCATAGATGATTTGGAGTTCCGTCATGCGTGAACTTCCAAATAAAAAGATCATTCTCGTGTCACTTATCGCATAGTGACATTCATCGTCTTGACATCTTTTCCATTTCTGAGCTTAAATTTTCTTCTCGTCTATCAATTCGAGATTCTCAGGATGGAATAAAATTCTAATAATTCATCTTCCTATGTTCTTCGCAATTGGGATCATGCGTCTTAAATACCTCGTTCTCTTGGGATAACATACCCATCATCGTAAACATCCTTGCGAATTGAAATAAAATTTTCAAATATTCATAACAATAAATTTTATTGATTTACATGAATTCAAACATTTTATCCCCAAAATTTGTCCATACATTCTCGTATGACATTATCATACATTGGTGGCGAGCCAACGACTTTCATTATCAATTCTCATAACTTCATTTGGGATGACAATAGTCATTAATCAAAACAATATGGAGAATTGCAGAATAAAATTTCAATATGACGAACATAGTTCGTTTTAAACAAACGCATTTATTGCAAAAAAATTTCAATCAATCAATAAATCATGGTTATTTACAACCTTTTCAATTCATTTGTCGATAATGTTCTATCGACACCAAATCAAATTCATAAATCATTTGTCGATAATGTTCTATCGACACCAAATCAAATTCATAAATCTCAAATTTTTCTTTTCAAAGATGAGAAAATAATTTACCTTTTCCAGTTGAGCTTGATGTGATGGAGTGTCGAGCGGTGTCGGTGACCTCTAGAGGTCTAGTGACTCAATCTAGACTTAACTCGAAAAGAGGTTTTGAATTCAAAGAGCGAACCGCTCGATACCACTTTGTAACAAATTTCTCAAATCCTAAGTACGATTTAGCAGGGCTAATACTTGAAATAATAATCAAGGGTGCTTTAATCAATATATATATACAAGAACTCATATGTTCTGGAAATATATAACTAATCAACATCATAAGATAAATTAATTCAATTGCAGCGGAAAAACGTGTGAGTACACATATGACGATGTGTATTCAAGGTTTCTAATATATCGTATTCATAAGGGGTTCCGACTGCTCCGACACATCTCCATCCATCATCTGCTCAACCTGCACATTTAAAAACAAACATGCAGGGCTGAGTACAAGATTTGCACTCAGTGGCTCATGCCAAAATAATTTATCAAGTTTAAATTACTCTGCCCCATCACAGTAACACACGGGGTTTTAATTTGAAATACTCGTGGTTACTAAATAATTTCTTTCATTTTCCATAAAGATTCGTCTGCGCAGACATTTTCCTTGTATGTATGATCCATATCAACCACAATAATTCATTCCACAACAATTCCTCACTGGAGGAGAGGCCTCTCACAGACGCCATGACCGCCGAGCACCCTTTCAAAGACACAAATACAAATAATCGGTGCACAAAATCCAGGCCATCTCAGCACAGGATACGAATTCTCCATCATCCTTGGGGGTACTTCCAAGAATACGAATTCAAGCATGTCATAAAGTGGGAGCTACCCAACATTATGCATCAACAATCATGAATTGGATACATACATAAAACATAAACATTTTGGGCAGGTAATTAAATAAACCAGTTCATAAATATTTATTTGCAATAAAGCATCATAAATAAATCATTTGATAAGTTCTATCAATTTGAGTATAGTAAAGCCCACCTTTACTTTTAAACTTCGATTTTCGATATGCGTGCTCTCCTCTGGTTGCGTGTGAGCCTTCACGTCCCACCTTTACGCAAAAATTTACGTTTAGCACGTTGGCACGCTTTTCGAGATTTTCAAAGTTCATTCAACTTTGATAAATAATAATAATTCGAAGTTTTGATAAATCTTAATACGTCGTTTCTACGCGTATTTCAATAAAAATAATTCTCGTATTTTGAGAGAGACGTAATATGATCTACAGTCTCATTTTAACCTTTTAAGTTAAATAATTAACGTATAATAACGTTATTCAATAAAATGATTTCAATTATGAAATCTTTTCTCACAATTGAGATATTCTAATAAAAGTAATACGTTTTTCACGTATTAACGTATTTAACGAACGTATCTCATACGTCAATTTCGAAAGTCAACCTTTTGACTTTTCGTTATAAATCATAATAAAACACATTTTAATGAATAAATTCAATATAAATCGATTTTCAATCGACTTCTTTCATAAAACTTTAATCCTCGATTTTCACGTAAATCGATAATTTTGATTAATATTTTCTTTCAATATTAATCTTTTAATACATTAAGCATTATTTATGCTTTTAACGTTATTTAATATAACGTTTCGTCTTAAACATAATATTCTATGTTTAATAATTCTCAAAATTTCAATTATGTCTAATATAATTTTTAGACATATAATAAATTATTATTCTTGATTAAAAAGGAATTAAAATTCCTTATTTAACAACATATAGCTCACGGCTATATGGTAAATTTTCCAAACTTTGTTCCAAAAATTCTCTAAATTCATATAGTGTATTATTTTACACTATGATCATTAATATGTATTAATATCAACTATAGGAAATTTGGAAATCACCTATAACTCTAATATAGGTCTCGAAAATTTTCCAAAAATTATCCAAATAATTTCCTAAAATTCTAATTAAATTACAAAAGGCCTAACATCATTCTATATCATTAATCCTAGATAATATCCAACATATACCACTTCTACATCAATGTACCAATCCAAATAGCTCTCGGTTTTTAATCAACAAATAACCCAACATTTTGTAAAATCCCTACAAATTCACATAGTCTATAATCAATACCCTAGATCACTAATATGCTATCATATCATTTAAATAAAAATTGTACATCAACTTACAATTTTTATTCATTTTCGGCAATTATAGAAACTATAGCATATGATTTCTAAAAATTCCCAAATAATCACAATGATCTCCATTACTATCATATATCATAATTCCAATAACATATGTACTTCAAGAATTTTCGATCAACCCTATTAAAATCAAAACATGCTTAGTTTTTAATAAAAACATTATATATGAACCATACTTAACATATTAGACAATATTTACAAACCACCTAAACATGATAGCCTAATTCTTTATATATCTATCATTAAGAACATAAGCATAAATATAAAAATCAAACCGTTAGAAATCGAAAATCTTAACGATAATGAAAGCTCGTTAAATTCCTAACCTTTTAACCGTTGTCGATTTAGTGCAAAGGCTTTTGTATCAATGGTTTGGGATGAGAAATGAAGAACACATTTTTTTTTCTTTCCTATGGAGCTCACGGCGGTGAGGTTTGGAAAGAGAAATTGTGTTTTGTTTTGTGTCAACAATTATGTACTTAAACAAATGAAATATCATACTTAACTTATCTCTCTTTCTCTCTCTCGGTTACACACATATAATGCAAGACAAAAATGGTATTGTGACTCACCAAAACTTATGTCACCTTCTTACACCATATTTACTACATTTACAAAAGGTTTTTGAAGAAAACAATTTGACTAGTCATGCAATACACAATTGCCGTCAACAATGAATAAATGAAGAAGAAAATCTGAATTTTCTTTTGTCTTATACATGATATATATACTATCTACACTTTGCCAAAAGCAAATACATCATCACACAATAAATGAACAAACTTTTCCCCTTATTCACTTACACCGCCGACCTCAACCAAAAATGGAGAAGAAAAATCAGATTTTTATTTGACTTTTGCATGTGTATAATATCTACACACTACCCCAAATAAATATAGTCATGTAATAGAGTTCCAAGTATTCTTCCTATCTCTATTCTAGTCAAAAATCACGGCTACTACCACTTAACTCAATCCCAACTTGATGGTTCATCTAATTTATTTGTTTTATGTGTACAAAATGTATCATGCTAAAGTATTATCAACGCCATATAGCCTAGACAACAAATTCATTCAATTTCTTCAATGAGAAGCTCACGGCACTTTTATTGTCAAAGTGCTAAATATTTTATTTTATTGCATTTAATAGCTATATGACATAATATATATCCTAGATGATAAATTATATCATAGAAAAATTTATTGGTATCATTTCATGTGAGAAAACCCTAATTTTCGAATTAGGGTTTTCGAAAATTTTAAACTTGTCCAATAATTAATCCTTAATGCTCTAGCATTATCTTAATGCTAAATAATATTCCAAATATATAAAATAATCATAGGAATTTAAATATCATAATTCCTTGATCGTTAGACTTGATTCTCAAGTCATCTCAAAACGTTAACGTTTGAAACGTCTCAAAACGTTAATTATCGACTCATCTCAAAATGGTCGTAATAAAGTTGTAATCATTTTATTAAATCATTCCAATAATAATGGAATTACATTCTAAGCTTAAAAACTTAGAAAATATCAGGAGCATTTAATCATCGATACGTAATCGTCGTAGAAATAATACTGTTGAAATACGTTACATATTCGTATTTCTCGATTCACATTTATTTGTGAATAAAAATATAGGAATTTATTATTCCAAAATAATCGAAATCATTATTCGATATTTTAATAATCAAATTATCGAGACGAAACCCTAATTTACGATTTTTATTATCGTAATTGGGCTTTTAATAAATCGGGGTATTACAGTGTGGAAGGAGGTGAAAGATTGGCTTAACCTCCGAAGGAGACTGTCCACGATCCAGAGTACAATAAAGTGGCTGCAACATGAGAAATGTGGATCAGCGGTGAATCAAAAAGCAAAAAGAATAGCCCTTATGGCCACCGTTAGCCATGTTTGGAAATTAAGGAACGCCCAGGTGTTTGATAGCAAGCTGTTTGATGCTAACCAAGTTACTATTAAAATAAAAAAGGATGTATACTCTGTACTTTACTCGTTTTTTCCTATCGAGTTGGTCACCTCCCGCCTCCCTTGTGGGTAGGGTCCATCTATCCCCACCCTCTGGAGTGTTTGGACTCCACCTTCCCACTCATGTACCTTGTTTTCTTATCATTAATTTTTGGCGTGTGTGGCGGTAACGAAGACCCAATCTTCGGTACGCAGTCGGGTGGGTCAGATGGCATGATGTGTGGTTATATGCATGTGTTACTATACATAATAGTATTCTTGGTATGTGGTATGCGAGATGTTCTCTTTTGTGATGGGCGCCCCTCCCTGGTGGGCTTTTATGCTTTATATCCTAGATGGGCTCCCCTTCTGGTGGGTTTTCTACTACGATCTATGATACTTTAAGATGGGCATCCTCCCTGGTGGGCTACATGCTTCTTACCTGTGCATTGATGTTCTCTTTTGTGAAAGGCACCCCTCCCTGTTGGGCTTTTATGCTTTATATCCTTGATGGGAGAACATAAATATGCTGATTGGTATTGTTGGTTTTGCCACTGCCCCCTCCCCCCTACGTGCTCTACCTGATGGGTACCCCCCCTAGTGGGCTTTTATGCTTTTTACTTGCCTTTGTTGATGGGCGCCACCCCTGGTGGGATCGATGTACTTGATATGTGGATGGGTTGACCCTCCGGACGTGATTTTTATACATGCACTGATTTAAGAGAAGATATAAACGCTACTAGAGGAATGCTTGATAAGCCGTTGCCCCTTCACCTCCCCCCTACGTGCTTTACCTGATGGGTGCCCCCCTGGCGGGTTTATTCGTTTTCTACTTGCTTTTGGTGTTATGGAGGGTTTGATCCTCTTGTCGTGTTTTTGATACATGTGTTGATTTATGAGATTATATAAATGCTGTTAGAAGAATGCTTGGTTCATTATCTAACTTGCCCCTCTCCCTCTCCACCCTCATCCCTTCATGGCTCTGGTATTTGTCATTGTTATGCTTATTTTCTCCATGCCATTAAATGGCTTTAGTTTTGCTGGTGGACTGAATGTCTTGCTACATGTCTATCTGCTCAACTATTTCCTGCTAGGTTTTTGGTTCCCTTTACTGCTTTATTACAAACTTCCCTCCCCTCGTGTCAGCTTGAGTGTTTGAAAGGAGGGTACTCTTTTTACTTATATGGTGTTTTTTCCCACTGGGTTTTCGCCAAACAAGGTTTTGACGAGGCCCGTCCATTCCGTGTAATGGGTTTGGTTGTGTTCGGTACGTTGGGATGTTATGATGATATGATTTCGATTAGGTGTTTTCTCTATCCTCCTATTTCGGCCGCCTGTTTGGCCTTGCTTTATTTGGATACCTCTTAGAGGAGGGTCCATTTCCCACCCCTGCTGCCTTGCAGCTGTTATCCCCCGTCGGGTATGCCTGAGTATTTGTATATGATATCTGTTTAGGTTGTATTTGATCGCGTTTCGTGCATGGTTTTGTGCGTTCCTCTTGTTGTTTTGATTACTATTACTTGTTGTTTCGTGTTTTCTCTCTCGTTTTTCTTTGTTTATGATCTCATGTTAGAAAACAAGGAAACAGTGTATTAATGTGTGCGAAACGGATTATTAAAGGCCCAAATCGAAGAAATGAAGAGCTTGACAAGGAAGAAGTTGCAGCGCGGAGGGGCAGCGACCGCTGTACCCTAGCGGTCGTTGGACCCCTGTTTTCGGAGAAGCTCCAGCGTGCAAGGGCAGCGCTCGCTACGCCCTAGCGCTCGCTGCCCTGTTTTTGGTCGACGAAACTCCAGCGCGCAAGGGCAGCGCTCGCTATGCCCTAGCACTCGCTGCCCTATCTTTGGTCGACGCATTCCAGCGCGCATGGACAGCGCTCGCTGACGCCTAGTGCTCGCTAACTAGACGGATTTTCTTTTATATATTTTAGGGTTTCGCTCAGACGCGGGGATTATTCATATTTTTCATTCACTAGGGTTTGACGAAAGTGTTTTCTTTGGGGAGCAAAAACAGTTTATTTTGATTTTCTTTAGAGTTTAGTCTTGTTATTTTGTTATTGGATGATTGCTACGCTTTTGATTGTCGACTTTGATTCTACTCCGGAAGATTATCAATTTCAGTTTTATCGTCTTTATTTATCGATCAGTGAGTTTTCGTTGTTCTTTAATTATCAATTTATTATTACTTGCTTTCCGTGATTTTATATGCTTTGGAATCCTTTCGAATTGATAATTTCCATGATACATGTTCTTCCAGTTTTAATATATCTTATTACGTTAGGGTTTAAACGTATTTAATTCATGATTGTTGTTTTAGGTCTAGTTCTTGTTCACATTTATTACTTTGCTTTCGCTATTTCCGTCTAGTTAAACGGTAGTTAAAGAGTGTCGTCAGCCCCAAACCGTGTTTAGAGTGTTTAGTTTTTCTTTCTGTTTTTGTGTGCGATGTCGATAGAGCCCTGTTTAGCCTTCCTTGTGAATACGACTTGGGTTAGCTTATTAATTTAAAATGACCTCGTTCTATTGCTAGCAACTTAGGTGATAATAAGTTGGAACAAATTTTGGTATGCCTGAGTATTTGTATATGATATCTATTCATTTATGAAATTTATTTATCCAAAAAAAAAAAAAAGATTTGGTCCAAAGCAGAACCATATTTGGTTTAATATCTTGAATCTTTGCTTTTTTAATAATTGCACGAAAATCCTTGTTTTTTCCACAACCCTTTTATTTGACTCCATTAATAACGATTTTCTCAATTCGTGCATTAAAAAATATTTAAACGTATATATTAAATCCAAATAAACATAGAAATATTCAAATAATATAAACAACAAAATACATACATCAATATGAGACCTTGGAAGGAAGTTGCGAATAGATTTGGTTTCTCATTTTTATTTAATTTTGCAATATATTTTTGTCTTATTCATGTGACCTTGGAAGGAAGTTACGAATAGAATCTGGCAGATTCAACATGTAAATTTATTTAATAAATATAAAAAGTCTCTTTATGATAATATTTAGACTAATAAATATTTAGACGACAAACGTGGGTGAGGGGTTGAATGCTCCTTCATTCGCCATAAAGCGCTTGATCGTCGTTAAATTGTGAAACAAAAGTGAAGGGAGTTTTCGGGTTGATACATTGATGTTCAATTCAATAGTTCGCATGTAAATAATATGTTAAAGGCTTATTGAACATTTAAGTGATGAGGATATAAAATATATATAAATTATTACCGGGTAGACGTAGAATAACATCGAATATTTATGGATTACCACATATATGATGCATAATTGGTGAGAATTCCATATAATTCGAAATAGTTATGCACGTAAAGAGTCAAATCTTATCTGGGGACAAGAGTCTTCTCGTTTGACAATTCTAGTTGAGGACATAGTATATATGTCAACATATTTATTTTTGTTGCGACAACTCTAGTAAAGCAAAGCTAGTAAAACAGATCTGGTAAAGAGATTTATCTTTGTGACTTGACGTTTTCATGTCATAACTCAGTAATATACATAGGTATTTCTTGTACGTATAATTCAGATTTAAGTAGATAAGCATAATTTTGATATTATTCAATGTCAAAATCAGTCTTATATGAATAAAGATTGGATTATAAGTGAATAATATCTATATTAAAATATAAATTATCCTTTAGGTATTATGTAAAGAAACATGAAAACAATTTTTTTATTATTGCAAAAATAATGTTGTATTTTCAATAGTACCATGCTTCAATTACATAGTTGGCTATAATTGGTTTGTTTTACACTAATTTTCATACAAATGAAGATTGTTTTGCTTTGTGAATGAAACTAAATAAACTTGAACTATTACGATGTATCAAAAAAATTTAGTTTATTTTTAACTTATGAAACAATATGTGGTTTATATACTAATAGTGTACCATGCCTCGTCTTGTAATAAAACATAAAGGTAATTACAATATGTGTTCCCAATTTTGACGAAATTTTGAAAAATGTAATTAGTTAATATATTAAAATGTCATAAACTCTGAAGATATTTTGAAAATGTCTCCAACTTTAGTTAATAAATTAAATGTCCATAACTTTGATGATATTTCAAAAAATATCTCGATTTCAGAGTTTCCGACGACAAAATGCTAAGTCATTTTAGCTATAAGTATAACCCACACGATAATCCAACAAACTGACGTAGCATTCCGCCGTTGGAAATTCAAATCGGGATATATTTCAAAATATCGTCAGAGTTGATGACATATAATGTATTAACTAAAGTTGAGGACATTTTTCAAAATCTCTTTAAAATTGGGGATATTTTTCAAAATCTCTTTAAAATTGGGGACATTTTAATTTATTAACTATAATTAAGGATATTTTTCACAATCTCATCAAAGTTGTGGACACAAACTACAATTATCCCAAAAATAAATTATAGTTAAAACGTACATGTAATTTAAGTGCACGAGGTTAATGACATTTAGCATTATTAATAATGTTTTAGAGTCTATCCACGCCGAGAAATCTCGACACCCTCCACCATTAGCTCAAGACATCACCTTCCTCGGGCGATATTTCTCGAACATGCCTATCGCCTCCCCGCCGAGCGATCTCGCCTCCTACCGAGAGCTCGCCCATCGCCCAACCCGCTGAGCGCCCGCCGCCCCCACCGCCGAGTCTCCCTCACGCCCGAACAAGCGAGATTCCACCGCCGAGAAATCTCGCCACCTCGACCCCATCCCAACCTCCTCGGCATTTCGCCGCCCACCCACCAACAACAATGCCCATCCCCACACCCCTTTCGACTCAACCACCGAGAACACTCGTCATCCTCGATGCGGCGATCCGACCATTATATACTCCTCGACCGAGCAACCTCGGTCACCCACCCAAACCCGTGCTTCATCACCTGTCGAGACCAATCGGCAGGCTCCTTTCTCCTCCGAGGAATCTCTTCCTGCTACTCTCGAGATTGCGTAGACGCCCACCCATTCCCTCGTTAAAAATCGAAGATACCAACGAGGTTCCACAAAACATGGAACCTATTATGCCTAGGTTTGACAACAAGAGTGGGACTAATCCAAAGATCATCCTCGATTGAAGCAACCCAATTCATAACACCGTGGTCGGAATCTACGGTACACTCTACATGCCTTCAAGTTCTTTTGATGATTATATCAAACTAACCTTGCAAAGTTATTCAAAGAACAAAGACATAGGAATTCCCGCCGCATCACAAGAAGCAAATCCAACACCACTCGTCAAAATTCCCCTGTCAAGAATACAAGGAGTCCAGTTGGTCGCAAAACGCTGAGACGATGATTTTACAACTCGAATGTCGAGGCCTCCGTAGGTTTCAAAAGCGCCCGCAATCGCACCACGCTTTCCATCACAAGCTTGACGCCATTGCTTCGATTGAGACAAAGCTTACTCACCGAAGCTCAAGAATTTCATGGCTAAGCATTTTGTCCAAAGGGAGTGTGCACAACTTTGAGGAGGTTCCGGGAAGGATTTTAATAACTGAACCCAAAGAGGTTAAGAGTCGAGGTCATCACCGTGAGAAATGATGATCCATTCCAATTTCACTTGCTTAATTACAAATTCTACCTTTGGATGTTCGATTGTTTATGGTTTATGGCAGGTCACGATAGACGTGATCTGGGATTCCATGATCGCCAACATCGACCCTTCAAACCTTCTATCGCCTCGGGAGACTTCAACCGTATCCTCGACCCGGATGAGAGGATTGAGGACGAGTTCCTTTAGAGCGAGAGTACAAGGACTTCGCTGACACTTGTGCTCGTGGGACTCGAGATTCCCTCGACGGGATGCCACTTTACGTGGACCGATACGGTGAAGTATTCTAAGATCGATAGGTTTTGATTAATAATGCTTGGTTAGATGCTAACCTTTTGCAGACAAACTTTCGCCTAGAGGCACTGTGGTCGGATCACTGGCCGGCACTCATCACTCTCTTTGAGATGTGATTAGGTACCACCGCTCCTTCAAGTTCTTCAACATGTGGATGAAGCACCCGACTTCAAACGCCGCTTGAAGAAAATTGAGTGAACAAGGAATGGTCGACCTCAATGGATTTTGGCGTAAAAGTTGAAGAGGATGCAACATATTTTCAAGGAGTTCAACTCAAGGAGTTCACCACCGACAGAGAGGATTTAGTATCTCAAGAGTCGTTGAACCATGTGCAACTAGTTTTGATAGTGACCCCTTAAATGGGGATCTGTTGAACAGAACTTGGTCTTCGTAAGAAGACTAAGTTCTTGGAGGAGGTTGAACGTAGTTTCTTCAAGCAAAGAACGAAGAATGTACACGCCAATCTGTCTCGACAGATGCACTAAGTATTTTCACTCTATGGTGAAAAGAAATCACACCGTAACACTATTTCCTTCTTGTGCGTGGATTCGAGGAACCAACTTATGACATGGAGGAAATCAATTGTGCTTTGAAACCTTCTATACCGAGTTATTCTGCAAAGGTTCCGACGAGTGGATTTGATCCTTCTGCTGAGGGACGGACCTCGGCTTGATGCTGATGATCGGAGGGATATGGTTACGGAGGTATCACAGATGGAGATTAAGAATGCTATGTTCGACATTGCAAGTGATAAAGCACCGGGCCCGGATGGCTACCCTTCAGCTTTCTTCAAGGAGAATTGGGATATCGTTGGGAACGATGTGATCTTGGCGGTACGAGAGTTCTTTGCGAAGGGGGTGTTGTTGAAGGAGCTTAACCACTCGGTGGTCACCCTTATCCATAAGAAGCATCACAATCCTACCGTGGTGACTTCGCACCCATTTCTGCACCAATGTCATCTACAAGACCATCACGAAGATCCCGACCGGAGAATGGCGCTTTGATGAACAAGATCATTAACCCGGCACACCGGGTTCGTGAGAGACGGAACATCTCGCATAACATCTTTTCGCTCGGAGTTACTTAGAGGTTATGAGAAAGCGGATCACCCGAGATATATGTTGAAGATTGATCTTCGTAGGCTTACGATTCCATCTCGGGATTTCCTCGAGCCGCTTTGGACGGGCTTGGTTTCCACCGTGTTTCAGATATCGATCATGACGCAAGGCCACCGGCAACGCACACTTTAGCTATCAATGGAGGGACGTGTAATACCCCGCCTTTTTAAGCTTCGCTTTGCATGGCACGCTTTCGAGAAAAGGTCAAAGGTCGACTTTTGTTTCGTGATGCGACCGTCACGAAACCTCGAGCGTTGTGAAGAGTGTCTTATGACTAATTCATAGACACTAAGTATGCGTGTTTTCGACCACCCATGAAGGTTCGCACCGGAAGTTATCGAAAACCGACTTTTCATCGATCTTTAAAAGCATATCTTGTTTATAGTCATTGTGTCCGGTATTTTATTTCGTGTCCATGGGTACCAAGTTTGCTAAATTTGGAGTCCGCTTGTAAAAGTTGCGTCGGTTTTGCATTTTCAAAAAGGTCAGCTGCAAGAAGACTGCAGCCCCTCGCTTTTTCCTATAAATAGGAGGCTAGGGCCTTCATTTTAAACGCTCATTTCCTTCGCCTCCGTGTTTACTGAAGAGCCGAGCAGCTCCTGTGCACGCCAAAGTCACGGAGGAGTGGGGATCGAGCCGGGTGGCTCGGCGGCGGCGCTATTCTACCGCTACCGAGCCACCACCGCCGACCAACCACCCCCGCAGCCCGCTTTTCTATTTTGTCCTTTTCTTGTTTTGATTCCGCCTTTAGTAGATCGATAGCATAGAACTCGGGAATCTAAAGGGACGAGACGGATAACACGGAGGTCGGCAATTTGGCCGGCCACACCACCGCCGAATCGCCGCCATGGCCGTGGCTGTTGGTCGCCGCTTGCGGCCGACGGACCACCTTTCGCCACGGGTCCTTTAGGTTTTGAGTTCCGGCTATGCATTCTACTAAAGTACCGATTCCGCTTTTCGCTTTTTCGCTTCGCATGCTCGGGATGTTTTCCGCTGCTTGAGTTTTCTAAAGAAAGTACATGCATGGGTTATCCATTTTCAACGCCGCTTGTCATTCCATGTTCGCTCGTTATGCATATTGCTTATGTTTCCATTTTCATACATCGATTTTGGATGGTTTATCCTAGATCCGAGGATAGCATCGATTTTCAAGCTTCTTCACCGCTAAGATTTGAGTCAACTTGCATACATGCATATTTTAAAGTACCATTATAGGTCTTGATGCCCGAATATATTTCCTTCTCAGATCGAGTTGATTTGAAAACCCGAGAGTGCCAAACGTGGGTTCGAAAGTCGAAAACCCTAATTTTGCTACGATCGTCGTTGATCACGTTGTTGCTTTTCTTTGTGGAAGTGACCCCAAAAGTTGTTCCGTCTTGTTACTGTGTACCTACCAAGCGATCGGTGAAGTCATCGATCCGTAGATATCTCCGATCGACGTTTCGTCTGCTCAGTTGGGTTATATATGCTTATTTCGAGTTATTTACTCGATATTTCAAAATAAAACATGTACGCCGTAAAATTTTTTGTGAAATTATTATCGCTCTCCGATCCAAGATATGGTTCTATCATGGTTGTGCACGGATCTCTATTCGCGGGTTGATCACCATCTCGAGTATTGATCATAAGGGATAGACCCCGAACACGTGGTTATGGTTCGAAAGGATAGACCCCTAAGTCCACACGGAAATGGTAATGAGGTGGTTATGGTTCAAGGGATTCACCCCTCAAGTCCACACCGAGTTAGCCACCGGATACGCTCCGCGCAATGACCGGATATGTTCCGTCAATGAATGTCATGTGACGGGCTGGCGGGATACGCCCGAGCCGTGGTTCATGGTTCTATGACGAGAGTAACAGAATAACGGATCGTATCGAAAATGAAAATCTATTTTGCTTACTTAGAAGTGGATTTACGCTTTAAAACCTTCTAAGGTAAGTGCTCTAAACACGGATCATGATTCTTTCGATTTATGATAAAACCCCACCGAGTGCGCTAGTACTCACCCCAAACTCTTTTCAAATCTTTCACGTATGGAGTGAGAGGGCGGACGGGCGACGCCGAGGTGGAGCCGCGGGTTCTTCATGCTATGCTTCCGCGATGTCAGGTTATATACGCACTCGATATTGATGTATTCTTGTCCCTTATTTGCTTTCTGATTGGGAACAAGATTTGTTATGTTATTCTCCCTGTGAGTCTCGATATGAGCATGCTATGTGGTTGACCGTCTAGTTGACAGGATGTAATGCTATTTTGCTTTCTTGCATTACTTATAATAAACCAAGATCATGTTTTCTGAGGTTATGATATCGATATTATTCTGTTGGTGGATTGTTTGTGCACCCCTCCCCTTCAGGATATGTCCTAGTTATAGAGGATGACGCCGATTTCATGGTCACATCTTCATCGTATGTTATATGTATTCCTCTTCCTTCTTAACCCCACCCTAATCACACCCCAAGATCCGCGTTTTCCTGAATTGGGCGTGATACTTGTATCGAGCAATGGTTCTCGACTTTGATCTCTAGCTTTGTTGTTTGATATCAAAGCAGCTCGCTTGCTTTATATCATGTGCGTTTTGAAATTGAGTGTTTAGAACTTGTTCTTCTAAACTGCTCATCGTGCATGCCTACCCTCACCACCGTCATCCGCCTCCTTAAAAGGGATGATGTATGTGTTTATTTGTCGATGCTTTATGTGGTTACGTGATGCTTGATGTGATCTTGGTTTCATGTGTTTTGGCCTGGTAAGAGTTTACGTGATGTAAACGAGATGTGGATGGATGGTGATGTGAATGTGGAAGTGATTGTTGATGAGACGGAAAGGCCGGTGTGGCTGTGATGTGAAAATCGTTTATATGATATGATGTGATTGATGTGATCACGTATGGTTGATTTAAGTCTATGTGTTTACATAGCAATGTATTGTATTGAAAATCTTGTTTATTTTGATAAACGAGTGCTTGTAAGTGAATCCTCGATTTGCTTACGTGATTATTATGATAAATATCGATATTGATATCGATATGTGTTGAAATGAATACGTGTTTGAAACATGATTACCCGTATGATCGCGTAAAAAGGAAACGTGAATATTTGTTGTTATGTTGATAAACCAACATGTAGGTTTATGGATATTCAGCGCCCGATAACGTTGGTTAAGATCCCACGTGATGGACGAAAGCGCATCCAGAATTCGTGGAATGTACCAGAATGTCCATGAGCCGTTAGAGTATTTCTCGGAAGATTTGTTGGATTTTGGAGAAAGATCCAGACAAGGGGAAAGTATCGTAGTATGAGGCTTACTATCGGTCGACAGAGAGGCTACCGAAGCGGTTGGCAACCATGGGCGAAAGCAAGGATACGTGATGTTCGGGACGGATCCTATCACCGCACACCTTATCTTGATTTCACCGAGTTCGCGCCGAGTACGGAGACAATGGACCGATCATCGAGGTATACCATCCGAGGAGGATGTGGTTGCGAAAACCTCGAGGACCGATCCGATCGATGATAGGGATGATGTTCCCAAGAGCCGTTGGGAGAACAACCATCGCCGACGATCGCCGCCTCGTGATACAACAATACTAAACCTCCATCGACGATCCTCACTTTCGCACGGACCAGAACGACTTTGAGGCGGAACTTCCGTGACGAGAGATATTGTCCGTCCGACAAATGGCAACAAGAAGCTCCGAATCGAATCTTCATGCCACCAAATCAGACGTTGGCATCCGTGGAGGGAGACTCGGCGGCGGATAAGACCCGGATGAGAATGAGGAGGATAGTGAGGACTCGTGAGGACCCGTGATCCAGATAGCCGATGACCACGAGGACGGGCATGTTGAGGAAGGGCAAGCGCCGAGACAGGACTCAGTACGCCTTTTCACCGATACTCGTGATCGTGGCACGCTGACGGGATCATACCCACGAGGCTTGCTTCCATGCAGATCGCTCAAGCGGCACCAATTCAAGCCCCGATAGGAAGGGAAAGAGAGGATGAGAGAGAGAATGGAACCGCCGACGAAAGGGAATAGTGGATGGATATGGAGGACAAAGATCTAGGTAGTCGGTGTATACGATGACAACCGCAGAAGTCTGCTGAAGCATGGATGAGCGGCATCTTTTGACAAAGGACCGAGTCGATTCTTTTGCTCATATCCGACCTTTTGATCGATATACCTTGATCTTGTATTTTGACATCCTTCATGGACACCAATATTATCGATACTAACGCCGCCTATGACAGGATGTTTATGTTTGATGCTTATATGTGATATGAGCTATGCCATGAAGATATATGATCTATGTGATGTGTAATGATGATGTTATGTGAAATGCATAACGATGATATGTTGACAGATTGCATGATTATATGTGATCGCGTGATATGTGGTATATGTGATGATACGTGATATGGGCGATGATATACGCATGCGACGATACCCTGCTATCTATGCGAAAGCGCTTAATGTTTCAAACGCCGGTACGTAATGCCGAGAACAAGGAATCGAGGAACAATAACGTGGAAGAAGCCTCAGAACCACCTTTGGTTCAACGGCATGCGATCAAGAGTTTTCGCAGCGTAATCCCCTACGTTCGACGGCCTCAACAACCGATCGACGCCGAGAACCGGATACGATCCACCGAAAGGATCTTCAATACATCGGGCGCAAGAAGCGTAAAAGCTGAATTGCGCGATCTTTCGCCTAACCGATGAGGCTGATTTCGGTGGGAATCGTGAGAAGGACTCTAACACCGTGACAAAGGGCAAGGTATACGTGGAAGATTTCGAGGAAGAACTCATGGAAAGTACGCGTCCGGCGCTTGTGCAGAGAAGGCAAAACGAGTTCGGAATCTTCGCCGGGGAGGGACGGTCACCGAGCACGATCGCCGCTCAATCGCTCCACGTTATGCCACGCACTGGTCGGCACCGAGGTCGCCAGGCGCATGTGTTCGAGAGAGGACTCACCGAGATCGAATTTCGCCGTCACCGTGAGATCCGACATATGCGCAGCCCTTGAACCGGCATTAAACATTGAGTCAATGTTGCCCAGAGAGAACGATGCCACCGGACAGCCACCGACGGGAAGGGTAAGAGGAAATGGAAGATCGAGGAAAGGCAATCAGTGTTCCAAGGAACCAGAGCGGTCCAAAGGATTCCAAGGAATCAAGGCATTCAAGAGAGAGAGCAACCTTGGGGAAGGAATTTCCAACCCATGCGTGGGAGTGAAAACTTGGTGCCGTAAATGCCAAAGGAAGCATTTCGGCGAGTGCAGCAAGGTAGCACCGAGTGCTATCGCTGTAAGTAAGTCCGACATTACGCCGAGATTGTCCGCTAGGAGGGCTAGCAGCAGCCCGCCAAGAAGGCAAAGATCCAGCTCCAGAGGTAGAATCATGCTCCGCCGAGGACAAACCACGGAGCGGAGGTCACCCTAGGCCAAAGAAACCAAAGGCCACCGCAGCAAGCAAGCGGTGTACGCTTGAATCGCCAGCAGCTCAAGCTCCCTAAATCTTGCAGTATAATCCATATGAGCGATGTACCGCCGCTTTGTTTGATACAGAGCCTCACATTCTTTCGCTTCGAGAATCGCAGTGAGAGGTTGGGTTTGGTACCCAAGAAATCACAGAGTACCCTAGAAATTAGCATCCCGTCGTGAAGCTAAAGGCAAAAGAGATTTGCCGTAACCGTGAGGTAGAAATCAGGAGCGTAGGTCTTTGTCAATTTGCATGTCATCGGAATGGAAGATTTCATGTCATCTTCGCATGGATTGGTTGAAAGCACATGGAAACTATACGTTGTCTCGAGAGAAGTTGCTTTTCGGACACCGGCTAGAGTGGAAGTTTGTTTCCACGGCATAAGGATGGGTGTTTGCGTTAATGATCTCAAGATCAAGGCGTGAGGATGATCAAGAGGAAGTCACAAACTTTCTAAGTTTGACAGGCACGGCGAAGAGCGCAACAGCAAAGAGGAGCCATGCAGTGTGAATATCCGAACGTGTTTCCGATGACTTACCGTGTTTACCACCGACAGACAAGTGGAATTCACTATTGATCCGGAACCGTGAGCAACGCCAGATCAAAGGCACCATACGAATGGCACCTAAGGAATTGCAAGAACCGAAAGCGCAGCTTGCGGAGCCGCTGATCTAGGTTTTATCCGACCCAGCGTGTCGCCGTGGGAGCGCCAGCCTGCTCGTCAAGAAAGGACGGGTCAATGCGGATGTGCATCGACTACGAGAGTCGAATAAGTCGACGATCAAGAATGATATCTCTTCCAAGGATCGACGATCTTTTGACCAGCTCGCGGAGCGAGTGTCTTCTAAGATCGATTTGAGGTCGCTACCATCACCAAGATCGTGAAGGAGGACGCTATAAGCATCGCGCAGACGAGGTATGGGCACTACGAGTTCATCGTGATGTCGCTTGTTAGACCAATGCGCCAAAGCTTTTCATGGATCCGATGAATCGAAGTTTCCATCGATTCGGATAGTTTCGCTCGGTTTTATCGATGATATTCTCATCTATTCCAAGAATGCGAGTTGCATAGAGAACACCTCCGCACTGCTCGAAACGTTACGAGCGAGAGGTTGTATGCCAAGTATAGTAAGCGCGAGTTTTGGCTCAAAGAAGTGATGTTCCTCGACATATCGTGTTCGCGCAGGAATCAAAGTCGACCCAGTGAAGGTCAGCAGCAGTAACCGAAGGTTCCGACTAATGCCAATGAGGTTCAAGCTTTCAGGCTCGCGGTGATATTATAGACGCTTTCATCAAGGGTTTTCGTTGGCAAGGCCGACGACGCAATGTACCGTGAAAGAGATCAAGTTTTCATGGTCCAAGCTTGTGAAGCAAGTTTTCGTGAGTTAAAGAAGAAGCTAACAACCGCCCAAAGGTTAGCCGCCGGGCGGAACGATGGGTTTGTGGTTCACACCGATGCATCCAAACTTAGTTCGGGTTGCGCTCTCATGCGTAACGGAAGGTTATAGCTACGCTGCCTCGCCGCTTGAAACCGCACGAGTTGAACTACCCAACTCACGATCCGGAATTAGCGGCAATGCTCATGCATCAAGATTTGGAGGCACTATCTCTATGGAGTTAAGTGTGAGATCTTCACGATCACAAGAGCCTCAAGTATTTCTTTGAACAAAAAGAATGGAATACGAGG
Source organism: Salvia rosmarinus (assembly GCA_036937905.1). NCBI lineage: Eukaryota > Viridiplantae > Streptophyta > Magnoliopsida > Lamiales > Lamiaceae > Salvia > Salvia rosmarinus. The sequence continues at coordinate 77,827,194 of CM072813.1, read as the reverse complement.
CAAAGGAGATGGCTAGAGTTGGTGAAGGATTATGATTGCTCCATCGCTACCACCCGGAAAGCCAATGTCGAAAGGTATGCTCTTAGTCGCAAGTCGAGAGCAAGTTGGGATATCTTCTTACGCAAGAGAAAGAGCTTATTCGAGATTTCGAGAAGCTCGCCTGAAAGTGATTCACCACGCCGGAATCGCAAGTAAGGATTCGCCGCAGCTTTGACAAACGAACCGCACTGAGAGAAGCCATCATGAGCGCAGCAATATGAGACGAATTCCGGAGAAGATGCGCTTGAAAGCAAGGCTAGAAGATAGTGCGGTTTTACGTGTATAAAGGACAACGCGCTACTATTCCAATGAAGGTTATGTGTGCCACTCAATAGGGAATTGAGAGATAAAATCATGAGTGAAGCTCATAAGGCACCATATACAAACCATCCGTGAAGCACCAAATGTACAGAGACCTTAAGAGGAACTTTTGGTGGGAAGGGATGAAAAGGATGTAGCCGCTAGGAATCGATGTTCGCTTGTCGCCAAGTGAAAGTCAGACACCAACGTCCGTCAGATTGTTGCAACCGCCACCAATCCCGCAGTGGAAACGGGATCATATCGGTATGGATTTTGTGGTGAGTTTTCCAAGGTCACGAGAGAAACACCGCTATATGGGTTGTCGTCGATAGACCGACGAAGTCACTCATTTCTTACCGATTCGGACGACGACGGGTTAGATAAGCTTGCTCGCCTTTACGCCGAGAAATCGACGATTACATGGTGCGCGGTATTGATTGTCCGATCGCGACCCCTGTGTTCACGCCAAGGTTTTGGAGGAGTCTGCAGAAGCCATGGGGACCAAGTCAATCTTAGTACAAAGATTCCATCCTCAAACCGGACGGTCACCTGGAAAGGACGATCTGGTTTTGGAAGACATGTCGCGGCAAGCAAACAGAAATGATAGAGGAGGAAATCGGGAAGAGATACTACCTTTGGTGGAGTTTGCCTATAACAATGCTATCGTGCCACCATAGGAATAGCCCCTATGAAGCGCCATAACGGAAGGAAGGTCGATCGCCACTTTATCGGGACGGCATGGCGAGAGGAAGATGTTAGACCGAGATGGTTCAGCAGACGGTCGAGGTTATCGATCGATCAAGCGAAGGATCACAAGCTCAGACGCGTAAGTCCTATGCGACAAGCGTCAGACGGATCTTCACCATGATCGGAGATCGCTTTCCTTAAGGTTTCCCGACGAGAGGAGTCGCTCGCTTTGGGAAACGAGGTGTTACCACCGAGGTTCGCTGACCTTCAAGTTCTTGAGAGAATAGGCCCGCTGCCTATAGGTTAGCTTTGCCGCCAAAGATCGGAGATGTTCATGACGTGTTTCACGCTTCTCACCGAGAAAGTACGTGTTCGACCCAAAACACGTGATCAAGCACGCACTCGTGGTTCTCGCCAGATCCGAGTTACGAGGAGGCGCCGGCTATCTTGGAACGAGAAGTCAAGGAATTGAGGAACAAGCGATTCCGTTGGTGAAGGTGTTGTGAATCACCACCGAGATGGCGGAAGTTGCCGGAGTTGGAAGACAAGTTCAGGCCCGCACTCGAGTTGTTTTCTCCACGTGTTTGAAATTTCGGGACGAAATTTTCTAAGGATGGAGGGATGTAATACCCCGCTTTTAAGCTTCGCTTTGCATGGCACGCTTTTTCGAGAAAAGGTCAAAGGTCGACTTTTGTTTCGGTGATGCGACCGCCACGAAACCCTCGTGCGCTAGAAGAGTGTCTTATGACTAATTCATGTACACTAAGTATGCAGTGTTTTCGACCACCCATGAAGGTTTGGCACCGGAAGTTATCAAAACCGGACTTTTCATTGGTCTTTAAAAGCATATCTTGTTTATAGTCATTGTGTCCGTATTTTATTTCGTGTCCATGGGCCGCTTTGCTAAATTTGGAGTCCGCTTGCAAAGTTATACGCCGATTTTATGTTGAAAAGGGTCATTATAAGAAGCAATGCTACACCGCTTCCTATAAATAGGAGGCTAGGGCCTTCATTTTCAACGCTCATTTCTTCGCTCTCGTGTTTACTGAAGAGCCGAGCAGCCTGTGCACGCTAAGCTCACCGGAGGAGTGGGATCGAGCCGGGAGGCTCAATGGCGGGCGCCATCATACCGCCGAGCCACCACCGCCGACCAACCACCCCCGCAGCCCATTTTTCTATTTTGTCATTTTCTTGTTTTGATTCGCCTTTAGTAGTTCGTAGATAGCATAGAACCGGGAATCTAAAGGACGGACGGATAGCTTGAGGTCACTAATTTGCCGCGCACCACCGCCGAATCGCCGCCCATGGCCGCGTGGCTGTTGGTCGCTTTGCGGCCGACGACCACCTTTGCCACGTCCTTTAGGTTTTGAGTTCCGGCTATGATTCTACTAAAGTACCGATTCCGCTTTTTCCGCTTTTTCATGTCCGGATGTTTTCCATCGCTCGAGTTTTCTAAAGGAAGATATGCCCTGGTTATCCATTTTCAACGCCGCTTGTCATTCCATGTTCGCCGTTATGCATATTGCTTATGTTAACATTTTCATGCATCGATTTTGGATGGTTTATCCTAGATCCGGCGATAGCATCGATTTTCAAGCTTCTTCACGCTAAGATTTGAGTCAACTTGCATGCATGCATATTTCAAAGACCCTATTATAGGTCTCGATGCCTCGAATATATTTCCTTCGCATCGAAAGTTGATTTGAAAACCGGAGAGTGCCAAACGTGGGTTGTAAAGTCGAAACCCTAATTTTGCTACGATCGCCGTTTGATCACGTTGTTGCTTTGCTTTGTGGGAAGTGACCCCAAAAGTTGTTCCGCCTGTTACCGTGCACCTACCAGGCGATCGCGGTCATCGGATCCGTAGATATCTCCCGATCGACGTTTTAATCTGCTCGTGTTGGGTTATATATGCTTATTTCGAGTTATTTACTCGATATTTCAAAATAAAACATGTACGCCAGAAATGTTTTTGTGAAATTATTATCGCTCTCCGATCCAAGATATGGTTCTATCATGGTTGTGCACGGATCTCTATTCGCGGTTGATCACCATCTCGAGTATTGATCATAGTGACAGACCCCAACACGTGGTTATGGTTCCGCGGATAGACCCTAAGTCCACACGGAAATGGTAATGAGGTGGTTATGGTTCGACGGGATTCACCTCAAGTCCACACCGAAGTTACCACCGATACGCTCGCGCGGGCCGACACGGATATGTTCCGGTCGAATGAATGTCATGTGACGGGTCATGGATACGCCCGAGCCGTGGTTCATGGTTCATGATGGAGTAACAAGAATAACGGATCGTGTATCGAAAATGAAAATCTATTTTGCTTACTTAGAAGGATTTACGCTTTAAAACCTTCTAAGGTAAGTGCTCAAACACGGCATCATGATTCTTTCGATTTATGATCAAACCCCACCGAGCGCTAGTACTCACCCCAAACTCTTTTCAAATCTTTCACGTATTTTAGGGTCGGACGGACATCACCGGGCGGGGAGTCGCGGGTTCTTCATGCTATGCTTCCGCGATGTCAGGTTATATACGCATTCGATATTGATGTATTCTTGTCCCTTATTTGCTTTCTCGATTGGGAACAAGATTTGTTATGTTATTCTCACGAGTCTCGATATGAGCATGCTATGGGTTGACCGTCCTAGTTGATGTGATGTAATGCTATTTTGCTTTCTCGCATTACTTATAATAAACCAAGATCATGTTTTCGAGGTTATGATATCGATATTATTCTCGTTGGTGGATTGTTTGTGCACCCTCCCTTCGTGATATGTCCTAGTTATAGAGGAGATCGCCTCGATTTCATGGTCACATCTTCTTATCGTATGTTATATGTATTCTTCTTCCCCGCTTTCTAACCCCACCCCTAATCACACTCCGCATCCGTGCCTTCCTCGAATTGGGCGTGATAGCTATATCGAGCAATGGTTCTTGACTTTGATCTCTAGCTTTGTTGTTTGATATCAAAGCAGTTCGTTAGTCTAAATTCAGAAATTAAAGCACAGTTGCTAAATTTTTGTGAAAATATTTACAAGTTTTCTGGAGATCATATGAATGGATAGATATAGGGATGACAATCCAACCTAAATTCATGATTTGACTTGAATAGACTGATAAAATTGGGCTAGATCAAAACATTTAGGAAAAATATACGTAAATGTCCTAGCATCTGATTTTATTTTATTTTTCAAAAATGTCCTAACTGATAACCATAACATTTTGGTGCCCAGTTTTTATTAAAAGTAACAAAATGTTCCAAGTTGAATTCAGGTTTGTAAAAGATGATCAAATGTGCATTTAGGGTAAAGAATATGTTAATTGATTTGTGGTTTGTGAATTTGGGGTTAGGAATCCTTGTACTTTCCATTGTGACATGTCAACTTTTAGAGCTCGAAAACCACGGCCGAGGCCGTTGCCACCGAACTTTCTAGGAACTTGCCTAGAGTGTCCATTTCCCGACATCCTCGTAGAACACCAACACGGTGTTGGAAAACAAGGAGCCCACGTTGAGTGCGAAGTAGAAGTAGCAGAAGAAAGCGGATTTGTCGTCGGTTTGTTTGGCGTCTGATCCCTCGAACTGATCTGCTCCGAAGGTGGCTAATGTCGGCTGGTGGCCGCCGTAACCAAAAGCAACCAAGTATATAGCCAGGTAGAACAAGGCTGTCCCGTGTGATGCATTTGGGTCACACCCTAGCTTCCCATCTCCACAACCTTTAGGGCTCAGCAAGAAAAGCCATGATGTGATGGATAGTAGAATTAGGCCCTGCGAATATAATATTGTTACAATATCATTGATTCCCTGCGAATATAATAATGTTGTAGAATCATGAAATGGTGATAATTTAGATTGATAAAAATGATATAGATTACCAGAACAAGTACGACTTGAAATAGGGCGCAAGTGATATAACGCCCCCAGTAGGAGTCGCTGAGGAATGCTCCGACGAGGGAGCACAAGTAAACAGTTCCAGTCCATATGCTGACGTTGTTGGCTGCAGTCGCATTGCTTTGCTCCATAACACGAGTTAAGAACAAAACTAAGTTCACACCTACGCCAAAGAAAGATAGCGTCGCGAGTGCTTGATTCGCTGCAATGAAAAGAATATATACAAGAGTCAATGGTGATAAACAGCCACTTAATTAGAAAAACATATGAGATGACGATCATACTTATTCAATTAATTTTCACACACCTAACAACAGAAATGCGGATTTCCAGCTTCTGCTCATGCCCTTATTCTTTTTTATTCTGCGTTTGGCACTTCTGCTCACGTCTTCATTATTTTCAGGTTCTACTTCTAGAATATTTTCGACTTCAGAGCCCTGAAATGTGAGAAATATACGATTTTTTTTACGATATTCCAAAAACAAATTAATGCTACACTGATTTCATAGATTATAAGTGGGAGCTAGCAAGTCTCTAGCATTAATATACTAACCTGCGGTTGAGTCTCCATCAGCACTATGAGGGGGAGTATTGGGTTGAGTCAAAGCTTTTCTCTGCGAATATATTACAATAAAAGCATCACAAACTGGTTTAAAAACCATTAGGCGCAAACACATACACATGTGTCAAAACCAAAATCACATAATAGACGATTTTACCAAATCCAAGATTTCAAATACTAATTAAATATATTAAAATAACACAATCATTTAATAAATTGCTAGCTACATGGCATGGCATGGCATTTGATACAACTATTTGAAAATGAGATGTTTATTGGCAATCACTTATCAATATACTCTCTCCATCCCTTAATAATTAAGTGTCTTAATTTAAGGGATGGTGGGAGTGTATGTAGCTTTCTTCTTGTATGTGTATTATGATGTGATATCATGACACTTATTTAAGGGATGGTGGGAGTGTAGCTTTCTCTAACATTAGCATTGGATGCCCCGTTAACGTTCGACACGTGCGTCATTTAATCGTCACCTCATATGTGTCGCATAATGTACGAGAATAGTGAGAATGAAAGATTTTCACAAGTAACTGATAGTTCACTGTGCTACATTAATGTGAACTAATGGCTAAAGAAAAAGGACAATCATGTAGAAGAAATTCATATGATTGAAATGACATATATATGGCTTAACTTTTTTGTGAAATACAATGAATTGAATATGATAATGCAGGTCGTGATCATGAGTCCATTGGCGATACAGAAGCTCAGTGGTGTAAAAAAAGGTTGTAAAAGAAGACACATATTTTCGAAGACATACACACGACTGTTTATATATAATTAAAATATCACCTTTTCCTGAACTTGACGAGAGAAAGAACGAGGAGCTCTGGAATGCCAGATTCCGGCGATGCTGAAGATTGTTTGTCAGCCAACAAAAAGTTTGGCGGGAAAATCACTCGACTCGCCTCGAAGAATTCAATGCCGGTGAAACCTATTGTCATTTATGGTGAAACGAGAAAAAAAATGAAAAAGATAGATATGTTTGTATGTTATACGGATTTATTTTCTTGTTTTACTGAGACAAGTGAAGGAAGCAGAATTCCTTTGTTTCCAAAACCATATGAGAATTTGCCAGCAGAAAACAATATGAGCAATTCATGGTAAGGAGGAATTCAAGAGAATGTGCATATAAATAGCAACAACAGATATGTTAGTTAAAAGGTTGAGGTACTTTTAGGTCATTTAAAAATGTAACAGTTCCTAATTACACTCCGACAGTTGCTCTACACCTTTAAAAATCGCAGTTTGACTAGTTCAAATTTCAAGTTAAGCATTATACATATAATGATATAATTTCTTAGGTTTTTTTGGATCTCTCGTATTTACAAATCTTCTTTTGATCTTTATGGGATATATCCAAGAATATATGTATATATACCTCACTACTTTAGGAATAAGTTTATTGATGATCAAACCATATTAATCATACATACCCGCATTCGTCATCTTTATCTAATTCTTTATTATATCAATATTTCTTATTTGAAATGAATACAATAAATGGACTTAGGTAATTACATTTCAAATAGAATTTGACATGTTTCTTGTCTTCTTCTTTTGTTTTTTTGTTTTTGAAAGAAAAAGTGGAACTTAGACCTGTTGATAATTTAACATAATGGGCAATAAGCAGAAGTTAAAAGTCAAGATAAGGGCTGGCCCATATTAAACTGTTTCAGCGACGACTTATCAAATCAAAGTTTGTAATAGCTCTTTTAACTACTAGTGTAGGCAAGTCCGATATGTCTCCACTTTGAATGTAGGGAAGAGCTCTATTCCGAATTTCTGTATTAAATTATTGTATTAAATTACCAAAAAAAGAGCTCTATTCCGAATTTACGAAGAGGTGGTTTTGGGTCCATCCCTTTTTAAAAAATTTATTTAAATTAGATAAATTAGTTATTATTTAATAAGGAATTAATAAATTCAATTGTGGATTAATGAATTCTATTTCAAATAAAAAACCCTAATTAAAAATTAATAAATAATCTAATTTAATTAAATTGGATGCATTGTGCTTATGGATCCACAAGAATCTTTTGTTCACAAAGTCTCAATTCGATAATTCAAAATTTTTTGAAATAAAAAAGACAGTCTCATGTCAGGTCGTCCTTACATGACGATACATGGAAATCATACTTTAATTGAAAGTTCGTATGTGGACCACGTCCTAATTGAGATTTAGAGTTTAGTCTTCACGCATCCTTATATGAGTACATCATCATATGACACCATCTCAATAAAAAGTTAAAAATTAGCCAATATTATTTTTAAGTTAGCATGAATCTCATCAACATATCGTAAAAATCTGACGGTCCCAATTGGTCCCTATTCCGTAGAAAAACTAGCTAGTGTTTATATATATATATATATATATATATATATATAAGTGATCAAATGAAATACATCTTTTTGCGAACTCTGCGAACCATGCATAAGACGTTGAAGATGATGCACAACACTGTATAAACTTATGCATAACGAAAACTTTCTAAAAAATTTTTGTTGTGCAACAATTTTAGAAAGTTTTCGTTATGCACAACTTTATACTGTGTTATGCATTATATTCAGCGTCTTATGCATGGTTCTCAAGTTCTCAAAAAAGATGAGTTCTCACTAGATCAAACCCCTATATATATATATATATATATGGAGTTGATCAAATGAGAACCGTATCTTTTTTGCGAACTCTGCGAACCATGCATAAGAAGTTGAAGATGATGCACAAAACGGGATAAAGTTGTGCAAAAACGAAAACTTTCTAAAATTATTTTGTTGTGCAATAATTTTAGAATATTTTCGTTGTGCACAACTTTATAGATTTTATTCATCAACTTTATACGTCTGTGCATAGTTCTCAAGTTCTAAAAAAATTAATTCTCACATGATCCAACCCCTATATATATATATATATATATATATATATATATACATATATATAAGGGTTGGATCCAATAAGAACTCATCTTTTTTTAGAACTTGAGAACTATGCACAGATTTATAAGATTTATAAAGTTGATGAATAAAACCTATAAAGTTGTGCACAACGAAAACATTCTAAAATTATTGCACAATAAAATAATTTTAGAAATTTTCATTATGCACAACTTTATACCGCTTTGTGCATCATCTTCAACTTCTTAGCATGGTTCGCAAAATGTGTTCTCATTTGATCCACTCCATATATATGCATGGTTCGCAAAAGATGTGGTTCTCATTTGATCCACTCCATATATATATATATATATGGGAGTGGATCAAATGAAACCACATCTTTTTGAACTCTGCGACCATGCATAAGAGTTGAAGATGATGCACAAAGCGGTATAAAGTTGTGCATAAAAAACTTTCTAAAATCATTTTGTTGTGCAACAATTTTAGAAAGTTTTCGTTATGCACAACTTTATCTTATTTTGCATCATCTTCAACGCCTTATGCATGGTTCTCAAGTTCTCAAAAAGATGAGTTCTCACCGGATCCAACCCCATATATATATATATATTATGCGGATGATGCACAAAACATTATAAATTTGTGCATAACGAAAACTTTCTAAAATTGTTGCACAAAAAATAATTTTAGAAAGTTTTCGTTATGCTAACTTTATATTGTTTTGTGCATCATCTTCAACGTCTTATGCATGGTTCGCAGAGTTCGCAAAAGATGTGGTTCTCATTTGATCCACTCCTATATATATATATATATATATATATATATATATATATATATATGAGATGGTTTAGGTAGGAAATGATAATTTGGTGGGAAATGAGAATAAATCGGACCTTTGATTTGTTGGATCAATGGTTGAGATTTAATTTCGGTTGTGTTACAGTTTTGTGTTTTGTGTGCTACGCGGATTACTTCACACTAGAACCCTTTTTGTGCTACGCTGTAATGAAAGATGTGTTAAACTAATATATTTAGCATATGTGCTACGAATGTGCAACATAGTAATTCTAATTGTGCTACGCAAATATAAAAGATGTGTTAGAATTACATATCTATTCCTATTTCCTACACTAAGGATCTTTTCTCACCATAACCCACCTATATATATATATATATATATATATATATATATATATGGGTTGGATCCAATGAGAACTCATCTTTTTCAGAACTTGAGAACTATGCACAGACGCATAAAGTTGATGAATAAAACCTATAAAGTTGTGCACAACAAAAATATTCTAAAATTGTTGCACAATAAAATAATTTTAGAAAGTTTTCGTTATGCCGTTTTGCGCATCATCTTCAACGTCTTATGCATGGTTCATTATAGGGATGAATCAATTGAGAACCATAAATATTTTGAGAACTAAGAACTAATCCTTATCATTCAATTGATCTAATTTTGTGGTTCCTAATTAGTTTCATAATTTTCGCATCATAACTCTTAATAATAACAATGAGGATAATTATGTCATTTTTTTTTGTTTTTAACGGTTGACCAACTACATTAAGGGATTTGATATGCGTAATCATTGCATCCCAATTATACTTATCTTAATTGATTTTGATGAAATACAATCACATTCAGTCTCCTATTGATTATGCATTAAATTTTTTTCCACTGTACAAGATCAATGGCATCAGGTTTGTTTATATGCTTTGTTTCGTAATTTCATTGCATGCGTAACTTTTTTCAATATATGCATGATATGAATTCACAATTTTTCACACTAGTTCATCTCAAATTTATTTGCATCTTCATTTCTTCTAAAAATAATGAATGCACTAAATTATAAGTTCTTCACTAGTTATGCTTTTTAGTTCAATTTTGTTTTTGGTTAGTGGTCAAAATTAATATTCGTGATCAAGAAAAATTGAATAATAATACTAGTTTGTTAAAAAAAATCCACACACAAGAAGAATTTGGGCTATGCACAATCTTAATAAATGTATGCTTAAGATAAAAATATGGATGCATGTATCGATAATGAGATTGACTTAGCACAACATAATGATTTGGTTTACCTATTTTGTGGACAAACATAAAATGCGAAGTTCATCCACTGAAACTAAGCGTCAATAATGTAATGTGATTATGCATATAGTTACGAACCCAAATTGAAATTATCTACGGAATGCAAGTATCAATAATGAGATTGACTTGGCGCAACACAATGATTTGGTTTACCCATTTTGTGATGAATTACTTAAGCTGGAATTACATAGAGCTTTCCATAGATAATTTCAATCTGGGTTCGTAACTATATGCATAATCACATTACATTATTGACGCTTAGTTTCAGTGGATGGACTTCTCATTTTAAGTTTGTCCAGAACTTGAATTTGTGGTTTTGTTTTTTTCATAATAATGTGCATAAACTATTAATATGCATATAATGATTGTATTTGTGCACGTATGTGGAATATATGTGCATGTTGATAACTGCATTTGACCATAATGTTTAGAATATAATGTCTCTATGTTTTATCTAGAAAATATTGATAATTTTTGAAAACTTCCATCTCAGAACTTGGTTTTTGTGCATGTATATGATATAGATTTGCATGTTGAGTATGTTTAGAGAAAAAATATAGCTTTGTTGTTCATTGTACATGCAAGTTGTTCATCGGGAGAGGAATTTTGTGCAGACATTTGTTCTTTGTTATAAAGAATTTGAAAATGAAGGCTATTCCCCAAACGCATGTTAAGCGATGTTAGATGAAGTAAAAAATATATGTTTCTGCTCCTAATACTTGCCATAAAAAATCCAATGGTAACAATCATTTGTTCAGTGAACTATGCAGGATGATAGGTCATGTAGAAGACAATGATGAGCTGAAGGGCAACTTGTATTCTAACTTAAAAGCTATGATCGATAAGTATTCTAAGCTAGGGAAAGCACGATGCTCTTTGAGGGGAAAAGATAAGATGGTTGAGGATTATTATGGAATGTTAATTCCTACAGACATTGAGGTTTTTTCTCCTGAAGTTTCCAAGATAAAAGGTGGTGGTTGAGGTGGCCTAGATTGAAGTCTAACTATAGAAAAATCTCAGAAAATAAAGAGAAAATACATTAAATGTAATGAGGTAGGTTACCACGATTCTAGGAACTATCCAAAGAATGTTGATGTCTCATTTTACTTAATGTAGTTTTTGCTTTTTATGTTTTAAATTCCAAGGATTTTGTATTCATGTTCTTTTTTAATAAGAACTAATTTTCGTTTTATTTTATTATGCGTGCAATTTACTATAGTAGTGTGCGATAGATTGTGCACTAAATTACACAATCTTGGACAATAACATTTCGTATTCGTCATTAACATTTCAATAAAGATCATCACTTTTACTATTATGCACAAATTAATTACATGTTTTTTATGCACACGATTATGCATTGATGTGCATGCTGATACTACTACCGGTGTAGTATGATTTAAAATTATAACATATGATTGGTTATGCATTCAATTATGACTGTTTGTTCATGGAGTTATTATTTCTTGTGCATACATGTGTGGCATCAGATTAAAAAATAATGTGTTAGAAACAACTAATTATAAACATGCCAACGTATGACACGAGGAACAATGATAAATTCGAGTTCATTTGAAATAAATAATCCTTGCTCGAAATTCAAAACCATAATGTTAAAGGTTCAAAATATTTTGACAATGTCATTGAAAAGTGTTATAATTATTCATGTCCCCATTAAGAACTAATTTTCGCGATAATTTTTTTGTGTGCAATTTACAATAGTAGTGTGCGTGTTAATAGAATGTGCATTTAGTTACAATATTTTAAACTTATTGTAGTCTTATAAAAATATAAAATTTTATCAATCAATTTTTTTGTTCAACTTTTACCTTATGTATTATACAATTCTGATGCACATGTTATAGGTATTACCTGCACGTGTAATATAATACTATTATGCACACAATGAAAAATAATAAGAACTTTCACGTATTACATTATGCACATATGATTTAATCATTGTGCACTTTCTTTTCATATTGTGAAATTTGAATTGCATAAATATTAATATATTTAACTCATAACTAATTTTATTTATCTATGATATACTAGGTGGATAAAACTTTTCTCAATCTTGGACGATGACTTTTCAGTATTTATCATTAACATTTCAATATTGATAATCGCTTATCCTATTATACATAGCTTCTGAATACATTGTGCACACGATTATACATAGTTGTGCATCCTGATGCTATTAACAGGCGAAATATGATTTGAAAAGTTATCTTATGATTGTTATGCACTCAAGCATGACGGATTGTTCATGTGGTTATTATTTCTTGTGCATACACGTGTGGCTTTTGCCCAAATCTTATTTATCGTACCGCTTCCATTTATGCATCGTTCAGATCTTGCAGAATATCACTAAAAGCTAATGGTGTCGTCCGTGTCTTCAGCCTTGGTAATGTTGGATCCTCATTCACCCCAACAATATCAATGCATGCCTTCATGTTTCTCCGTCTGCACCGAACGTCCTTGGGGCGCCTAACTTGAATTGTTGGTACAAAATCATCGAAATCATCATCCCCACCTGCTTGTAGTTGAGGTTCAATCACATTTGTTTGGTTCCCATCATTTTTCAGCTGCTTTCCTACAAATCATATAAATGTGAACAAGTACGCAAACACAAACGATCGGAATGCATAATTAACATAATTCGAGTGTGTTTTGTTAGTACCTGTAACATCTACAACCTTGCCATTCTCAACCAATGTTAGCCTTTTTTTTTTCCTATTTTGATATCTTAGTTCCTACATTAAATAAGTAACTACATAATGTTGAAAAATTCAATCAAACATGTGAACATATAAATGTGATTTATCAGGATATAGTTTAAAATTAACAATATTTATATTATGAAAATAAATTGTTCTAGTCATGCATAGATACATTTTTTTGATAAACATACTAAACATGCAAATCTATATTATATACATGCACAAAAACCAAGTCATGAGATAGAGTTTTTAAAAATTATCAATATTTAAAGCATAAACTTACGTATTTCTAGATAAAACATAAAGACAATATATTCTAAATATTATGGTCAAACACAGTTATCAACTTGCACATGAGATCCTTAATGTTGTGCATGATTAGTTCACGTCACTAACTCAATGTACATCAACAAAAATTTATTTTTATGTCAAAACTTAACCAAATAAACCTAACAAACAAACAAATATTTAGATGTACTATGAATCAAACAACAGATCAATATCGTGCATAAAAGTGATAAATAAATTGAGTGAAATAATAATCCAAACCCACCAAATTTTAGTCATCATCAAAATAGAACCTATCGCTAATTATAGTTATGCATACCAGTATTATGGTTTTTAAGCAATGTGCATAACTAGCATACCACATATGCACAACAGAATATAACGTGATTGATCGTTGCATCAGTTAAAATTGTATATCGAAGACGTAAAATATAATTGTGTGAAACTAACATGTAACATATGCATAAAGGGTTTAAGTATATGCACAAAACACGTAATCCAAACCCATCAAATTTTTATGATCATCAAAATACGACATAACACTAAGAATCTTTATGCATAAATAACATTTTTTATTGTGTATCGAAAAAGTGTGCATAATTATGTTTAAATATGTGCATAAACTTTGACTAACCTATGCACAAAGCGAAACATGTCGGCAGGAAGATTATAACAAAATGGTATAGCTAGCATATAACATGCACATATTCTATGACTAACACACATGCAAATAGAAAGTTTGTTATGCTTAAAATGTGTATTCAATACACCATTAACATATATAACCACTTGTTGTGTAATTGGGTTTAGAAGCACAAATTTATAGAAAAATGTTTGTGTATAATCTTAATATTTTAAGTGAATTGCATATTTATATAAAATACACAGCATCTGAAACCCAATAGTTTTTTTATTTGGTAGCATATGTATAGATATATTATATGGGAAAACCGCGGTTTGGATTGTTGTCATAGTTTCAACCTGGTCCCATCCCCAGATGATTTTTAATAAATAATTCATTTTGCATTGCATCTACTATTGTAATGGTTTGCTCATTTATTATTATTGTACCTATTATTTAATACGGATATTCAACTACAAAAAGATGCATATAAGACTGTCGACAAAATTTATGAAGGTAACACTTGTACCTATTGGGTCTTTCTTATAACAATTAGTATGTATAAATTATTATGTACATTATTTGTTGTTCATGTGCATTGCAACAAAGTATCTTGTGTATTGATTAAAACACCATTTTCGTTTGGTAATACATTTAATATGTTGTTGGTCGTTTTTGATATTGTGCATGATTATGTCGTAGTTTGTTCATGACTATAGAATTATATGTTCATGACTAATTGCACAAATGTAGCTGAATAATGCACAAATAAATTAATTTGTATGGATATTTATTTCTGCGTAACATCATTTAATTATGAATAACTTGTTTATATTTTTGCAAATGATTGTAATGGTGGTGCATGACCTGAAATTGAGTAATTATGGTGTTATGTGTTTGCTGAAATTGGCTGAACCTGACGTATATACATATTTCGTAAGTAGTTTACATAAGAATATAACGGTATTATAAGATAAGTGATTATGTATAAATGTCGTTTAATCCTTAGTCCTCTAATAACGAATTGATATTATATTTTGAGAGATGTTTTGAATTGACATATTATCTTTTATGCATATTTTGATGGTAGTTGTGCATATGATTGTAATTTGTGTGTGTTATCTGGAATTTTCCATAAGTGTGTAATTTTATGCATTGAGTATGATTCCTTGTGCAGAAAACGTTATCATGGATTATGTGCAAACAGTGAAAAACATTGTGGGAGAAGAATCAAGATTAAATCCAAGTGAACTGAAAATGTTTGTTACATGTATTAGGAAAAGAAAATAAGATTGAATTTGATTATACTTTGATAATTCATAATGGGAGCAGGTTGTACTTTGATATATGTAAGTCTCTCCCACGACATAATACCGTTCATGGATGTTGGCAATCTCAATCAATATAACCAAAATTTTGTATGGATTTATAGTGTGGATTTTGATGTATATTATCGTTTATTCACCTATCTTCTTCTCATAATTTGCATATCATTATTGTTGTGTGGTACAAGTTGTTTCATGCGATTATGCTGACAAAAAATGTTTGCGATGCTGTAACGAGTTTGTTTGACAAAAGCTATATGATATGCATAACAATATTTTTTTGTTTGCACAAGAACTCATTATTGCTTAATGATAACTAACTATGCCTAAGAATTTGTAATTCTTAGATTGATAAAATAGATACATATTATTTGTAATACTAGTGGTAATTCGTGCAAACATTATTATTTTCATTTTTTAAATGAGGCCAATATTATTATTTTTTGTACATCTGATAAATAGGTAATAATATGCATGATAATATTTTTGTTTGCATAAGAAATGTGCCTCGATCTGAGGAATTCATTTGAATATATTATAAGATATGTATAGAAATATATTTTGGGTGCACAAGAATTCATTATTCGTGCATAAATGATTATTAATTTACGCATAAGAATGTACTTCGTACCCAATACACAAACTAAAAAGAATAAGAAATAAAAAAATTCTATAATAAATTGAAATTAATTATGAATGTAATAATTATAATTATGATAAATAAAACAATTACCCATGAAAATAAACTCAATTCTTTAACCACCGAAAGAAAAGAACTAAACAAATTATACAAAAAGATTAGCTACTATAATTAAGCATACAAGATCCCTAAATTATAGGACCATCAGTTACATTAAAAATAAAAATAACTTTATTATGCTCTATTTTAAAATCCGTAAATAATATGCTATCATTTGGAATGTCTTGAATTTCTTTTTGTAACGGTTATGAATATTTATATTTTTACCTGTTTTTATTAGTTAATTTAGTATTAAGGTTATTATGGTAATTTTGTATGTAAGAGCATTATATGAATTCCAATTTTGTAGGGATTCTATTAATGTCATTTGATACGGTAAACATTTTTGCCTAGTATCAAGTTGTTTATATTTTCTTATAATTTATTTTATTTCAATTCATTGAGTAAAGTTATTTTTCGTGTGCAAACAACATTCAATTGTTCATGCTAACCAAGACACACATGCATACGGACATAAGTGAATTCAAAATAACACATATGTGCATATATTGAAACAATAACCAATACATATTTAACGATCCGTTTCTTCGTAGAATATTATTAAAATATTCATTAGATTTTTCGGTGAAGCTTGGAAAAAATTGAACTTTGTTTGTACCTAGAATGGGATCTGACTTCCGGATTAAATCTGTTTTTCATATGTATTATATTCACATGATTTCCAAAATTTACAAATGAATAGTCTCTGTGAAGGATTTTTAAATGCGAGCCTGTAGGCTCTTGAATTTTTGAAAACAGATTTCAAACGATCAAGTTATGATTTTTAAAGTGTTTTTCGGCTAGCGCTGGTGTCAGCAATTATGCAAGCACACTCTTAATTGCATCAGCGTTGTGCATGAGCTTGCACAAGCGAGCTTCTGAAAAACTATAAATAGGGGTCTAGGACCTTCATTTTCAAACGTTCATTTCAAGCATCTCTCTATATTTACGGAAGAGCTAAGCAGCCCCAGGTACGCTAAAGAAGCGCTGGAGGAGTGGGGATCGAGCCGGGAAGGCTCGGTGGCGGTGCCATTGTGTTGTTGCCGACCTACCACCGCCGATCAGCCTTCCCCGGTGCCTTCGTTTTTAAATTTTATCATTTTCTTGTTTTGATTCCATCATTTCTTAGATAGCGTAGTATAGAACTCGAGTCACTAAAGGGACGCGACGAGAAAACGACCAGAGGCCGACCAAACCGACCGATGACCGTCGCCGCCCCGTGACTCTTGGCCACCGGTAGGTGGACGACAGACCACTTTTTGGCTGTGGGCCTTTTAGGTTTTCAGTTCCGGGCTATGTGTTCTGCTAGCGTACCGATTCTTTTTTTTTTCGTTTTCGTATTTTTATATGCTGGGATGTTTTTCATCGTTTTGAGTTTCTAAAGAAAGTACATGCCCAAGTTATCCATTTTCAACATGGCTTGTCATTCTATTTTCCTAAAATTGAATAATGCTTATGTTTCCATTTGCATGCATCGGTTACGGATGGTTTATCCTAGATATGAGGATAAGCATCAAGTTTTGAAGCTTCTTCGCTGTTAAGTTTTGTATTATCTTACACGTATGCATATTTTCAAAGTACCCCTTTATAGATTTCAATTCCTTGAACATTTTTGCCTTCTATATCAAGTGGATTTGAAAACTCGGATGTTACCAAATATGGGTTCGGAAAGTCAAAAACCCTAGTTTTGTTTCGATTTCCATTTTGATAGCATTGTTGCCTTGCTTCGTGGAATGTGACTCCAAAAGTTATTTCGTATTTACCAGGTACTTGCCAGCATGATCGATATAGTTGTTGGATCTGTAGATCTCTCCCAGTAGACGTTTTTGTAGGTATAGGTGGGTTATATTTTGAGTACATATCTTGAGTTATTAAGCTCTGATATTTCAAAAGAAAATGTTGAATGTCCATGGAAATATTTTTGCGCATCTCTATCTGTTTAATGCTCTCTGTAAAATAATTGTGGCTCTTAGTGGGTCTAACACACTTACTAAGGGTTGTGTACATGAGTCCGTACTGCCGTGGATTGACCCCACTGGATTACCGATATATGATGTGGCTTTTGGGTTCTGCTCGTTGCCAGCCCGGTGATTGATCTCTAAGTGTGGTTCGTCCCAGTCTCACATAGGTTATGTTAAATATGATCTCGAAGTGTGGTTCGTCCGGGATATCAGATAGCTTAGAGTAATAACGGAATGCGCTAATGGGCCCAAAGTAAAAGGTTTTGTATTCATGGAAGTGGATTTATGTTTTAAAATCTTCTAGGTTTACCGTATGACATGGACTTTCTTCGTTTTATTTATATGAACTGTTTGCGAAAATGCATAACCCACTGAGTGTGCTAGTACTCAACCCAAATTTTTTTCAAATGATTTCAGGTTAATAAACAGGCGGACGTGATGAACGGCTGAGGCGGGTTGGCTGTTCTCTATTTTTGTTTTAAGTAGGCTACGTTCCGCTGTACGCTCTTAAGTGTGTATGTGTAGTAGCCCGAAAATTTTATAGTAATTATTAAAGCTTAATTAGGTATAATTAAGGGCTTAAAAGTTATTTAAGCCCTAAGAATTTATAAAATTCAATATATGAAATATTAATCGGCATGAATCCAATTAATTTAAGAATTTAACATATGAGATGGGAAAATGTAGAGATTTATTAGAAATAAGTTTAATTGTGACAAAATGTGAATTATGTGTCTATTAATGTATGTTTGCATGAAAAATGCTAGTAATTAGAAATTATGCTATGAAATGCATTAATTATTTTTGCATGTTATTTTTCTTATAAAATGAGATAAAATATTATTTAAGATATTAAATGTCTAGAATAAATTTATTTTATTAATAATTAGTGATAAAAGAATTACTTAGTGATAGGAAGTAATTAAATAATTAGTTAATTTTAATATATTAATATATGAAAGGATTTAAATTATGCTATATGAATCTAAATTCAAAAATAAGTTGCATTAGATTTTATAATTTAATTGAGATATGATCCTATTAATTAAATTATATTAAGGTATGGAATTAGTAAGAATAGGAGTGCAATTATAATATTTTTTAAATTAGTGCTTAAGTATCTTGAAATTTTGAACAAATACACATGAAATATACATAAACATTCTAGAAATTTTCTAATAATTTATGATCACCATCAACCTCATTTTCCCACAATTTTCGGCACACACACACTAGTGCACACACAAAATTTTAATCTTCAATTTTAATCCATAATCAAGGGTGAAATTAAGGGATAATCACTCCAAGTAAGGTAATTACTTCATTTATGCAAAGTTTTTATGTTTTAAATTGATAAAATTTATGATCTATATAGGTAGGGTTTTCGAAAATTTAGGGTGAGTGATTATGATTGATTTATTTAATTCTTGTTATGTTTATTGATTTAATTATGATTATGGAGCTTGATTAACATATGCTATGAATTTAAATTTCTTAAATTCATGAAATTCCAAAATTAAAGTTTGATCATGAAACCCTAATTTTTGAATATGATTTATATGTTAGGATATGATTGAATTAAGCTTAGATATATGTTTAAGTATGCTTATAAACATCATATGATCAAAGAAATTAAAAGTTAAATCATGCTTGTGTAATACTTGAAATTTTCGAAAACTTCATGTAATATGAACTTAATGATTTTGATTTTTTTGATGAATTTGACATGATATTCATGCTTAGGGACATGAATAATGTATAAAATGAATTTATAGGAATTTAATTCAACCATATACTAATAGCCCTAATTTTCGAAAATGAAGGGAATACCATGAACTTTGATTTCTTGATTTTATTTGATGGATTTGAGTTGATATTTAAGATCTATAATAAAAATAATGCTTAAGTAGAATTTATGGGAATTGTTGAAAATAGGTATCAAAAGTTAGAAAATTAAAGTTTAAACTAAAGTTATACTTATAGGTGATATACTTGATCTATGATTGAATGGATCATGAATTTATGATTATGGATGTTAATTGAGTATAATCATATGATATTTGATAATTAATGGATTGTGGATATTAAAAATATTGAAATCTTATAAACATGTGGTTGAAGGGCATTAGCCGATTAAAGTATAAATCAATGAGTTTAAACTTGTTTTAAATTCCTAAGTGCATATTTATGTATATGGTAATGATATTGAGGAGTTTGGGATGATATTGGAGTAAATTGGTGTGTTTGGGTTGTTCATATTACAGATGTTACTCTGCCGAAATTTTGGTAGAATTTGATATTAATAAAACGTTTTAGATTTTAATTGAACACTAATGATATATATTTAAATTAGTAAGGAAAATTTACTAAAGTCAATAATAATCTTATATTACAAGGATCAAGCAGAGGGAATCGGAAAGTAAAGAACGAAGAACCGAACTTGTTGGATTGAACGTAGTCAGGTGGGTAATGCCTCTCAAAGTTATTTTAAGCAAACAAATCTCTGTTATGCTTGAATTTATTTATTTTGAAATTACTTTCAATCACCACATGATGAGTATGTTGAAAATGAATGTTTTACCACATTGTGGGTATGACGGCAATTTACCTATCTACGGTAGGACATTGTTATGTACTGTGCACAGGTAGATGGCTGTGAGCTTGCTCATGTAGGCCGGCCATGGTACTGGGGAGGAGGCCTACTTCCCTTTACCGAATGACGTAGATAGGGTATGACCGTAGTTGTGATCCTTCGGGACCAATGTTTCAATCAAAAGTATACTCTTAATTGACTCACAATCGAATGAGGTGTTGTAATAGGGAAAGCTAACCCTAGTCGTCTCTCAAGGAAAACTTAACAGGGCGTTACTACTAAGTTATCACACAAAAATAATTAAATTCCTAAACACTCTAATCTCAAAAGGGGGGTGATAGATTACCTAGGCAAGAAAATATTAAAGAATGAAAGACGAATTAACTAGGCGAAAATTGACAAAGCAGATAAATTGACTAGGCAAGAATTAAACCCTAAATTGAAGAACATGTAATCGAAATTATAAACCCTAGACATGAATGGAAAAGATAAATCGGAAGACAAAATTACTTAGACGAATATCAATACTAATCATAACCAACATAGGAATTAAAACAATCAAATTCGAGAAGATAGAGCAAAGCGATAGAAGAAACTACGAACAAAACGAGCGATGAAATTGATAAGCAAACTTAACACGAATCGATATCCGTACAATATATTCTTGAATCAAGATCAAAAGAAAGGAGAAGGAAAAGCAATGGAAATAAATAATCAAGAAATTCTCTGCTCGCCAAACCAAAAGACGGAAAAGAAAATAATGAAAGGTAGGTTTTCGGTTAAAAACGATATATATCGGCCCAAAATAACGCGGCGCCGGACGCGAGCCCAGCGCGGGCGCGTGCGCTTAAACAAGGAACCCAGCCGGACTCATGCCAGCGCCGGGCCTTGGCTTCGGATCGGCTAGCCGACACGGACGAATGAGGCGCCGGACTCGTCGAGCTCTGGATGAAATATTTAAAACACAGGCTGGAAGCGCGGACTCGGGCCAATCTTGTGCATACAACCCAACACGGACGCAGCGGCGCCGACACGAGGTCTTGATTTCAGCTCAGCGCGGACGGGCGCTCTCGGACGACACGTGCAAGGGCGTCCAGCACGGGCGTGAGTGCTCTCGGGCGTGCCAGCGCGGACGCAAACGAAGCGCCGGACGCGCGTCTTTCCTTCGAAACGAGCGACGCGTTGCGCACCCAGCGCCGGCTACGCCGAGTCCGGCGCTTGGGTCCGTTCTTCAGGCAACAAAAGCTTAATGCAATCATACCCTACACAGAACACAAACGAACATGATTCCAATAAAAAGATATTCAAATATAACCAACAATTGAATCAAGACGTCGAAAACAAACAAGGAAAAACAGAACAAAAACATGCAAAACAACACCCCCACACTTAACTCTTTGCTTGTCCTCGAGCAAATTTTAGTTTCTTGAAAGGAAAGGTACACATAGAATCAATACTTCAAATAGAATCAATCACGTATTCACATCCCTTCAATGCATCTTAAGAATATAGTTCTCAATACAATGATCCTCATTCATCAATCCAAACATGTGACTTATCATAGAATAGTTGTGCTTCGACTCAACATGATTTCAGAAATCAATATACAACTTATATGGTTCCCTTTCATGTAAGAAATCCCAAATGACAAAAACAAATAAGAACTTGTGGAACTTAAAACCGATTATAGGACAATAATCGTTAGGTGGAACCTTCAAGTTGTACACTCGAGTATCCTAACGTAGATATCTATACCCATAGCAAAGAGTCTCCCTTTGGGAGACAACACAAGCAAGAGGGGTAGAGCCCCTTATTCGAATTTTAAACCCACTTATTTCACAACAATGACGTATTTTCTTTTCTTTTCTTTTCTCTCTCTCTTTTTTTTTTTGTCCACTTTTTCTTGAAAGATCATACAAGAGATGGGTTCCATTTACGAAGCATACGATATCCGATCACACACCTTATCTAGCACAGCTTCCTAATTATGTCCCACAGTTCAAATTGACACCTAAGTTTCATCAAACCAAAAATCATATACCAAGATGCAAAGAAGTTCAGATCAAGACGCAATTAATTCAACTTAAAGCATAATTCTTCATACACCATTGATTTCAAGGAGGTAAAATCATCTCTAATCCAAACAAAAAGTTAAGAAACGACAAAACACAACAAAGCCAAAAACAGCGGAAAACAAACAAAGCAAACCAAACGGAAAGAAACCCCCCACACTAAAAACAGACAAGGTCCTCATTGCAGATAAAATATTAGAGAAAGGCGGAGGAGACTTCCCTGAAGGCGACGAACGGAACGGCGGGGGAAGCAACAAAAGACAAGACCTACAAAAACAGAAAACAGAGAGAAGCAAAACAACGAAACAAGGAAAACGAACGAAACACAAACAAAAAGGAAAACACAAACGCTCCAATAGTGAAGAATCACTATTGGTCAGAAGGCGGTGGTGGAGGAGGAGCGCCATGAAAGGTAGTCCATGCGTTCCACTGGGCTTCAAGGGCGGCCATGCGCTGATTCTGCTCAATCATCTGCTGGTTATACGTGTTCCAGCACTGGTTTTGCTCGTGCCACAACTGATTCTGTCTATCAAGAGGTTGATTTTGCTGATCAAACCGAGAAGTTATGTCTTGTGGAACTACGTCCATGGCCGACTAATTCACTCCTAAACCGACCAAACTCCTCACGAAAAGAACTATACCCTTGGCCCGATGCGTATTGCTGGGAAGGGAACTGCGGCTGATTAGGATCGGTGTTGCTCACAAGGGGCTCTGTATCCCTCCTGCATCCGCCTGCGGTCACGGTCTTCATCGGATGGTACAAGTGGTATCATAGATGATCATATCACCCGTAGGTGCATGTGATGGTCTGCGCACCTTGCTTGGGTACCTCGACTTCTTGAAGCTGCTGCGCTGCGCATATATCTTTTCACGCAATTCCTCCGATCTTTGAGGTACCGAGTAGTCTCGTTGAAAGCAAAGGGAGCCGCACATGACACTAAGATCAATCATCTTAGGTCGTATATGATCTTGGCACAACCGGTCGTCCATCGTTCTTTATGATCCCTAAGCTCACCGCCGGACCGGTGAGGGATTTGGCATGGGGTTGGTCTACATTTCTTCGCTACCGACCGCCCAAGTGGTCCCAAATAAAGTATGTCGTGAAATCTTAAATCTTCTTTACAACACGTGTTAGCGGGAAGACCTCAAGAAGATTCACCTTATTAGCCTGTTCATTTCCAAAAACATTGAAAGCTATGAACTTGTGGACCATTGCCAATGCTTCATCCTTGATAAACCCACTTGGCATTCCGACAGATGACCAGTTATTAAATCCTGATAGCTCCTTCCAGGCCTCTCTAACATTGAAAGAATTGGGCACACCACGTGCACCAAAAGTCGAAAAACCAAATACCTCCTTCATAATACGAGGCGTTATAACATACTCTTGCCCCAACAGACGACAAGACAAGGAATCAGATTCATCATCAATACACATTGTGCAGTAGAATTCAAGCAACAATGGGTTATAACCAGGTAAATCCATCAAAGCATATTGTAGCAAACCCAAAATTTTCAAATGCTTCTTTACCCTATCCTCAAGACCTAGACTCTGCATCAATTGCCAGTTGAATTGACGCGGAGGTGTGATTTCTTGAAATGCAAAACGACGATAGTGTGTACCTTCCACCGGATTATAAATTGGGAAGGTGGCAGAGTACATAACGCTAATATCCTCCTGTGGTTCCTCCATCGGAACATCGTCGGCTTGAGAATGGCGGGAGCTGGACCCAGGTGCATTTTTAGTCCGAACCATAGTGAATTGTGTGCAAGAGGGCACTGTAGGGAAACGTCAGAGAAGAGTGCGTTGGGAAGAACCGAGTCGCCGGACGGACAAGCGTTGAGGCGTGGCGCGCGGCGTGCGGTCGCAGCGCCGGACGGGGACGAGACGCTGGACGAGGTGGAACTGAGGCGCGCGGCGTCGGACGGTGAAGCGCCGGCGGAGACCGGCGTGGCGTGAGCGCGCGGTGCTTGAGCCAGCGTCGGACCGAGGAGGAGAAGCACGGTTGCGGCGTTAAACGGAGGGTAGCGTCGGACGGAGAAGCAGCGGCGGGCTGGCGTGAGGATGGCGGGCGCGCGGCGTGTGAGGAAACGCCGACGGAAGGCTGGCGTCGGACAGAGAAGAGGATGCGCGGCGCGGCGCGTGTGAACGCCGGACGGAAGGCCGCGTCGGACGGAGAGAGGATGAGCGGCGCGCGGCGTGTGAAAGCGTGGACGGAAGGTGGGCGTCGTGGCTTGGCCGGACGAAAGCGATGGCGGCGGCGGAGAGGAGAAGGATGTCTGCGAGAGAGAAGGTGTAAGCGGCGCAAATGAGGTGAAACCACAAATACATCAAACATATATATATATATATATATATTTTTATTTTTATAACGATAAAAGCAAAAATGGACCCAGTAGCGGTTTCATCAAGCGTCGTACCGGTTCACCTTCGCCCAACATATGAAAAACACTCGCGTTCGGCGCCCGTTAGTCCGTGTATTGGGTGTGGTCGCCAATTTTTGGATTAACCCGCGTCGGCGCTTCGTCGCGTCCGTATTGGGTGTGCCTTTGCCCAAATCATGATTCACCCGCGCCCGGCGCTTCGTCGGCGTCCGTGACTGGGTGTGCTCACCGACCATCTCTTAATTCACCCGCGTCCGGTGGCCGTCGCGTCGTGGCGGCCGCAAATCTCTACCGACTTTTGATTCGTGCCAAAGACCGGGTTTCGTTGCGTCCGGCGCTGGGGTACCTCACTGACGATATTGTGCTCGCTGCTGACTTTTCGACTATTTCAAGATAAAAATACTCCTCAACCCGCACCACACAAAACACAAAAGAAATCAACACGCAAACAAAAGCAAAACAAAGGAAAGCACGAACACAACAAAAGAAATGGGTTTGCCTCCCACGGCGCTCGTTCTTGTCATTAGCTTGACAAGAATAAACTCGACGATCAAGGATCGTGACGAAATAGATTCCACCGTAAAGGAGGTCGGACCCCTTCTACATAGAGCTTTACCGTTGACCATTGACCTCGAGCGATTCGTCGATCCTTCTTTCTCGAGCACAACCGAACCATACCGCTTCACTTCTTGGATGATAAGCGGGCCACCCAACGAGACTTCAACTTCCCGGAAAAGCTTCACCGGTAGGGGTGAATAACAAAACCTTCATTCCGGCTTCAAATCTTATGCACGATTCGACGATCATGAAGCTTCTTGACCTTATCATATAGATACGCGCATTGTCATACGCCATTACGAGCTCGTCCAATTCGGACATTTGGAGAACGATGCTCTAAGGATTTAGAGGGATCGAAGTTCGAACTCTTGATGGCCCAATATGCCTTATGTTCAACCTCCACAGGCAAGTGACACGCCTTCCCATACACAAGACGATATGGGCTCATTCCCAAGATGCTCTTGTACGCGGTACGGTAAGCCCATAGAGCGTCAGTCAGTTTGTTGGCCCAATCTTTCCTTGAGGGCTGCACGGTCTTCTCGAGGATGCCCTTGATTTGTCGGTTACTCGTTTCAGCCTGACCCAAAGTCTGTGGGTGGTAAGGGGTGGCGATCTTATGTCTGATTCCATTCTTTTTCATTAGTTTCTCAAACAGCTTATTGCAGAAGTGCTTTCCGCCGTCACTAATGATTGCTCGTGGAAATCCAAACCTGCATAAGATGTTTTCCTGCACAAACTTGAGCACAATGTAAGAATCACATGTCCTAGTGGGGATAGCCTCAACCCACTTGGACACATAATCAACGACAAGCAAAATATACTCGTACCCATAGATTTAGGGAAAGGTCCCATAAAATCTATTCCCCAAACATCAAAAACCTCAACTACTAAGATGTTATTGAGAGGCATCTCGTTCCTACGTCCAATTGACCCCACTTTTTGACACCGATCACAAGACATACAATATGTATGAGAATCTTTGAAAAGAGTTGGCCAAAATAAACCTGATTGTAACACCTTGCGCAGATCTTTTGTCCTCCAAAATGTCCACCACAATGAGCTTGGTGGCACATCTCAAGGACCTGGTGTGTTCCTCATCGGAATACATCGACGGATAACCTCATCCTTCCCTAACTTAAAAGATAGGGTCATCCCAATAATATTGCTGCGAGAAAGAAAACGCTTCTCTCTTGGGAGGTAAGGTCGAGCCTCAACTCACCACATGCTAGATAATTAACAATGTCGACATACCAAGGCATAGAAGAGGCAATCGTAAGCATGCTCATAAGGGAAGGACTCTGTGATGGGACCTATAGTAGACTGGGAAGGGGACTATCTAATCGAGATAAATGATCGGCAACGACATTCTCACTACCTTTCCTATCCCGAATTTCTAAGTCGAATTCTTGCAATAAGAGCACCCATCTAATAAGTCTAGGCTTGGCCTGGGGTTTGGTCAACAAATATCTAAGGGCCGCATGATCACTATGTATTATTACTCTAGAACCAATTATGTAAGCACGAAACTTATCGAGAGCAAAAATCACAGCAAGCATCTCTTTTTCAGTGGTTGTATAATTTACTTGAGCAGGATTAAGAGTTAAGCTTGCATAGTAAATCACACGTAACATTTTATCAACCCGTTGACCTAGGACAGCCCCTACAGCAGAATTAGAAGCATCACACATGATTTCAAAAGGAAAAGACCAATTAGGACCGACAACGACAGGCGCAGTGCTCAGTTTCTCCTTTAAAGCTTTAAAAGCAACAAGGCAATCATTATCAAAATTAAAAGGAGAATCATGAGCTAACAGACGACAGAGGGGTTGACATATTTTAGAAAAATCCTTAATGAAACGACGGTAAAAACCAGCGTGACCCAGGAAACTCCTTATTCCTTTAACATCATTTGGTGGGGGTAACTTTTCAATCACCTCCACTTTAGCTCTATCAACCTCTATCCCCCGACTAGACACGATGTGTCCCAACACAATGCCACTACGGACCATAAAATGACTTTTCTCCCAACTTAGAGTAAGACTGTATTCCACACAACGACTAAGTACACGTTCAATCTTTTCTAAACAGTCATCAAATGAGGATCCAAACACAGAAAAATCATCCATAAAGATCTCTACAAAATCTCCTATCATGTCAGAAAAGACAGACATCATACATCGTTGGAAAGTACCTGGAGCATTGCAGAGTCCGAATGGCATCCTTCGAAAAGCATATGTCCCAAATGGACTTGTGAACTGCTTGGCTTGATCCATTGGGTCTATAGCAACTGATAGTAACGACAAGCCATCAAAAAACAGTAAAATTCATTACCGTACCAACTTATCTAACATTTGGTCAATGAAAGGAAGGGAAAATGATCCTTTTGGTGGAAGCATTAAGCTTAGATAGTCTATGCACATCCGCCATCCAGTTGACGGGTCTCGTGGGCACCAACTCCTTTCTCATTAAGGACCACCGTTATTCCTCCTTTTGGGCACGATATGGATGGGATCGACCCATTCGTTGTCAAGAATTGGAAAATGATTCCTACGCTAGCGCCTTTAAGATCTCCTTCTTCACTACCTCACCGAGCACGGGTTAAGTCTCCGTTGCCCACCCTTTTTCGGACCGCTCCATCTTCAAGTTGTATCTTATGCATGCACATAGCAGATCGATTCCTCCGATATCCGCCAAACTCCACCCGGCGAGCTTATGTCGTTTCAACACGGAAACCAACGAGATTGTTGGTACTCGGTGAGTTCAGCAGAGATGATCACGAACTTCGCTCATTATCCCGAGGAAGACATACTTCAAATTCTTGGGAAGCTCCTTCAACTCTAACTTCTCGGCCTGTGGAATCTCTTTTTCTTAATCGGTTTTTCAAATTGGCCCAACATGAGCCTTTCCTCCAGTCTACCGATCCCTCGATACTTCCTCCACTCTGTGATCCCAGTATAAAAGAAATCTCGGCGAGGCATCAATCGAGTCTATAAAAACAGTTTTCAATTGAATTAATTGATGGCATGGCCTTATTATTATGCACCGAAAATGACATAGTCTCCCTAGGACGGTCATCCTAATATTCCCATTTTCAAATCAATCAATGTATTAGTAGTGGCCATAAAGGTCGCCCCTAATAGCGATGTATGGTCTCTACCATTTTCATGCACATCGCCATCTCTAACACCACAAAATCCACAGTACAATCAAACCACCCACACGTATAAGAATATCCTCTACAATTCCCCTAGGGTGGCGGACAGAGCGATCGGCTAATCGTAGACTCATACCAAGAGGTTTCAACTCTCCTAATTCTAATTGCTTGAAAATAGAGTAAGGCGTAAGATTAATACCACCCTAAATCTAGCATACCATTGCTTCCTTACCATTTCCCAAAGCAATTGTGATGACGAAGCTACACAGGTCCCGTTGTTTGGGTGGCGATGGTTCTTGATAATGGAGTTACCACCTCGGATACCATAACCGACTCATTGTCGACAAACCTCCTCTTCTTTGATGCAAGTTCCTTGAAGAACTTAACATAGGCGGGAACATTGCGGATCACATCCAATAGTGGCGATTAACGTTGACCTTGGAAAGCATTTTGTAGAAATCCTAGAACCGCCGCTCTTGTTTCTCATTTTCAACCGCTCGGGAATAGCACCGGAGGCTTATATGGATTTGCCTTGTGTAATCGCACTGCTCGGTTGTTCGCCTCAATCACTTTCTCCTCAGCTCTCGGTTTCTCCACTACCACTCTCTCTTCCACTATCTGTTCTTCCACAATCTCTGGGAGTTGTACCTTATTATCAACCTTCTTTCCACTTCGAAGAACAATCACAGCTTGAGCTTGGTGTGGCTGGAGCCCTCGCCTTGATATCCTCCCCGCTCGCATGTTGTTGTTCTTTTCGCCGACGTTGACACGCAGATCTGCCCAATCGTACTCTCAAGACGCTTAATGGTCGCATCTTGTGCTTCCCTTGCTAACTTACTCTCTTGCATGAATGCGGCCAAACTATCCTCCATCGATGATTTCGGAGGAGCATGTTGACGCTGTGGAGGTTGGTAAGGCTGCTGAGAGCACTGCTGCGGTGGAGGCGGCTGTTGTGGGTAAGGATACTGTTGTGGCTGCTGCTGATAAGGATACTGTGGATATGACTACGTCGATATGGCTGTTGTTGGTACCGACATCGCTAACCATAACCTATTTGTTTTGGCGGATCTTCTTGGCGTGTGTCTTTATCTGCGGTGGGTACTTCTTGGTGAGGAGGCGTCGAGTCTGTGAGTTTGAACCTGAACCCTGACCTTGGCTCTGGTTCTTCCACCTTGAGTTGTATTGCTGCTGGTTTTGCTCATAGTTCGGCCTCGGCTCATAAGGTGGTCGAGGCTGGAAACCTTGCATAGAATAAGCCTCTACTCCGCCTTCATAGACGGGTGCTCCATATTAGGGCACATATCCGTCAGATGTCCCATTTCCATGCAAATCCACAGGATGCATCGAGAAATCTGAGGGGTGCCGAATTCACGAGAAGGAGCAATGAACTCACGGGTGGTGAAGGGAACTCACCGCTTCATCTTCATCTCGTTCATCTCTCTCATGAGTGTGCCATTTGCCTCGTCAAATCGATCTAGGCTCAATGAGTTGACGTAAGATCGACGCTGCATACTAGATGCCTTCGGAGGAATTGCTCGCCATGACGCCAAAGATTTCGCCAAGAGCCTCGGTACCGTGATATGAGCTATGTTGCCCTCGTTGCGTCGTCGGCCTTTTCCTGATCGGATTTCAGGATCCCGTCATAGAAGAATTGGCACAAAAGAACCAACGGGAAGAAGTGATGTGGGCATTGCCTTTGAAGCTCTTTGAATCTTTCTCTCGCTTCATGGAACGGCTAATCTAGATCTTGCTTGAATGTCATAATTTTTGATCGAAGATCCTTGGTCTTCTGCTGCGGATAGAACCTCAACATGAACTGTTCCACCACAGAATTCCAATTTGTCAGAGAGTCGGCGGGAAAGCTCATAAGCCAAGACTTGGCTTTATCCTTCAAAGAATAGGAGAAACAGCGCATCTTCAACTGCTCTTCGTTCAGGCCCATCAGAGGGAATGACTGCACCACTTGATTATATTCTCTGATAAAACTTAGGGCATCCTCGTTTGTCATGCCATGAAAAGTAGGAATGAGGTTAAAGTGATTAGGCTTCAACTCATACCCACGTGCCGCGGGGCACAACACGATCGAATTAGTAGTCTCCCCTATCTTTGGGCGAAAGTAATCCCCATCAGACTAGGGACAGCGTTCCCGTCATGATTGTTGTTCATACGGTCACCCATGATCCTTGGAGGGAATTCTTCAAACAAAAGATTGTCGACGGTAGTAAATCCCCTTTCAAATGTGAGAGAACTGTCCTCACAAAAGCTATCACAATCGGAGTGATCAAAGTCTGCCACACTAGGCAGTCGCGGTTTCCTCGACTTGCAAGTATACTTCAACGGGGATGCCAATCTAGGATTTAGGCTTCGGCGTCCCTGCATACACAACACTCAACAAACGAGATCAAACGCAACTGCGGTACAAAATAAGAAATGCAAGGAGAAGAATAAAAACAAAAAACATGCAACATTAATAAACGCCTAAAGTATTCCCCGGCAACAGCGCCAAAATTTGTTTCAATCAAAAGTATACTCTTAATTGACTCACAATCGAATGAGGTGTTGTAATAGGGAAAGCTAACCCTAGTCGTCTCTCAAGGAAAACTTAATGTATGCTAAGTTACCACACAAAAGCAATTAAATTCCTAAACACTCTAATCTCAAAAGGGGGGTGATAGATTAACTAGGCAAGAAAATATTAAAGAATGAAAGACGAATTAACTAGGCGAAAATTGACAAAGCAGATAAATTGACTGGGCAAGAAGTAAACCCTAAATTGAAGAACATGTAATCGAAATTATAAACCCTAGACATGAATGGAAAAGATAAATCGGAAGACAAAATTACTTAGACGAATATCAATACTAATCATAACCAACATAGGAATTAAAAACAATCAAATCCGAGAAGATAGAGCAAAGCGATAGAAGAAACTTACGAACAAAACGAACGATGAAATTGATAAGCAAACTTCTGGCACGAATCCAATATCTGTACAATATATTCTTGAATCAAGATCAAAAGAAAGGAGAAGGAAAAGCAATGGAAATAAATAACTGAAGAAATTCTCTCTGCTCTCGCCAAACCAAAAGACGGAAAAAGAAAATAATGAAAGGTAGGTTTTCAGCGTTCGAAAAAACGTATATATATCGGCCCAAAATAACGCTGGCCGGACGCGTCTTGCTTGCAAACAAGGAACCCAGCGCGGACTCATGCCAGCGCGGACGCTAAGCTTCGGATCGGCTAGCCACGGACGAATGATGGCGCCGGACTCGTCGAGCTCTCCGGTTGAAATATTTAAAACACAGACGCGGACGCGATGAGGTGCCGGACGCGCGGACTCTCGGGCCAATCTTGTGCATGCAACCCAACGCCGGACACGGGGGTCTTCAGTTTTAGCTCCCAGCGCCGGACGGAGTGAAGCGTCGGACGGGCGCTCTCGGGACGATACGTGCAAAGGACGTCCAGCGCCGGGCGGAGTCGAGGCGGGACACGAGTGCTCTCGAGGCGTGCCAGCCACGGACGCAAACAAGCGCGGACGCTGCGTCTTTCCTTCCGAGCGAGGACGCGTTGCGTACCAGGCACCACGCCGAGTCCGGCGCTTGGGTGCGCTCTTCAGGAAACAAAAGCTCAACGCAATCATACCCTACACAGAACACAAACGAACATGATTCCAATAAAAAGATATTCAAATATAACCAACAATTGAATCAAGACGTCGAAAACAAACAAGGAAAAACAGAACAAAAACATGCAAAACAACCAACTCGGGTATGTGATATCGGTATGTTTAAAATAAATTGTGGTGATATGTTATGAGGATAAATGTTTCTTATGAACAAATAAACTTCTGATTTCTAAAAATTATTTGAAAGAAAAGTTTACTTGAACAAGGTTATAAGTTTTGAATATTATGATAGCATTTACCCACTGAGTACTTCTAGTACTCACACCCGATAAGTGTTTTATGATGCAGGTTGAGCATGGAAGAGGTGTGGCCTGGAACTGAGCTGAATAGTTATTAGTTTTTCCTACTGCGAACTATTGTAACCGAGTGTCATGTCTTCATACATGACATTCATTAGTCTTCCGCTGATACCTTGAAAACGTGAAACCATATTTTTGATAAACTTTGTAAATATTTTGAAAAACTTCTATGCAGGTATTTACGAGATTGTAATCTTGTTTGTGATTATTGCTATTGTTGGAAATTTTCTGAGTGCAGGTTGGCTTACTCCATTTACAAATGTTATGTTGTCCGATTGTTTGAAAATCTAATCCTCTAAATCACTCATTTTGGAAAGATTACCGTTATTTAAACCAGTCAAGGCTTGATTATTTAGTTAAATAAGTAATTAAATAGTCGGGTCGTGACAGTATGTTTTGTTGCTATCATCTAGAAACTCAGTTGAGTTCTGTGACTATTATATTTGAAGTATGTTAAGTTCAATTGGTTTACGCTATGATTTCTCTACCATTTCCTTTATTGCTTCTGATGGAGAGTGCTAGTAGTCGGTCTCTTTTGGACGCTTGGCCAAAGCCCTCATGTAGTAGTCGAAACAGTAACGAACTCATGAGCTGAGTTGGTCGGCCAACTTCTTTTGGCAAGCTAGGCTCTCGATACTCTATCATTTACTTGATTTGAGGTGTAGTAGGATATTCCTACCCAAATAGTTCTTATTAGTTGTCCGACTGTTCAGTCCCCATGATTGTAGTCGGTTGTATACAACCAACGTGGCGTGCCGAGCTTTTCGACACCAATGTTGCGAAGATGTGTTTGTTTGCTTATTTTCAATTTCTGTTTCTTTTTGAATTTATCTTGTTATAGAGGAGATGCTGCCCAATATTTGGTATGTAAGTGAACCTCATATATATATATATGGTTTCCCTATTTCTTCCCTGCTTCTTATTTCCAATCCCCTGCCACACCCCGACATCCATGCCATTCCTCAGGATTTGGGGCGTGACAACATATTTGTATTTGTTCTCACTAAGCAATTAATGTGTAGTGTTCATATGTGCATGTGTTCTCGCTAACCAATTGAAAAGATGCACATCTACGACTGCACAATTGATATGTGACTACAAACATATGCACAATTAATTGTATGTATATGCACCCACCATCTTCTTTCTTGGTTTCTGTCTTCTTGCTACTCTTGCTTGATTTGTTCTTTTCCCATGAACTTTTTCAGTAAAACCTTTGATAATTATATCAATCTTGTTGTCTTTCTTGACCTTGACGTCTTTACCACCCCCTTATGAGGATTTACAGTAGCCTTATTCGGCTTTTGTCGTCCTTTGGCAACAACCTTTGCATTCATAGGCGGCTTATTATGAACATCCACACCTCATTCCCTAAAGTCATCCTCGAACTCGCCGTCCTCCCAATTGTCCTCGTCGTCATAGTTGTTGTCGTCCTCCTCATCATGAGGCAAATCGAACATGATCAACTTATGGTCCTTGGCCAAAAATTTCTTATCTTTGGAGCCTCATTTCTTAGTAGGAAATAGAACGAGTTCATTCTTCATCACGAGTTGTTGTTGCTTGTTTCCCTTCTTTTGATTGTTGAAACTCTTCATTTGAAACTTCTTGAGCTAATCGTGTGAGATCTGAAACGCCAACATGCCCTTCTATAGGCCCCAGCTCGGTGTGCTTACATGTCTTCTCACGCTTTTGCCCCAAAACCCATGAAGAATTCAATCTATGATATTGGGTTGAAAATTTGGGATTTTAACATGAGCTGAAGAAAAACAGTAAAATACTATTGTCATTTATGGTGTTTTTGACCACCATTATTATTATTATTATTATTATTATTATTATTATTATTATTATTATTATTATTATTATTATTATTATTATTATTATTATTATTATTATTATTATTATTTATTTTATGTGGGCCACCTAGGCAAATAGGGTCCAAATTCATTATGCCACCTAGGCAAACTGCTCCCAATTCCATCCATAAAAACACATTTGTTAAAAATTTGCAAATATTTTGACCTGATTTGTCAATATGCTCGTGATAGGATGCAGATGTAAAAAGATGTAAATATTATGGTGTTAAGTGGTATTTTCCCAATCTAAAAATAATATAATGAAGAATAAAAACACAATTCCACGTACAATAGAATCTCCTTAAATTAATAATCTATCCAAAACAATAATTTTCCTTGGTGCCGATTTGGGCACATTATGTAAATTAAATTTTTTGATAAATAAATATGATAAATTTTTTTCAGAAGATCCTTATATAAATCTATGGTTACAATAACATTATAAATTAATAATATTCTAAAACTACAAAGATGTCAAAGATAACTTAAAATATAAATTTATTGTTATTTTTTTTCTATTAAAATTTAAAATAAATATGAATTTCATCTCTAACTTTTTTCATAATACTCAAAAGCTCTAGTTTAACGTTCTCGATTGCAACAAAAAATTATGAAGAATTTTCGATACTGCCATTGCTTCCTTTCACACAATTGGATCTTATGGTATTGTATCCTCATGAGTTTCGTCCTCAATTGCATTTTCAATTATGGTAACAATTTCTTCTAAGTTTTGTATCTCATGCATTTTTCTGTAATTAAATCTAAATTCGTTGAATTTCTATGTTATTACATTTAAGTTTGCTGATTTTCTAATTAAGTTTAAATTCATGGAATATAAAAGATATATTTTAATTAATAAATTATTAACTATCAATTAATTCATGTCTAAAATAATAAATTTTATAGTCCTATAATATTAATTTACAGATGTGCTAAGACCATCTCCAACGGTAGATGTGAAATAGCGTTCAACACCTTTTTGCAGTGGAAACCTCCCCAACGTTTTGCTATTTTTTTTGTTGTACTTTGAAAATTGCAACAATGCTGCACAATTAATAGCGTAGTATTGTAGCTGCACTATTCTATTTTTACTATATTTATTTGTTTGATTTTATTTTAATTTATCTATAAATTAATATTAACTTTAATTCGATTATTGAAAGCAAAATTACATTGAAATATAAAATTACAACACCTATAAATTATTAAAACACAAAAAAACACACATAAAATAGCTAATATAATTATTGAAAATACAAATGATATGTGTTTTATGGCTTCTATTTTAATTCATCATTAATTCATATAAGTTTAATACATCTTTAAGATTAAAACAAATTCAGGGAATACAATAGGATTTTTCTCTTTTGATGTAAAATAGAGTAGAACTGATGGAGATGGAGTGCATTAATTTGCTGTAAAATAGAGCAAAATTACTGTAAATCTCCATCCCTTGGATATGTCCTAAATTAATGTAATATGATTTCAGCGGCCGCTTAAACGAATGTATCAGCCAAGTGCGCGGCGCCACTGGTGTGGCCTGAGTCGAATGTATCGTCCGCGGGTGCCGAAATATTGGTTGTGGTCTTAGTCAACATACAACATAGTGGTCAGCCAACGGAAAGGCCTACGTGTCGTAATATAATTGGTAAGAAAATTCTCGAACACACCAAGCCGTGTTGGAGAATCTACTTCATCTCTTCCTCATAGTATATAAACACCTCATTTTCCCCCAAATTTGTGGAAATTACGCTACGAATATTATTTTGTGTCGGTTTTGTGGGCATTCCTCTTTCTTCAGGTATGCTACATTGTACCTCTTATTGCTTATTTTTAGCTTAATTAATTTATCTTTGAACAGCGTCTCCTGATTGACTCGATTTTCTGTCTGAAAATTGAAGCAATCCAACCTTTCTGTTCATTTCGCTATGGCTTTTGTGAGATTTATGTTGTAATTAATGTAATTATGAATAAAGGTATTCAATGGGATTATAGATCTGATCAAATAGAAGCCTGGGCGTTTCAGTAAAATTATGTGGCGGTTAGTCTCGGGGATTTTCTGTGCGGAATTTCGAATTAATGTGGAATTTTCTTAATATTGTTTTTGCTATATGCTTTTCTCGAGGAAGGTCTTGTGCGTCTTGATTCAATGTGTTTTGATTTGATGTAATGTTTTTTGCAATGTGGAGAAGTTAGTTGTAAGATCTGTCCTATGTTAGTCTCGTGTCGTTTATGGTCTTCAATGGGGTAATAGTTCCTCACTTTGTACTTTGTGATCCAATTTATTTATTTATGATGCTATATTAAATTCCTAGATTTTTGATTGATTTGTCTTAAGACCTTTATCATTTTGATTAATTCACATTCAATTTCTGCTTGATGATGCTTGGTTTCGTGTTCATTAACTTTTATTATTTGGCTTATTTCCATTTTGGTGCATCTTTACGCCATAATTGGACATCACTGCATATGAAATAGTTAACTTTTTATGCGAGTTTAACTGTTTAACATAACTGCTATATCAGTGTTTGTATGATAGCATATTATGAGTCTACACCAAAGCTGCATTCATGTGGTTGTTCTACATTGTTGGTGAAATGCATATGTGGAT
Organism: Salvia rosmarinus; assembly: GCA_036937905.1. Taxonomy (NCBI): domain Eukaryota; kingdom Viridiplantae; phylum Streptophyta; class Magnoliopsida; order Lamiales; family Lamiaceae; genus Salvia; species Salvia rosmarinus. The sequence continues at coordinate 77,789,826 of CM072813.1, read as the reverse complement.
TGGTATTGCGGCTAAAGAAACTTAGCCAAGAGGGAGTTTTCATAGGTTTTAGCTGGGTAATGAGTTACGTTAAGAGTAAAAGGGAACCCTAATGAATTTGAACCAACAAACAATAATTTGATAGGTTGAAAGGAATAATTGGAGAGAAGAAGAATGCCCTGCCCAAGCAATGAATGATGAGTTTGCAGGAATACTACCTGCCTAATCACAAGCACTGCCTGCTATTCTGGGAAGAATGTAAAAAGACCTCTTTTATTCCTCTAAACAAAACGCAAGTCCAAGCAGGGCAGCCCATTCTAATTGAATAGTAAATCAAGCAACTAACTAAATAGTGGAAATAAAATATGGAGAAGACTCCAGCCATGTTGCTGTGTAGCCTGTGTGCTCCCTTCGCCCTCCTGGTCTCATCCACTCTGTAAGATGTCGTTCTTGAAAATTACTGTTTGAAGTCAGTGAGAGAGGTTAATTGACATGCTTCATTCATCTCTTGTTTAACAGTCTTTTTTCTTTTATACAAGTTAGATTGATAGAATCATCATGCTTTATCGTGTTGTTTGTTATTCCTCAGCATTGCTGATTCGTGGCGTTTACTGCCCCCAGAACCTTGCTTGATCTCAGTGTCCATAGTTTTGTAGGTCAGCCTTTCATCCTATCTTAAGTATTTTTTAACTGGACTGGTGAAAATGGCTGAGGTATGTCTTATTATATTGCATATGATCTATTAGCAAATTTGTACTTATGATTCACTGAAATGGGCAGTTTTATATAAATTTACAACTTTTGTGAACTTGCAGGATGGTTGCAAGGTCTATTTGAATGTGTATGACTTAAGCCAGGGCTTGGCCAGACAACTATCTACGGCATTTTTGGGGAAGCCTATTGAAGGCATATGGTACGAGGGTTACAATCTCAAAATGTCGTACTATTCATGGAATATAGATGCCTTGATGTTTCTTGTTACTACAATTGTTTTTGTCGTTTTTCAGGCATACTGGAGTTGTTGTATACGGTCAGGAATACTATTTTGGAGGTGGCATACAAAGTGCTCCTGCTGGAACAACTCCATATGGGATACCAATTCGTGTAATAGATCTTGGCATGACTCATGTGCCTCAGGATGTATTTGAAGTGTACTTGGAAGAGATTGGTCCACGCTACACGGCTGAAACTTACAGTCTGCTGACTCATAATTGTAACAACTTCAGTAATGAGGTTGCTCAGTTCCTGGTCGGTGCTTCAATACCGGACTACATCTTGAATCTCCCTAATGAAGTTATGAGTAGCCCCATGGGCGCTCTCATATGTAAGTCACTCCTCTATGTTATGTGATTTATTCTGTCCTTTTGTTGCTGTATTTGAATTTTTTACTCCCCTTCTTTCCCTACTTGTTTGAATATACTAGTAACAGACTGTTTCCGCGATGGAATGAGTTGATATAAGCTAAGGAAGTCGAATATTGTGATCTTAACTATGACTATCATCACTGCATCTCGGTAGTGTGCTGTTTCTTATGAATAAGCATGTTCTCTGTTTCTTGGTAGGAACCAAAAGCTTAGTTACAGGCTAGAATCTCTATGCTTGCATCCAGAAAGCTTTTGGAAATTTCCTTTGGTATATAGTAGATCAGTGGAGTCGTGTACGGTTGGATTGATGAGTTAATCTTCAACACGACACAAATTGAAGGATTAGATTTCCTGAAAATAACTGCCATTTGACGTTTAAATTCGGTTTGATTTGCAGTGCCAATGATACAGAATCTGGAGAGCACTTTGAGGGCTGGTGCAGTTCCCCAAGCTCCTCAGTTCAGGCCTTCTGCAGTTGTTAGTTCAAATCAGGCGACAACTGCTTCAAAGTCGGCTAATGGTGGTACTGACCAATCCTCTAAGACAAAAGATGAGGATGTTGCCAGGAAATCTGATACAGAATTAACAAGAGATGTACATGAACAGACAAAGACCAAAACTGTGTCCTCTGCAGTTGCTGAAGATCCACTCCGAGATGCTCGGAGCAAAGTCCAAGAAGAGATCAGCAGTGAGTTTGCTGCAATCATGGCCACCGGGACATTGCGTGCAAGTGAGGCTGCAGCTCTAGCAACTAGAAGAGTGATGCAAAGACATGGTCATATGTCTACGGCACAGAGCTGAAGTAAGAAAATGCTATTTTCCATAAGATTGAGGAAAATCATTCTTCCTGGGAATTGATATTTGGACCTTATTACTATTTGGACATATTGTAATTTCTTAGTTTTACAAGGGCGACATAACTATCATTTCTTATTTTTTAGGTTGGACGGTATTGTTGTATCTTCATACTTGAGAGACAAATCACTTTTGACATTTACCTGAGTGACCACATCGTCTTTAGTATCTGTATTGGAAATCCCTCTCATTCTAAACCGTCGACAATTCTTTCTCAAATTTCGTCTTTAACGTTGTATTGTACTATCTTTAAAATGAGGTGGACTTATGTGAAGATATCTGCAATAATGTATATTGATATTTTTTTAATGTAAATGATATTTATTTTCAATGTAATTGACACTTTTAGGGTGGATGTTTCGACAAAAGTTTTTGTGCTTAGGTACTTGTCAAATGTATATCAGAGATTATATTCATATATCTGCTGATAAGATGCAAATAGTTTATGTTCAACAATAATATGGTAGCTTGTTGATTCACAACGAGAGAAACAACAAATGATTTTTTTATCTTTCCTTTTTTACTTGCGACAAACTAGCAGTTCATATTACATTGTGTAAAGCAAAAATCTATTCAGCAGCATCTGGGAGGTTGTTGTGATTGCTTGTTGTTGTGTTTGCATTCTCCAATTCAAGATGGCCTTCTCTAGTTGTAGAAAGAGCATCTGAAGGGATGTTAAGGCCTGTGAAGCCAATCATCACAGCAATTGCTCCGACGTAATCCGAAGCATGAGGTGCATTCCCAATCAATGAATCCACAATGGTCGCTAACGGTACCTGAATCGAAAGACCCGCTGTCGCCACAGTGGTTGTCGTAAGGAGCACGGCCTTGGCCCACAGATAGTCGCTCAACACATTATCTAGTAAACCTGAATGTGCAAGTTGATGCTTAGAGCAATGTGGAGAGTAACTCACAGTTATTCTTATAAATGAGAATAAATCAATTGATTTGCACTTTTCCACAATTAATAGGCAAAGGGGCTATAAAGTAATTTGGCAAGCTGGTCTTTTGAGGAATGGGGATGACATGTTATGTACAAGAATATAAGCATATATTGCATCATGAAAACATACTTCAGCTCTTTATCATTCATCAAACATGTGATTGTTTTACCATTACCATCATCTTTTAAGAGCAAAAACAGCATCATACATTGATGATCTTAGGTGGGTGAAGAAACCATAGGCAACATGCATTGTAATTATCACAAAAGCATGCAGGGAATATAGATGCAATGAACACAGAAAGGGAATGACCTCAAAATTTTAACTGCATGCTGGAGCAGTGGAGCTTGATATTATACCTTTGCCAACGATTAGACCGAATTGCTTCCAAGTGAGAGTGTTGAAAAGCCCGAGCTTCGAAAACTCCAGAATGAGAGCCACAGGAGAAAATATCAGGAGGTTAAACAAGCCCAGGAATCCAAGAAACTGTGCCGTACTAACACTGCCTTGAACTTTGTCGTCTCCATCAGGTAATTTTTGGCGAATGAGTGTTACATAAGCAGCATAAAATGCTGCAGATAAAAGAGACAAAATATCTCCCAGTAAAGGATTAGAGGCAAACTCATTTGACCCCGATCCTGAGTCTCCAAGGCTGACAATGATCACTCCTCCCATGCAAAGCATAACACTGATCAGCTTCACCCAAGAGAACTTCTCATCCAAAAATACAAGAGCAAAAATAAATGTAAACAGACTGGATGCACTGCTCAGTATGGTATTGGACTACATAAGAAAACAGAAACTAAATGTCACATTAAGTATAAATCAACCCATCATATACAAAACAAGAATGATCAAATTCTTACAGTGACCGTAGTGTACTTTAGAGAAAGATTAAATGTTAGCTGTGCCATAAACCAAATGGGGCAGATCAAGAGGCTAACTTTTGCAACCCTCCAACGTGTCCAACGCCCTTTTGCATCCAAATCCCCGGCTGCTCCATGCTGTTTTGAATCAACTTCACCGTGATCTACACCAACTTGTTCAGCAGTGACCTCCGGATTCAATTCATTCGCTATCGCACCAGCCTCGTTATCGGGAAGAAGAATAGCCTCTTCTGAAAACGTAGAGTCTTGTAATACAGAATCATGTCTCCTATTTAACCAAAAGAAAATGCTTCCATGCCTATCCTCCAAATACCGCCCAATTTCTACAAAAGGTATATACACCACGAACAATGAATTGCAAATGTATGTTACCAGAAACGGCGAAACGCCCCCATCTACAACTGACTGTACGACGAAACTAGCAGCGATCCATATTGTTGCAACTGCAAATATGTAAACCAACCCTAAAACCCATCTCCATACTTGATCTCTCATCAGAAAACCTCAGATTCTGATGAATATCTATTTTCCTTTCTATATTTGATTGAAAAAACTCTATCCAATCAATCAAGAACAAAACTTTCAGTTGATTTCAATCCCAATAGCAAAGGCATCTTCTTGCCGAAATCTGAGACAGGATTTTGCGGGATAAAGGTAAAATAAAAACGGAACAAATAGAATAAACGCACAACAATAACCACAAATTTAGAGGAGGGCTATCAAGAAGTCACAAAATTATAAACCTACGCAGCAAATACGACATTCGAGGAAAAATCGTATGGATAAACCACATATTGATTGAGATAAAAACAAATTGATGAATAAGAATTAATGCCGTAAAAAGTCAATGCAAAGCAACGAACCAGTTGGAAGTAAACGAGGAGATCTTTCAGTTAAAGCGTGGAATCTTGTTCAAAATGAAAGAGTTGTGGGAAATTCCTCGAGCCATTTTTAGGGGAATTCATCCTCAAGAAACATGCTTTTTACAGTTGCCCAATTTAATTTTCAGGAAACAAGTAAATTTGATGCTACATTGTTTATATTACAATCACTGGATAAAATAATTTTAGGGCAAAAATATGATAGAAATCGAGTTGACTCGCGCCTTATTGCGAAAACTCAAATATGAGTGGTCTATTATTGAGATGAATCTAAATTTTATTTACCAAACGAAGATTACAAACTTAATTGAGTTTTCTAAATTTAGATTTATATCTAAAAGGGTAACATTCCCGTTGATCCTCACTAATTGAATGGCGAAATCATTTTTTTATGCATATTATTGCTATTTTTTTATGACAACGTTTCTTAGTATATTATAATAATAATAATAATAATTTTATATGATGATAATTTTTGGAGGTTAATTATAATTTATAGTCTCATCTTAAAACGTTTTTAAATTTATGAGACCAACTTTCAATTTTTCCTAATATGTTCAGAATTTTGAAAAATATATTAATTTATGGCAGTATCAGACATCTAACTAGGATGACAACATAATTTGAGTAATTTTTTTCCATGTAAGCATTCCAAATGATTTCCTTTCGATCCAAATCATTAAAAAAATGGAAATGAGCTCTCCTCTTCCCTATTTCTCCTTCTTCTATATTGCTGCCTAGATTTCTTCTTCTTCTTCATTCATCAACTCCATGCTCAATCTCTCATCTTCTCCACAGCCACTATCTTACAATTTCAAATATCTTCTCTCTCTTCTTTCACTTTTTGCTCTCTCCAACAAAAAATTTCTATTAATTTTTTGCCACAAAAATCGGGGATTAATAAAAATAGGATCCCTTTCTTGGATCATATACTATATCCATATTCATGCATCATCACCAGTATCGTTCCTGACATTTTATAGGCTCTAAGCAAAATAAGGAATATAAACCCTCATTTTTTAAAATTCATATAAAATCACCGGTCATTATGTTTTGTGCGTATTAGGTAAAACTTATGTTTCTTTACAATAGTTTGCAAACGACACAGGACGACTAAACTACACTTGAAAAATCGAGTGCAACTGGCTTAAACCTATAGAGGCGATAATGAGGTTTAAACTCGTGACATTTGGCCACATGAACTCACTTAACCATTAGACCTAGGGGTGAGCAAAAACCGAACCGGACCGAAAAACCGAATCGGACCGAACCGAAATGGGCGGTTCGGTTCGATTTTGAACAGTAATTTGGTTCGGTTCGATTTCAAATTTTCAAAACCGAAATTAATTCGGTTCGGGTTCGGTTTGGTTAAAAAAATTCGGTTTTTAAACCAAACCGCCCGAATTAATTATTATTATATATTTTTTTATTTTTTTATATATATATTATATATATATGTGTGTTATTTATATTATTAATATTTAAATTGATTAATATTATATATATTTATATATATAATTATATTTATATATTATATTATATATATTATAATATTTATATTAATTTTAATTTTAATTAAAAAAACCGAACCGAACCGAACCAAACCGAATATTTCGGTTCGGTTTTGTATAGTAATTCGGTTCGGTTCGGTTTGGGTTTTTTAAAAAATTCGATTTTTCGGTTTTTCGGGTTCGGTTCGGTTTTGAACCGAACCGCCCGAATGCTCACCCCTAATTAGACCGTCCAAAATGATCATTTATATTATACTTATAAAATAAATCAAATTTGTAAATTACGTAAAATTCAAGTGATCTACAAATAGAAATAGATAATAAAAAATTATCAAAAACATATACAACTTACTTGTCATCCTTATATTTCTATATCTCAACTCTTATCTACAATATCTATCATAAAAATAATTTATTCGGTATTTAAATCTAAACCATTAATAATCACATCAACATCAATATTTTCTAATATATTTTGGGACCAAATGAAAACATATATCTATAAGTAAAATAAATAAAGATTTAATACTTTTGACTTAAAAATAAAATATTTAGTGATATAATATTTTGGATCCAAATAAATTTATGTATTTATAAGTAAAATTAATTTTTTGAAATAATTTGGATCGCCTGAGATGGTGGACCCTGGGGGTGATCGCCCAGGGTGGCCTACCTTGAGGGGGCCCTGATCATCACATCTACATATTTAACCACAGTTTTCTACTTCTATATACAAGAAGAATCCTATTAATGATTTCTAGCTATTGAGAGAATTATTGCTAGTGGTTGTCGTTGTGGACGAGATGAACAACGCGACAACCATTTCGCTTTCCAGTTTGATATTGATAGACGAACTGAAGAGGAATTTTTTCGTTAAGTTTCTGGCCAATAATAGGATAAGCCGACAGCTTTGACGAGATCCGTTTGAACAGCCGACCGTCGGAGGTCGGGCATCTAGGAGGTATACCTCCATCGCCGCTTGAATACAGACCAAATGAGGATTTCAGCGTCCACAAGGCATGGCTGCTGAAGAAGCAGACAAATAAGGGAAACAGAGATACCTTTTTGATGGATTTGGGGGCAAAAAAGAAAGCTGTGATCTTGAAGGACAATGACGGCGCCGCTGTGGCATGAACATATTACTCGATGAGATTAGCTAGATCGTCATCAAAGGTTATCCAGTAGAGGGAAAGAGGTGAAAAAGAAGATGGAGATATTAAGGAGTTGGAGAGTAATAAGAAAAAGACGAATATAGGTAAAGAAGGGGAAATGGGGAATGTCAGAGTTCATTTTCATTTTTTTAAATGATTTAGATTGAAACAACATCATTTCGAATACCTACATGGAAAAAAAATATCCAACTCAAATTATATTGCCGTCCTAATCAGACATTCGGTATCAAAAAAAGTTTACGGACCATAAGTTAGTATATTTTCAAAATTCATGACATTTTATGAAAAAGTGAAAAGTAGAGGCCATAAACTAAAAAACACTCCAAATTGAGGTCATGATAAACTATAATTTATCCTATTTTTTATAATAGATCATACATGATCAATAATGTAGATTGATTTTAGTTATACGTGATGGTATCGAAACGAGTCTAACATGTGTATTGGGGGTCGGGGGCAATAGGCATGTATTTAAACTTTTTCAAACTAACAAGTTATCAACTTATCGGCGTTAGTCATGAGAGTCAGCTCGGCTGAAGGATAGTCCCGACAGAGTCAGTGCCAGGCTCTCAGACTGATCAAAGTGAGGCTTAGTTCAAATGATGCTTTTAACTGATGGCTTGAGTTAAGCAAATTAATTTCAGAGACTACATTGACTAAACTACTGTAGAAAGTGGCCATAAGTTATTTTAACTCGCTTGTATATATATCATTGAATGTTTCGATAAAAATACGATAATAAGATAATCATCCCATCAAGCTCCTACATATATAGTTTAATGTAGTATCGGGCTGGTTGATCCAATGCAGACTAAATAACTTATGTAGATTTTGAATAAGTTATGTTATGAAATCAATTAGTGCAATAAGTAATAAAGCAGTTAAAGATATAGTAGTTAAAGTGGTTTGAAAAACACCCCAATATCCATATCGACCATGTTAAAGGTCACAAATTCAATAGGTTAGAAATCTTAGTTCACCATCAAGATTCCCTTATTTTATGATGGCAAACCACCAACCAAAGTTATACATTCAACTTGGGGACCCTGATCCTAGGGTTTACGACCTGGACCTTTCGCTTCTTCGACGATGACGGTGATGTCTATTGCTTTCAGACTAGCTCACTTGTTAGTTTACTCACAACCTTCGACACTTGTACACTCTCTCAAGGGTATTTTCATGTTTAAGGGTCGTTGTTCCATCGAAGGTCGATCGAACCTTTACAATGAATAACATATCTAAGGATAGGTTCACTCATTTAAGTCAGGATTTGATGTTTAAGTTCTTTTAATACATATGGGATTTGTGTGTATGATCTCTCTACGATGGAAGCACTTTTCGACTGCTTCTTTTGATGATTCAGCGTCGAAGATCGTTGATTCATTTCTAGCTCGGCATCTTAGCATTCATTACTCTTGGCAACTCATTGTCTGGGTAAAAAGTCTTTTGTATTTATGTGTGTTCGAATTATTATCTATCTACTAAAGATAGAAATTAAATTTCCTACGTTGGTTGTTGAGCTAACGGACATATTGATGGCCCTAAAGGCAAGTTACTTCAAGTGTATCGTGTATGGGATGATACACCAGATAGAAACTTTTCTCAAGCTTTGATCGTTTACTAAACAATGGTATGTTCAGTTGAAGGTCAGGATGAACTTGATGAGCTGTTAAGCTGTAAGTCTAGACGAAGTTGATGGAAACTCAGTCGTATAAAAGTATGCACCATTTGGCTAGTAGGCTATATGTGGATAAACCAAACATGAAATTTTCAAACTTAAGAAAATAAAGCTAAGTATAGCAGTTGGAATGACATGGGTAAATAAATTAAGCAGCAAAGAAAACATATGGACTTACATTGGTTTACAGAAAACTAACGCTCTTACATCCACTTTAACCATGTTTCAAGTCTCCAACTTAATATGACGAGAATCACTCTACATATTCGTGTTCACTTGATTATAGTTGATAGGATACGGTACAACTACTGGGCCCAAGATCGGCCCAATACAAGTAACCACGACATCAAGCTCGGCCCGACAAGTTCGCCCATGAAGACTCTAAAGTCGGTGGGAACGCAGAAAGCTCACCATATCTAAAGAATCCTAATTCGAGAGGGATAGGATCTCGAATCCTAGTTAGAGAAGACTTCGGATTCGAGATCTAGGTCAATACATTGTGTATAAATAGAGGCTAGATTAGACGACATAGATCATTCACTCTCTTTGTAATCACTTCTTATACTCTCAATACACATACTCTCTCTCTTGCCCCGTGGACGTAGATCTTATTCACAGATCGAACCACGTAAATCTTTGGTGTTCTTGCGCATTTATTTCCCTTACGAAATTAAGATCGATCACTGGCGCCGTCTGTGGGAAACGAAATTTTGTGTTTTCGATCAACCACCGCTTACGGGAAATAATCATGACCGGTACACGAAGCCGTCATCGGGACCGTCGCCGGCAACAACAACGCCGGGCGAAGGGCAACGAGCTCGCTCGGGAAGAGCCCAATCGAGAAGAAACCCGAAGGACATATCGACCAACGTCTTAGCTCGGTTCATATGTGTAAACTCTTCCGGAGTTACTCGTCGACAACGCCCGCAGTGGTTCGACGATCTACCTCTGAGAAGCATCGGCTCCTATCGCGACTGATGGCGCCTTCCATCGAAGGTTCTTCCAAAAGGCCGAGTCAAAACGTTGTTGCACACTCCTCACCATAAGGCAAAGCCGTAATGAGTCCATCGGTGACTTCATGACAAGGTTTAACAAGGAGTGTTTGAAGGTCGAAGACGTGAGCGACCTCTTGGTCATCTCGGCCTTCAAAGCGGCATCTTGCCGGGGGCCTTATCTGAGAGATCGTCAATCGAACCCGTCTTCGCAATGTAGCCGTAGCGCGCATAGCCAACCGGTTCGCCAAAGCGGACGAGGCGATAAGAGAAAGCGCGGCGAGCAGCGAGGCGGGACCCCGGAAAAGGAAGAAGAGCGAAGGAAGGAGGATCGGAACCAAGGCCGTGGCGCCTGGAAAGATTACATCGCCCGATAAGGTCCAGGGCTCGGTCCGCGACGCCTCGGGCGACCTCAATACACCCGTTGACGAAGCCGAGGGCGAAATCTCGCACTCCATATGAACCTGTTAGAAGCCTCGACCGATGGCGGGAGGAAAGAGGTGCCGACCTATGGATAATCTTGCTCATTCCATGAGGATTACGGGCATGACATCGAAGAGTGCAAAGAGCTCATGGGTGAAATAGAGATGCTAGTTCGGGACGGATCCTCAAGAAATACTGAGGACAGTCGCCAAGCCGACCAAAGTCAAAAAAGAAAAGCGAGAAAAAATTGTGCCCCACAAAAAACAAAGCACAAGACCGACGAGGAAGGAGATGACGAGCCCCAATTTGACGGGTGATCTCCACTATTACGGGCTCCCGTGAGTCACGAAGTCCTCCCAAGGCCGATGCCGAAGTCCTAGAGCCGTGAACCCACCAATAAAGGTTCGAAAAGGACGAGGCGATCACCTTCTCAGGGCGACCCGTACTGCTGACGATACCCACCGGGATCGTTGGTGATCCGGTAGTAGTCGCAAATAAGTTGGTAAAACAGCGTTTACATTGACAACACGGCGTCGGTGAGCATCCTCTTCAAGGAATGCTTTGACAAGCTAGGAGTAGAAGAAGCACACCTCGCACAGCACGCTGCCACTCGAAGCTTCGTCCGGAAGAGACGCGCCGAAGGAATAATCGAGCTACCCTTCACGGTGGGGAAAGCACCAACGACCTCGACCAAGGTGGTGCGGTTCTTCGTAGTGAAGGCCCACTCGCCGTATAACATCATACTAGGCGAGATTGGTGAACATTTGTAAGGCGGTATGCTCAACGTACCACTGACGATAAAAATACCCACCACGAGGGAACAGCCGTGATCCGGGGTGATCGAGCAAGCCAAGGAATGTATGCAAGTTGCCTTACGAGTGCGGGACCTCGGTCCAGCCTACAGGCATAGCAATTAAAGAAACCCGAGGAGTTGGAGTCGGGAAGTACATCGCCACTCCCGGCGGTCGGTGGAAGAGGTCGCATTGTGCAAAGATGAGCCATTGAAGGTCGTCCGGGTTGGTTTCACCACGACACCGAAGTGAAGGATCGGATCATCCAACTCTAAGGAATTCGGACGTGTTTGCTTGGTCTCCCCGACATGACCGGAGTCTCGCCGAGTATCATCACTCACCGGCTCAACATCGACCGAACATAAAGCCGGTTCGGCGAAGCAAAGAATCTTCGCAATTAGCGGAACCAAGTCATTCATGACGAGGTGAACCGACTATTAAAAGCACGCATCTTGTTCGAGGTCAAATATCCGACTGGATAGCCAACCCGGTGATGGTGAAGAAAGGAGGAGGGATGGCGAATGTGTATTGACTACACCGACCTCAATAAACATTGCCCAAAGGATTGCTATCCCTTCCCAACATTGACAAGAAGGTCGGCGTTGGTCGGATCGAAGTCTTGATTTCTTGGACTTATACAAAGGGTATCACCAAGTCACGATGGACGACGAAGACGCAGCCAAGACAGCCTTCATTACCGACTTGAGTCTTTGCATATAAAAGATGCCATTCGGCCTTAAAAATGCAGGGCTACCTATCAAAGGATGGTGGACAAAATATTTCACCCTACATAGGTCGGAATGTGGAGGTATCGTGAGCGACATCGTCGTCAAAAGCAAGGAAGAAGCGCATGTGTGGCCGACCTCGGATCGTCCTCGGCCTTCTTGGAAAAATCAACCTAAAGTGAATCCCGAAATGCACGTTTGCGGTCCGGTGCGGAAAGTTCTTAGGGTGTTGGGTTTCACAAAAGGGCTAAAAGCAAACCCGTCAAGGTCCAAACCATTTTGGAAATGAAGATGCCAAAGACCATCCATGACGTACACAAGCTAACAGTGCATAGCCATGACCGAGCCGCTTTCTTTCAAAAGCGCGATAAGCACTACCCTTCTTCAAGATACTCAAAAGGCCCCAAATTCTCATGGGATGAGGTACACAGTCCGCTTTGAAGACCTCAAGAGCTACCTCGCCAAGCTCCCACTCTATCCGTCCAGAAGAGGAGAGGTCCTTTTCTCTACCTCGCCGCCTCGGACGAATCCATAAGTCAGATCTGAGTGCGAGAAGAAGGACGTCGGCTCGGTATATTTCATCACCGAGCACTCAAGGCCGGAAGCGAGTATCGACCCTGGAGAAGCTTGCCTTAGCATTAATAAGCGCCGCGAGGAGACTACGTCCATACTTCCATGCACATCCCATACAAGTCCTCATGACTACCCACTTGCAAGTATTGACGGCAGAAGCGTCGGGGAGAATCGCGAAATGGGCAATCGAATCGGGCGAGCACGATATATCATACGCCCGCCAGCCATCAAAGGTCGAGCCTGGCGGTTTCCTTGCCGAGGCTAACCGTCGAAAACCGAAGCCCACCGTGTCGGGGACGATGTCGAGCCGAACCCATGGTTGAAACACCGGAAGAGTCTTGGCAACTCTACGTTGACGGGCTTGGAAAAAAAGGTAGCGGCGCAGTATCTTACTCCAGGCGGGACAACCAAGAGATCGCCTACTCACTCGGTTCACATTCAAAATACGAACAACGAAGTGAGTACGAGGCATCGATCGCAGGACTTCGCCTCGCTCAAAGTCTCCGGATCTGAGCCGTGCAAGTTCACGACTCTCAAGTCGTCGTAAGCCAATATTGGGAAAATACGAGGCAAAAGCGGCGGAATGAAGAGTATCTTGAAAAAGCAAAAGCACCGCAATGACTTTCTCACACTTCGGATAGTTCGCATCCCAAGGGAGCAAAATAGCCGGTGACATCTTAAGTAAATTGGCCACATCAACGAGCCCGCCAGATGAAGGAAGTCAGCGGGGAGCATAAGCGATGCGAAGGCGGGCCGAGGTCAACATAGTCTCGGATGAAGAACCTAATTGGATGACTCCCATTCGAGTACTTGGAGAAGGCGACGCCCCACGACAAGTGGAGGCTAGAAGGATCTGAACAAATCTGCGATATACAATTGAGCGAGGAGTCCTATCTGAAAGTCATATCTCCAACCTCTCTTAAGGTGCTTGGGTCCGAACCGAGCTAATTACGTTCTCGAGAAATACACGAAGGTTCGTGCGGAAGCCACATCGGACCCGAGCCTTGTCGAAAAAGTCATGCGATGGGGATACTATTGGCGACAATGTTCCAAGACTCGATGGACCTCGTAAAAAAGTGTCCGAAGTGTCAAATCCATGGGAACGTACCAAGGCTACCACAGACCGACCTCACCTCCGTACAGAGCCCTTGGCCGTTTATGCAATGGGGGATCGACATTGTGGGCCCCTTTTGTAAAGCACCAGGACGGCTCCATTTTTAATTGTTGCGATCGACTACTTCACGAAGTGGGTGGAAGCTGAGCCCTTGGCGAAAATCACAAGCAAGAACGCCCTCAACTTCGTATGGAAGAACATAGTGTGTCGCTTCGGCATCCCCCATATCCTCCTTTCGGATAACGGAACACAATTCACGGATAAGACATTCAAAGATTGGTGTCGAGAGCTTGGATCCAACAAAGTTTACCTCGGTGGCCCGTCCTCAAGCAAATGGTCGACCGAAGTTACCAGCAGGACCATCGTAAAGGGCTAAAACTCGTCTCGACCGAGCTAAAGGCCTCGGGTGGAAAATTTACCACAGTCTTATGGTGCGTCGAACAACACCTCGGACCTCGAGCGGAGAAACACCATACGCTTTGGTGTATGGAACCGGCGATGATCCTGCGAGATCGGAGTCCGAGTCCCGTGCATTGACTTCTCTGCAAGCAAATGGGGAAAATCTACGAGTGATCTAGACCTACTCGAAGAAAGAGACCTCGCCTACATCGAGGAAGCTCGGTGCAAGCAACAAGTAGCTCGGTATTACAACCGTGTGTTAAAACCCGACAATTCAAGTGGGCGACCTCGTACTCGAAATAATGAAGTCGACAAAGCCGCAGCTCGGCAAGTTGGAAGCCACATGGGAAGGACCTTACAAGGTCGACGAAGTCCTCGGCAAAGAGCCTATAAGCTCGCTCAATTGTCCGGTGAGCAATTACCCAACGCATGGCACATCGTCCATCCGAAGAAATATTATGCATAAGTGTCGAGGTCGGGTCTTGTTCGGTCGTATTTTTAAAGTCTGTTTAGAGTCCGAGTCTTATTTGGTGGTCGCGTCATCTTTTATCAATAAAATTTATTTTCACGAGTTCTACTTGTCACTAATGCATAATTAATCTTCACATTATTTACCCTCTACGGAGGACAAATTCCCTCGGAGGTCGATTACATTCGTTTCATACGAATGTAAATTTAACAGCGCATGCCTACATACGAGATCGACTACCTTCGTTTATTTGAAGCCGTTCTCTGTGTAGATGAAGGGACCACCCTCCCGATGACCTCGGCAAAAGGAACCATTCCTACATACGAGATCGAGACTACCTTCGTTTATTTGACCGTTCTCTCTATGTAGATGAAGGGACCACCCTCCCGATGACCTCGACAAAAGCAGAACCATTCCTACATACGAGATCGGACTACCTTCGTTTATTTGAAGCCGTTCTCTCTATGTAGATGAAGGGACCACCCTCCCGATAACCTCGGCAAAAGGAACCATTCCTACATACGAGATCGATTACCTTCGTTTATTTGAGCGGTTCTCTCTATGTAGATGAAGGGACCACCCTCCCGACGACCTCGGCAAAAACAGAACCCCACCTTCCGTGCGAGCGATTTCTTTCGCTTATTTGAGCGGAATTCTCTACGAGACGAACTACTTTCGCATATTACTCTTGTTCAAATACAAAGTCGATAAGAAATCATTCTTATTAAATAAAAGATGTACGAGTTACATTTTACGAGGGCGGAGCGGATCGGGAAAAGGCGAGCCAATCCCAGAAAAATCGAATTCAACGGCTCATCTATACTAATCCTACCTCACCTCGTCCTCGGTCATATTACGGGCCCGCCAACGCGACCTCGGTCACTGCGATGCAGCTCTGCGAGCTCGGCCTCGGCCACTTGATGACGACCGGTCTCGGCGCCTGAGAGTCCACGACGTTCAAGGCGATAACACCTCTCTTGTGTGCGCCACTCCGGATCGTCATAATTTGGTTCATTTATTCTGGCGAGAAGCTCCGTGAGAAGAAGAGGCCTCTGCGTCCGTCGAAGCATTTCGTCGGTGTGGTTGTCGGCGATGACGGTTTGTATATGCTCCCAAGCCTTTTAATTCAGCGATCTTGCTCGTGAATTGCCGGAGGTCCGACCATATTCGCGCGGTACCTCGCTGACAACGGCGCACCTCGACAACCTTGGCTTCAACTTAGGGATCGTCATCCCACCATTTCGGTGGATAACCTCCTCGTACTCGGCATGCTCCTCGCCTATCACCTTGGCCTTCTCTTGGCGACCTCGAGCGCCTCCTCCATTTCAAAAGGCGAGCACGGAGCTCGTCCACGGCTCTCTGGCGGCTCTATGTGACATCGGACTCACGCATACATGACCAAGCTGTCCCTTTATATGGAGGAGTTCGATCTCTTTCAACTCAAGAGCCCGCGATAGGTCTTGATTCGGTTCAACCAAGGAGAAGCATCAAGCATTCGAGAGACAATCGAATAAAAAAGATAAGTTTCTTAACATAAACTTGTGATTTTATTAACATGCCCTTAGGCAAAAATCAATGTACATTTACATTCAAAAAAAAAAGGAGTGAAAAAGATGGGGGGATCAACTGACCCCTCCAGAAGCTTCGGCCATGACCACATCCGCCGCCTCCGAAGCCTGGATAGCCTCAGCCTCTTCCGCCCTATTTTCGGCCCGTCGGCGGGTCTTGGGAACCACCGAGTCTCGGCGCCGCCGAAGCATCATTGCCTCCCGACCCCTTTGCATGATCGACGGTAAAGCTTGGTCGGGATCCCGATCCACGGACGGTAGCGAGCAGACTCCGCGGACAAAGAACCGGAGAGGCGAGGTTACTGCAGCGACGGAAGCTCGCCCGGGCGCGGACGAGCACATCAAAATAGGCCGTCTCGGACATCATCCTCGGTCTCCTCGTACCCATACTTGGCTTTGTCCAGTGCAGGTAGTCCTCAGCGACCTCTTGATTGCATCAGACGGCAGCGCTTATTAAGCACCTCGGCGTCAAAACCATCCCGAAGCTCGCCGACATGAGCGACCTCTCGCAAAGCGCACGGCGTTTCTCCTGCGAGCTCGCCATGTCCGCCTCCGACGGCGAACTGTCCCACCTCGGCCTTCATCAGGCAACCTCGCCGCCGCCTCGCCCTTGCCGCCTCCTCATACAGTTGCCTCCCGACGACTGCCCTTGCCGCCGCCCTCGATGGCCGTCGCGTCCGCCGCTTTTGTTTGACGAGGTCCGGATCTTAGCCTCGGCCTCGGATATTTCTTGAGCGAGGAGGTATTCTCGCCTCCACCTCCCGAGCATACCGGCCACCCGTCAAACCGCTTAATGGCGCCTTCAAGTAATCCGATATAAGATCGGATACTTTTGACACCTCGGCCGCCACGTCCTCGACCCCCACAATATATACATCGGTCGGAAGAACACAATTTTATACTACTACACAAAGTATAAGGACGGTACAAAACCTCGGGAAAGAGACGAGGCGCTGACTTGGAACCGATGATCTCGCACTCAGCCTCGGCAGCAACCGAGGACTCAGGGATTACATGCTTCCGCCTCTTCAAGCGCTTGAGTGGCTGCGGTGAAGGGGATCTCGAAGGCTCCGCACCCATTTCGGGCATGTCCTCGATATCCTTCAAGGTCAGAGACGGCGGCTCAACTGCAGAGATCGGCTCGGCCACAGAGATCGGCTCCTTCCTTTTCTTCTTTCTTTCCCTTAGAAGGTTCACTACCAGGAAATACATAGGTCAGCATCAACACGTATAATCATGGAATAAAGAAAAAAAAAAGGAAGAAGGGCCTCACCTTCACCGACTCCACCCCGAGGTAGGATCATAAGGGCTAAGCCCATGCCGCAAGCTCGGCCTCGAGAGAGACCTCGTCAACAAGGCCAATTTTGTCCAGCGCCTCTTCCGGTCACGAAGCCCTTGTCGACAAACACATCGGCGATCTTATCGATCGCCATTGAAACTCCATATGTCCAAGAAACCGGAAGAAGAACTTCTTACGCCGGTTGGAGATCTTGATTTAATCTTTGCTTTGAATTTCCTACGGGTGATAGATAATACCACCCCGAGCCGCCTTCGATTCTGGCGAAGGACAAGCCCCAAGGTCAAAGGAAAATTATGCCTATAGGCATAGACACCTAGAGCGATCATATGCGGAATGAGTTCGGCGAGAGTTGGGCGAGATATGCCAAACATCTCTTGGAACTCAACATATACATAAGGATAAGGAAGGCGAAGACCAGCCTTGAGGTGTCCTCATACACTGACAATAAAACCATCCGGAGGCACAAGCCCTATCCTCCGGACGAGGGGCAACGAACTCAATACTAGAGGAATACTATATTGAAAACAAATATCCCTAATATCGAAATACCTAAGATTGAAGAAAAGAAGACACTTTGCATGATCCCCAATGAGGGAATCGCGAGACTACACTCGAAAAGAGGCATATGAATACGGGTAAAACAGTGAGAGACACTAACGAATCGGGCGGGAACAGACAAGATTTGGCCTCAGCGACTCATTATAGGAAGAAGTAGCCATTACTTACTTTTGTTTATCGATGAAGAAGGCAAGCTTCAAGTCGTCGATGGCGCAGAATAAAGCTGTTTCATGAGAAGGCGAGAGTTTTGAAAATCGAGAGAAATGTAGAAAGCAAAGTGATAAGAGATATTGCGTGTCGAGGAAGACATTCCCCTAATATGCACTTTATCGGGAATCCACGCGCCAATTTAATGCGCATTAAATCGTATCCGCGTCGATGCTCGACAGCGGCGGAAAATCCGTCTTGACCTCGACTAACGCCTCGTCGGTGAAGCCGGCAACAAGACCTCGACTAACGCCTCGTCGGTGAAGCCGGTCGAAGACCTCGACTTAACGCCTCGTCGGGTTAAGCCGGCAAGAAGACCTCGACTTAACGCCTCGGCGGTGAGCGGTCGAACACCGCTTAACGCCTCGTCGAGTGAAGCGGTCTGGAGACCTCGGTTTAGCGCCGCCAAGTGAAATCGTCGAAGACTTGACTAAACGCCTCGTCGGGTGAAGCCGGTCGGAGATCTCGACAACGCCTCGTTAGGTGAAGCCGGTCGTAAGACCTCGGCATAACGCCTCGTTGCGGAAGCCGGACATCTCGCCGAGATACAAACAACAAACAAGACCTCGGCGGACGCCTCTGCGAGCACGACATCGATATCTGACGTCGAAGCATTGACACACAAAGTCGGACAATGAAAAGAATGTCAAAGATCGTCGAAACCCGCTTGTCACAACAACCCCAATCCGGCATGACCTCGTTTTACTGCGTCTTTTGGGGGGTTGTGATAGGATCTGACCCAACTACGGGCCCAAGCATCGGGCCCAATACAAGTAACCACGACATCAAGCTCGGCTGGACAAGTTCGCCCATGAAGACTCCTAAAGTCGGTGGGAGCAGCGAAGCTCGGCCGTATCTAAAAGAATCCTAATTCAAGAAGGGATAGGATCTCGAATCCTAGTTAGAAGACTTGGATTCGAGATCTAGGTCAATACATTGTGTATAAATAGAGGCTAGATTAGGCGACATAGATCATTCACTCTCTTTGTAATCACTTCTTATACTCTCGATACACATACTCTCTCTCTCGTCCGTGGACGTAGATCTTATTCACGGATCGAACCACGTAAATCTTTGGTGTTCTTGCGCATTTATTTCCCTTACGAAATTAAGATCGATCAATAGTGTCAAGGAAAATGTCTATAATTCAACACCTCTTAATTCTGAACTTACGGTTACTGGACCTAGACCCTCGTCGGCTCACTACGACAACAACGATGACTACTACTTTAGAAATACCTTGTAGGGCATCTTACTAACATTTCTTGAACACTACTACTAAAATTGAGGTAGATATAGTGCAAGGGAAGGTTCCGACTAGGACTGAGTGGACTTTTACAATGAAGATCATGTAGAAGGCTAGGTTCAATCATCTAAGCTATGATTCGGTATTGGTTGCCGAAGTGAGTCTTGGCATGTATGTGTGGGGAATAAAACCGAGTACAACTTTTTCTACTTTCTTTTACTCAACTTCATCGACTTTTCGGCCTAGTCAGTATGACGTTAGGATTGACCGGATGACTAACTTGAAAAACTTCAGGTCCGGAGAGGCTTCTGCTGAACTTCAAGTATAGCTTCAACTATCTACCTAAGGTAGGTTGATAAGCTTTTGGTTATAACCTAGAGTATGTCTTATGTGGAAATGCATATGTCCATATTGTTATACTCGCTTGAATTATGTTTCACTCGAGATCTCTTTACAAGTTAAGCACAATTAGACACAATCAACTCAAAGTCCAATGTATGGATTTAGGTAGAACTTTCTTACTTGATCCTAAGATGTAAAAATATACAAGAGAATAAATTAAGCAGTAAAGGAAGAGAGTATAAACATATAGAGTTTTACGTGATTCATATATTAACGACTCCCATGACCTAATTTAATAGAAGGAGGATCTCAGTTCTCCATTCGGATCCACTTAAATATATTGTCAAGGGAATTTTCCAAAATTTAACACCTCTGGACTTAGGATCTATACCAAGCTTATACGGTTCGTTCTCCGACTGCGATTGGGACTTCTGCTTTCAGTCTACCACGCATGGCAACTTACTTACAACTCCACTACTACTACAACTACTATAGATTTGTGAGGATTCTGATTTCAACTAAGGTTGGATGAGGCTTTACATTTAAGAACATATTTAATGATAGGCTCGTTCTTCTAAGCTACACTAAAACTCTTTTATATACATAAGAACAAGAACTCTTTAATGTTGAAGTACTGATAATCTCTTCATTAAACATATAGTACTTCCTTGAGATCTTGTGTTCGTCCATTTTTTTTGAAGAAATGAATAGACGAACTTCTAGTGTGTTCTCGGCAGATAAACATTTGGTTGCCTTTGGATACACATACATATCGCCATTATTATATTGTTTGCGTACACATTATTTCTTTGTGTTCATATGTGCACTTGTTCTTTTTTCTTTGTATTGAATCTTCTGTACTTATAGTAGTTTGAATTATCTATCCGTTGGATAAATAGAAATTCAAGCTCCTAATACCATTGAGATAACAACAAACATATTTCCTACTGTTCGTACACTATCTATAATGAGTAAAATTGTGTTTTTGTCTTCTGGTTGGTCCACGTCAGTCTTCCGCTTCCTTCCGTCTGAAGCATCTTCGGCTGACGACCAGAGTCTGACACTTGAAGCTTCATGCATGTCTTCCTATCTTTAGTTGTACAAGCTTTGTTTCAACCTCATAAAGTTGAACACTTCATTTCATGCTTCTGCCTGATCCGCTTAGTAAATCAAGTCAGCTGGACGGTGGCATCTTTCTTATTTATCCCTACTGTCGTCAGATCAACTTCGGCTATTTAGGCAACTTGACTTCAACAACTTCGTCTTTGTGCCTAAATCTTCTTCTTCTTAGCTGGACCCGTCAATAAACTCTTTCTATTCGAGTTTAGGACCTCACTTTTTCTTGCCTTAACTTTTTCAGTTTAGTTTTCTAACCGGAGTTGTTATATTATTGGTGCAATAATCTTTTCATATGATTTTACCAACAAGCTCGATTCCAATCAAACTAGAAAATGAAATGTCCCTAACGTGACATAATTATGAGTACGTGGCACACACGTGATATTTTCTCACTTATTGGACATCTAGATACTAGACGCTTGGCATATTCACACTACGAATTGATTCGAACCCTAATCAAAACACCACTATCATACCTAAAACAATATTGAATTTCTTCAATAATGGTGTATGTTGTTCAAATCCACCACCAACTACCACGATTTCTTGATGAATCTCTCATCTTACATCAGCATCGAGATCCTCTAAGTCTCTTCACAAAATCCTTATCCAGTTCAATACATCTACAAGCAATGGATCGATCGGGTCGTCAATCCATACTTCGCCAAGCTGCATTCGGTATCGCAATCCACTAACCAAGATCTATGAACTAGATTGACTTTTAGTTCGCATAATAAGGACACTTTTTATTTGATAAGTATATATGTTGAAATTTATGTATACTTACGGCAAATTAGAAATTTTAATAGTATATGTATTGTGTAATAAATGTACAGAGTGAACTAATAAAATAATTATTTTCATATAATAAAGACAAAAATTATCCATTAATGTAAAAAAGATAAAAAATATCCACTCTTATTGTTTCACTCATACTGTCAATTAAGGCTAATTCACGAGTTAAACGCTCAAAATCAATGAAAGTTCATTTCACGAATTAAGCTAGTTAACTTGTGAAATAAAGATATTTTTTAGCCATTTCACGAGTTGACAAAACTCAACTTGTGAAATAAATGATTTTGAATCACTTCACGAGTTGATAAACTCAGCTCATGAAATGACTAAAGAAAAAGCTTTATTTCATGAGTCGAGGGTGGACAACTCGTGAAATGAAGCTCTTTTTGAGCCATTTCATGAGTTGATAAATCATAACTAGTGAAATGAAAGCATTTTTGAGTCATTTAAAAGTTGGGATTTGTCAACACCTCAAACATGCCCTTTTCACGGTTACCTAACCTAATTCGTGAAATCACCAATTTTATATTATAATACATGAATTTACATCATGTTGCTCGTGAATTGGTTACGATTCTCGATTTACAACCCAAATAGTCATGAATAGAGGCAAGTTAATACTTGAAAACAAAAAAATTATTAGTTTTCTTTATATTTTTATTTTAATGACTATATTTTATTTTTATAATATCAAAATGATTATTTTGATATATTAAATAAAATGCATATCTATATGTTATAATATTGAATTTCTAATACGCATAGTGAAAAATGATTCAAATTTGTTTTATAAAGACATCTACAATGAGGGAAGTTAGAGGAGAGAGAAAAAAAAGGGAATAAAGGGAGGAGAGAGGAAATAAGGAAAGCAATTTTACTTCCTAATTGTTAAAAATCGAGGTAGGCTCCACAATTGTTCGCCAGACGCGCTCTTGCACAAGCAAACGCCCCCATCGCGCACCGCATAGGTGCATGCAATGCACTCGCCATATGTGAGACTGGTTGTGCGAATTGCTGCATTTCCATTTTTGCTTTTTATGTTTTTCCTTCTTTTTCAATTTTTGTTTTTAAATTTGTTTTTTTTCCTTTCTTTTAATTGTTTGCAGTTTCATTTTTTAAATATAATTTATTTATTTATTTCAATTTTATTTATTCTTTTTTTCTCCTAGTCAATGTGACCGTTGCCAATGCTTTTTTTTATTATTATTCTTGAAATCCAAATTATGTTTCTTTTCAATTTCATTTCATTCTTTTCCTTTTTGATCATTGTTATCGTTTGAATTTTTATATATATATTTTGTATTTATTTGTTGGAAGTATCCGTTATTTTTCAACGATAACTAAGTTTCATTATCTATAAATATATATCTCATGCTCATTTATTTCACCACAACAATTATATCAGTTCTTAATTTTTGTGATTTCTGTTTATTATCTACTTTTCTATTTATACTTCACCTCTAAATTTTAATGATGTACTCATCTCATATTGATAGTAATAAAATTGAAGATATAATTGGTCAATCATTAGAGGATGACACTGACGAAAAACTTATGCAACAAACACTCTTACAACATACTCGACGCTCAAGAAGATACGTATGGAGGGATCGGGAGGATGCACACCAACGCCCCATGAAGGATTACTTCGATGATAATCCAACACGAGGTCCCAATGTATTTCATCATGCTTTTGGATGCACAAAAAGTTATTCACTCACATAGTGATTGCATTGGAAGCAGACAACATATATTTTCAACATAGAGCCGATGCAACGGGGAAGAAAGGTTTCACGCCATCACAAAAATACACGAATGCGATTAGGCAATTGGCATATGGTGGCCCAGCCGATCACTACAATGAGTATTTACGTATTTCTAGAAAACCGAGGTACGACTGCTTGTGCAACTTTTGTCAATGTGTGACTAAATTTTTTGGTCTACACTACTTGAGAAAACCAACTGCTGTTGACCATCAACCGTTGATGAAAATGCATAAGCAGAAGCATGGCTTTCCTAGGATGCTCGGTAGTCTTGATTTTATGCATAAGTTCACTCGTGGCGATCATGGAGTCCAACAATTATGCTTGAAGCGGTTGCATCTCAAGATTTATAAATATGTCATGTTTTTTTTGGAGTTGCAGGGTGAAATAATGACATCAACATACTTAATCAATCTCCGCTGTTCAACGATGTTTTGCAGAGACAGATGAAGGAAGTCCGCTTCATAGTAAACGGCACAAAGTATGACCACGAATACTACTTTACAGATAGCATCTATCCCGAATGGGCATATTTAGTTAAGAGCTTCCAATGTCCTCAAGATTCGAAGAGAAAAAGGTTTAAGGAAATGCAATAAACTGCAAGAAAGGATGTTGAAAGAGCATTTGGGGTTCTCCAAGCTCGTTGGGCAATGGTTAGAGGTCCAAGCCGTAGTTGGTACAGAGAAAACAACAAAGGTATTATTTACATAATATGATAATTGATGATGAGGGAAAATGGTAAGTGAATGGGTAGACGAGGAAACAAGCGAGGTGAGCAACAATATTGAAGACGAAATAAATCAATATTCGATGGATAGATTCAATGAGTACATCATGAGACGCGATAGGAAAACACATCAACAACTTCGATCCGACTTGGTTGAGCACATGTGGGCATGATTCGACAATGATTAGTGATTTATTAATTAAATTTTATGTGTATTTTCATTTTGTATTAAAATTTACTTGTTGTGTGAACTTCTAATTTGTTTTAATTTAAGTTGTGTGTTGCGTATTGTAGCTGTAACACCCCTTTTTTATATCAAGAATCGGTATAATTAGCTGATAAGAATAATAGGTCACTATCATGGAGAAGATTTTCCAATATTACTAAGATTTTTAACAACAAAAATCTCCATTGTTAGTTTTCTTGAAAGATGAATTATTATATATAAATATATAAGAATTTATCGACGAGCTTGATCAATATTTTTAGTTTTAAATAAATCCTTATGCAATCGAATTTTGCATATATATATATATATGTGTGTGTGTGTGTGTGTGTGTGTGTATATAGAAGATGGATCAGGTAGGAAAGGATAATTTGGTAGGAAATATAAATGAATGTGGGCCTTTGATTTGCTAAATCAATGGTTGAGATTTAATTTTCGGGTGTGCTACAGTTTTGTATTTTGTGTCCTACACGAATTATTATGCAGCACTATAACTCTTCTTGTGCTACGCTGCAATGAAAGATGTGCTAAACTAATATATTTAGCATATGTGCTACGAATGGATGAAATATGTGCTAAACTAACATGTGCAATATAGTAATTCTGATTGTGCTACACAAATATGAAGGATGTGCTACTATTCCTATTTTCGTACATTAAGGAGCTTTCTCACCATAACCAACCCCTATATATATATATATATATATATATATATATTTCGATTATCTTGTACATGCATAATTCCTTATTATTTCATATTGCATGAATAAGTATATGTGCATGTGTGGGTATGAGTGTGTGCATGAGATTCATTCAAATCTTATTTGTGAACCTAGTTGAATATTTTCTTTAATTAAATAGATTAATAAATATTTGAAAAAGGAAGAAAAAGAAAATGATGAATGAGGGGAGTAGGGTGGGCGACTAGATATAGAGAAGATAGAAAAGTGATTATGGTGTAAGAGAGAAATGTCATGCATTGGCTAAAATTCAAATCAAGTCATTTCTCTCCCCACCCTCATCATGATTGGCACACACACATTTATCACCCATATCATATTTTCACTCCTCTCAATCTTATTTGGAACTCCTCCACTCTCAAGAACAAGAAAAAAAAAAAAAAAACTTCCTCCATCCTCTATCCCTCTTAGCCGAACACATACACCAACTGATCACACTTACTTTTCTTTGCTTCCTTTAACCACCACCACCAAGAACAACCCTCAACCTACCTCGGGAAGCTTTGGAAGGAAAGGGAAGAAGGAAGATAAGGAGAGGACATGAGAAAGAGAGAGCATCGAGAGAAAAATAGAGAGCAAGGTAGCACATTTTCTTTATTTCATTTTTTCTTTCATTTTTGTGAAGAGTGAAGTATCCTACCTTACCCTAGATGTTGTTAGGATGTGTATAAGATATTTAGAGTGTTGATATAGGCGGAGGAAGAGATTTGGGGACAATCCTTAGGCATTTAGCCGGGTTTTCATCTAAGAAGCTTGTCGTCAAATTTCACTATGCATATGTGACTGTTTGTGTGCTGATTTTGAGCATGTTGTGGTGTGCTTTACCGTTGGTTCCTTCTGTAAAGTTGTTCATTGATGTGTCTACTATGGATATATGCTTTTATTTTGTATTAAATCATGCTTAGGAAAGAGTTATACGTGCATAAACTGATATGCTACATGTTGTTTTGCTGAATGATTTGTGATAAGTTGAACCCTTTCGTAGGTACCTTTGCCCCAATCTTTTGAACCTAAACCAAGACCATTTAGTCCTCGTTCATATCAACATAGGATCTAGAAAGTTTGAGACTAAACCAAGTCCTTTGCTACGTTTTTAACGCTTGAAAAATACTCGTGTGAAATGCCAAAGTTTCGACCAACTAACTTTGAACTTGTATATCTCATTCCTCGTTGTGTATTTTTGTAAGATTCTTTTTTAAGGTTGTAGATCTCATTTCAAGATTTCTAAAATGGGGTCCCAGTCATTCATACGAGTTTTGAGTCGCTAGTTATGAGCTTTTGAAAATCCCCTCTTACTTTACGAAATTTGGAAAATTTCTGGAAATATTTCTAAATATGAGAGCTGCTGCAAGCAACCTAGTTTGGAGCCTTGTATCTTTATAACCTCAACTCCTATGGGGTTGAGTCATTCTATGAAGTTGTAGTAGGTGTAGCAAGGTTTCCAAGATGGAGTTTTTTTTTTCCCATTTTGAAGTTATATATTAAAAGTTAGGACCGTTCAAAAATCCCTTGTTGACAGACTATTTCGAAAAAAAAAAAGATGAAAATTTTCCTATGGAATCTTCAAGTAGCCATCTTTGAGACCTTGTATTTTTCAAACCACAACTCATTTGGAGTTGATCCCTTATATGAACTTGTAGTATGGGTGACAAGTTTTTCGGAATGAGCCTTTGAGCACCCATTTGATTTTTGAGTCAAAATCTACAAGATCCCAATTGTGCATCACTTATCAAATTATGAAAAATTTACCTAAATCCATAAACTATTTTGAGTAGCCAATTTTGAGGCTCAATAACTCTAGAATCGTAACTCTTTTGATCTCGATTCCTTCAGTGAACTTGTTTTACATGTGTAGAGATTTCGAATATATCTTTTACACCCAAAAATAGAATTTGAGATTTATTTGGAATCGATTTGAGATAGAACCTAAGATAAGATTCTTAGGTCTTG
The DNA here is from genome assembly GCA_036937905.1 of Salvia rosmarinus. Classification (NCBI taxonomy): domain Eukaryota; kingdom Viridiplantae; phylum Streptophyta; class Magnoliopsida; order Lamiales; family Lamiaceae; genus Salvia; species Salvia rosmarinus. The sequence goes on along the minus strand of CM072813.1, from coordinate 77,762,528 downwards.
AGAATAAGAAGACTAGATTTCGAGAGTCTTGAGATGATAGATACATGCTCAACAAAGTTATGGAACCTCGGCGTTCACGATTAAAAAACGCTTAAAATCGAACCTATGTTGAAACTCTAAATGGCCGAAACCCTAGCATGGGTAATGTTGGATTTTGATTTTATTTGATCATTTTGACTTCATATTTGGATTCTATGATATGAATAAAGCTTAAAATGAATTATTCGGATTTTTCTACCGACGATTCGAAAATCAAAAAATTTTAGTTTGCTTATTAAAATTTGTTTTCAATGCTAAAGCTTTGGTCTTTGTGTTTTGATGATATCTAATGATATTTGAGCATGTGAGAGGTTCGTTGGTGTTGGATCACGCTTTGCGTGATTTTCGACGCCGGACATAGGTTATGCCTTAAGGGACGCTGGTTTTCGCTAAGACGAGATAGTTTAAGCTTGTTGTCGAGTTTAATATACTCATTTAGACATATGGTGATGGTTTGGTTAAGCTTGGTTGTTTTGGTACTGAAATGGCGATGCATTTTATAAACGTTATTCTGCCGAAATTTCATTACAATTTATTTATATAAGATGTTAGAGGATGCAATGACCCAAGTGTTATCGACCATAGTGTCTTGATATCGAGAAAATATAGTCATATCAAAGACTAAAACAAGTTATGTTCTTGTTTGATTCTTGGTAGCTTTAACGCCGATCTATGTCGATCAAGGACTAAGAAGAAAAGAAGAAGAAATGAATGAAAGATAAAAGTACAATACCGTCGAGTGATCGTCGCCAGGTGGGTATAAATATTTTCTAATATGATATGCTTATGTTTTTATGTTTTCAAACCGAAATGAATTTCATTATGAGCAAAGTTTCAAAGTTAAACGACTCACTGCTTTGAGTATGAACACGAGCATGATGCATTACCTATCCACCGAAATGAAAGAAAGAAAAGAAAGAAATGATGAAAGAGTACGGTCGTGGCATGGTACCCTTCGGTCCATCAACACGGTATGTTATGATGTTTGAGATTTACCGACGCCGATAGCGATCCTTCGGGTCATAGCGTGTTTGAGAAGGAGGCTACTTCTCAACACATAGACAGTAGTCCGTGGATATGGAAAGAGAAAGTTATCGGCCGACACGAGAACATGCATATGCATACTTTATGATGATGCTATGAAATGAAAGCAAGTAAGTGTTTATTTATGAAAAGCATGCATGATTATTTCACTAAACTATTGTGCATTGCAAATGTTATGACAAGTCAATCATATAGCCCTAAGGGCAATGTTTTATGTTTTCGCGATACCCACCGAGTGCATTTTGTACTCACGCCCGCATGTATTTCTAAACGTGCAGTTGAGCTCGAGAGGATCTTTGGAATCGAATGTCGCAAAGGAGCTTCTAAGTAATTTTATTCATGATGATATTGATAAATTGTTGATGTTATTCATTCAAGTCAACATGTTTTATCGCCTGCAGAGTTATGTCATCATACATAATTCTCAACCACCCTTCTCATCACGAACTTCGCCTTCACTTGTTGCTATGTTTTGTTTTGCACGAATCGACTAAATATTGATAAATGTTTGAGTCCTTCAAAGGAAAGTTGTCACATATAAAACCCACGCCACGGCCTAACTACTGACTAAATTAAGTAGTGAAATTTGGCTAAGTATAAAATTTATATTTATGTGCATCTTCATATGATATCCAAGCATATGTTATGACTTGATTGCCTACGTGCATACCATATCATGCTAGGACGTTATAACGTCACTGTTAATAGAGTAAATCAACCGAACATTGTTTAAATGTGCATGATCTTTCAGAATATAAATATCGAGGTATTTTATCTTCTTAAAAAGGATAAATTATTTTAAATAAACATGATATGATTTTTATAATAGAAAAATGGATTCTAAAACTCGCTTAGAGTTTTTACTCTAGATTAAAAACCCGGGAATAGATAAACCTAGGAAAGATAGTTCTATAACGATGAGACCATTATCTTGACTATATGATTTAAGGCCTAGAGTTGTCTTGTAGGGCACGTCGGACATAGCAGTAAACCATCAGGATACTCGGGTTAGTAAGACCAAAGTTTTTAAAGTTAAATTCTGAATGCATGTAAAAATATTTTGTTGCGTGCTTATCTTACGAGGTTAGTAATACTAACGCCACTAGGGTTTTGACCAAGAAACCAGAACTATAGGGCTTTGACAAAGAAACCAGATACTATCGGGCCTTATTTCCTTTGGGGATGAGGTTATGTGTATATTAGAAGTCTGTTGGTGGGTGTGACTCGGTCGGATCCCCCCTCACCCGCAGCAAAGTTAAGGACTTTGGGGAGTAATCCCTTGGGTCAAGGTAAGGTAACACCAACCTAGAAAATTGCACGTACCAGGAGCTTCGGCTCAAGAAAATAGAAAACGTTTTTACATAATTGTGAATTGGATTTCCTTTTTAAAACTTTTACAATTATGGAGTATACATGCATGTCACCAGATTTTATTTTTCGTAACAAGTTTATAAAATGGACAAGTTAACTCACTAAGTGCATTAGTACTCAGCCCAAAGTTATTTCGAAATGTTTTGCAGGATGAATGACGAGTGGGAGGAGGCTAAGGCGGTGATTTCCCTGTTGTTGTGGACTACCATATCATGGGTTCTTATTGTCATCATTTTCAATGTTTATCGCTTCATGTGGGAGCATATAAGTCGGGACATGTAGTCCATAACTTGAATAATCTTTTGTCTATTTTGTTACCTGGATGATGAAACTTAAACTTGCACCATGATTAACTTTTGAACTTCCACAGGAACCGAATCCTCATACTCTGTGTTCATCTTCAGTTATTCGAGTGGGTATTTTCTTAGAGTGTCGATCATTTTTTTATGTCCCGTTAAATTTCTATTAAATATTTATTAAATTAATTATTATTCAGTCAAGTTAAGTAAACACCCCCGGGTCTCGGACCTGGATCCCAGACTGTTATAGTAGCAATTTCTCTTCCAATAAGAATTTGAATTTTATGTTTTTACACAATTATTATAATTTTTTTAATTATCACATATTACTTACAAATATTAATCCATTCATATAGAATTAAATTTTATTCAAGTAAAATATAATTATAAAATCTAAAATATATATAAAATGTGTAAATATGAAATATATAAAAATAGTTGGTGTTATGATAATGGAGTTTATGAATAGTTAAATTTGGGGAAGTATGAAAAAATATTGTAGTAAAAGAAATTTGAGTTGGAAAAAATATGAAATATATGTTGTCATAGCATGACAATAAAAAACAAAAATAAGAGAACCATTGAGGATGCGAATGAATGCTTTTATCTTATTAAGGTTGAAAGTGAGTTTTTTTTGTTTTTTAACACTAAAATAAATTGGGCAAGATTCTAAAAGTACAGATTTCCATAGTAATACACCAACCAACCTCCACACTCCCCTCACAATAATCAAAAATTCAATCCCTCTCTCTATTTCTCTCTCTTACTTTGTTGCTGCTGAAAGCCACTGCACCACCCACTGGCTTTTTCACCATGTCTCACGTCACTTTCACTCTCTCTCTCTTTAGGGTTGCTGCATTTCTATCTCCAGCAGCACAGTTCCGCTCTACAACTCAATATCCACAGCACAGCGAGCAAGTAATGCACGCCGACAGGAATATCCAGCTACCACATTTTAGTTTTGCTCAGATCCTCTACTCATTTCTGATAATTTATGAGCTTAGAACACCGTCATTGCTGATGCAACTTTGATCTACTTTTGAACAGAGAGGGGGTATAATAGTGCATTTCTTGAAGGCTCGATTTCAGTACTGCTAGTTATTTTCTTCAAACACTTCATTCTGCATTCTAGCTTTCTTTCATCATCTTTTTGTGCTATTAGATTTGAGAGTGCTGAGTGAAGTTCTAGTTGGTGTAATGGCTTCTAGAAAATAAGCTGAATCTATTCCGAGTAACAATAAAATATTTGTATGTTATTTTAGAAGAAAGATATTTTTCTCCCGATTTCTTGTCCTTTGTCGGTTTGCGTCTGATAAAACTCACGAATTATTCGAAAGTGTTCATTTTTTTAGGTTGCTGAAGATGCGGATGTGCATCAGCATCGGTATTGCATGTCTTACTAAGTTAACTAATATGCATATCTGCTATCCCTTTTTATTGCTAATAAACTAGCGCATTATTGTTAAAATGTTCTGTTCTATGTTATTTTCGAGATTATTTTAATGAGGTTATTGATCGCAATGTAGGTTTCCTTCGAACTTTTCTCGTGAAAGTTAGATTGTTCAGGGAGTTCAGTGAAGGATGTAATAAGTTAACTTATTTATTTTTGGGTGCATCTCTGCCTTTCCATGTTATTTCATTGGTTGTGATTGTTTCAGTGAGGATATTTATTACAATGTCTTACCATATTTATGTACTTTCTTATGTGGAGATTAGAATGTTCAAGGAGTAGAATGAAAGTGGAAATGAGTTTATATATTTATTTCTTGTTATAGGCACATATAGTGGGATACTTGGTTGAGGAAGGGGTGTGCAAACTAAAATGACATCACGAGCTGGGCCGTCGCAGCAGAACCCACAGCTGCAGCGGAGGATTACACGCACACAGATGGTTGGGAACCTTGGAGAGTCTATTTTTGACAGTGAAGTAGTTCCTTCATCTTTAGTGGAAATTGCCCCCATTCTGCGTGTTGCCAATGAAGTCGAGCCCAGCAATCCACGTGTTGCATACCTATGTAAGCTTGATATTATGCATTTCATTCATATTTTGTGGGTGGAAGGTGTATGTGGTTGTACATATCCATGTGTTCAGTGTGATTTATGAGATATTACTTGGACTGCTTGATTTTATTATCGATGCCAATAAGGGTCAGAGACAAAGCTGGTTGGTGATTGGATTGGGAGTCTCTACATGGCATTCTATTGAGCATTTCTCCTATTCTTCTCCAAATGAAAGAAAAACCAATGTCCTACGATTGTTTATATTCTTAGAGTTTGTGCTAGTAAATCGAGATAAAGTTCAAGCAAGTTTTGCATTTTGGTTTTTACATGTATTGGATTCAGAAAAACTTTGGATCGTATTTTCTTTATTAAAAATATCCAAGAGTCTCTCAAAAAATACATTGTTTCAAGTCTACGGCAAAGAACATGAGCCAATTTCAGCATTTGCTTGTTTTGAAGATTAAATCCATTCTGGCTTCCAAAGGGACATCCCTTCTCTATATCTTCTTTTCTAATTGCTACTTCAAACTTAATTACCAGGATTAAAGATGTAGAACAATAAAATATAAATACATGTAGGAGAAAAGTATAGAGACATGTAAGAGAATTGTAGTAGTTGTTTATTCATCACTTGCACAAAGCACTTATATATAATACAAGATACTAAGGTAGATTGAGTACATAACCAATGTGGGATAGTACACTTCAGATTGGGTACATAACCAATGTGGGATAGTATTCTACAACATTTCCCCTCAAGCTGGAGCATATATATTGATCATGGCTAGCTTGGTACAAAGTTTTGAGAATTGATTCCTCCTCAAGGAATAAAGAAGACATCAACAACAATAGTAACAGTAGAAAGACAAAGTAGTAGTAATAACCGAGCAAAGTCGGTACAATTGACAGAAGAACAGGACTAGGACTGTGGCGGCAGCGACATGCAGAAACCGAACAAAATCAATAGAGTAGTTGCTAGTAGCAATCGAGCAAAGTCGGTAGGAAAGTTGGCGACAACGCGCAGTAATGTGATCAAGCGGCAATGAGACAGGAAGAAAATTAACCAAATCGACATGGCAGTTGATAGTAGTGGCGGAGCAAAGTCGGTATAACAGCGGTAGCAACACAGCGGCGATGGAGACAGGTAGAAACCGAACAAAATCGACAGGGCAATTGATAGTAGTAACCGAACAAAGTCGTTGCAGCAGTGACAACAACATGAGTCTGCCTTAAACAAAATAGTATAGTCAGAGCAGAGTGGCAGCAATGGAACAAATTAGGACAGAGTGGCTCCGGCTGCATCGGCATAGCAGATTAGGGCAGAGAGGGATTAGGGATTCGTCCCACTGTGATACCATGTAGAACAATAAAATATAAAGATACGTAGGAAAAAAATATAGAGACATGTAGGAGAAAAGTAGTAATTATTTATTCATCACTTGCACAAAGCACCTATATATAATACAAGATACTAAGGTAGATTGGGTACATAACCAATGTGGGATAGTACACCTATATATATAATATAAGATACTAAAGCAGATTGGGTACATAACCAATGTTGGATAGTATTCTATAACAAAAGACACACACATTTCATATTTCTTGTTTTCTTTACTCAAATAAAATCTTTGGAAGCTACTATAAGTCCTCCGTGTATATTATATGCGTGTGTTTAATTATACATTGTCAAAGAATCTAATAAAAGATTTGCCTCTTACATTTGTGAAATGCATTAACCCATGTCTGTTGGAATCTCATTATCCTTTTCCTATTTTACTTTTTTTGCTGATGCACCAAACCTAGTTGAAGTATTACAAGTTTTATGACAAATAAGTTATTATTTACATAAGCATCATTGCTTTAATAATGCAGGTAGGTTTTATGCTTTTGAGAAAGCTCATAGGTTGGATCCCACTTCGAGTGGACGTGGTGTCCGTCAATTTAAAACAGCTCTTTTGCAACGCCTAGAAAGGGTAAGTATGAGAATAATTTCTATTTTATGCCTGAATGAACTGCTTGGTGCCCATAAGCTTTATCAAGCTTATCATATGTGGTTTTAAATCGAGTAATAGCAACAATATCCTATGCTATGAAAAATTTATCTAGCTGCAAGTTCTAGCAATGTCTGGTTGTAATCATTAGGCATCTCCCATGATCTGCCACTTACTGCAGTGAAATCTACTCATAGGAAGCTACAAAGTTTAGTTTCCTTGCTCACTTGTTTCTTAAATTATCTAATGATCACTATGGGGTACTTACACTGAGTATGGTGTTTCCTGGTGTGGGATGAAAAATTTTCATTCTCTCTATATTTGTAACCCACAAACAACAATGTTATGAATCTCCCTTTCTTTGTGAGTTTTGTTATTTAAATTATCTCCGTGTTCTTTAATAATGTATCACTGGTCCTGCATTACATCCTTGAATAGCAGAACAAATTTCATACTGCCTTAATATTGTATGCTTCTTCTTTAGGAAAATGATCCCACCTTGATGGGAAGAGTAAAAAAAAGTGATGCACGTGAAATGCAGAGCTTTTATCAGCATTATTACAAAAAGTATATTCAAGCTTTACAAAATGCTGCTGACAAAGCTGATCGGTAAGTAATCAGTTAATTCGTCATGTTCCTTCTTTGCTGGTGCTCCTAATAGATTTCTGTTCCTACCAATTAACTTCTAAATATGTTCAGTGCTCAGCTGACGAAAGCATACCAAACAGCTAATGTTCTGTTTGAAGTTTTGAAAGCAGTTAATCAGACACAGTCTGTGGAAGTCGATCGTGAGGTAAAATTATTTTTGTTTCGATTGATTTACATTTATGTACTTGACTTTTTTCTCATAAACTTGTTTTTGCACATTGCATTGTTCTGTTTCTTGTGGAAATTGATTCTATTGATTTTATTTTATACAGATATTGGAAACTCATGATAAAGTTGCAGAGAAGACAGAAATTTATGTCCCTTATAACATTCTACCTCTAGATCCTGACAGTGCAAATCAGGCAATTATGAAATATCCAGAGGTCTATATTTACTTGTCTCTATTATTCACTGATTTCCAGTTGCTTGTTTTCTACTTTTCATTATTTCACTCTCAAATTATTTCTACAGATTCAAGCCGCTGTACTTGCGCTTCGGAATACTAGAGGTCTGCCATGGCCAAAGGATTACAAGAAGAAAAAGGATGAAGATATCCTTGACTGGCTTCAAGCTATGTTCGGTTTCCAGGTGAAGCAGCATAACTTCTGCTAACATCTATGATCTGCCCCACCCCTCTTTAAAATAAAGATGCTGCTATTTCTATGCATCAGATGGCACAAGGATTGACTTTTACATCCAATTGCTGTTGATTGTTGATTATACTATCAAAATGATAACATTGAATCCAATTGCTTTTGACTGCTTATTGATTTGCAGAAAGATAGCGTTGCTAATCAAAGGGAGCATTTGATTTTGCTACTTGCAAATGTTCACATACGGCAGTTTCCTAAGCCGGATCAACAACCCAAGGTTTACCTTTTTCCACTCAAGTATTTTCCCTTGATAAGCTTTATGGATGCTTTTGTTTGCTCTAGCATGAATTCAAAACTATTACAAGAGAAAAAGCTTCTCCTGCCTCTTATTGGAATTGTGGAGTGCATAATTTAGTTCTCTTAAGAGCTTGATAGGAAGCTTATATTTATCTTGCTTATGCGTATAACAAAATCTTGTAGTTTTCTGTGTAATCTGATTGGCAAACATATGTTTTCTGTTATATAAGAATAGCTTGTTGTCGTTGTCATATTTTAAACACCTCACATTCGCAACTAGGCGAAAAGGTTTTTTTCCTTTTTCTTGGGGTGGGGGAGGGGGTTAAAATCAGCTTAATCATATTCTTGTGGCAAAGAAAACTGTTATAATGATTTTTTGTCTATATTCAGTTGGATGACCGTGCTCTTGATGAAGTTATGAAGAAGCTTTTCAAGAACTACAAGAAGTGGTGCAAGTATTTGGATCGCAAAAGTAGCCTCTGGTAAGAATCTAATCCAAAAGACTGTCGTCCATGTAATGCTAGTCGTCTATGCAATGCTACTCTTTCTATCAAATTGTTCTGATTATATTATCCTTGAATTTTAAACATCATGATAATTTGGGCATGTAGTATAGTTTTCCCATGTAGTATAGTTTGTGACATAGACATCCAAGGAAGAATATATTGATCCACCCATTAATTGTTTGATCTATTGATCTGTTACTTGAAAATCTTACTGGTTCCAAATTTGAGGAATGTTATGGTAAAACTTATGTCAAAAGCAAATATTGACTCAAATCACTTATTGTGTGTTCTACACAGGTAGTTTGCTGATTATTTTCACTTGTTTTAATTGCAGGTTACCCACAATACAACAGGAAGTGCAACAGCGTAAATTGTTATATATGGGGCTGTATCTTCTAATATGGGGTGAAGCTGCCAATTTAAGATTCATGCCAGAATGCCTCTGCTACATATATCATCACGTATACTTTTGAGAATCTTATTTCCTTTACATCTAACTGTCTAGATTAAAGCTGGAATGAATAATTTCTTTGAATTTGCAGTAAACTATAAGATGATACTGTATCATGTCAACTCTGAAATACTTTTTGATGCTAACTTGGAGACGAACTGCTAAAGGAACTGCATACTTGAAGTATCTTATTGTTTCTGCATTGGTCTGTTAGTTTCAGTTATTGTTTCTGCTTTAGGTTTAGATGAATCAACAGGGGAAAAACATATTAGATTGAAGCACATTTAACCCAATACCTTTGTTTGCTATAGAAGATTCAACATGGAATATCATTATCTTGTCAATTTGGCAGAGTAAAACCTCCATTTTATTTTATCATTATATTTTCCATAATTCCATGAAATAATAATTTTACAGTTCTAGCATGCATAACACCTAACACTATTCTTGTTATTTTTTTCTTCTAGTTATCACACTCTACTCTCTTTTTGACGATTTTCTTTTCTTTTCTCCTTTCTTCATTAAAAATCTATCTGTAGGTTGTTAGGTTTTTGGGTTAATAGTAGTCTTTCTCACTATTGTTACATCTGTTCCTCTTTGGCTCACTTAATCATAATTGGAACCATATGTTATCTTTCATTCTACTTATGTAAATCATGATATGTGAAAGAAATTATTTCTTGTTCTGGATATTATTACTCATTTTGAGATTTATTTCTTGTTCTGGGTATTATTACTCATTTTGAGATTTATCTCTGCAGATGGCTTTTGAACTTTATGGGATGCTTGCTGGAAATGTTAGTCCAATGACTGGTGAAAATGTGAAACCAGCCTATGGAGGCGAGGAAGAGGCTTTCCTGCGAAAAGTTGTCACCCCTATTTATCAAGTCATTGCTCGGGTAAAAGCCCAAATCTAAAATTTCTTATACCATTTAATTTGGTCATGTATAATGATAATTTTCTTCTTTTTTAACTCAGATTAATATTTTCGTTTTTCAGGAAGCTGCAAGAAGCAAAATAGCAAAATCAAAACATTCACAGTGGAGAAACTATGATGATCATAATGAATACTTTTGGTAATGTGTGATTTGTTAATTTGATGAATATGTTTGTCTTTCGGATGTTTTACTTATTTTTGTTAAAATTTTAGGTCCGTGGATTGTTTCCGTTTAGGATGGCCCATGCGTGCTGATGCTGATTATTTCTGTAAGCCCGTGGATCAACTTCGGGATGAAAAGAATGGGGTAAAGAATGCATTGCCATTTTTATCTTATTCAAAGCATGTACTTGAGTGTTCGTTTTATATGTGTTAGAGAGTTAGAATTTCATGCACTTTAAATTGGCTTTGGCTCTTTCATGGAAAATGTTTTTATGGCTCCATCTGCTTTAGTGTTATTTCTGCTTATGAGTTCTGTAGAACAATAAAATATAAAGATATGTAGGAGAAATGTATAAAGACATATAGAAGAAAAGTAGTAGTTATATATTGATCACTGCAAAAAGCACCTATATATAATACAAGAGACTAAGCCAGATTGGGTATAAAACCAATGTGGGATAGTATTCTACAACGCTCCCTCTCAAGTTGGAGCATATATATCGATCATGTCTATCTTGATACGAAGTTTTGAGAATCAATTTCCTCCTCAAGGTTTAGAGAAGACACCAACAACAGTAGTAACAATAGAAAACCGAAGTTGTAGTAGTAACCGATCAAAATCAATAGTAGTAAACGAGCAAAGTCGGTACAACAATTGGCAGTAGCAATAGAAGAACAGGACTGTGTAACGGCTATAATCAAAACCGAATAGCGTCGGCACAACGGTTGGTAGTAGTAACTAAGCAAAATTGATAGTACTAACCGAGCAAAATTAGTACAACAGTTAGCGGTAGTAGCAAAACAAAACTGCATGGCGGCGATAGGCTAAACCAAACACAGTAGGCAGGGCAGTGGGGCAAGGCCTCAAAAGTAGATTTAGAATCTAAATTTGACATTAAGGAGGAATATATAATGGTATTAGAAACCGCACAAAATCTGCTTTGAACATAGCAGATTAGGGCAAAGAGGTAGCGGCGGAACAAGCAGAGTGGCTACAGCAGCAAAGGCATGATAGATTAGGAACACAACAGATTTGGGCAGAGTGGCAGCGGCTAGAGTGGTAGCGACGACAAGTAGATTAGGTCAAAGATGGATTCATCCCCGCTCTGATACCATGTAGAACAATAAAATATAAAGATATGTAGGAGAAATGTATAGAGACATGTAGGAGAAAAATAATAGTTATATATTGATCATTGCATAAAGCACTTATTTATAATACAAGAGACTAAGACAGATTGGGTATAAAAGCAATGTGGGATAGTATTCTATAATAAGTTCTATTTATCTGTGAAATTGGAAGATTGAAGATGGATTGTGTGGGGTAAGTATGATATCTAAAGCCATGATAATTCTGCATGGACACATAATTTTCTCAAGAAGACAAGTGAACTTACAGCTGATTGAGATTCTTTTGCTTCCTCTGTGTTGATGCAAAGATGCTGTTGAAATGTATCTTTTTGGAGTGTGTACCTGTCTAATTTAAAGTGTAATGGCACTCTTCTCCATGAAAATGTCGCTCAAGAGTTGTATTTTCTCTCTCTTGAATTGAGTGCTCGATCACCTTTCCATGACCTCTTAAATCCCCTAGGAAGATTGGGAAGTCAACCATTATATTTCAAGGTACCATCTCGTACTGCATTCATTTCATGGGCCCTACGACTAGTAGGTCACTCACTCGCCTATGGTTAAAGAAAGATAAGTTTCATCTGTTCTTTATAAAGGAACAAGTGGCAAATGAGAGGAGAGGGGATTGTTGTGATAGAGGATTGGAAATATTGAACTCTGTAATGCAAACACAACGAGAGGAGGAAGGAAGCGATGCACAATCATTCAAAAAACTTTGCCAAGGAGTAGCAGAAGAAGCTCAAACACCATAAGTCCATGTGTATCCTTTGGCCAAAAGACGAGCTTTGTATCGACCAATAGTCCCATCAGCATGATACTCAATAGTGAATACCCGACGATAAGCAACAATATCTGTCGAAGGAGGGGCAAACACCGGTTCCCAAGTACCACGGCTTAGAAGGCCACGCATTTCCTCATCCATAGCAGCTTGCCAAAGAGTAAGAAGTTGGAATAACGGTAGACAAACGAGAAATAGAAAATGCACAAAAAGTAAGACCCAAACGATCAAAAGAAACATGTGTTAGATTTGATACTAAAAGCGGAATGATTGAGCTTGTATACAATGTTTTCTGTTACCACTATTATAATCTCTTATTTGAATTGTTTACTTAATTGCATATGTATGTCTTATTATCTCATATAAAAGTTAGATCATACAGTATGTAGAAGATCACAAAGTCTGTATGATTGGTTAAACTTATTGAGATATAAAAAGGATCGTAACTGAGACAACTTGAGGACGAGTTGTTAGTATAAGCTGCAGTATTGGTAAAAAGTGACTTGACTTGGTTGCTTGTCTATGTTGGTATGTCTTGACGTATTGATGGATCATACTGAGATGAGTTCTTCTATTTGATCGTCGTGAAGAACCTAGATCTCGGTGACTTTACGTTGATCTAAATCTCGATAAGGTTTTAGGTGAGTATGAGTTACTGACCATCATTTTGACTTGTTATGGGTGAGGGTTACATAAGATAACAAGATTTTCCGCATCTTGGGTGGTGGCAGTGCTTGTATGTCATGCTAGTTACCTGTATCGAGTCACCGTATCCGTTTAGGACGATGACGTCCCCTTAAAGAGGCCAAAAAATTTATTGTACTAAACCTGCAGGTTGAGTTAGTTCAAGTACAATAATAAGGTTGAGTGGTACTATTTAAGGAATTAAAGAGATTAATTATTTTAAACAGTCAGAATGCTATAAATAATTAATGGACGTACGATATCTTAAATATGGGGTTTCGTAAGTCTAAGTGCAAGCTCGATTCAATTTCGGTAATAAAGGGGCAAGTCAGCATTTATTCTCTAGTGGAATGAATAAATTTATGAATTAATTTATGTTATGGAATGAGCATAAGATAATTAATTCATTTTATGTTCATCTTTATTCCTTGCATTTGATCCTGGGCTGGTCCATCAAGGCCTCATGCTGCTAATAATTTCGCCCACTTCCTATTAGAGTCCCACTATATCTAGATCAATGTTGTAAAAAGCGTGAAGCGGGAGTGAGGCGTTTTACCTTTTTGAGGCGAGACGATAAGCTTCGAGACGGTCCGAGGCTTACGCCTCGACAATAAAGAACAAAAAAAATCCAAAAAATTATAAATAAAGTATAAAATAATACTCCCTCCGTCCCACCTAAAGTATCTCATTTCTTTTGGGCACGGTTATTTAGGAGAAATGTATAAAGTAGTTAAAGTGTTAAAAAGTGGGTAGGACCCACACTTTTTGAAGGGATAATTATTTCCAAAATGGAATGGGACATTTGTAATGGGACAACCCAAAATGAAAGTGAGACATTTTAAATGGGACAGAGGAAGTGGATAACAAGTCCAACATTAAATTAAAAGATTTTTAAGGCTTAAAAACATCAAAACAAAGACATAAAATTATTGAACTAAATTTAATTAAACAATATGAACAAACTAACAAGTAATGTGCCTCATATACATAGTGACATATATTCACTTCACTGGAAGCTCAGGAAGCTATTATTATTCAGGAAGTTATTATTATTTTTACATACACGACATATTCACTTCATAGTGTTCACACACTGTCACACATAGACACATGCACACACAGTGACACAGACACATGCACACACACAGTGACATATATTCATTCACGTACTTCAAGTCTTCACTGGAAGCTATTAATATTTCCAGATACACATACACATGAATATTCACTTCACAGTTCACACAAGCACACACAGTGACACAGGCACACGCACACATGGTGACACAGACACACACACATAGTCATACGACTCACACAGACACACACAGGCATATATAATATACAGAACAACTCTGGAATATATTCACTTCACATAGTGAGAAAATTGAAAATAAAAAACTTACTTGACGTGCGGTGGCGACAACGCCGAGTGGCGATGGGGCGGCACGGTGCTGCGGCAACGACTGGCGAGTGGCGACGGGGCGGCGCGGTGCTGCGAGGAGAGGCGTGGTGCTGCAAAGGAGAGACGCGGTGCTACGAAGAGGAGAGGCGATGTGTAGTTTTTTAAATTTATTCAATTTCATCTTCTTTTTTTTAATTTTTGAGTTTAATCTCAGATTAGGGTTGGGCATTGTCTTAATTTCGTCTTGGCTCCTCTAATTTGGGCTCAAAACCAAAATTGGAGCCCAATTTTGCCGAATTGCGCCTCATTTCCGCCTCAGTAAAAAGCACCGCCTCTGCGCACCGATGCGGTCGGTGAGGCTTGCATGTGGGATTTGCAGATGGGCGGTTGCCCCAGGGTGATTTCTTGCCGCCTCGCCTTGAGGTGCGCCTCGAGGCGGCCGCCTCCGGCGCTTTTCGCAACAATGATCTAGATAGACTAGATAGATATTATCTGATATTATTAGATATTAATAGATATCATTAGATATCAAAAGATATTATCTGACATTATTAGATATCAAAATTCTAGATATATTTTATTTGCAAAGATATGATTGTATTTATTAGATATGCAGTGATCCTATCTAAATAGGATTTTAGGAATGCATTATAAATACGGGGTGAGAGAAAATCAAAAGTAATCCTATTCATTATTTGAGATTTTCGAAAATCTCTAGTGAGAGGAAAAAGACGATTTTTTGCAGTATTCTCCATAGATTGCTCTCACTCAGCATTGAAGAATTAGCATCCGGGATACAGTCGATCAAAGCTAGAATATGCTATTGATCTTTTATTCAAGAAATTCGCAGATAAACACAAGTAAACACCAACGTGTTGCAATTAATTATATAGATGCATGCTAGGTATATAATCAATGTATGGTAAATTAAACATCCAAGATAGATCATCGGGAAGAGGGTAAAATCAGATTTCTCTACAGCATGGTTAGACAACGGGTGGTGAGTAG
The DNA here is from genome assembly GCA_036937905.1 of Salvia rosmarinus. Classification (NCBI taxonomy): domain Eukaryota; kingdom Viridiplantae; phylum Streptophyta; class Magnoliopsida; order Lamiales; family Lamiaceae; genus Salvia; species Salvia rosmarinus. Next base: position 77,747,186 of record CM072813.1, on the reverse strand, counting down.
TGCAAGAATGTTTACCTTTGCATTGAGCGATCGGTAAATCATAAGTAGAAGTAGGAGGGTCTTCAGGAGCTACAGGCGAAGGTACAGGTGTGGGACATGAGAGAGGTTTGGACCAAGGACGTTGAGTATATACTTGCACAAGTTTAGGAGGAGGATTGGCAGACAAGGATGACGCGATAAGTAAAGGATAAGGAGGAACATGATCAGGTGGCTTGGTTATGGCTGAGGAGAAATAAGGTTGTGACTCAAAGAAGGTAACATCCGCACAAGTGTAATGATGCTTGGTAAGAGGGTTAGACAACGGTATCATTTTTTAGTACGAGTATCCAAGAAAGACACCTGACAATTTATCTAACCCAGGAGTAAAATCATGGAATAGACACACCCAAATAATGGAAGGATGAACATGATAAAGAGATTTATTAGATGAAGACAAGAAAACAGAATATCCACATGCAACACACTAGATGATATCCTATTTATAAGGAAGCAAGCCGTAAGGACAACATCAGACTACAAGTATTTTGGAACATGCATATGAGAAAGAACAGTACGAGCAACATCCAACATATGACGATGTTTGCGTTCAACCATCCCATTTTGTTGAGAAGTATAAGAACATGAAGTTTGATGAATGATTCCATGAGAAACACAAAAAGTAAAAACAAACAATTGAGTAAACTCAACTCAAGTGCATTATTAGTATGAAGAGTGCGCAAATCAACATAATATTGTGTTTTTATTTCATGATAAAATATTTTGAGAACACTGGGAACCTCAGTTCTCTGTTTGAGTAAATATAACCACGTCATGAGGGAATAATGATCAACAAATATCAAAAATCCCCTCTATACTCGACTCTACTAGGACCCCAAACATCACAGTGAACAAGTTCAAAAGAAAAAGAATTACGTTTCTCAACCCGAGAAAGAAAAGATGTGTGATGGTACTTACCCAACTCACGAGACTCACATTGAAAGCCGAAACTAAACTTTTAAAATGGCTGAAGACAGATGATCAAGACGACAATGCCACTATATGGAGACACAGTAGCAGAGAGAGCACGGTATGATGTAGGTAGAACATAATCCACATAGTATAAACCGTCACGCTCATGTCCTTCACCAATTGTTCTCTTCATCTGTAGATCCTCAAAGACAAAATAGGAAGGATAAAAGTAACAAAGCAATTATGAGTTTTGGTGAGTTGACTAATATATAACAAATGAACAGGGAATTTGGGAGCATAAAAGACATTATCAAGTGGGATATGAGCAGTAGGTTTGACAATACCAGATCCAGTTATCGGAGAATAGGTGCCATCGGTAAGATGAACAAATGGTAGAGAGGAAGAAGAAAAAGACGTGAAAAGAGACTTTGTTCCAGTAATATGGGCAGTGGCACCAGAATCCAACATCCAAGACTTACCATGAGACACAACAAACACACCTGTAGTGGTAGAAGCAGTAGTAGTAGACCAAATGCTGGAAGACATGTTGGCCGAATCAGCTTTGCCAAGTTTATTCCAGCACCTGCGTAGTAGTAGAATAGAGAAGCAATGGCGAAACAACGTGAGAACAAAGCTGAACAATGAGTTTTTTTTGTTTTTGATGGAAATATCTATGGTTTAGGGATTAGCGAAATTAGGGCACTTACATGCTCCGATGCCATGTAAAGTAGTAAATATAGAGCCATTTTGTAAAAGAGAATGAAGTGTAATTGATGACAAAAGAGACTCATATATACAGGGAGTAGAAATCTAGGACTACAACCTAATGGGCCTAACTAGTATTGGGCCTATAATAATACTAATAAACCCTATAGGCATTATATGCTTGATGGGTAGCATGTAGAAAAATAACTGTCTAACAAGTCCGCTTTCGTGAGACTTGGTCAAATATCTAAAATCTCACCTCTATCACATAAATCTATTGTTAAATTCTAGATATAAATTAATGCAAGATTGATTAGTCATTAATTTGCATTAACTTGGTTAATGCATTTCTTTCCTAGTTTGTTTTATTTTCTCAGTTGCCCTTCAGTTGTAATACTTAATGGACAGTGATAGTTCTATGGCCTATTCGTAATAATTGGCCAATGCAGGTTCTTGTGGTGGTCATCCCTAATCATATATTAGCCTCATTTTATCCCAGTTGCTAGCTTTATGAATAGTGAAAGCTTCATATAGTAGTTCATAGTCAAACAATTATATAACTATAATAACCTAGAAGGTGAATTTCTGATTCGATATATATATATATAGTGAGGTTCAAATGAGAATTATTTTCATCGTGAAAACCACAAAAGTTGATGCATTCGCTGTAAAGTTATGCATCCGTTGGGTAAGCTGCTGCACTAAAAAATGAAATTTTTGCACTTCATGGAATTCGAATCCAGGGTGAAAATTCCATTTTTTGAGGTGCAGTAATTTTCCCGACGAATGCATCAATTTTTGTGGTTCCCATATTCTTCGATAAAATGATTTTATATTAACAATATATATATATATATATATATATATATATATATATATTAGAGGAGAGATCAAATAGTACCCGATCCAAAACTTTCTAAAATGTAATTTCAATCTCATCCACTCATCTCATAGATTCTATGGTGGAGATTTTATCGGATTTTTAAGCTCATTTTCATCCTATGGTGATTTCGCTCATTTTATGATTTCGGGGTAGATTAATAATTTGGTTTGTTATGTAATACAGAAAATCAAATCATGCATGTAATTAAACATAAAACTACATACAATTGAACATAAAACTGCATATTGTTATGCATAAAACTGCATGTGGATGAATATAAAGTTGCATAATTTTTTTTGTTATGTGATATAGAAAAACAAAGCATGCATGTTTTAAAACCAAAAACGGCATAATGTTAAACAAAAAACTGCATATTAGATTGATTTATCCAAAATCTATTCTCTCATTTAGATTGATTACTTCTAGTTTTATAATTCGAAAAAAAACAAATGATCAACAAGAAAAGTGTTTGTGCATATTGGAGAAGAGAGAGAGATATCGAGAATGAAAAACCTATGAGTTTCTGTTTTAAAGCATGCATGTTTGTGTTTCGTAGTATGCATATTGTTGTTTAATAGTATGCATATTTCTGTTTTGTAATATGCATGTTTATGTAGTATTATGCATATGCAGGTTTATGTGTATGGTTATGCAGGTTTATGTGCATTAGTATGCAGGTTCTTTGTTGGGATCTTCATCTCTCTGCCTCCTTCTCCGATTTATCTTATTCTCCGATTTTCGGGGAACTCCACCATAAACACAGCCTCCTTCGATTTTTGGCGAACTTCGTCTTAAACACCACCATAGTTATCCTCTCTCTCGATCCTTCAATCTTCTTTCAAAATCCTCTTGTTTTTTCTTAAATTTCAGGCAGCTACAACCACTGCCGAACCACTACCATCATGAACGCCACAGCCGCGACCATATCCACTACGCCATTGTTGCTGCCGCGATCGCCTCCACCATGCCATCGTCGCCATCTACTTCTCTCTATTCTCCGCTGAACAAAAACAATTTGCTGCAGCAGAGGAGGAGGAGAAGAAGAAGAAATAATTACTATCTTGCCCTTAAATGAAAATTAAAATAAAAAATAAAAAAACATCATGCCACGTGTCACTTATCTAGGCTTTCCATATGAACACATTGTGTGGTCTAGATTGGGTACTACGTACTACCTGAGGACCGGGTACTACGTGAATCCAACCCTATATATATAGAGAGAGAGAGAGAGGTTGGATCCAGTGAGAACTATATCTTTTTTTCGAGCCCGAGAACTATGCACAAAATGTATAAAATTATGCATACATAACACATACACAAATTGTTATTGGTGGTACCAACTTTATAAGTTATCATTGTGCAATAACTTTATACGTTTGATGCATCACCTTTATACGTTCTATACATAATTCTTAGGTTCTAAAAGAAGATTTTGTTTTCATTTGATCCATTCCCTATATATGTATTGTAAAACAAATATCCATAAAGATATGTAGGAGAAAATAGGAGAAAAATAGTAGTCATATATTCATCAATGCATAAAGCACCTATATATAATACAAGATACAAACCAAATTGGATACAAAACCAATGTGGGATAATATTCTACAACATAGAAACCAATGTGGGATAGTATTCTATAACATGTATAGAGTGAGGTTCAAATGAGAATTATTTTTATCGTGAGAACCACGCATGTTGATGTATCGGTCGAAAAAGTTACTGCACCAAAAAAATAGAATTTTTCGTCCCTTGTGGGATTCGAACCGGGGGTGAAAATTCCATTTTTTTGGTGCAGTAACTTTTACGATGGATGCATCAACACTCACAACGAATGCATCTACTTTTGTGGTACTTATGTTTCATGACAAAAATGATTTTTATGTAACCCCCATACTGCGAAGCACAGGAACGATACGATACGGGGACAAAAATACGTCAATTTTCCAAAAATGAAGATACGATATGTCAAAAATATGTTTTGTATTCTTATATTTAATATATATTTTATATATAATGAATATTAATAATTTATCAAAAAATATGCAAATACCACATAATCCATAACAAATACCACTAATCCATAATAAAACTAAGCATATAGCAAATAAAAAGATGTCTTAATACATTATTAAACATAAAACACACCAACTAAAGACTAAAACAAGTAAAACATTCTTCATCCTCATCCTCTTCCATATTGTCTTTATCTTCATCATCTTGATTGGACCGTACGGCGGCGAGCAGTGGTGGCGGTGAGCAGAGGCGACAGCGAGCCCAAGCAACGGTGACGCGAACAGAGCTGAGATGCCTTCGAACACGACGGAGATCCCACGACAACGAGCCTAGGCGACGACGAACCCAAACGGCGGCGAGCAGCAGTGACGCGAAATGCATTGTGCAATTTATATTATAACAGTGCATTGTGCATTTACTTCACGTAAAATGCACATGTGTATCCTATGCATAATTTTATATGTGCTATGCATGTATATAATGTACTTATGCATAGTTCGTATGTTCACACGTTAAAAGTGTATGTACGTGAACTAGTCCATATATATATAAATTTATATATATATGGTTGGATTCTGGTAGTACTTGGTCCTTAGATAATATATAGTATTGATCTATACCACACATTTTGAATATGTGGATGCACCATAATTTAACAAGTGACAACCCTTTTTTCATTTATTTATTTTTTAAATTTTCGCAAGGGGCAAAATTGTAAGAGAACATAACAACCTCCTTATTCTCCTCTCCTCCAATCTTCTTCTTTTTTGATTTTTTTATAGCGGCGACGATGGCTATGAAAATGATGGGGGAGAGTTTTGCTTCGAAAAACATAGTAATGCATATAACAAAACACTCTCATATATATAATAAAACATAAACATACATATTCTCCACGAAATACAAACATGCATATAATAAAATATAAACCTGCATGTGTAGCCAATGAGCGTTGGGTGAGCGAGCGCAAGCTGGCTGTGCGCGAGCGTACGTTGGGTTTTCAACATGCATTAAAATTGAAACTTACATGTATGTTTATGTTCAATTACATAATGTTTGTGTTCATTTTATATGCATAAGTCAGTTCAACTATACGAGGATTTATTTTTATGTAACACATAACAAATTAAATTACTAATTTAACCTTACTATAGCGAAATCATTGAAAATAAGCTTTCGGAAATCCAAAAAATCTCCACCATAGGATCTATGAGATGGATGAATTGGATACTATATGATTCCAATTATATATAGAAAAATGATCAAACAGAAACTCTCCTTACTCTGTTAATTAGAAACCAATCAAGTCTGTAGATCTTGATTGATAGATGGTGAAGATTGCTTTTTTCAAAATAGGATATGCTCTCTTACGCATAAGATGATGTTTTCTCTATAACTATGATTTTTTATGTGTTGTAGAATACTATCCCACATTGATTATGTACCTTAGTATCTTATATTATATATATAGGTGTACTATCCCACATTGGTTATGTACCCAATCTATCTTAGTCTTTTGTATTATATATAGGTGCTTTATGCAGTGATCAATATAACTACTATTTTCTCCTACATGTCTCTATACTTTTCTCCTACATATCTATATATTTTATTGTTCTACATGGTATCAGAGTGGGGATGAATCCATCTTTGACCTAATCTACTTGTCGTCGCTACCACTCTAGCTGCTACCACTTTGCCCTAATCTGTTCTGCCGTCTTTGCTCTGTTCAAAGCAGATTCTTTGCTCTGTTCAAAGCAGATTCTGTGCAGTTTCTAATATCACTATATATTCCTCCTTAATGTTAAATTTAGATTCTAAATCTACTTTTGGGACCTTGCCCCACTGCCCCTGCCGACTTTGTTTGGTTTTACCTATCGCCGCCATGCAGTTTTGTTCTGTTACTATTGCCAACTGTTGTACCGATTTTGCTCGATTACTACTATGTATTTTGCTTGGTTGGTTTTGGTTATAGCCTTTACGTAGTCTTGTTCTTCTATCGCTATTGCCAATTGTTGTACTGACTTTGTTCGGTTACTACTACCAACTGCCCTACCGATTTTGTACGGTCGGCTGGAGTAAGGATGACGGAGGGATTGTGATTGGAGACTGGTGAGAAGATGAGGGTGTGACCAGAGTGCGTTGCCTTTTTCTTTTCTTTTTATAATTTAATAAATAAATGTTTTTGAGATGGGGATTAAAATTGACCGCGCTTTATGGTATAATCAAGTTTGGGCTCAAATATTAGGCCTCAGAAAGAGAGAAACCCTAAATATGCTACGACCGCCTCATAATCGCCTCAGCGAGTTGAGGCGGTTGCCTCATTCCGGCGAGGCTTAAGCCTCAAACCATCCATAGAGGCATGCGCCCTGAGACGCGCCTCGAGAATATACTGAATGTATAAAGTAATTGAAGTGAAAGTATAAAGTAATTGCACTACGATAACATTTTACATTTAATGCATTATCGTAGTATAATTACTTTATAAGATTAGTGCAAGTGTCCTACAGTTCTCATGATAAGAGTTTTTTTGTTTGAACCATTTACTATGTTCAGTGCATTATCATAGTGTGTGAGATGATCAAATAAAAACTCCCCCACTTTCCCATGAAGGGACAAAGAACCAATCAGGACTGCTGATATTTTTTTTATCTGTAGTTGCGGTTGTCATAAACGGATGCATTATCATAAAGATGCATTATTGTAATATATAGAATGTGTTAGAAATATATTAGTTTATGGTAATTGCTTGTAGAGCAATTTAGTAGTTTCCTAGTTTAGTTAGAACTCTTATGATAGTTTCCTAGTTTAGTTAGGACTTTTGTGTTGGTTTTCCAAATTTGGTTAGGACTCTTTTAAATAAATAGGTGTTTTGATGAGTTTATGAATATAGAGTATTTTGTCCCAAAATCATGTTTCTATCTTTGATTTAACAAAATGCATTATCATGAAATATGTATTACTCAGCATGAAAATTGTCAAAATAATCCTAGCATTATTCAGTTTTTTGTATATGACAATAATGTGTCTTTTTATGACAGCCATAGATCATTACAAACATCAATGGTCCAAATTGGTTTCTATATCTTAGGGGAAGAAGTTTTTATTTGATACACACACACACATATGTACATATATATAAATGAATGTGTTGTTCTTCATTATCATTTGATTAATTTGGTCATGTTTGTCTTCAGATATACGTAGTGTGTGTCTCACATACTTGTAGCATACTTTCAATATATTCCGAAGCAGATTCTCTCGTATAATGTATTGGTAATACAACTGAATACAAGTTTCTCCTAACTAGGAAAGCAGTCCTACAAGAGATCGATGGGTGGGAAAAGTTGATTTTGTTGAGATCCGGTCTTATTTTCATATCTTTAGAAGCTTCAACAGAATGTGGAGTTTCTTCATATTAAGCTTGCAGGTGTGCTTCTTTGTGCTTCTCACGTATTTGTGCAGTCATTACCGTTCTTAAGTTGCATTTGCTCCCTGATGCTGACATTATGAACCACTGTCATATGTCAAGGCTATGATCATCATTGCTTGGAATGGTTCTGGTCAGCCAAGTTCAGTTTTTGATGCCAATGGTTTTAAGAAAGTACTAAGCATTTTTATAACTGCAGCAATTTTGAAACTTGGGCAAGGTATGTATGTACATTGCCTTTTTACTGTAATAGATCATTATAATCTCTTCCCTTTTTGAAAGGTTTTGGTAATACTTGCATAGTTCTGAATCATACATCTTCAATGTTGATGCACATAATCTTTTCTCTACTGTTGATAACTAAAGGTTCCGGCAAGAATGAAACAGTGGCTCTAATATGTTACGCTTGTTACTAAAATAAAGGTGTGTTGGGAGCTGATCAAAATATTTAATGGCATCAATGTATGTAGTCGCCAAAATATGTTATGGAATAACTTTGGCATATGCTGACATGACTCTGGTAACATTTACATCAATAATTATATTAATAGGGTAAAATATGTAAGGAAAATATGGATTCTTTTACCAGGATTTACTAAAGTTCTCACCATGTTCATGTTGTTCTATTAATAGATTTAATATTTTATGAATGTTTGTTACAGCCGTCCTTGATGTAATTCTGAGTTGGAAAGCTAGAAGGAGCATGTCTTTTCATGTCAAGCTCCGCTACATTCTAAAGGTTGTGTCTGCTGCTTCATGGGTGGTTATTCTCCCGATTACTTATGCTTATACATGGGATAATCCACCTGGCTTTGCTCAAACTATCAAAAGTTGGTTCGGCAATAGCTCAAGTTCTCCTTCATTATTTATCTTGGCTGTTGTTATCTACTTGTCACCAAATATGCTTGCTGTCACTCTCTTTCTTTTTCCTTTCATTCGCCGATTCCTGGAAAGTTCCAATTACAAGATTGTGATGCTAATGATGTGGTGGTCACAGGTATGCAATACATTTTTTTTTCTCTTTTTTTTCCTCTGTACCCCTTATTGGATCAATCAAAGTTCAAATGATAATTTCCTGCTCCCATAATTATATCCTACAGCCTCGACTTTATGTTGGAAGGGGAATGCATGAAAGCACCTTCTCCCTCTTCAAGTAAGGCGCTAAAGAATCTATTTTGTTGCATAGAATCATTTCATATGATGTTCAATTGTTATCTTTTATATATTTCAGGTATTCTTGATTCTGGGTGCTTCTTATCATTACAAAATTAGCTTTCAGTTTCTATATTGAGGTACCTACCCTACCTTTTTTCCTTTTAATTTATTCAGGTGCGAACTGGATCATATTGTTAATGCTGAGATCTTTACTTATAGTTATAGGCTTTTCTGCATTTGTAGCTTTAAGCATATCTCATACCGAGCCATTCCCTATTGTTTGTTTATCTATTAGAACATTTGGGGTTGAAATATCTCTAGTTGTTGGTTAAACTAAGTGGCCTGACCATTGTTTTCTCATAGCCAATTTACATGATTCAACTATATTTTTTTTTGTGGACAAAATCTTCTGATTCCAGATAAAACCTCTGGTGAATCCAACCAAAGCTATCATGGAAGTTCATATATCAACATATCAGTGGCATGAATTCTTTCCCCAAGGTATTTAAGAGGACTAATCTGGAGCTACAGTATTCTTGTGTACATGCAAAAATATGTACAAGAAACAGTTGGGCTGAAATAGTCCTTCTGAAATTTACACTAATTATTAAATCCATGAGATTTTTGCAGCAAAGAACAACATCGGCGTCGTAATTGCACTCTGGGCCCCAGTTATTCTTGTATGGGTCGTTCATTACTTTCAGTACCGAGTTTTACCTTTTGATGCTATATCTCCAATCTGGATACTTTTATTTATATATTTGGAGATAATTTGGCTATACTTTCTTTCTAGGTTTATTTCATGGATAGCCAGATATGGTATGCTATATTCTCTACACTTTTTGGAGGTATATATGGTGCATTCCGCCGCCTTGGAGAGGTTAGGTGAACATCCATTTGGTGATATTGACATTTATATAAATTATGACCACTCTTGAGCTGTATTGGATCTGTGTATATAGTCTCTTATGGCATTCCCAAAACTCTTAACTTGAATATTTTAGTTTTTCTCTTTCAATAGAATATGAATAACGACAAAACTGAAAGCTTTGTCAACTATAGGAAGCTTTCACTTGAAGAAAATGATCCATATGCTTCAGGCAAAAATAGACTTTTTCCCCTTCTAGAGCACATATATGTTTAAAAAGTGTGTTAGCCACTAGGATTTTGAACTTTCCATGGTCTTCGGTTTCCTGGAAAACTAATGGTTACATTTTCACCTATGGTATAAGAGGGAATAAAAGAAATTGATACTATGATGTTTCCTAATCTGCTACTTTGAAGTGATGAATGTTTAATATGACTTGTAGTCTTATGTGGAGGATTATTTATATATATTTATATTTTGAGTTTCAACGTCTGTCTTATTTCTTTTTCTCTGCTCTTTTTATTTAATTATCTACTTTTTTTGTTTTCAGATTCGAACGCTGGGAATGCTTAGATCCCGGTTTCAGTCGTTACCTGGTGCTTTTAATGCCTGTTTAATCCCAGAGGAGAAATCTGAGTCAACAAAAAAGAAAGGACTGAAGGCCACCTTTTCTCGCAAGTTTGAAGTGGTAGCATATTTTTTAGTTCCATTTTCACTTTATACATAATAGTATATTGGATAATGCATGATGATGGAGTCATTGACTCTTACCTGTCTGATTATCACGCTCTCAGATTCCTTCAAGCAAGGAAAAAGAAGCTGCAAGGTTTGCTCAGTTGGGAACAAAATAATAACAAGTTTCAGAGAGGAGGATCTTATAAGTAATAGGTGATCTTCAGTATGAATGCTGTGAAAATAGTCATAATGTTGAGTGATTGATTCATTCTTTCTTATTATTATGGTACAAAGAGGAAAGGAGATGAGATGTATATATTTATATATTATATCTCAACTTGCTTTTGTTAGGGAAATGGATTTGTTACTTGTTCCTTACTGGGCTGATCGTGATTTGGAACTGATGCAATGGCCTCCATTTTTGCTTGCTAGCAAGGTTTCTTTTTGACCCTTGTTCCCTTTTTATATTATTTCTTTCAACATCCATGTTGGGACTGTGGTTGTATATTATTTTCCTTCTTGGATCCTTGATAAATGATCAAATTCTTTTTAATCTCCACTATTTTAGCTATTTGGCAAATTGGACAAATGCTTAACCAGAAAATACCATGGCAAATGGGACAAACTTTTCTGCCAGGTGTTCAAGATAAATCAATAAGTGATGAGAGTATCAAAGAACATCTTTGCCATTATTCCTGGGGAAATTATTAGCTGTTATGAAGTTACTTTTGTGTAGTTTTGAATATTAATTTATAAGAAATGAAGAGAGGAAAAGGATAAAAACACATAGCATGGTTTGACCTTTGGCACTAACTAGAATGAAGTGGCCTAGGGGCTGTAACACTTTCCTTGCTCCTGTAACATCATCCACACATAAGTGTAATATGTATATCAGGAAGACATTAAAGAACAAACACATCAATTAAGGTAAAACAAATGATACGATTTCCCAGGTATAGTGTATAATTCATGTAGAACAATAAAATATAAGGATATGTAGGAGAAAAGTATAGAGACATGTAGGAGAAAAGTAGTAGTTATATATTGATCACTGCATAAAGCACCTATATATAATACAAGATACTAAGCCAAATTGGATACAAAACCAATGTGGGATAGTATTCTACATACAAAACCAATGTGGGATAGTATTCTACAACACACCCCCTCAAGCTGGAGCATATATATCGATCATGTCTAGCTTGGTACAAAGTTCTGCTAAATGTTTCGCGGCCAATGGTTTTGTGAAGATATCAGCAATTTGGTTGGATGACGAAGTGAAAGGAGTAGTAATCGTCTTATTCAAAACACACTCTCGAATGAAATGGCAATCAACCTCAATGTGTTTAGTCCTCTCGTGAAATACCGGATTATTTGCAATGTAGATAGCTGCTTGATTATCACAATGCATAGGTAAAGGTTCATTAAAAGTGAACCCCAATTCCCCAAGAAGATTCTTAACTCCGATCATCTCAGTAGCAGTATGAACCATAACTCTATACTCGGCCTCGGCAGAAGATCTCGCAACAGTATGTTGTTTTTTACTTCGCCAGGTTATAAGGTTTCCTCCTAAGAAGGTGAAATATCCAGAAGTAGATTTTGTATCAGACTTAGTACCAGCATAATCAGCATCAGAATATCCTTCAATATTTAGATGACCATTCTTCTTAAATAACAATCCTTTCCCAAAGATTTCTTGATATATTGAAGAATTCGAATAGCAGCATCCCAGTGAACTTGCTTAGGCTTATCTAGAAAACGACTGACTAAACCAACAGCAAAGGAAATGTCAGGCCTTGTTACTGTCAAGTAGATAAGTTTTCCAACAAGACGTCTATACTTAGCTTTATCCTCCAAGAAATCTCCACTGTCATCCCAAACACTTGGATCAACTTCCATAGGAGTATCAACAGGCTTTGCTCCAAATAGTTCATTTCTTTCAGTAAATCTGTAGCATACTTCTGCTGAGATAACGAAACTCCAGATTTACTGTGTGCAATTTCAATCCCTAAGAAATACTTAGGACGCCCCAGATCCTTAATAACAAAATGTTGCTGCAAGTATTCCTTAGTATCCTCGATACCACGAACATCACTTACAGATATGAGTATATCATCAACTATGAAGCACCGGTACGTTATTCAGGCCACCGTCCCCGTCCCGGGGACGTATTTAGTACGGGGACGGCAAAATACGTCAAAAATACGTATTTTTACGTATTTTTTATTTTATTTTTTATTTTTTTATAAATACGTTTGAAATACGTTAAAAAATACGCTTAGTATATAGTGAAATACGTTTTGGCAAGTATGATACATTCAAAACCTAATTAAAGATGAATTCAAACTCACCCATCCAAATACACTGTCCGATTTGAGCTCCCAAACCTGAAGAACCCTAATCGCTGCCCCGCCTCCTTGCGCCGCGCCACCCCACGCCGCCCGTCGTACCTTCTTGTCGCGTGCACGCGCCCCCACCGCGTCGTGCCCCCCCACCGCATCGCGCAGCAGCGCCCGTCGCGCCATCGCTTCCAGTTGTGCCGGCGAGTCCTCGTCCTCCTTTCCTTTGCTGTGTAGTTGAGTAGTAATTTACTTTTGAATTTTAATTGATGACAGATGTATGTCATTTAATTTTGTAACTTTTCTGAAGTGCTTGTGTGTTTGTTACAGCTGTTCTGTACAGCTGAACAGCTGTCGCATGTGTTTGTTAATTTTTTAATTTTCTATTTTGGTTTTTAATTTTTTGTTTTGGTTTAAGTAATAGTATATTGTTTATTTATTGAACGAACAACTCGTGACTAATGGGATGTCAAAATTGTGAGGCTACACTTGCCACTAAGGCAATGATTTGTATGGTATTCTAATTAATTAGTTATTTAATATTTATAATTTTTATAATATTAGTTAAATATAAAAATATATAAATAAATAAATAAAAACTTATTTTCAACGTATTTTCGTCCCGTATCTTGATTTTGGAAACAAAAACAAATAATTCCAAGATCATCATTGAACAAAACCACGCGAGCAAAATTGCCTTTTAAGAAACATGATTAGAGATACCTTGAGGTGTTTAGTGGTACAAATCGCATTACCTTTACATAGCGAAGAGCTATGGGTATTTCATCCATCGAGTTCATACGAGGTAGGTGGACTTTTGTGTGTTTTGGCCACAAGAGAGCTTTGAGATAATATTACGTCAACAAGAAATTTGATGGTGAACACCCAACGACATTTCTCTGCGAATGAGGCAGCCACCAATACCCAAGGGTTGTGTGTGGTGTTGTTTCACTGGGAAAGAGCAATGGCTCGAGCAAGTCATGATTAGAGATGAGGTGTTTAGTGACAAGTTACGTATGGTATAGACATGTAATGGTGGGTTGTGCGGTCTTGGAGCATAGGAGACACATATGTGGTGCGGATGTCGATAGGTAAAGGAGTAGAACGAATCGGTCGGTTGGTTTAGTTTGACTATGAGAGAAGTAAGATCGAGACTCAAAGAAAGTAACGTCTGCACGATATAATAACGTTTGGTAAGAGGATCAAAACATCGGTATCCCTTTTTGGTCCTAGAATAACCAAGAAAAACACACTTAATACAACGAGGGGACAACTTGTCCAACCTAGGTGTAAGATCTTGAACAAAACAAGCATACCCAAATATGCGAGGAGGGACATGATAAAGGGGTTTATCAGGATGAAGACACGAAAAGGAATATCCCATGCAATACACTAGACGGCATTCTATTAATAAGGAAGCATGCGAACATCGCACCATAGATACTTGGGCACATGCATGTGAGACATAAGAGTAAACATCTAAAATATGAATGCAACCCATTTTGTTGAGAAGTGTGAGAGCAAGAAGTTTGATGAATTATACCATGAGATTCGCAAAAGGATGAAATAGATTGTTGTGTAAACTCAAGAGCATTATCATTGCGAAGAATACGCAAATCAACAAAATATTGAGTCTTTATTTCATGATAAAAAGATTTGAGTATAGCAGGGACTTCAGTTCTTTGTTTAAGTAAATACAACCATGTCATGCGTGAATAATCATCAACAAGAATTAAAAAGTACTTGAAACCCCCTCTAGACTCAATCCTACTAGGACCCCAAACATCACAATGAACTAGATCAAAAGCAGAAGAACTACGATTATCGACTCGAGAGGAAAAAGAAATGCGATGGTGCTTGCCCAACTCACAAGACTCACAGTTAAAATCAACAGACGGAACCGGAACTAAACTTCGAAGACTGACAAAAGACGGGTGACCAAGATGGCAATGCCACTGATGTGGAGACACAACGGCGGAGAGAGCACGAGAAGAGACGGGTGAAATATGATCTAAGTAGTACAGACCGCCACGCTCATGTCCTCCACCAATCGTCATCTTCGTTTGCAGGTCCTGAAAGATACAATAGGAAGGATAAAAGGTAACAGAACAATTGTGAGTTTTTGTTAGCTGACTAATGGATAATAAATTGACTGGGAATTTAGGGGCAAACAAAACATCATCAAGAGTGATATGAGTAGTGAGTTTGACAACACCAGTGCCGGTTACAGGGGAATAGGTGCCATCGGCAAGAAGAACAGAAGGAAGAGATGATGGAGAAAAAGACGTAAAAAAAGATTTTGTACCGGTAATATGGGCAGAGGCACCCGAATCCAACATCCAAGACTTACCAGGAGACACGGCAAACGCACTTACAGAGGTAGAGACAACAGTAGTAGAGGAAGTGCTAACAGATTGCAGCGGAGTTTCATAATTGAAACATGGAACAATGACCATAGTAGGAGCATATGAAGAACTTGGCGCAATAGAGGCCGTGTTGGCCCAATCAGGTTTGCCAAACTTCTCCCAACACTTATTAGACTCATGATTCGAACGACCACAATAATCACAGTGTCGATCATTAAACCCACGACCTCGGCTAGGGCCACGTCCACCATACGAACCCCGACCGTGAGCAGACATCGCCAGAGCAGATCAGCAGAACAGAGGTAGCGGCAGAAACCAAAACCCTTTTTTTTTTAAAGGCTAAGTCAGAGACGGATTCGAATCCGCTCTGATATCATGTAGAACAATAAAATATAAAGATATGTAGGAGAAAAGTATAGAGACATGTAGGAAAAAAGTAGTAGTTATATATTGATCATTGCATAAAGCACCTATATATAATACAAGATACTAAGCCAAATTGGATACAAAACCAATGTGGGATATTATTCTACAACAATTCATATTCAAGTCCATCTTCATTCGGTTCTTATTCTGCACGAGTAGGCTACCTCATTAACTTATGCGTAAAAGTTTCCTAGCACATTTTAAAGTTTTTGTCAGGACTTTGGTATTTGGGTGTATAAAGTACACATGATTTCATTCAATTAAGTGTACCATTTTAAAGGGGGTTTGGAGTTTGATATGAGAATCAGACATCAGTTTTGGTTTCATATCCTTCATTTGTAATTAAATTGATGAATTGGCATTTGAAAATCAATTTTCTCATGTAACGAACTGGTTTTGTTGGAAAATGTCAGATCCCTATAGCAGTTGATATGGCCAAAGACAGTAACGGAAAGGATAGCGAACTGAAAAAGAGGATTAAGTCTGATGATTACATGTATTCTGCTGTCTGCGAGTGCTATGCTTCATTTCGGAACATTGTTATGTTTCTAGTTCATGGCAATCACGAGAAAGAGTAAGTATTTGTAGATTTTCAGTTTGATATCTTAGTCATTTGCTTCCCTCTGTCTACTCAACTTATCTTTCTTTTCAGGGTTATTGAGTATATATTTTCTGAAGTTGACAAGCATATAGCAGATGATAAGCTGTTAATTGAATACAAGCTGAATGCTCTTCCTATTCTGTATGACCTTTTTGTTAGGCTTGTCAAATACTTGGTAGGGAATTCCCTTGTTTTCTTCTGTAATTACTTTGTTTGTTGATTTGGTGATGTGCAAACTTGATGTTGTATTGTCATTTTGCAGCTAGAAAATAAGCCGGAGGATAGGGATCAAGTTGTAATCCTCTTCCAGGACATGCTTGAAGTTGTGACCCGAGATATAATGATGGAAGATCATATATCCAAGTAATAATTCTTCAGAATGCATGTGTAGAATTTTGAGACCTTGATGAAATGTCCTTATTTACTAAATTTGTTTTGAATAGCTTGCTAGAATCAATTCATGGTGGATCTGGACATGAAGGAATGGTCTCTCTTGATCATCAATATCAGTTATTTGCATCAGCTGGTGCTATTAAATTTCCAGCTCCTCAATCTGAAGCTTGGAAAGAGAAAGTATACAGAGTTGAATTATATATTTTGGTAATCTCTTTTTTAATCTTCTGTACTTGATTGACATTTTCATTTTCCCTTCTCAGATCAAGAGGTTGTACTTGTTGCTGACAGTCAAGGAATCTGCAATGGATGTACCGTCAAACTTGGAAGCTAGGAGACGCATTTCCTTTTTCTCTAATTCCTTGTTCATGGACATGCCTTCAGCTCCTAAAGTCCGCAATATGTTGTCATTCTCGTGAGTTTATCGCTGTGCTTTTGTTTCATTTGTATGTAGCAGAAAATCATGTATCTATGGCGTTTCAGTTATCCTCTTACCTTGTGACCATTCTTGAATCAACCAGAGTTCGCGAATAAATTAACCACAGTTTGCGATTTATGCATGTTAGGTCAGCAGTGCAAGTGCATGTAGGATTTATTGAGAAAAGTATAATACTGTAACAATGGCCCAGAATTAAGGAAATAACTATGGGTAAAATTATACTCCCTTTGTCCCGGTATTGTTGGTTCCTTTCTTTTTGCGCGTAGATTAAGGAGAGTTATGTTTTGTGTGTAAAGTAGTGTGTGATACGAAATTCGAGGCATTTTTTGTGTAAAATTGTTTCCTTTTTTTGGAACGGGCCAACAATAGCGGGACAGCCCAAAAAGAGTAAACGAGCTAACAATAATGGGACAGAGGGAGTATATTTTATAGGACTTCAATTAAAAATATATACTCGGTGGCTTTGATCGGACAAGGCTTTTTAGTAAGTTTAATTTTAGATTAATGCTGCAGTGAAATCAAGAAAATTACAGAGCTGACCTGCTCTGCTTGATAAACACTTGCATATTATGTTTGATGGTCATTAAAGGATTATTATTTGCTGGCAATTTTTCAACATTGAAGATAGTAAACAAGGTAATGATGAACTATAGATTTTAATTTGTATGATCTTTTTTCTAGGTTTATGAAACTATAAACTTTTGTCAAATAATTTAGTTATCAATTTATTTATTTTCCTGTTAAGACCTTGAGGGCACTTACAACCTTTAACCAGCTCAATCAGTATTAGTTACTCATATGTTTGTTCTGTGTACTGATACACAAGTAGTCAGTCTTAAAGCACCAGACAGTCCTTATTATTGTGTCTTTGTGTGTGAATATAACTTAAGCTTCCCTGTCATACAGAGTTTTGACTCCTTATTACACGGAGGAGGTTCTTTTCTCATTGCCTGAGCTGGAAGTGCCAAATGAAGATGGTGTTTCCATTCTCTTTTACTTGCAGAAAATTTTCCCAGGTATGTACTTTGGATGCTATGTGGTTTGTCATATTTCTCTTTCTTCACTAACTTTACAATAAAATCTCACAGATGAATGGAACAATTTTCTTGAGCGTCTCGACTGTTACAATGAAGAAGAACTAAGGGGTTCTGATGAATTAGAAGAACAGCTACGACTTTGGGCTTCATATAGGGGCCAAACATTGACCAGAACTGGTATGTAAAAAAATCAAAATCTCAGTGTTCTTTTTACTTTGTAGATTCTCCTCTTTACTTCCAATGTCTGTTCTGCTCAGCATTCTCTGAGTTGTCATTTGACAACTTTAAGCAATTGTTCATGATGGGATACCTTGAGCTAAGCGCATCTCTCATTCAGTTCCAACTGATGAGTTATAATGGCTTATACATTAGCTTACTTAATGCGTTGAGTATAAATAAAATCAGATAATGAATGCAGTCATAGTACCTGTTATTGATTCACTAGTTGATTACATGAAATTGTTTCTGTATCCTGCATGTCTTCATGTGTTATACCTGTTGTTGGCTGGATTTAGTGGTTCACACTAGCTGGCCCTGCTGCTATACTACAGAATTGATATTCATTTCAATTCATTTTTTAAGACATTTTTGGAGACTCATGTATTTTCTACACCGTGACAGTTAGAGGAATGATGTATTACCGCAGAGC
Source organism: Salvia rosmarinus (assembly GCA_036937905.1). Taxonomy (NCBI): domain Eukaryota; kingdom Viridiplantae; phylum Streptophyta; class Magnoliopsida; order Lamiales; family Lamiaceae; genus Salvia; species Salvia rosmarinus. Next base: position 77,728,256 of record CM072813.1, on the reverse strand, counting down.
TCTAGAACTCCAGGCATTCCTTGATATGGCCAAGGATGATGGTATTATATCTTATGCAGAATACAGTAAATTCTGTAACTGCAAACTATTGAGAGTGTAAGCAGCTATGTTTCGTAATTTGTACAGATTTAATGGAAGGCTATAAGGCCATTGAGACGAGTGAAGATCAGATTAAGGGGGAGAGGTCTCTGTGGACTCAATGTCAAGCCGTGGCTGATATGAAGTTTACATATGTTGTCTCCTGCCAATTATATGGCATTCAGAAACGATCTGGAGATCCTCGAGCACAAGATATATTAAGACCTATGACAACGTACGGGTTTATAAAACTTTGAAGGCTGTGTCCTTCCTAGTGAATTATCTAATCTTTTATTTCTCTCACTGGACAGATATCCATCTCTTCGAGTAGCATATATAGATGAAGTTGAAGAACCTAGTAAAGACAGAACAAAGAAGGTTAATGACAAGGTGTACTATTCCACTCTAGTGAAGGCTGCTCTGCCAAAGTCAAATGCTTCAGAGCCAGGCCAGAATCTGGATCAGGTACTTGAGATTATTTAGAATTCAACAGATGAAAATAGTAGGATGCTACTTTGCAATTGCAAGATGGACAAGTAGGTATCTTTGCTCTCACAGCAGTTTCTTCAGATTATGATCAGAAGAATAGTTAACATTCAATAAATTCTAACCACAGATAAGAGTGAAAAGATTCAGGGTTTAAGGGAGGGGAGAGCATGTAAACTAGATGTTAGCCATATAAATAACTACAGTGTTTCCCATCTGTTTTTTTTTTTTTTTTCTCTCTCTCTCTCTAGTTTGAGAGAGAGTAAGAGGAATTGTAGTCTTTGATTGAGCTTTCTAGTTGAATGCATGTGAGGTACATCTCTTCCACTCTTGGCACTTTTCATCTGGCCACACCATTCTGAATTTTCAGCCATTATTATATTATATGGATGGATGATTAGAAACAAATTTGGTTTCTTGATTTCTGTTCCTACAAGTTCTTGTATTTTACTCTGTTGCTATTTCACAGTGAGGACTTTCTACAGAATTTTCTTACTGATATTTAGGTTGACAACTCAAATTTTATGACTGATTTTCTATAATGAATTTCTGTTTGTAGATAATCTACCGCATTAAACTTCCAGGCCCTTCTATCCTGGGTGAAGGAAAGCCTGAAAACCAGAATCATGCCATCATTTTCACACGTGGAGAAGGTTTACAAACGATAGATATGAATCAGGTATATTATTTTTGCCAATTTGTATCTGATTTTCTTCATTTGAGGCCTCACACGATTATCCAATTTAGGATAACTACATGGAAGAAGCTTTCAAAATGAGAAACTTGCTTCAAGAATTTCTTAAAAGGCATGATCTGAGACACCCATCAATTCTCGGCCTGAGGGAACATATCTTCACTGGAAGGTGTGCCACTCTGCCATAATTAGCTTGTCTTGACATGTGCCTATATATTATTTCCTTACGTAACTCATTTCTCTTTTATTACATGATGCAGTGTTTCTTCTCTTGCTTGGTTTATGTCTAATCAAGAGACAAGTTTCGTTACTATTGGACAGAGGTTGCTAGCCAACCCTCTTAAGTAAGTTCTCTTGTTTGCATCACCCTCTATTCTTCTACACTGTAACCATTATGATTATCTCATATAGGTATCTCAGTTTGCTTGACCTGGCAAATGACAATAAACAATTGCAGTTATTTTTCAGTCTTATAAGTTTTGTCACATGTGCAATGTTTGAGGTTCTGCTGCATAGATAAACGCTAATAGATGAGGCTTTGTCCTTGTACAGCATAGCTGGATGAACTGAAAACTAGTTTGTATGCATGCATTATAGCCGTTTTTGGGTAACTTTTGCTTTTTTATAGTTTTATTATCAAGTTCCCTGTTATTTTCAGTTTCTATCTTAAACAAGGATTGAACCCCTTGATGCTATATTATGTGAGGAAACCAAGTGGAATTCGTAACTTTGTTTTGGTCATTTCTATTTCCTTTTCTATGTTTTAGAGAATCAAGCTGCATTATTAAGATTTGCGTTTAAAAGGGAATTTTTGGCTTGAGCTCATAGAAGGCTGACACAATTCTAAAATGTTTGGAATCATTATTAGTTTCTTACATTCTCAGTCTTTATTCGCAGTCAACACCCCTTTCATCTAGTAATAACTTTGGATCCAGTGCTACATCAGAAGTATGTCTAACAATGAATTGATTCATGTGTGGTTGGTAATTTCCAGCTGCTTTGATCTCATTAAACTGTGGTTCAGAAAATACCTGTGTTCAATGATTTGTTTTATGCTCCATTGTCTTTTCTTGGATAGCTTCATATCATATCCACCGAAAACTGATACCTTCTGCTGGTTGCCTCATGAATCTATAAAGCATTATTTCAGTTACACTTTTTTCTTTCCGCCAGATTTTTCATTTACCAATGTTAGATTCCGGTTTTGTAAGAACTTTCAAAGTGAGATGAGAATCTCATACTAACATTAAACTTTGTGCTTTTGATTGATGAAATGAGTTACTGTAATCTAAGGTTCGTGCTGTAATCTGATAATGCCACTGCTTTGGAAAGTAAAATGTATTTATAGAGAAGAATTTTTTTTATCTCACTTGTCATTTATAAATAAAAGTGGTTTTCTTGACTGCAAATAATGGTTTCTAGATTAATTGTTTGAACAAGTTTTGTCTATCTCTTATGAATTGATAACTTTCATGGGGACTTGGTGCATTTTGAGAGGAAAGTGTTTTTTTGTTATTTATGTTAAATTTTGAAAGAAGATTGTTTCCGATACAAGAGAACTCTAGTGTTTGATTGTAGCATTGGTGCAAGCCTGAGTATCTAGTTACTAGACACTTGTTAGGTTTATTTTTATATTTTAATTTTATGGTGGGAATGCTGAATCGAACACTCATACTTTTGCTTCATTTGAGATTATTCTTTGGGTTTCATATAAATTTGTAAAGTAGTAAATATAGAGCCATTTATAAAAAAAGAATGGAGTGTTTTTGATGAGAAAAGACACTCTCATATATATAGGGAGTTGAAACCTAGGGTTACAACCTAATGGCCCTAACTAGTATTGAGCCTATAATAATAAATCCTAACTTGGATTCTATTCTGGAGCATATATATCAATCATATCCAACTTGGTACAAATTTATGAGAATTGTTTCCCGCCCAATGGTTTAATGAAGATATCAGCAATCTGGTTGGACGAAGAAGTGAACAGAGTAGCAATAGTCTTGCTCAACACACACTCACGAATAAGATGACAGTCAACCTCAATGTGTTTAGTCCTTTCATGAAACATTGGGTTACTTGCAATATAGTAGCTGCTTGATTATCACAATGCATAGGTAAAGTTTCATTGAACGTGAACCCCAATTCCTGAAGCATATTTTTTACCCCAATCATTTTAGTAGCAATGTGAGCTATAGCTCTATACTCAGCCTCGATAGAAGATCTAGCAACAGTGTGTTGTTTCTTACTTCGCCAAGTAACTAAGTTTCCTCCCAAATAAGTGCAGAATGCAGAAGTAGACTTCCTATCATGGGCAAAACAGACACACCCAAATATGGAATATCCCCATGCAACACACTAGACAACATCCTATTTATAAGGAAGCAAGCCGTAAGGACGACATCTGGCCACAAGTATTTTGGAACATGCATATGAGAAAAGAAGAGCACGAGCAATGTCCAAAATATGATGATTTTTGCATTCAACCACCCCATTTTGTTGAGAAGTATATGAGCATGAAGTTTGATGAATGGTTCCATAGAAGCACAAAAAGTAGAAATAGACAATTGAGTAAACTCAAGTGTATTATTAGTACGAAGAGTGCGCAAATCAACAGAATATTGTGTTTTTATTTCATGATAAATCAATTTGAGAAGAGCTCAGTTCTTTGTTTGAGTAAATATAACCACATTATGCGGGAATAATCATCAACAAAGATTAGAAAATATCGAAAACCCCCTCTAGACTAGACTCGACTCTACTAGGACCCCAAACATCACAGTGAACAAGTTCAAAAGGAAAAGAACTACGTTTCTCAACCCGAGAAGGAAATGATGTGTGAAGATGCTTACCCAACTCACATGACTCACATTGAAAATCAACAGACGCAATAGGAACTAAGCTTTTAAGACTGGCTAAAGACGGATGACCAAGACGACAATGCCACTGATATGGAGACACAACAGCAGAGTGATCACACGGGAAGATGCAGGTAGAATAGAATCCAAGTAGTATAAACCGTCACGCTCATATCCTCCACCAATCGTTCTTTCATCTGTAGATCCTGAAAGACACAACATAATTGGAAGGATAAAAAGTAACATAACAATTATGATTTTTGGTGAGTTGACTAATATATAACAAATTAAGGGAATTTGGGAGCATAAATGACATTATCAAGAGTGATATGAGTAGTAGGTTTGACAATACGTTCCATTTACCGGAGAATAGGTGTCATCGTCAAGATGAACAAATGGTAGAAAGGAAGAAGAAAAGGACGTAAAAAGAGACTTTGTTCCAGTAATATGGGCAGTGGCACCAAAATCAAACATCCAAGACTTACCATGAGACACGGCAAACACACCTATAGTGGTAGAAGCAGCAATAATAGACGAAATGCTGGAAGAAATGTTGGCAGAATCAGCTTTGCCAATTTCTTCCGGCACATATGTAGCAGTAGAACAGAGAGAAGCAATGGCGAAACAGCGGCGAAGCAGATCAGCGGCAACGCGAGAACAAAGCTGAACAACGAGATTTTTTTATTTTTATTTTTGATGAAAAATTCTAGGGTTTAGGGATCAGCGGAATTAGGACACTTTACATGCTCTGATGCCATGTAAAGCAGTAAATATAGAGCAATTTAGAAAAAGAGAATGAAGTGTTTTTGATGACAAAAGAGACTCCATATATATAGGGAGTAGAAACCTAGGGTTACAACCTAATAGGCCTAACTAGTATTGGGCCTATAATAATAATAAACCCTAACAAATTCAATTTGCCAAGGTTACAGTTCAGCAATTTTGGTTGCTTCTAATTGGCTACCCTTCTTTTATTTATTTTACTGACTCATCGTCTTTTCAAGTCAACTGATTGTCTTGTATCATGTTTATGTTCATGCAGGGTTCGGTTTCACTATGGCCATCCTGACGTTTTTGATAGATTGTTTCACCTTACACGAGGTGGGGTGAGCAAAGCCTCCAAGATTATCAACCTGAGTGAGGATATATTTGCCGGTATGATCATAAAGTTTGTTGTTCTTATTCTATTTATAACTATATGAAACTCTTTGGTATGGATAATATAATGCTTGGCATTTGTAACTCTGTAGGCTTCAATTCTACACTCCGTGAAGGTAATGTAACTCATCACGAGTATATACAAGTTGGTAAAGGGAGAGATGTTGGCCTTAACCAAATTTCTCTGTTTGAGGCTAAAATTGCAAACGGAAATGGAGAACAAACATTGAGCCGTGATTTGTATAGACTGGGGCATCGCTTTGACTTCTTTCGAATGCTATCATGCTACTTCACAACCATTGGTTTCTACTTCAGTACTTTGGTGCGTGTCAAATGAATTGTATAACAGTGGTTTTTGAGCTCTCTTTAAACATTTTAAACTTACTGCATTTCTTCTGACAGATTACTGTTCTCACTGTGTATATATTTCTCTATGGACGCCTTTATCTTGTTCTTAGTGGCCTTGAAAAAGGATTAAGCATGCAACCTGGAATTCGAGATAATAAGTCTCTTGAAATTGCTTTGGCCTCTCAGTCCTTTGTGCAAATTGGATTTCTGATGGCTCTCCCTATGATGATGGAAATTGGATTAGAAAAGGGCTTTCGCACTGCATTGAGTGAATTCATATTAATGCAACTACAATTGGCTCCGGTGTTTTTCACCTTTTCACTTGGGACTAAAACCCACTACTATGGAAGGACTTTACTTAATGGAGGTGCAAAGTATAGGGCCACTGGTCGTGGATTTGTTGTGTTCCATGCCAAATTTGCTGAAAACTATCGTCTCTACTCACGTAGCCACTTTGTTAAGGGGCTTGAGTTAATGATATTGCTTCTTGTTTATCAAATATTTGGTCAGACCTACAGAGGTGCTGTTTCATATATCTTAATCACTGTATCTATGTGGTTTATGGTGGGAACCTGGCTTTTTGCTCCCTTCCTCTTCAATCCTTCTGGCTTTGAGTGGCAGAAGATAGTCGATGACTGGACTGATTGGAATAAGTGGATCAGTAACAGAGGAGGTATTGGTGTTCCCCCAGAGAAAAGTTGGGAATCATGGTGGGAGGAGGAGCAAGATCATCTCCGCCATTCTGGGAAACGTGGTATTATTGCTGAGATAATACTGGCAATACGGTTTTTTATTTATCAGTATGGCCTTGTATATCATTTGCACATCACAAGGAATCTTAAAGTGTTCTGGTATATTTTCTTCTCTACCCTGATAAACTGCCCCATTTGGAGTTCATAGGTATGCTATTTCAATCTTTAACAATTACTTAAATGGATGGCAGGTATATGGCATATCATGGCTGGTAATCTTCCTGATCCTTTTTGTCATGAAGGTGAGAACAGTTATTACAGATGCAGATTGTTTTATGAGCACTTTAATTGAACTGGAGAAGAGTTCATTCTGCATCCCCCCCTCTTTTTTTTCCAACCTCAACTGATTTTGTAGAAAGGTGATAAGAGTGGTTATTGCCTTTTCTTGGCAATTTGCTATTACCTTTTGCACTAAATAGTTGAAATCTGAGACTCCCCTGTCTACAAGAGAAATTGTATAAATATATGCATGAACTTCCAAATACCTAAATAAGCCTCTGCCAGAGGGTCTAAGAACACCTTCGATATCCCCATGAAATTACATTATCATATTTTCCACAACTTTTACATACAAAGCATCATTTGGAGAAGATAATACTGATTCCACATACATGCATTTAATCACTTGCTTTAAAATTTGTCTCACTTCTTTTTCCTGTAATATTTTTCTAGTCTCTGTTGATGCATCTTTTTATGATAGTTCGTTGAGATTCTCTCGATCTGGTTCAGGCTTCCTATTAATTGTTACTAAAGAAAGTGAAAATTGATTGTTTTCTTGGTTTCTTTTCCAGACAATTTCTGTTGGGCGGAGGAAGTTTAGTGCGAATTTTCAACTTGTCTTCCGGCTTATTAAGGGTTTAATCTTTGTCACATTCATCTCTATCCTGGTTATTCTGATTGCACTACCCCACATGACACCAAGAGATATTGTGGTTTGCATACTTGCCTTCATGCCCACCGGTTGGGGCTTGCTTCTGGTTAGCTATTTCCTCGATACATACACCTTTCCCTTATTTACCATTTTTCTACCAAACAAGTTCTTAGGGAGTATTTGGTTGCTTGTTTTGATTTTACCAGATTGCTCAAGCATGTAAGCCGATAGTTCAAAGAGCTGGATTCTGGGGTTCAGTCAGAACGCTAGCTCGTGGGTATGAAATTCTGATGGGTTTACTTCTGTTCACACCAGTGGCTTTCCTTGCATGGTTTCCATTCGTATCAGAATTCCAAACTCGAATGTTGTTCAACCAAGCCTTCAGCAGAGGTCTTCAGATATCGCGTATTCTGGGTGGACATAGGAAAGATAGATCCTCCAGGAACAAGGAGTAGGAGTTGCAGTTGCAGTTATTGTTTCTTGGATGTCATTTTTAATATCTACTTGTTTAGGAACGGCCTAAGCTTCTGTCTTATCCTTGCAATTATGCAGTATGGTCCGGTGGCGGATATTTCCAGCTGTTATTTTAATCAAACATTCTACCTTGCAGATAAATTATTATTTTTAAAGTTGCCTCTTTTAATTATGCTTAGCAGAGCAAAAAATTCGAAAATCGAATATCCGATCCGAACCAAACTGAAATTTAAAATTCGGTTCGAATTTTTTGGATTTTCGGATCGGATCGGATTTTTATATATAATTTATATATAAAAATAATATTTTATTTAAATATTTTAAAATTAAATATAAATATATATATATATAAGAATTAACAAAAATTGGTTTCGGATTTTCGGTTTTTTCATAATTTCTGTTTTTTCGGTTCGGTTCGATTCGGATTTTTTTATAAAAAATTCGGATTTCGGATTTCTAATTTTCGGATATTCGGTTCGGATCAGATTTTTTCTCTCTCAAAATTCGGATTTTCGGATCGGTTTGGATTCGGCAAAAATCCGAACCAAAATCCGAATGCTCATCCTTTAATTGACCATCATTGGTGTTAGAACCGGGATCCGATCAGATCTAGCCAAATAGTAATAAACTCAATTATGACTCGTTTGAGTTATTTATTATGGTCAACCCGAAAGGTACTGATAGAGAAGCTAGGGTTTATTAAACGTACAGTTGTCCACAAGCTAGTTGAGCATGTATTGAGCTTGTCCTAACATCATTCAAATTATGACCTGCAATGACAATTATCAGGAACATTCTATTGAAGATCACAAATTTTGAAAGATAACTGCTATTTAAATTCCAAATTAGAACTTGTTCTGAATTAAATTCATTTTAAAATTATTTCAATAATTTTCAATTTTTCTGATTTATTTCAAATTCTCCTCTTTTATTTTTTGTATGAGTTTGGAACTGAGATATAATTGTTCATCCAAAATTGAATCTCAAAATAGATTGAGAGTTTTTTGAAGCTCCATTATTTGGGTTGTTAATCAAGAGGATTTAAATTCACAAGTCCAAAAAACATGTCACGTGTAACTAGCACTAGCTCTTATTGCTAACAAGTTCTAATGTCAAAAAATTGATGTCAACAGACACCATACAACACTACGTGGACATTTGTATTGTTGGAACATTAGATCCCAATTTATATTTAGAAAAGAAACAAAAAAAAGGAAGAAAAAGAACAATAATTTCAACATAAGAATTTATCGTAGAAAACTCTAAAATCATGGTGCAACTTCTAACATTCGTCCCTCCTATAAGTTGTTCAGCCATTGACATAACTTTCACCACACATCATGTATCGATGTCAAACCAATGCACATGTGATCTAACTAACATCATCACATCTTCGTTCATGGTAGTTAGACATGCCATAAGGATGTTCATATCCTTAAAAGAGATCTTCTATCATGATGTTAGCTTCTTGATCGGAGCTATTTGTCGGATCCGCTCTATCTTGATCAGCTCCATGTGGAGAGTTTTGCTTTATATGTCCGGTTCTTTCACACTTCCAACAAACAACACATTTGCAGTCATTTTCTCTCTTTGCTAAAGCCACCATTGCTAAATTTTTCGTTGAAGTTAACACTTCACTCGCCAACCTTTTCTCTCGAAAAAAAGTTTTCCTGTGACTTCAACAATAATCAAAGATTCTTTCTTATACATCAAGATTGGTTTCTTGTGCTCATAGAGATGACAAAAAGACAAGATGATCCTTAATGTCTCAACCAACATCCAAGTGTGGTTTTTGCAGAATGAAGTCAATCTCACTTTGAATAGCCTCTCACTAGAGCATATTGTCTGATCGAGCATAGACTACTTTGATCGATATTGGTTTTTTATCCAACATGAACGTAATGTAGTCGGGAACAAAATTATTTGGCGTTCTGACTCTACTGCCATGCCACACAGCCTCTATTATTTCCCTTCCGGATTAGATCTTGATTGCTTGTGTGATGTCAGTTTTACCTCCACAGGTTTAAAACTAGAAGCTTCAACATCGGTTCTATTGCTAGAACTAACTTCACTCGTATCTTTGTCTTTAAAAGCATAAATATTTTCAAAGAATATAGTATTCATTGATTCAATCGTAGTCCCCACACTCATATCGAGTACTTCTGACTTGTGGATCAGAAAAATATAGGCATTGTTATTTAGTGCATACCCAATAAAGATACAATTGACTGTTTTATGTCTAATTGTAACTTGTTTAGGAAGAGACAAACACCCTACACTTCGAGATATTTGTATGATGACTTTCTTCATTTTCATAGCTCGTAAGAAGTGGCATCCTTACATTGGAGTGAAATTTTGTTCACTATATAATTGGCAGTCAAAATAGCTTTCCTTCACATGTTCTGGGACAACCCTGAACTAATCAACATAGCATTCATCATCTCATTTAAGTGTTAAATTTTTACGTTCAACAACATCATTAGACCGAGTTGAATAAGGAGTCGTAGTTTGATGGATTATGCCACTTTCGTTGCATAATGCCTCAAACCTACATACTCTCTCATTCTCTCACTTTGAACAATTTTAATTCAATAGCTTAGTTGATTCTCGGCTTTATTCTTAAAGTTCTTAAAAGCTTCAATAGCCTCGTCTTTACTTCTCAGAAGGTAAAGACAACAGTATCTTGTACAATCATCAGTAAACACGATGAAATACTTTTTACCACCTCTAGTTTGTACAAACTTCAAGCCACACACGTCAGTGTCAATTAGTTCTAGGGTTAGTGCTATGTTCTACAGAATGAAACATTAACTTAATTATTTGGACATTCACACGAACCTCACATTTCGTTTGTGTATTTACTCTATTTAACTTTAGTAAATCTAGATTTACTTATCTTTTTATCGCATTTATATTAACATGTCATAATCTAAAATGTCATAAATCAGAGCACTCAGTCAACTAAGAGAAAGTAGATGCATTCTCATTAATAACTGACTTGATTACATGACATCCAACCATTACATTCATTTTGAAAAGATCCCCAGTGAGATAACATTTATCAAGAAACTTTCCAAACTTAGTCAAAATAAACTTGTTAGCCTCAAAAACTAGTCTAAAACCTTCTTAACTAGGATCATGCTAAACACCAAGTTCTTGCGGATGTCTCGAACATGCAACACATCCTTCAAAAGTGATCTCAACGGTGAATGACAACTTGAGCACCACATCACCAACTTCGACAATCTCAAACGAAGCTTGGTTCCCTAGATTGAGTTTTATCCCCTCAACGGACGTATAGGTAGAAAAATGTTTCTTATCGGTGCAGATATGTGCAGTTGCATGGGTGTCGATGAACCATCCATTCTTCTTTGGCTGACAAAAATCCTTCATCATTTGGCCATGCTTGCCATAGTTGTAGCAATCTCCATCAAACATGCAGGCAACCATCTTCTCTTTGCCTTTATCTTTGGCATTAAGACGAACATGTTTGTTGGAGGGATCATCTTTCTACAACAGGTTGGCTTATGCATAGATCAGGTCTTTCGTCTTCTGATCTTGATTTCTCATGTCAGACTCGATATGGAGTTTGATGATCAAGTCTTCAAGCGTCATCTCATTTTGCTTATGCTTAAGGTAAACCTTGAAGTCTTTTCACCCGGGGGGAACAACTTCTCAATCACTATAGCGACTACAAATTCATCCGAAACAGTATGTCATTCGGCTTGAATCTCATGTACAATGAGTTAAAACTCTTGCACTTGATCCATGATCGGTTAAGAATCGACCATCTTGTAGTCCAAATACTTGACTGCAACAAATTTATTTGTACATGCATCATCACTAAGGTATTTCTTTTCTAGCATATCCCACATTAATTTGGAGGTCGTTACAACAACATATACGCTATACAGACTATCTTCTAAACTTCCAAAAATGAAATTTTTACAAAGATAATCTCTGGTGCGCCAATTTTCGACAGCTTGAAGTGTGTTGGAACATGAAACTCGTAAGAGAACCACCAATGTTGGATCCCATGGACCCAACAACAATCATCAAACATAAGGAACCACTGAAAATGGAATCAATTGTTGAACCACTAAAAGTGAAACCAACAATCGATCCAAACGATGTTGATCCCATGGTTGACCCCGAAGACGTCAAACCAAATGTGCTGAAGCCATGGTGCCAAAATTGGCAAAAAGCAACAACAGCAATCGCTGCGGAGGCAGAGGTTACAACACCAGATGTGGAGAATCAATGGCAGGTGTAGTCGACATCTTCAAGCAAAGATAATTAGGTTTTGAAAGTTTTAAGTTCAATTAATCAGTCTAGTCTCCTTCGATCGACAAGTTTGTTTTGTCTTACTATTGTTGGAAAATACATACAAATCATACAACTTGCCAGGTGTAGCGATTAAAATGAACCGAAAATATAGAAGAAGAGATCAAACTACAAATGAACTAAAACTGCATCGATATACAAAAATTACAAATAATCATAAAAATATTAAGTCGGAGAGTCCTCCATTTGCAAGACAAAATACGTCCCGATAGTGCTCACGGATCTGGCGTATCGTCTCCAAAGATGAAAAGACGTATGTGTCATTGGTGGCAACACCATAAACTGACGAGCTCCTGTAAACTGGAACGAGGTAAGGACAGAACTTGTACACGAACTACGTGTGCAGAGAGTGCTATGAGTATGTTAGAATGCAGTGAACAATTGGGGATTAATATAGGGGAGACATGTCCTATGTATAGCCGATTTCCCCCAATGGAGAGCCTATTATAGTCAATGAAGCCATCATGATTGAGTTATGTCAGTCTGAAGGTTACAAACATTGTAGAGGGACAAGTAAGATGTTTCCCTACATTTCCCACAACGCCATCATGTCAGAGTGTTTCCGACGGTTACAGACGTATCTGGACAACCTCTATCTGAGCAAGCCAAAAAAAGAAAAGAAAAATTCAAGACATAAAACTGCTCATAGTCTTCAAGCTACCAAATCCAACCTCAAATCTCTTTCTCCAATAGTGTAACACTTGTCACACAATTATTGGTTCGTTGGATTTTTTAATATTAAGATAGAATCATTATATCTTTTGTATATTATATATATATATATAATCATTCTCTATAAATATAAATAGACACTAGTATTGTTATAGTTATATACATAATACAATTCTCTTCTTTTATCTATATATAACATCAATTTTACTTCCAAAAACTTCATTTTTCTTGGTTTTCTATTTTTATTAATTTATGACTTTTGAATTTTACGCATTTTGTCATAATACAAATTTATGTTTGTTTTAATTAATTATATTTAAAATAATATAATTAATTATAAATAATATTGTGATTAAATGAATAGATAATCATCGATAAATCGTCGAAAATAAATATAATTGAATCGAGTTGGATACTGATGGTGTGAAAAAAACAAAAAATAATTATTAGATATCAAAATAATTGAATGATTGCTGATAAATATAAACAGAAGTGACAATTGACGGTTACATGGTGCCACACGAACTTCTTGTCAATATATAAATAGTCCCTTTTCCCCCCGTTTTGTCGTGGCTTATTTAGATTAGTTTTCCTGCACATGATTCTGACTGCCTTATATTGATTTTAATTAGTTGATTTTGTTTTAGTTTTTATTTTCAGTGTAGGATTCATTCGTGTTTAATTGCTCTGAGTCAAAAAAATCAAACGGGAAATAGATTGGCAAGAAAATTAGAAAATTAGAAAAGTGTGTACCATAGCTATGAATATATAGAATTACTTTTGGGAAGAAGCACAGAGATGAGATAAAATTGTACTTTGCCAAAAAATGTCATTCCAGAAGAAGAAAAAATAACTTGCCTTCCCAACATATTCAGAATATACGTCGAAAGAAACAAAAGTTTGGAGCGACTATGCCCTGCCAACATCGCCCAATTACTTTTGCTACAACTGAACACCTACGTAAATTCATATGTGGTTGAGTTTGAGAATCTATTCGTGATAGCCATCAATGAAATACCTAATGCATATGTTATGAGTTGATTTAGTGATAGAATGACTAATGTTTGAAACCAAAGAACATTCAGTTCAAATCCATCATGATGCAGATCTTTAAAATTTTAATTATTCAACAAATACAAAGACCTGATGTTTGATAGAAGACGAAGTATATTCGACGACGACATGACTTCCAAGCCGACACTTGGCAGAGAACTTACAAGGATGTCGACACCAAAGTTGAAAAGAAAATGATCAGTTAGTGCTTAACTAAGTAACTATGACTGCAAATTACATGAAACGGAAATTTATCAGAGCCTAATGTTACATTCTGTGCAGATTCTAATTCTAGAAAGGGTTAGTCTGCAATTTCTCTGCCCTTGGTTTTATACAGATCATTGATATTACAGTTTCCTACATGTTACCAGCAATGAAGGATTGCAGGGGTGACTTACATATTATACCTTCTTTCTTAATGAGATGAGATTCTAACCATGATAAGTTACAGTCACTGCAGCGCCTAAAAACGAAATCAGCTCTGCTCATGGCATCACTCTTACCCACTCATAACGGCCAGGGAGGGGCAAATCATTTACAATGTCGAAATTATACCTGCAAAGTTGACAAATTGGATGATATCACTTGCTACTGAATTCAGATTATTAATTTAAGCAAGAAGCAATTTCAACTCAAACAAAGAGTACAATTTACACAGACAGAAGAAAGCACATACTTTTCCTTGAAATGGCGCTCCTGCGGCTGCTCTGCATGGAAAAAAAATTCCTCCATTTCTCCAGCTGTGGGGATATTTTTAAGTGCATTTTGGGCCGTTTGATTGGAAGCATTAGGGCTTCTCAGCTTTGTTGAAGAACCGGGAGCGGTGATACTGTCTGCAGCTCTGATCATACTACATGGGGTGCTTTCTCTGGTGCAACTGCAGAAAATATATTCATTAACACGCGGTATATAAAAGACTAACAGAGAAATATTTTTTTGTAGAAAGTGAAGCCAAACCCACACAGTACACAGAAGAACCCTAGAAACATTTTAACAAAAACAGTTTGGAGTTATGAAAAGCCCATGCAGCAAATAGATCCAGTTAACTTTTGACTTTATTTTATTTATTTTTTCTGGACCAAAACACTAGAGATATAAAAACAGATGTATAGTATATTGCTACAGCAGCAGTCTACACGTGGGGTGTAGTATTTTTAATCAAAATCAGATATAAAAGATCCATCACTATAGTTTCAGAGTTTATAGAAGCCACGTTTGTGTACTGAATCATGTTTACAGCATAATAGTAAATTTTCAGATGAACATCGTAATCAACTAAATTTTTGTAAGGGTATTTTGAGTGTGTTCAACTTGCTGTGATTCCAAATGGACTGTCCTGTGCTGCAGAATAAGAAACCATACGTCCAGACTCCAGATACTAAAAAACCAAATGCATAGTGATGGCAGTGCCCTTGATAAATTATATTTAAAGCGAAACAGCTTCAGAAACCATCAACTTCTCTATCGATTAGACTAATAAAAGCATACAAAAGTGGGAGTTCAATTAACCAAAAGAGGCGAAACATAATTTCTGGAAATGATGACAACCAAAGCCCTCTAACAGAAACTGCGCATAATAAAAGGCCAAGAACCACATAAATAAATATACATGAACTAGAAGGTATGCATAGAGGAGCAGTTCTTAAAAATATGGTTTCCAGTAACTCATTTTCTCAATAACCACAAACCAAAAGAAAAAAACAACTGGTAGAATTGAATGAGGAAAATCACTCTAATGATGCAGA
Organism: Salvia rosmarinus; assembly: GCA_036937905.1. Classification (NCBI taxonomy): domain Eukaryota; kingdom Viridiplantae; phylum Streptophyta; class Magnoliopsida; order Lamiales; family Lamiaceae; genus Salvia; species Salvia rosmarinus. The sequence goes on along the minus strand of CM072813.1, from coordinate 77,712,723 downwards.
GGGAGTATTCTCTTCTCGAGGTTCCCTATCCAAATTATTTTCACCAAAAGATGCCTCAATCTCCAAATCCCCTATTTGAGAAACCCGATTTAGCCACTCAATTGGAGAACTCGGATTCTCTTGCGTCGTGACTTTAATTTGGGGGTTTTGTTTATCTGTACAAACGAAGCCCTGTTTAGGAGGAGCCGGAATTTTTGGGGAATTCTGGAGGTACAGCTTGAGGAGCGGCGGCTTCTTGAGCCGCCGGGAGCGGAGCTCAAGATAATCGGTGAAGCCGGTGGCGGTGGCGGGGGATTTAAGGCGCTGAAGGGCTAGGGTTCTGGCGCGGGTACGGACGCCAAGGGGTGAGTGAGAGACGTCGATGTCTCTCGTCGTCTTCAGCTTCGGCATGTATTTCCCCATAATCTGTTACAAAGTATTTTGGCACGAAGCGACGGGTGACTTCATGTGTTTGTGTGTGACAGAGAGAGAGCCGGGGGGGGCCGAAAGATTTTGGGCGGGGAGGAGGTTGGGAAAATGAAAGGTGCGGAAGCGACGGGTGATTTCATGTGTCTGTGTGTGTGAGAGAGAGAGAGAGAGAGAGAGAGAGGAGAAGAGGGGAGGGGAGGGGATGGGGTTTGGGGAAATGAAGGGTGGGGTCTTTTGTAAAGTTAGGGATGAAGGCCCACTTTGCATGTTTTACATTTATGCTCATTTTCTCATCAATTTCACTTTTTGCATCTTTTTCCAGTTATTAATTATTATATTCACTAATTGATACGAATTATCAAAAGGACTCTTGTTAGAGCATGTTCAGTGGTGTCTTTTCAGATGAGTTGATGTAGACACGTCAAAATGATAATATATAAAAAATTTATTTAATCTTAATTGATTGAAATTTATAATTTTTTTAATCTCAATTGATTGAGATTCATAACTTTTCACATGATATCATGATCAAAGAAATACATTGTAGGAACCATAACATATTATCCTCGTCATTCTTTCATACCCAATAATATTTCATCAAAATCCCATATTCCCCCATCAGGGTGCCTCCAACCCAAAAACAAGTTTTTCAGTTTTTGGGATGTCACATCAGTTTTTTAAAAATTCATCTACTATTTTCTCTCTCATCTCCTCCAACAATAAACCAGTTTTTCACTTTTTAAAGGGTCCCACTATAATACATACTCCTATATCTATATATATATTTTCCAATTGATTTTATTTGTATTATTATTTATACATTATTTAATATTTAAATAATACACTATATAATTAAATAATGTATAAAATAATACACTATATAATTAAAATTATAGTTTCGTGTATATAATAAAATAAAATATTTTATAATTATAAATAATAATTAAAATTATGTTAATAACATTACACTAAATATAAATGTTAGATTGATGTGTAAAATGGATGAAATAGATTGATATTTATAGGCTCATATAGAATTTAAAAAAAACTAGAATATAAAAACGGTAATATTATCGTTAGCTTCATTTGGATTTAATTGATTCTCCATTGGACGAATACTCATTGTTGATATGTAGGAAAAGGAAATAAAAAAGGAAGGAAAATGAATCAAAGCAAAAAAAAAAAAAAAGTCAAGAATAACAAAGTCGGGCTTAAAACATGGTTTTTCTGAAAACTCGATTTTTGTGGTTTTTTCCCAAAAACTTGTTTTTCAATTCTCCAACAGTTTTTTTGTTTTTGTTTTTGGATCCAAAAACAACCGTTGGAGTTACCCTCATACTTTCACCCCATACCTCCCCAAACTCTCATATTCTCATCGTCATTCTCTCATCCTCAATATACATTTTCAAATTTAAGTTTTTGTTGACATCATTATATATCTCATTTTCAATCCATTCAATAATTTTTCATATTTTATTTAAATTTCACATTTATTGTTATCAATAAAAAATATTTTAAATTTCATTCTAAAATAGAATCGAACACGAAATCTCTTGGAAGGTAGAAGCTTAGGTTTACGGCAAAACCACTAACTACAATATGAAAATAATATTATGTGACATATATATATATATATATATATATATTTAATTGTTTTTTATTATTATTGATATACTCATTCGGTTATCGAGTATACCGATAACATAAATTTATGAAAGTGCACTATCGGATATCGAACTGAATTCGGTGAAATTGGTTATTCGATTAAATGATATCCACTTATTTGGTTCGATTATATTAGTAATTGAATTCCCAATACCAAATTCCCATCTTTAGATAATTGTTAACTGAAGTTGGAAGAAAATGGGTCTCCAATGGCAAAAATAAGAATTTAGAAAATAAAAATACAGTTTGGAAACCACAAATTGTCATGTGTGATTGTAGGGAAATATGATTTTTTATTGTTCCCGGTGATCTATCTTTGATGCTTAATTCAACATACATTGATTATATTCATAATATACTCCTACATAATTAATTGTAACATATAAGGGTTTTCTCGTGTTTACCTATAAAGTTTTGGCACAGATGATCAATGACTAACTCTAGTTCTGATCTTCTAGACTGTGTCCAGGATGCTTGATCTCTAATACTGAGTGAGAGAAATCCATAGAGAACACCAAATTTTTGGCCCTTACTTGTGATTTTCAAAAATCACTGTGTTTTCAAGGACACTATTGATTTTCTCTTACCCTGTGTTTATAGTGATCTCCTTAAAATTCTAATGTGATAAGACCCTGGCATATCTAATAAATATAATAATTATACTCTATCTTTAAGATAATTCATTTTTAGAATAATTATATCTTGATATCTTTTGATATCAGGTAATATCTATCTAAACTAGGAGATATATCAAAAAAATAATACAATAATCAGAACATAATCTCAGTGGAATTGTATAGGGAGGACAAAAATTACCATGACAATAGACCTTAGTGGACCAGCCCATGGATCATATACAAACATAAAAATGGACCTAGAATGAATTAATTATCTTATGTTCAGTCCAGAAAATAAATTAATTCATAAATATTTATTCATTCCATTAGAGAATAAATATCGACTTACCCATTCATCATCGAAGTTGAGTCGAGCTTGTACTTAGACTTACGAATCCCGATATTTAAGATATTGCATGTTCATTAATTATTTATAGCACTCTGACTGCTTAAAATAATTAATCTCTTTAATAATTCCTTACGTAGTACCATTCAATCTTATTATTATACTTGAGCTAACTCAACATGTCTTGTTTAGTGCAAATAACTTTTTAAGCTCCTTAAGGGAATGTCATCATCCTAAACAAATTCGATAACTCGATACAGATAACTAACATGACATACAAGCACTGCTACCACCCAAGATGCTGAGTATATTGGGTTATCCCATGTAACCATCACTCATAACAAGTCAGTCTCACTCATAACAAGTCAAAGTGATAGTCGGTAACTCATACTCATCTGAAACCTTATCGAGGTTTAGATCAACATAAAGTCACTGAGATCTAGATTCTTCAGGATTGTCATATAGAAGAACTCATGTCACTGTGATCCATCAATACGTCAAGACATACCAGCATAGACAAACAACCAAGTCAAGTTACTTTTTACCTATACTGTAGCTTATACCAACAACTTATCATCAAGTTGTCACAACTGTGATTCTTTTTATATCTCAATTAGTTTAACCAATCATATATACTTCTATGATCTTCTACACACTGTATGATCTAACTTTTGTATGAGATAATAGGACAACATACGCCATAAAGTAAACAATTCAGATAGGAGATCAGAATCATGGTAACATGAAATATTATATACAAGTTCAACCAATATACTTTTAGTATACAAATCCAATAATCTTCCACTTATACTAAAGCAAACTTTTAGTGTACAATGTGCCTTCATACTAACTATTACAAACACCATCACATTTGCTTCTTCCATTTGTACAAAAGTTTCCTTAAACTAAGTGGTGTCCATCTTGCGCAATCCAAGTCTTCGAACATGCTTGTCGTAGACTATTTACGGCAGGCTCTTCGTGGATGGATCAACTAGGTCGTCAGTAGTACCAATTTTCTCTATAAGCAAGTCTTTTCATGTGGTACTTTCTCTATATGTGTTTTCTCGCTTTGTGGGTCCGTGGTTCATTCGAGTTTGCTACTGCAACATAGTTATCGCAGTACACTATGATATACTTTGACAAACGAGGTACTACACCTAGATCCAAGAGGTAATTCTTGAGTCATACCACCTCCTTAACATCCTCTGATGTGACTACGTACGTATTCGGTCTTCATGGTGGAGTCTGCAATGTGACGCTGCTTTTCACTCCTTCAAGATATGTATCCACCTCTTTTAGTAGATATGTATCTTTTAGATCTACAAAGGTTATTAGAACTATACCATTCTAAAGCTGATTCTAGTAACAGATACTTACACCTTCTTCATAATATCTCTAATGTGACGAAGATTCTTGATTTAAAAGTATAGAACTTGCTTTTGTGTACGACTCATAGCTCATAATTATGCAAAACTAAAAGCAAATTTGTGAACAGAAGTAATATTTCTTCTAGCTGCATGCATGGTCCATTTGTTTTGTGAACAAATAATGCAATGCGGTAGCATAAGAATATGGGAGGCTTGGAGCATAGAAACCTGATATTTTTTAGTGGAAATACATATATATAGTCATCAGTTAAGGAATGTCAATTATAGTACAAACATAAAATATCAAATTATAGCCAATCGTTGGCCTATTGGGACTATTATCACCAAATAGTACCAATATGACCAACAAATTGTTGGTCCTATTGGTACTATTTGGAGATAACACCAAATAGTACCAATAGGACCAACAATTTGTTGGTCATATTGGTACTATTTGGTGATAATAGTCTCAATAGGGCCAACGACTTGACTATAATTTGACATTTTTATGTTTGTGGCTATAATTTGACATTCCTTAACTTGGATGGCTATATAACACCCGCGCTCTTTTTTTTATGTATCTTTAAAAATGGTAAATGCTACTTTGGGTTACCTTCTTTTACAAGTTTGAAGACATTTTTTGAGCTTCCCTTTTTCCAGAACTTTATTTTTGAAGATCGATTGTAACTAGATGGCCTTTCATTGGTGTTGGAAAATATTATCAATACTTAATTAGTGTTTTGATTAAATTCTAAAACATCTCTTGATGTTTGCCCTGCTGATCTAATATAGTGTTATTTATATGTTAGGGAGTGAGTTTTGTATGTTTATAGGTTTCAGTAGAAGAACCATCAGCATGATCGTTCAAATACTGAATGAGTTCAAGAGCTTGAAGGCGATCATACTGATAGAAGATTCAACACAACGCTAATGAAGAAAATCATTGCTGAAGTAAAGTGTTACTGAAGAATGAAGACTCAGTGATATTGAAGACTCAGTGTTATTGAAGACAAAGAAGTCAAGAAAATGATCAAGTGTCACCTCAGTAGAAGAGAAGAAGAAGTTGTTGAAAAACAACGTCAACTGAAGTGTCTACTGAAGAAACACGGAAATTTCTCTACTGAAGGAACGCGGAGCCGATTCTACTGAAGAGACCCAAATTCAATCGTACTGAAGAAACACGGAGTTAACCCTACTGAAGAAACACATAATTTTCTAAAGCATTAGTGTTTGACTTTCAATGTGTCAGATCGTATCTATAGAGAATCCTAACATGCTAGAACTATATATCAGACCTGCAGAACACTTTATGTACGTTGTTGCAGACACGGAAAAACACCGTACTAGGATTCAAACGGAAAGAATTCAAACGATAAATAAAACGGATGTGATCTGTGTTCCCTCCAATAGCATTATTCATGGGCCCAAATTATTTCAAAAAATTAATTTTACTTATAGATATATAGATTTATTTGGATTCAAAATATTATATCGCTTAACTATTTTATTTTATTTTAAAGTCCAAAGTATTAAATCTTTATATATTTTACTTAATAAATATATGTTTTCATTTGGTCCCAAAATATATTAGAAAATATTTATGTTGATGTGATTATTAATGGTTTTGCATCTACAAATACTCGAATAAATTATTTTTATGATATCGTATCGTAGATAAGAGTTGAGATATAGAAATATAAGGATGATAAGTAAGTTGTATATATTTTTAACAATTTTTTATTATCTATTTCTATTTATAGATCACTTGAATTTTACATAAATTTACAGATTTGATTTATTTTATAAGCATAATATAAGGGACTCTTTTGGATTGTCTAATGGTTAAGTGAGTTCATGTGGTCAAAGGTCACGAGTTCAAACCTCTTTATTGCCTATATAGGTTCAAGCCAGTCACACCCGATTTTTCAAGTGTGGTTCAGTCGTCCTGTGTCGTTTGCAAGCTATTGTAAAGAAATATAAGTTTTACCTAGTACGCACAAATAACTGATGGTTTTATATGAATTTTAAAAAATGGGGACCTATATTCCTTATTTTGTCTAGTGCCTATAAAATGTCAGGAACGATTCTGTCTCCACTCAAGCAATACCTGGAATATGGGGTGCTTGTGGAGCAAAGGATTCTTGCTTCTCTTTCTCTGCTTAATTTCAGTACAATTCCAGGTCAGTCGTTTTCTTGTTGATTATATCAACTTCTGTCTCTATAAGATTGGTAGATGTATTAATATATCTTAGCTCTTACTTGAGCAAGTTTTCTATTTCGACTGAACTGTCTGTTTTGGTTTCCAGAATGCCGGATATTACTGATGAAGATTTCGGAGGAGATCGGTCCTTGCTTAGACGACCTGGCAGAGGTAACATGTGAAAGCTTAATGGACTAGATATTAGATTGGGCCTAATTAAGTTGAATGTTGGACATTAATTAATTAAGCCCATAGCCCATTCAATTTAAGGAGTGGGTGGTTTTCTTTTATAATGGTGGTTAATCTTTGAGATTAACGTTAGACAAGAAAACAGAGAACACACACGAGAAAAATATACTGCAAACTCAATTGGAGATTCTTGGCGTCTCTCGTTGATTTGATATATCGAGGAATTGTTCCTGCGACTGATTAAAGACACGTGGATACCATAGTAGTGGAAACGCTCTCGAAGGATTTCTTGGAAGCTTTACTACTACCTGGAAGCGTAATAAACATGTAAGTCTTCGATCTTCGTGTTCTAGGGCTCATCGCATGCTTTAATTATAGATCTAGATCTGTTCTTGATGTTATTATTCCGCTGCGCATTAGATGTTGTCAAGAACGAATCCTAACAGTGGTATCAGAGCCCGGGGCTCGATTTATAATTAATTCATGTACTAATTTAATTGTGGGTTTTCGAAAATTTGATTTTTGAAAAATCTGATTTTGGAAATCAGAAATTAATTTTGTTTCTTGAAAAAACGAAAAGAACAGAAATTGAAATTCCGGGAATTATAAACTGATTTTGGAAATCAGAAGTTATTTTTTGTGTAATTGAAATTTTAATCGAAAATAGGGATTTCTGAAATTGCAAACTAATTTCTGAAAAACAAAAGAAATTCTGAAATTGGTTTTGTAATTGTTTTTCCACCGGACACCGGATTCATCACCGACGGAGCGCTGGTTGGGTCGCGGTCGCTGGTCGTCGGTCGCGCGCTAGGCGTGGGACAGAGCGCCGGCTGGGTCGCGGTGGTGCGTCGCTGGACTCCAGGTGTCGCGCGCTGTTTTTCGAGCACGATTGGGTCGCGTTCGGCCACTGGTTTCCGTGCACGCCGAGGTGCGAACGCCGGTCTGGACCTTCCGTCGCACGTTGAGTCGCCGGGCGGAGGGCGAAACGAGGAGGCGAAACTAGGCGGCGGAGGAGAAGGGCGACGGCGGCGCGACGCGCGTCGCCTGAACCCTAGCGGGCTGGGCTTCGTCTTCGTGGGCTGGGCCGTGTGGGGCTTGGGTCGAGTGCGTCTGGTCAGCATTCAGCCTCCTTTGGGCGTTTAATGTGGCGACCATGGGTCACGCAATATCTGATAAAAAAAAAAAAAAAAACCCTTTTATTAGTTTTGAATTAATAAAAATGAATTTCCAATTACACAAATTAATTTATTAATTGGATTAATAAATTTTGTTTTTAATATTATTATTTTCGAAATAATAACATTAATTTCGTTTTGTATTAATTTAGAATTAATGCAATCTAATAATGTACATGGATTTAATTTATTAATTTAGAATTAATAAATTTAATCATAATTTTAGAAATTAATTTATTAATTAGATTAATAATTTTAATTATATTATTATTTTGAAATAATAATATAAGGTTTGATTTTATATTAATTTAGAATTAATATAATTTACTAATGTACATGGATTAATTTTGTTAATTTAGAATTAATATTTCTAATCACTATTTTGAACATTAATTTATTAATTAGATTAATAAATTTTAACTTTATTATTATTTTTGAAATAATAGTATAAAGTTTGATTTTATATTAATTTAGAATTAATATAATTTACTAATGTTCATAAATTAGAGAATTGATTTATTAATTAGATTAATAAATCTTATTAGATTATTATTTTAGAAATAATAATGCTAAATGAATATTTATATTAATTTGGAATTAATATAAATGCATAAATCCACTTTTAATTAGAGAATTAAATTATTAATTGGATTAATGAATTTATTCGTTGAGCCCTATTTGCTATTTTTCTGTGATAAGCATGCTATTTGATTTTATGCTTATTTTAACTATAGTAGTTAGAGACCGCTTTATTGTTTGGGTAGGCGGCACCCAATACTTGTAGTCCGTGTAACTATGTTTGGGTAGGCGGCGCCCAATATATGTGATCCGCATTTCATGCTGGGTAGGCGGCACCCAGTAATTGTTTTGATTTTAATATTGGATATTAAATATAATACAATTAGTATCACATGTTTTATTATCCCCACTAAAATACAAGTCTAGTTTTTGAAACAAAACGCATCGTCCATCATAATTGTATGAGGATCCTAGCCTCTTTCGTCCAAGAGTTTTACACCAAAGTGTTTACTCCCAAATCGACAAGGCAGCTCATTCATAGATGCATGGTTGGCATCGTGTGATGAGGTTGATTTGCTTAATTATTTTGAAGCAACCAGCGATCAAAATAATTAGTGGATGCATATTAATTGGATTAATAAATCAAGAATTGTAAATTTATTTGTTGTGATCGGTTTTGAAATCGACCAAGTATTATTATTGTAGTCATCACCAAAGCGGATGCTATAATAATATAAGACTTGAATCACTACAAATCAATGTTGCAATCGGCTTGAGGCCACCGGTGATATTATTTACATCATCACCAAAGCAGTGTCGTAATAATATTGACTGGATCTTGGACTACTAAGATTTATATTTGTTATAAATCCGTATTTTGCATATGGGGTGCAATATATGTCAAATTAGTGGGAGCTAATCAATAAATAAACCCTTGTTTGATTAGTGATACGATTGTGATCTGTGTTTACTTTGTTCTAATTTTGTTCTAATTTACGTAAATTTTTCGCTTCGATTCGATGTCGCCTAAGTTGTATAATTGTTTGATGGAAACAAATATGTTGATCGGGTCAAACTATACGGATTGCTACGTTGCTTGCGCTGGTATTAAGGATGAATAAGATTGAATATGTCTTGGACAAACCAATCAAGATCATCCCGATGTGCGTTCTCCCGAGTATGCCTTGTTTGTGAGGTTGCTCATGAGAAGCATGTTGAGATGCTATGTCGGCTCGGGACATTATGTTGACTTCTATGAGTTTAGAACTCCAAAGGCAACATAAATGCATCTTGCCCTATGAAATGATTCAAGACTTGAAGAGTTTGTTTGCCTCGGAGGCACAAACCTCGAGTATGAGATACTCGAGATCTCTCAAGTGCACGCTTCATGAGAAAGGGCACCGGAAGAGATCGCCTAAAATTTAAGGCACAAGGTGCAATGGGTAATAGCTCGTATATTTGTCGTTGAGATAAATATGTCTATAAACAATTCACATTCTTGGGTATTAGATATTTGGTGGGCTCACACATTTGTAATAATGTGGAGGGCTTTGTGACGGGAAGGTGAATCTGGGGAGGTTGACCTACGCGTGGGAAATGGAGCAAGAGTTGCTGCCGAACGCGTGGGGACTTATAGATTGGATCTTCCTTCGGGTTATAGACTAGATTTACATAATTGTTATTTCGTTCCTGCGATTTCAAAGAATATTATTTCCATTCCTATGTTGGACATTGAAGGGTTTTCCTTCCATTTGGAAATGGTAAATGCTCGCTTTCTCATAACGGAGTGTCTTATGGAAAAGCTTTTCTTACGAATGGTTTATATATGCTTGAATGTGAACGAGATATTCTCAATGTACAAAACAAACGACCTAAGCTAAGTAATACGAATAATGCTACTTATCTTTGGCATTGTAGACTTGGTCATATCAATGAGAAAAGGATAGCAAGATTGAGAAAATTGGATTATCTTACACCATTTGATTTTGAATCATATGGTACTTGTGAATCTTGTCTCAAAGGAAAGATGACTAAGAAACCACTTTCTGGGAAAGGGTTACGAGCCAAAGAATTGCTAGAGTTGATCCACTCAGATGTGTGTGGACCGTTTCCAACTCAAGCAAAAGGTGGATATTCGTACTTCATAACTTTCATCGATGATTTTTCAAGATATGGATATGTGTATATAATGAAACACAAATCCGAGGCTCTTGATAAATTTAAAGAGTTTAAGTTAGAAGTCGAGAAACAACTTGGTAAAAGTATTAAGAGTCTTCGATCAGATCGAGGAGGGGAATACTTAAGCCGAGAATTTCTTGATTACTTGAAATCACATGGAATCCGGTCAGATCGACACCTCCGGAACACCACAAATGAATGGTGTATCCGAGAAAGAAATCGAACTTTATTAGATACGGTTCGATCCATGATGAGTTTCGCTAGTCTCCCTTTATTCCTTTGGGGCCATGCCTTACTAACTGCCGTTTATATTCTGAATATGGTTCCATCTAAATCAGTCGAGAAAACGCCATATGAACTATGGTGTGGTAAAATGGCAAGTCTTAAACATATGCGGACCTGGGGTTGTCCTGCTTTTGTTAAAAGATGCAGACTGATAAGTTGGAATCAAAAAGTGAGAAATGTTATTTTGTGGGATATCCAAAGGAAACAAAAGGATATGAATTCTACTCACCTGGAGATCACAAGGTGATCATTTCTAGGAATGTGACGTTTCTTGAAGACTCTTATGTTTCCAAGGAACAAGGTCACAACGAGGTAGATCTTGAAGTAATTCAAGAACCACAAAATGACACAGAGGACGAAGGATTGTTTAATGGTGTAAACAAGAATTTAGAGGGCCACCACCATCTCAAGAAGACAATGAGACTCATCAAATACAAGATGACACAATAGTTGTGCCACCTCCACCTCAAGAAAATCATGATGAAATTCTTGAGAATATCCAAAATGTTGATCAGATCAACACGGAAGAACCTACTCACGCTCAAAATGAACAATCCAACCTCATAAACAACCCAACTCAATAGGCCACGAGGACTCGTGGTGCACCCGAAAGATTGAATCTAATGGTTGAGAACCAAGATGATGAAATCGAATCGATGATGATGAACCTAAGACCTATAATGAGCGGTGTTCCGCACCGATTCAAAGATGTAGCAAAAGCCTTAATATCCGAAATGGACTCGATGTATTTCAATTTAGTCGGGAACTAGTTGATGACTTACGATGGGGTTTACCCCATAGGCGCAAATGGATCTTCAAAAGAGATGACGCAGATGGTAAGATACAAACCTACAAGGCTAGGTTGGTGGCAAAGGGTTATAGTCAACGTGAAGGCATTGACTATGATGAGACCTTTTCACCAGTTGTAAAAATCAAGTCCATTAGGATATTACTTGCAATAGCTGCATACTACAATTTTGATCCGCGTTTCTCAATGGAGAACTAGAAGGTGATGTCTATATGACACACCAAGGTTTTGTGTCCAAAGAGAGGCGAATGCAATATGTAGGCTAAAGAAGTTCATTTATGGACTTAAGCAAACATCGAGGAGTTGGAATATTTGTTTTGTGAGCTATCAAATTGTTTGATTTTGTCGAAGCAAAGAGACCCTTGCGCTTATAGTAAGCGATATAATGGAAACGTTGTCACTGATCATATATGTCGATGACATTCTGATTATGGGGAGCGACCGATTCATGATGCAATCCGTAAAAGACTGGCTGTCTAAATCCTTTATGGTGAAGGATCTTGGTAAGGCCTCCTATATCCTTGGGATCAAGATCTATCGGGATAGACATAATAGATTGTTGGGGCTATGGTGGACATCCAAAGCTATCGGTGACTAGTACATCGATGCTAGTTTCAAACGTAAACAAACATATTTCAAGACGATATCATCCGATTAGAGAAATAATAGAAATGAACAATGTAAAATTAGAAAGAGTACCCACCGATGATATCTTAGTGACCCTTTACCAAGTCACAGTGAGAGCTTGTGTGTTGAACATGTGGGATGTTGGCTTTGATTCAATGGGAGTTTAAAGTTTGTATGTTTTAGAAACTCATTTGTTGAGACATAGTTACTTTTGATCACAATTGAAGATAATGTTTTATCTATGGGTTTTGTGCATTTAATAGAATAATTATTTTGATGTTTGTCGTTATTCTCTTAATTGTTCCTTGAATTATCAACGCTATTTTCTTGTGAGACATCAATGATATAGTATAATTCTAAAATAGCCTAACCAATGATCATCAAGAATGGGATATTGATGATATGTTATAGGTTAGCATGTGGTCCGCATCACATTCTTAGAGAATGTAGTGGTTCTCACAACTACGAGATATTTGATATCCGTGATGGACACATGAATACTTTGGAGAGTATGGTATACCCAACTATTAAATCATTTGTTTGATGTCTACGATTTCTTAGTGTGTGGAGTATGTAATAGTCCTTAGACTTGAGGTCATTATACATTTTGTTTGTTGAGTGTCGTACTTTGACCATGCAACGCTTTGCGTGGCAAGACACGGCTTGGATTGGGTACATCATGAGACAAATGAAAATGGTAGTTGAGCCAAGAATGGGATTCATTCCTCGATTAGATTTTCGAGTGAGCACTCATTTTCTATATTATTCGACCATAAAGTCATTGGCAAATCTGAGATATATTCAATTAAAGTAATTGAATATGATCATACGGGTCTTATAATAAAGATGAGAAAGATGATCGAGCTATCGATGACACGTAGCAAAATCTCCAGCTTAATCGAGTGTGTCATGAATGAAAGGATATTACATAAACTTCATGTAAAGGTTTGTTTACTGTTTTCCACGTAAACGTCCGTCATATATCGAGTTCGCTGCACAACGCAGTCCAAGAGTTTTGTGCAGACTTTGATTAGATCATCGTCGGTAATGGGGGCCTATTGGGTCACACTATCAAGTGTATTGTTAATCGCTTCATGGTATATGCATAGTGCACGGTATGTTGTCTAATGCTAATCCAAGTGGGAGATTGAAAGCTTAATGGACTAGATATTAGATTGGGCCTAATTAAGTTGAATGTTGGACATTAATTAATTAAGCCCATAGCCCATTCAATTTAAGGAGTGGGTGGTTTTCTTTTATAATGGTGGTTAATCTTTGAGATTAACGTTAGACAAGAAAACAGAGAACACACACGAGAAAAATTTACTGCAAACTCAATTGGAGATTCTTGGCGTCTCTCGTTGATTTGATATATCGAGGAATTGTTCCTGCGACTGATTAAAGACACGTGGATACCATAGTAGTGGAAACGCTCTCGAAGGATTTCTTGGAAGCTTTACTACTACCTGGAAGCGTAATAAACACGTAAGTCTTCGATCTTCGTGTTCTAGGGCTCATCGCATGCTTTAATTATAGATCTAGATCTGTTCTTGATGTTATTATTCCGCTGCGCATTAGATGTTGTCAAGAACGAATCCTAACAACATGGACAGCTACGGATCCGTATACCATCATTTACGGGCAAAGTATCTGGTAGAATATCACTGAAAAACAAACACCATAAGTTTTTTCTTTCGTGTATACGTCTTTTGTGCATTTTCATTAGTTGTCATTCTCTTTTAGCATATCTTCAGTTGCAGATTACGATTTCTTATGCGATTTTATGGGAAAAATCTAACCACATGTTAGTGTTCTCGAGGAACTATACTGCTTTTGAACGTAGTTATACATATCGCTCTTGGAACTCCATTGTTTAAAATATCTTAAATCTCTGGAAACTCAACCTTATTCAAGCCGTTGATCAGGACTTAATTAAGTTAGTTGGCTTGCCGCATACGATGAAAGAGTTTATACGTCACATCAATGTCACTTCTTAGCTATATATAAGCTGAAGATGAATGGCATTAACTCAAGGTGATGAATGGAAAATCAAAAATATTTTTCTTCTATCAAATTACTTTCGGATTTCTCGTGAATTTACATGGTATCTATAGCAGTTTCGATCCATGTCATAAACAATTAGAAATTTCATATCAAAATTCCGAGACAAAGAAGAGTACCTTGGAATGTCCCAGTTACTGAAGAATTGGAAGCTCCCGACTCCTAAAGATCAACAATAGGATCCAAATTGATTAGGCTTTGCAACTACATTTTTTCTCCTTCTCTCTCGGCCCCGATGAATAGACCATTCCAACAGTCATCTTCTCTCTCCTTCATATGCTGACTGCATAGGATACCCTAAGACTGAGTTTCCTTCTTCGCCTGATACAAAGATCACCTTCCTCTGACCTTTATGTACTTGCAATGTTTTCCCTTTAATGGCCATTTATCCTTGTCAGTGATAAGTGGATTTCATAAAAATGGTCTTTCCACGGGCAAGAGTCTCAGAGCATCACTACCTACACTACTACAAAAAAAAGTATAGACTACACGTTTTATGTGTAGTGTATGTGCATCTCGTAGTGTAGAGAAAAGTGGTGTAGAGAAAAGTAGGCGCGCATACACTACGCTTTTTAGCGTAGTCTATACCCACCATAGACTACGCTTTCTCGACATAGACCACGCCACGCCGTAGTCTATACCCACGCACTCACGAAAAAGGCACATACACTATGCTTTTAGCGTAGTCTATACCCACCATAGACTACGCTTTTCGACATAGACCACGCTTTTACCGTAATCTATACCCACGCACTACGTAAAAATGCGCCGCACACACCACGCCTTTTATGCGCACCCACCATAGACTATGCTTTTCGCACATAGACTACGCTTTTTACGCGTAGTCTATACACACGCATCACACAATAGTTCGCTCACACACCACGCTTTTATGCGTAGTCTATACCCACCATAGACTACGCTTTTTGCACATAGACCACGCTTTTCGCGCCGTAGTCTATACCCCATGCATCACACAAAAAATTTCGCACATACACTACGCTTTTATCGTAGTCTATATGTATTAACTACGGTTTTGAGTTTATTTACTACGGTTTAATGCCAAATTTACTAAGCTTTTCTATTACAACCCGTAGTCAATTTAATAACAACTACGGTTTTTCAATTTCAACCGTAGTTAATTTCTTTATTTAAACCTGTACAATTAATAAAGCACAAACAAATGAGATTAAAATATACTTGCGACTATGTTCAAAATCACTATTCAAAAATATACAATATGTTTTCATTACACTATAAAATCACTATACAAAATATACAATCATTTTCATTACGCCTACAAAATCACTATACAAAAATACTATGCACATCACATAACAAAACAATAAGACCGTATCCCATATCACGACAAAATAATTCAAAATATCAATAACTTACAACTAAAACATCACAAGACTATATGTGAAGAAGCATGAAATTTGCCCATTCAACGCGAACTTCATCAATGTCCTCTTGAGAGTAAGACCGATTTTGAAACTATTAAAAATTCAAAATAGAATATTAGCACTCTTGTATGAAAAAATGATTATATTAAAGAATTGAAATGGAATTATCTTACATGTGAACGTAAAGAAATGAAACCACTCTTCATAACTTCTTCAATTATATCTTTCATGAAGCGTAGTACAAAGAACCCGCATTGCTTGGAATCGGGTTATCTTGGACACTTTTTAAAATATCAAATATTAGCAACATGTAGATGTATATGAAATCCAACATAAAACAAATGTGATTTGATAAATGAAAATACCTTTACAATTTCCCAACTTGGTTGCTTCTTCCCTCTTTTCTCCAATTTTGCATTAAACATAAAAATTGCCCTTCAAGCAATTAATAGTAATTAGATACTATCACAAATACACACATTTCAAAGTACAATACACAGTATCAGTAAATGCTCAAACATTATGTTCATGGAATTTACACCTGAGTACACATCAGGAGGTATAATTATCTACACCACATTTAGAGTAGCCTTGAACATATTTATTTTCTTTTCGCCAACTGATATTCTAATTCATTATAATTCTACTAGAGTTAATTTCAATCACGAATTCAGAGTAAACGATAAGCATCAATCCAACAAGCTCACCAAGATCAAAACCTGTAAATTCAATTAAGCATGTCAGACAATCATGCATTTGGGGTGCAGCCAATTAGACTGCAATTTACCAAGTCTTCCTTCAATACTAATCATTCATGCACAACGAATTCGTACTAACATAACAGCACGGAGAACTCACACATTAAATCAAGCATCATTAATAATGGTAGTAACCTCATTCAGTGATTAAGCCACTGCCATTATCTACCACTTCTCAATAATTCTAGGCCAGTGCGGTAAAGCACTTTATGAGCAATTATTGGTCATTTACCATCCGCCAACTCATAGCAAAACATATGTCATGCATTTAATCCAGATTCAAATATTCTAAAGAAGTGATAAATTTTCGTAATCATCCAAATGATACTCACAAATTCACATAAGCAAATCCACTTTAGTCATGGAGTTATCTGCTATTTGCTGACCTGCTAAGAGTACTATATGTCCCAAACATAAATTTTATACATGAATTTCTAGAGACTATTTGCTGACCTGCTAAGAGTACTATATGTCCCAAACATAAATTTTATACATGCCGATTATTTTATAGTTGACGATTATACATGAGTAAAATCTCAACTTGCAAGAATGCACTGTGTAATTCCAACGACACAATAACAAAATCTATATATGTCCTATGTAGAATTAGCCAGCCTGCAGCAAGGATGATTATATATATATATATATATATATACACACACACTGCTAACATTAGTGTATTCTTTACAAGCTTCTCTAGAATCCTTCCGTGAATCATAATTAAGTGATAATAAATTAAACAAAAAAACTTATTAATTAATTATTAATACAGTAGTTCATCAATCATGTCTAAACAGGGGCGAACGTGCATTTCAATATTATATAACAAGACATAAAAGTCATCAATTGTCTAACACCTTTATTTTTTTCTCTTGATTGTGACGAAAAGAAAAGAAGGAATTAAAGGGAGTCAATCTTACGTGTTGACAATATATTTCCAGTTATCATCACGAATGCGATGACTAAGAGGGTCAAGAAGATAAATCGTTTCTCCATGAGGATCAACTCTCAGAAGAATCCAATGTTCCCTAATCAATAGAAAACATATAATATTAGACATGTTGAGAAAAAAAGAAGATAATGGTGATGAACTAAGATTTAAGACTTACCCTACATTGCACGGTACTATCACTAATTGATTTTGAGATACACCCTCAAACCTATCAGCCAAAGCACGTGTTCGTGCATCTTGATCGCCCTTGGGAACATATGATATCTCAAATGGATTCACAAACCGCAGTCGACCAAGTGTAGTTGTACTCTCCTTGAACTCTTGGAATAAGTGACTAATAAATAAATAAAATGTATTAAAGAAACATATACTTAACATTGCAAAATAAATTTTGAAAGAGTAAATTCTTACCACATATAAACCACAATGCAATTTCCTGGAATTGGCTCTAAATCACAAAACTGGATGATGTCTTCAAGATGTACGAAAATCTCAAAGGGCTTACCAAAGATTTCATCTTCAAATGGAATTAATATCCCTTTTCCATCCGTCAAAGTTTTTTCAACATGTAAATCAAAGATTTCATGGACGAATGCAAAGTGTCAAAACACTTCACATTTCTCTCCTTAACAACTCTTTGTTGTACTTTTGTTTTCTTGGCGTAAAAGACACCCTAATTTGCATAAGCATAAATATAAATAATAATAATAACAATAATCATCATTGTCAATCAATACGTTCACACACGGTTCTAAGTCATTAAATATATCCGACTAGAACAAATAATCACTATGACTAATGTGTTCATAATTCTAGTTTGTTAATCAATGTACACCGTCCACGGGTCACAAACATCTACATATATCAAACTAAGGTTGGAAATGGAAGAAAGAAATGTTGTCGCTAGTTTACATCTAATTGTCTCATGATATATTCAGTAAACTTGCAAGTTTTAACTGCGTAAGGTGTGTTTTGTATGGCCTAATTATGAAATGTGAAATGGTGTTGCTCAGTAACCTGTATTGTGTAAAATGTAAAAAAGTTAAGTTATTGATTATGTAAATGTTGCAAGAACAATGTCTAGGTGAATATCCTCTTTATGAAGTTATTGTGTAAGAACTTTCTAAAAGTTTTGCAAGAACAAATGGGCATCGTCGTACTTTTCTTTCTTTGCTTCCAATTACAGCACACAATACATTTTGGAATACTTGTTCAATCTTGTGTCAGGCAAAGCTAAACCTTGTAAGAGCTTGTGGGTAGCTGGAATAAGTCAATCTGTTTCCAAAGAAGAATTGGAGAATGAGTTCCTTAAATTTGGTAAAATTCAGAATTGTGTTCCTCGTAGATCGGAACACCGCTTATGTTGATTATGTTGACCGGAAGATGCTACTCGTGCATCGAAACAATGAATGGGAAACGGATTGGTGGTGCTCATATACGTGTGGATTATCTCAGATCACAATCTTCCAAAAGAGTAAGTTAATTTTGCCACGAGTTGTCCACGAGTTGTCCTGTGATTGTCTATGAAGTCTTCATATTGCCCAGAAAAGTACTTCCTATTTTATATGTTTACCTCATCGGGAAAGTGAATTATCTTTGACCTGTTGATGTAATGATAATTCAGTTCTTAATCTTACTTCAGAGTCGCCCATGCTTAGGGATGGCTGTACTAGATCTTAGTTATGTATCATCTCCTTTACTGACCTATACTTGGCTTCTCTTACAAATCTTTACAGGAGCTCGGTCCAGATGCAAAGGAAGGCCATTTTCCTGGTAGGAATATGTGGATGGGACATGATCCTATGAGCAATTATTCTGACCCTAGTCTTGCTGGGTCCAAAAGGAAAAATGTGAGTGCTAACTTAGACAATTCTAGCAGTGTATTAATGCCTAGACATTGTTCTTGCAAAACTTTTATGAAGACAATGAACACCAAATAATAATAACAAAGAAGCATAAGTTTATGAAGTAATAATAATAATAATGAGATAATCATGTTAAACTAAAAAATAATACCTATAACGTATCAACTTTCTCAATCAAGATCACTTGGCAATCATCTTCCTTCTCATTCTCCTTCACTTTCTCCTTGAGGTCTTCATCCACCTCAAAATTCACTTGTTTGATCGAACAACTTCCTTTTCTTCATAATCTTTCGGTCTTTCAAATTTTGTAATTCTACTTCAAGTTTTTTCACTCTATCGTGTAGGTAACATATCATCATTTCTGTTGTTCTCCGATTTTCTTATCTCCCCTTCAACTTACCTTGTCTATGCTCCTCGGATTTTTGAAGAAAGTAGTAGGAGTAACATAACTACCTACTCCCCAAGACATGCCTGTATGTCGCGCTTTTGTAATGCACACGTAAGCAAATCTTCTCCCAAAGTATTAGTCTTCAATTCACCTTCTTCCTTTAGCGTATGCAATCATCCTTTAGTATACAAATGAAGATTCGCAGTTAATTTCAAGGCGGTTAGTATATGCATGTATTATAAAAATTTATGTTATAATAATAGCAAGATTATTACAGATATCATCATCATAATAGCAAGAAAATTTTATAATGCATGTATTATAAAAAAAGCATGGAACATCTTACAATCCTTTGCACACTTTGCTTTAATTTATCGCCTTCTATATCGCCTTTTTTGGAATTCGGCTTTCTTCCACACGACACCCTATCTATATCATCCTCTCACATAATTCATCCTTCGCAATAATAAAAGTATGTACATAGGATATGAAGCATAAAGGAGAATGTATCAACTGGTGTTCGAAGAAAATAAATAAGAAATGAACGAAGTAAGGAAAAACTACCATTGTTTCAGCCAAACCCGCATAGCCTCTTCGTGAAAGTCTATGTGGGTAAATGTTCTTCTTTACCCTTTCTGTTTGCTCTTCACTCCATTTCTACAATATGAAGTGAATTCATCATTAAAATACTGTACTAGAAGATACTTTCTACATAAAGGCGCTTCGTTGGTGCCATAAGGTACTGTAATAGTTAAGTAAAATAACAATGACTCCATCCCACTTGCTTCAAGAATCAAGATTAAAGAACAGGATAGTCCAGCTGCATTTCTACTTGGAGCTTTATTCGTACAAGAGTGAAGAGCAACTTGAAATAAACTACAACTTGAAGCCATGCTTGCCGACTGAAATAAACAAGCTACACTGCCAAGCTAGGCAGTGCATTAGCATGAAACTGTAATCCTAATACTACAATGCTGCAGAAGGCACGTTCTATGTTCTCAGATTCGTGTTTTTCGTGGATCATAGTCCCACCGATCTATTCTTCCTGAGAAAAGCCAATGAGGCAAAAGCAGATCAAAAGTGAGCGGTAGAAAATTGAGAAAAGCCAATGAGGCAAAAAAAAACAACTATAATACCACCGATCTATTCTTCCCGATCTTGCTTTCTTTTACGTAACGGATGTTGATTTCACATTAAAACTATCACATAAGTCATTTGCTTACCTTAAAACCTTCACATTACTCTAGATAGCACAAATTCACCCAATCTTCACGTAGAATACCACTTTGCATGGGGTGGATCATTCGATTTCGAGGATTGCCTATGTTGGGAATAATGTATTTTTTATATAATTTAGACTTCCACTGTCGCCACTTTGTGCCTGCAGATTCTTCACATCCTGCCCTCCAAGTCTTTTGAACTACATATGCTACCTAATAAACCAAAAGAGAATTTGCTCAAGTTATTCCATAAAAATCGTGCAATATTAAATAAATATGCATAAATATTAAGGCTACAATTATTTGAATTTATATATGATCAGCAAGAATAATTTAAACAAGCATACTTACATTCACATGCTCCCAAATAATGTCTTTCACTTCTTTTGGCACCATTTTCCAAGTCTTATAACTTATCTTCACCTCTTGTCGAGCAAGAAGACCAATATAGCTTTGCATTTCACGCAACTCGACCAATTGGTTGCCCTCGCACATTAAATTCAACAACTTCTTTTATCCATTTCGCCCGCTTTGCAAGCTCGATCAAACACACATTTCCTCTTGTTGATTGTGTTTCTTTGGAGTCCAATCCACTGTTATCAGTATCACCGGTAACCATAGTAACCACAAGACCTATTGAAAAAAATATCAATACAAATAATTAGCTTACCATAAATAAAATAAGCAATGTACAATACAAAAACACACAAACATGGGATTGTACCAGTTTAAGAGTTCAGATTGTTAACCCAAATTCCATCACAATCTTGACGAACACATGATGGTTCATTTTCATCACGGTCATCATTCAAATTCATTTGTGGAAGCTCATTATTGAAAGCTTGGTAACTAAGAGCAATATCTTCCAACTCTGCACCACTAATCATTTCACGGTACTCTTTATTGGGACATGAGAGTACCACAGACCATATAGGATCTTGAGGGTCTTCAACGTAGAACACTTGTTTAGCTTGACATCCTAATATAAACGAATCTAGTTTGAACCCAATTCTTTTCAAGTTCACTAAGGTAAAACGAAGATCATCTACTCTCACGCCACCATTATTCTCAACCCAATCACACTTAACCACTACCATCCGAAATGCTTGATAATCAAGCTCCCAAATTTCCCGAATTACCCCATAGAACGTCATATCTGTGACAATTGGGTTTTTATCCTTGGCACTTGAAACCTGCATTGTCTTTGCAACTAAGCTGACTCCAGAATTTTGAACAACTCGTAGATTATCGCGTTCTTTTGTATTGTAAGTAACACCATTAATCAAATAGCTTTGATATTTTAGAACACTTTTGCTAGGTCCATGCGCCATCCACTTCAGCTTTGTTGAGATTTGACTAATGAATGTGCTTGATTCTAATGAATGTGCTTGATTTGATGAATGTGCTGATGTCACTCCAACCTTCAGAAGAAACTAAAATTAATACAAAAGGATTTGTTGTTCTAATTGTTTAATATTTTTTTAAACTATAACACTTACACGTTCACGAAACCAATCGATGAAAGTTTGTTATGTTCACTTTGTTGCCAAGTTAAAGTTTTGGTAGGATATGTTTTCTTCACAAGTTCCGATGTTCTCTGTCGAAAGATACATCCATAAAAATTAGTGCATAATTATTTAAAATGAAGGCTATCATTAAGTCGGGCATATGTTGAGGACATACTCAATATATGGGTCGACCTCAATATCATTGTTCAATACATATCGATGTGCTCGCTTCCACCCTCAACACCGATTGTGTGGTGTTGAGCACTTGTTAAAGGCCTTGTTCGGATGGCTTGCGAGTAATGACGGGATTCCAATCGTGTGGACATTGGATAAGTAATCACAAAATTCCACCGCCTCTTCACAATATAGCATTCAAGAATACAACCTTCGGGCCGATTACGATTGCAGACATATCCTTTAAAGATTTTCATAAATCTTTCAAACGGATACATCCATCTATACCAAACCGCCCACATAATTCCACCTCTCGCACAAGATGGACCACTAAATGAATCATTATATCAAAGAATGACGGAGGAAATTCCTTTTCAAGCAAGCACAAAGTCGTCACAATATCTCTTTGAATTTGCTCTAACTTTGACACATCAATAACTCTCTCACACAACACATTGAAGAAGAAATACAACCTAGTGATGGTATACCTCACATGTTTTGGTAAAACACCACGGATGGCAACTGGAAGCAATTGTTGCATTAAAGTATGGCAATCATGGGACTTGAGTCCAACTAGTTTCAAATCCTTCATGGACACCAAGCTGGAAACATTAGATGAATAGCCCATGTAGGCACCTTCATTCCATACAAAGAACTGCATAATTTTCTTTTCTCTTCTTTACTTAATGTATGACAGTCAGGAGGTAAAAATGTTCTAGATCCAATCAATTCGGGTGCCAACTCAAGTCGGACACCCAACTCCATCAAATCTTGTCTCGCTGCAATTCTATCCTTCGTCTTTCCCGGAATGTTTAGTAATGTGCCAATCAAACTTTCACACACATTTTTCTCAATATGCATCACATCAAGAACATGTCGCATATGTAGATGTTCCCAATCACGTAAGATCAAAGAATATCGACTTTTTTCCAACATGTTTTGCCTTTATCCATTTGTGGTGGTTCTTGTGTCTTTGGTTTTCTTTTGCCTTTCTTTTCGCTTCACCGCCATCATCATAATTTGACTTATTTACATCCTTTTTCCCCAAGAACAAGTGATGTTCTTAACTCTTTCAATTACCTCGTGGCCACTCAACGGATTAGGGGCAAAGTCAAACTCTTGTTGACCATCAAAAGCCTTCTTTGTCTTCGATAAGGATGATGTGCGGTAGGAATCTTCTATGCCCGTATATGACATTTTTCTAGAATGTTTCAACATCTTCGCATATGTTTCTTCTCCACATTGGACATGCTTGATATCCTTTACAGAGCACCACGATAGGTTTCCATAGGCGGAAAATCATTGATTGTCCACAATGTAACGACTTTGAGCAAGAAACTTTCTTCTCGGTATGCATCATATGCTTTGATACCCACATCCCATAACTCCTTTAAGTCATCAATTAAAGATGACAAATACACATCAATGCCGTTCCCGGTTGTTTTGGACGAGATATTAATAACGTCGACATCATGAATTTTCTTCATGCATAACCAGGAGGTAGATTATGCGTGACAAGTAACACCGCCAACAACTATACGTAGAATTCATTAGTCGTGTGGATTGACACCATTTATGGATAGAGCTAACCTAAGATTCCGATTCTCTCAAGCAAATTAAGCCATTTTTCATCCACTAATCTCCGTGGTGCATCGCCAGGATGTCGAGATACTTGTCTCGAACATCTTTCATTAGCATGCCAGTTAAGTCTTTAGATGTTTCCTTATTTGAAACATTCTCAAAAATCTTGGTATTGGTGGAAAGTACCACAATAGCTTTGCAGGAACGCCAATATGTAAATTAGTTGTCTTCCACTCTTCTTCCATCTTGACAATCCACATGTAGGACACTCATCACAGTTCTTATATATCTTTCTATATAAGATGCAATCATTTGGGCAAGCATGGATTTTCTCATAACTCATGCCCAAGGTACTTAAGATTTTTTTTGCATTGTATAGAGATGAAGGCATCTCATTGCAATTTGGAAGCATTTCCCTTAATAAATCTAACAGTTCATTGAAGTCGGTATCGCACCACCTATACTTTGCCTTCAAATTGTACAACTTCACAATTGCTGATAACTTTGAGAACTTTATATGACCTGGATACAAAGGTTTTTCGGCATCCTCAAGTAACTTCCTAAATTCATTTGGATTATTCTGATAAGTCTCATACGCATCATGTATCATATCAATAGGATCTTCATGCTTCTGATATTGACCATCTTCCCATATTCTATCTTTTTCATTGTCTACGCTTGCAGGCATCGATTTTTCCCCATGAAATGTCCATTCTTGGTAAGTTAGATCCATACCATGACAACACAAGTGTGCCCTTATTGCGGATACATTTTCTTTTTAAATTACCACATTTGCACAAGGACATGGTATTTGGTTAGAATCTCTCGCATTTTGCAATGCAAATTGTAAGAAAGATTCTACCCCATGCTCGTATTCACGTGATAATCTATTCATTGACATCCATGCTTTGTCCATCTTGAACAATCAAAAATTCACAACCTAATAGTACCATCAAACATAAATTTAGCAAATTCACATCATTATCATCTCTTCTACCAACCAAAATTAAATTTTATATTCTAACACATAACTTGGTGAACTTATCACCCCAATCCATCAAAACTTAAAGGCTTCAAACACTGGAAAAAGTGAGTATGTAAAAGAAACAACAGCAAGATCCTTATGGAACTCCAATTCACACCAGCATATGAAGTTTTATTCAGCAAATCAATCACTATTGACATAATGGAAACTAGAAAGACAAATACTTATTGACCATCATAAGATTCTGAAAAATATCTTTACTAAAGAGGTAAAACTTACCTTGTCGTGTACACTTGCGCCTTTAAGCCTCTGCGTGTAGATATACCGTCCAGGGAATACAATGTACTGCCTAGATCCAACCTAAGCAAGTAAAAGGCCAAAAGAACAAGTTCTAAGTCCAGGGAGTACCTTATGCGGATTCAACCGAAGCAATTTTATGAGAAACAAGCAGGATACTTTACAAAGTTTATAAATCATAATTCACGACTTAAATTTAACATGCTGGTTACTTCAAAATATGTAATGCACCTCTTATCCTCCCAATCAGATCAAACTATCAATATGTCAATACCGCCAAATTCATAAGATAATTACATATTCAAAAATAAAGTTGCATCATTATTCCCTTTAGTCTCAGCATGTTTAGTTGCATTTATTAAGGAAAGAGTCACAAATTATCAGTGGTGGCAGTATCAAGAAAGCTAGTTACGTTGTTTTCATTGTTATTTTGTCCAAAAAACATCAAACTTTAATATTTTTGTGCGGAAAAAAATAAAAATTTGCCGTCTTTTCTTGCATTTTAGTTAATTAGTTAACTAGAAATGGTCAAGAAATAGAGACTTTTGGCTTCCATAACCTCGAGTGTTTATTACATCTTGTGACAAGAAGGGTGTGCAAACAGTTGATAAGTTAGTATCACATCTTGATTGCTTTTACATTTTAAATTTGTTTCCAAATTATCTTTACGTATGGGATTCCTATCGGAAAGGCCACGAGTGAATCTATACCCTCTGTACCTCTATTCCTGAACAAACTATCCTTCCAAACATAAACCACAGATTTGTTGGTTAAAGACCCTTATTTCTCCCTCAGGAATGTAGTTCCATTTCGGGTATTTGATGTATGCTATGTGCCTAACTGTGTTTGAGAGTATTAGGTCCTGGCTATTTGCTTACATGTCTTTCATATAATTATTTCTATTCCGACATTGTCCACTTTCTGGACATAGTATTTATCTTCTTGATTCTCTGTGGCGATTTTACTAGTTCCCAAGCATTTAGTGATTCTCATCATTTAGATATGACAGTGAAAAGACACTTTGCAAGTTGTGTATAAATTAACCACAAGCATTAGCTTCGTCTTTACTGGATACAACTAGTATATATCTTTCTGAATTTAGTTTTCATGTCTATTCAAACAAAACACAATATTTGTGGTTTCTCACATGTATCACACAATATAATTTGAAGTCTTGAATTACGTATTCAAGTGAGTAATTCTCTTTACATCTTCCATTAGTTATCATCTTGATGATTTAAAGCGAAAAATGGAAGCCTTGAACTCTTCCAAAATAGAGGGATAAAAATGGTGGTCATTTCTAAACTTGATAGGATATATGACTTTTTGCTATCTTTCCGACTAAGAACACTAGTCACTAATACCACTACGGTTAGTCATTGCCACAAAATGGACTTGTGAACTCGAAGCCTACTCCACTTTTGAGTTTAAATTTCGAGAGTGCAAAGGTGGGGAGCTTGCAACAACTAAATTGCAATCTATGGGCCAGCTCATACACATGAGTAAGCAGAAGAAAACAAGTAGGAAGCTTTATCTCTACTTTCTCGCAAATTTACAATGCAACTACAAAGCGGTGAAAACTTTCAAATTTATTTAGATCACTTGATTTCACTAAAGACATGTGACAATGCACATACACTATTTGCAGATGAATTATTGTATTCATTAACTATGGTTAACTTGTTAAGATCTAGCTACGGACAATATTGCTGTTGTGAACCAGTATTCATACTTATTAACATTTGATATATTGCAACATGAATCTATAGTAATACATCCAAGCGTCTTTTTCAACTGGATTGAAATTTGACAATACTATCTTGTGTTGCTCGCAATGCGAAACACCAGTATATAAAATCTAGCTTGTGATTGTCCCCAAACTAGACATATCAACCGACACAAGACTAATAGAACAAGACATAGCTAATTAGCAAACGGTAACAAAATCGCCCATAAAATAACCCAATATTGCATCTTCATGATCATCAACTATCTAGCATAATCTTTGGGTACTAAACTCTACCAAATTTATCTAGTGAGAATATTAAAATAAAAACTCATGAAAGAAAAAGCGAATCAAGAAAAGATTTGGCACATCTAACTTTTTTTCCAATAAAGTAGCTAAAGATCCCCAACCCGAGCATAGAGGATTGAAGAGCATCTACAAGTTGAAAATAAATCCGCCAATCCTCATTATAGGGTGTGCTAGATCAAAATGAATTACCTTAGTAGCGGAGGCGGCGAGTGCGTGCGAAAAGCTACATCGGTTAATGGTGGCAAGGATTTGATGCAACATCACCGCAAAAGTTCGCCTATGGACTTCTATATATATTGAGTTTGGGTGGCTCGAGCTTGCTAAATTATCTTACCGATTACGAATGATAGAATAAATCAAATCAAAATTAAACTTGCAGCGATGAAACCCCGAATTGAATCCAAACTATTAATAAGAAACCAAACTAATCCCTAGCTGCAGAACCAACCTCGGTCCACGACATGTTGCAAGCGATGAAACCCCGAATTGCTCCTCGGCAATGCACCTCATGATTCCACTCACTTATAATAGCTTGCACGACACGAAATTTTCACCAATATCACACACACAAATTGCACCAAAAGCGGTTAGAAGCATGCTACGCATATTATAACCCAAAATTCAACAATCATTTACCTTCCGAAAATCCTAGGTCGAGCGAGAATCAAAATCGGCCACACCTTATCGAAATCTGCGGCAAGTATATCAACACAATTATTCTACTACTAAGCTAGCTTCACAAACGAAGAGTGCATCCTTTTTCAAGACTCTTAAAGAACAATATATTATCCACAAACAGTATCCATGAGATTACGATTCTGATTTAGTGAATCAAAGCTTTCTCAAACACGAAATCTTTTAATTCAAAACCAAACTAACTTAATATATGCGAAATTGGCGATCGATGAATGCCGGGTTTTTCGCCATCATCTTTAACAAACATAGCAGAAGGATATCCATAAAATTCTAGTTCTCGCCCACACAAAGATAAGCGAATAAATAAGAGAACATCTTGAGATATAGATAGAGGTTCAAACAAAATTCTAAGCCCACACGAGGACGCTACGGCAAAATTTAAAGTGCGAGATGAGGAAGAAAGACAAGCCCCTCTCTGCCTCATTCTCATCTCTCTCTAAAAAGACAAAATTGCGACGAGAAAGAAAGAGAACTCACCGGCGGCGGCGGCGGCGGCGGCACGGCGGAAGAGAATGTGGAGTGCGGCGGATGGCGGCGGCGATGGAACAACGGTGGCGGCGAGGAGGTGAAAATGATGATCGTCGCAGGCGGGAGTGAAGGGCGAGAGTGTTGAATTGTCCGAAATAAATGAGGGCAAATATTGTAAATTCAGGTTCTAGTTATAATATAAATATAAATAAAGTCCACATATGAGAGATGTTGAATTGTTGGTGGAATGGTTAAGTGTCATGTTAATAAACCACACATCGTGAGTTCGAATCTCACGTCTATGTATTTTTTTTTTTAATTTATGGCATAGACTACGTTTTTATTAAAACACGCACATACACTGCTTTTTAGCGTAGTCTATACCCACTATAGACTACGCATTTACACTACGCT
The DNA here is from genome assembly GCA_036937905.1 of Salvia rosmarinus. Classification (NCBI taxonomy): domain Eukaryota; kingdom Viridiplantae; phylum Streptophyta; class Magnoliopsida; order Lamiales; family Lamiaceae; genus Salvia; species Salvia rosmarinus. The sequence goes on along the minus strand of CM072813.1, from coordinate 77,683,531 downwards.
TTTGTTAGCGTAGTCTATACCCACTATAGACTACGCATTTACACTCACGCTTTTGTTAGCGTAGTCTATACTTCAAAATTCGCGCATAGACTACGCGCTGACACAAAACAGTGATCATACTCTATAGACTACGCTTTTCACGAAAAGCGTGATACATAAGAGAAAAGTGGTTTTGTAGTAGTGCTAGTGAAAGCATACAGTCTGGTGAAATCGACAATCAAATGCTCAGCGAGCTGAAGGTCGCAGATACCTTGTGCATTTGGGAAATCTAAAGATGGACAACGAAATATATCTTAGTTTGTCATGTCCTTTTCTGATAAAGTTTAGTGTCTCGTGTTAGAGATTTTCTATTCATTGGGTTGAAGAGATGATTCCTCTATTCTTGAATGTCTCAGCGTCATTCCGCATTTCTCAATTATCTAACTTCTACCGCTTCTGATAATTTGAACATTCAGGCGTCCTGCGGTTTCTTTTGTCAGGATGTGGTTCACTTTCGCCTGAAAAATAGGTGTTCAGATTGCCAATCACCTTAGCACTGAAATGCTTTACTGGGTGATCAAGGCTAGATTCTTTATTAGAAGTAGAACTCTCTCGTAGGAATTTTTTTTTTGTTATGTAATTAATAATCTCTCCATTTCAATATTATTTTATCGTTTTTTTTTGTCATATCAATATTGTTGACTTATTTAAAAAAATGAATTATTTTTACGTATATATACTTTGAATTCCATAAGTATACTATTTTAGACTGAAAATAGCAGCAACCAAAATGAGTTTTGGTCGACCGCCACATCACCTATCAAATTATAAAAAATGTTTAATTGCTTTGGAGTAAACTGTCCATGGTCACACATGGACCGCACCCAACCTTGGTGCTTGGCCTTTATTCTTGTGACAATTGTCACTTGATGATTGGCTTTTAAAATTTATTTGAATATTAAAGTAAATAAATAATATTTTCTATATATTATATTGCAAAAAAACAAAAAATATATTTATTTTATTTTATTATTTATCGATAGACACCAATACTGATATACTCATACATACAATATAATTTTATCTACCTTATCTACATATAAGGTCATTTGTTTGAAATACCATTTTTAAGAAAATATATATTTTTTCAAATGTTGTAATTTTCGTTCTTGGTTTGTTATATTCTCTATTTTTATTGGTTTGTAATTTCTTGAGTTCTTAGACATAAAGCTATAATTTTAATTTATTATTATAATAATTAAAAATAATATAAACTAATTGTAAATAATATTATGGTTTGGATGGAGTAGTCATTGATAAACTATCAAAAGTAAGTGTGTTTGGAGTGAAATGAATAATGATGAGGTGGAAGAGAGAAAATTAATTAAATATTAGAGAGATTTAATGGTTGAGTGGTTGAATTGATTGCTGATAAACATAATCTTACACACAAAATACCATCTTTCTTAATCTATGTCCCCAAAAATTTCGAGTCAAGATTTATGGGACGGGGGAGTATAATTTATGAAATAGCATATGAACCTATAAAAATAATATATGTATATATTTGGCTCAAATTAAATAATTATGATTACAAAGTAAACAATATTCAAATGTAAATTACAAATCACAAACTTCAAAATTTTAAAATGCAACTCATATTTTCATATAGAATTAGGTTTTTTTTTTTCATTTTCTGGGAAGAATTAGATTCTATATTAAATTTACAAATTACATGTTTTCATTATAAAAAATAAATCTTAATTAACATAAAATACATAATATAAATAATAAAAGAATAAATAAATATAATTATTAAACCAAATGTGAAGGGAGCCTCAAGTGGGCATGGGTCGGCCCTGGATTTCAGAAAAGGCCCCAAATCAGGCCCATATCAATTAGGAGCCCAATCTGACTCGGTTTACAGCTTGCTCAACCGGGCCAAGTCTGGCTGACCCATACCGAGCTGGGCTGAGTCGGCCCGATCTAGCTGACGTCTCTAGTGTGATTGAATAGGGGAAACTCTAAGAATATATTGTATATTGAAATTAAATACTTGTATGGGTAGAGTTGTTTTCACTTTTTTTTTTTTTGGGTCAATTAATACAGAAATTTTAAAGGCTGCGTCACGGTGGACTCGAACCCGAGACATTTGGCCTCGGACATTAACCACTCTACGACTAGGCCAACACACACACATTGTTGTTTTCACTTTTCAGTGGGCGTAAAAGGTTAAGACTGAAGATGGCCGACAAGCATCATCAAAGTCCAGTTCAACTTTTCATCCATAAAAGTACCAAGGAGTATTATATACAGTATATTGCATAAAAAGGCAATTTCTTTTTAATTTCTTAGGGTTCACTTTTATCTTTGGTGGAAGGTTAGGCATATTTTCTATAGCCTAATGATGGCAGCAGACAACACCACGGTTTCTGAGCTATGAAAAGTTTATTATTTGCCAGGCCAGATTAGTTCGTCCACAAAAAATCATCAATTGTTTAAGATTTCTTGCTTCCTTTTCTACACAAAGCATGTATTCTTTTTTTATAGAGATGCTGACATCCGGAAACTAACCATATTGAATTTTTCTTGTTTCTGGTCACACGAACTTGTTCATGATCAATTGTCCTAGATAAAGTTTCATGTAAGGACTTTCTTGGATGAAAATTATATTCTAATTAAGATTTTATATGAAAATAATATTTTAATTTTAATTTATAGTATAGTTATCATGCGTCTTTTATGTCACACGTTCTCACGTGGAACATCCCATTCTCCTATTTCAACCCTAAATGAAGTTAATTTGTTCATTTTTTAATCTTTCTTTATTGTTGCATTCATTTTCAAGATGCGCTTTTATAGGCAACTTTTGTTTATAGACCACTGTTGGCCATTAAAAATTTGGAAGCATATGAAATTCGTCCAAGTCTCGTTTTACTTTACAGCAAGCCAGACAATATAAGAGGTATTTATTAATTTGGATTAGGGAAATTCTTACGATGAGGCTAAAAATACTAAGTATTAGTATTATTAAGATTTTTTAAATTTTATTCTTGTTAATATAATTAAATCAAATAAATTAATTCAAATTATAGAAATTATCAACGAAACCAAAACCGAACCTATTTAGATTTTCAGTTAACTAAAAACCGATCAGTTATTACGATTCATTTTTCTGTTAAACTAATTAATAATTAAATAATATTTTAAAGAACTGAATTTTTTTAAAAATAATTAAAATTGAGATTTTAGAATTTTTAATTATTATATAAAAATTGAAATAATAACTAAAAGTAAGAATAGTTTTTTCGGTTCCAAATCAATTGGGAATTTCTGATTTTCGATTAACCGGTTCGGTTATGATTGAGAACCAAACACCATTTAGATAACCTTCGGTCTAGCTAGATCGAAGATCAGCGCAATGCTTTGGTGCACCTCTATGCATTTTTATTTCTAATTAGCTTTTACTATAAATGTAAGACATATTAGTAATTTTCTAGAACGAGTATACTAAGAATAAATTGATAATTTTGAAAATAAATTTTATTCTAGCATATTTCATTGCTCATAGGTTGATTGCCTCTTATTATTATGTTATGATCCAATTGGTTCGTAAGAAGTCTTTAGTTGATCTATTTGATACACCTTCTGTCCATGATAAGTGTATTACTTGTGGATGCATGATACGAATTTCAATAAAATTATTGGTGGGTGTCGTTTGGATAGAGAAAGTATCTCACCATGTTTTAGATTGTGAGTGGTCAAAATAGTTTTTAGGTAAATAATGAGTGTTTGTAAAGTTAAATAATAAAAAGTAATATCCTAAAAAGAAAAGTAATACACTTTTCGTGAACGTTAAATAAAATAATTATGATACATTCCATGGATAGATGAAGTATTATATTTGTCATGTAGCAAATGGACTTTATTGATGGCATAAGTTTTTAAGGAATTTTAAAGCCGGATATATATGTAGTAAGAAAGAGAAGAATTAGTAAGTAAATTAGGATGAGTACCCTAAAAAGGTAAAAATAAAAAACAGAACTTAACTAAACAAGCAAACAAATTAAAATTCAATGATGAGTTCCCGCCGGTAAATCAATCAATTTTGTGATTAACTGATTATGATGATCAATGTCAGTTTTCGAATTCGCATTGCTTGCAACAATATAAATAAATTGCGTCTGTTAAAACAAAAACAGAAAAACCTAATAAAGCAGACGCCGTTACAATTTATATTCACTTTCCACAGGCACACTTGTGCATGTATGGTAATAATAATTTATGTCCATGTAAGTGAATGATCAAAGAGACATCATATACATGAGCATTTATATAGATTTCACTTTACGTACCTCTTTCTCAAGCAACAAATTGAGTAGCAACCAAGCTATAATCGATTTGTGGTCTTAACAATTCTTATCCTCCGAACTTAGGGTTTTCTTAATCTTAATTTTATTTTCTTTAATCTTATTTTCATCAAGAGTAGTATTGTCTCTTCTTATATATTCTATATTTTTTAATTGTATTGGGTACATTTCTATGAATGTGAGTACATTATACTATTAGCTCCTATATTTATCAATTATACTATTATAAAAGTGTGTATATTTATAATTTTTATTAAATCTATAATATCTCTACTTAGTATAATTTTTAAAAATTTTAATATAATAGATTTTATATATTTAATAAAATATCATTTGGGATCTAAAATTCTTTAAAATTGTAATCATATTCATATATTGTTTACATATATATGTATTATTTAAATACAATAATTTTACGTGTATTACATGTACCATCACCTAAATTAAGATGAAATGAGATTTTATAATTAACAACAAACACTGTTATATATTGGTATAGTGTATAGCAACCAAATACTCGTAAGGAACACAGTTGTAACACATCCAAAATAGTCCATCTCAACTTATAGCACCTATCTTTCCTTTAATAGATATGATTGTTTTTATGTGTATGGGACACGTAGCGAGCATTCAAATTAATCTTACGATCATTTATGTGGGTGGAACACGCACTGCACACTCTATGAATATAAAGTATGGGAATTTCGTCTATATATGCGATAAGGAAAAATGTTTGTAGGATGAGTTCTTTCTTGTCACATACTCCCTGCGTTCACGAAAAGTATCTCATAATTTCTATTTTAGATATCCTCAAAAAATATCCAATTTTTCATTTTACGATAATATTCTATTTTATATCCTTATATTTTACCTTTAAAGTTCTCACTTTATACAGTCAAAAAGCATATATGAACTATTTTCTTAAAACATATAATACTTTTCGTGGACGGAGAGATATTACTTTGCAGTTTACGCAACGTGCGATGTACGGATATTCCTTACTCTCTTCATAGTATTAATTTAATTTCTTGAGATAATAATATGAATTAACTTAAATAAGTAAGATGTTTCTTTTTCTTTTCAATAAAGTAACATATTTTACATTTATTAAATGGATCCTATCATCCAACGAATTCCAAAACTTTCAAATATTACATATTTTCAGGTGGCTAAAATTTATATTTGAAATAGTTCACAATAACAATGTTAAAATGTACGGATATTTTCTGTAGATAAGAACTTTTTTGGTCCATTTTTATTGTCGTACGATTTTGAAAATGTGATGATAGGTATAATAGTAGTCAATTTGTATAACTTAATAAGTTTCCTGGCAACCATTGATGTTTTGTAACTATTTTGTACTTTTTAAAATAGAAACATTGATAGTGACATGTAAGGCTGATTTGTTCAATAGTGCAACGTGTCCACAATGTATACGTGTTAACCATATTTGTGTCAACTGTGCCTACAAAGCGATCGTATCCACAGTGTAACTGTGCCAACAAGCTGCGTACCAACCGTGCCTTCTATGTAATGCCCCTTTATTTTTGCGTACGTAAGCATATGTCGGATCCATCCTTATATTTACTTGAAAAATAAAACATTGCTAGAAAACATACACTTTATAGCTATAGTTAGCGATGTCAATGGATGTGTTTTATCCGAATCGATTCAGAATCATTCAAAACTCATTAAATTTTAAAGCAATGGTTTCGGTTCTGGTTCCAGACCCGCTTTAGACCCGGATCGTTTAGATCCATAGTTTAATGGTCCGGTCCATTCCGGATCTGGTTCTGATTCCAGAATTAGAACCAATACTTTTTTATTGGTTCTAATCTTAGTAAAACCCGTCTATTGATAAGCTTAAGTTTAAATAAGTTTGTCAATGAGCTAAAGTTATCAATATCGATTCGAAATCACTCATAACCCATTAAATTATAAAGCAATGGTTTGGTTCGGTTCGATTCTTGTCGGTTACGGTTCGGACCGCTTCGGATCCGGACCGATTAAGACTCATGGTTGATGGTCCGGGTCCGATTTGGATCCAGTGTCTAATGAGTCGATTCCAAAACCAGAACCATTACTTATTTATTGATTTTGATCCGGGTAAAACTCACTCATTGATATCCATAGGTGTGGTTATATGAATTTGCACAAAACATTTGATCCCCATTCTCGCATCTAAAAAAGAAAAGGGACTAATTGTCAAATTGTTCTCAGAAAAGGACTGATACGATATTTACCTCAAAATTGAAAATATAACAAGACTTTTAAAGTGTTTTATTTACAATATCACCTTTAAATTTTTGTAAATTACACATCTCACTTTTTTGAAATTATGTTATAGGTACTTTAAAATATGTTTTACTGCAAGTTCGTGTCCTTGTACTAGGTTTGGTTGACATTTGTTTATCATGCCAACGATATAATAGAAATTGGCTCGTGCATAGTATTATCACCACCTAATTATAACATCCTAAATTTTAAATTATGTTTTAGGTACTTTAAAATAGGTTCTACTGACAGATCCTTTGTTTTCAATTTGACTAATATATGTTTATCAAGCCAACGACATAATAGATATTGAATCTCACACATAGCATTGCATGCACTTAGCTTCCAAGTTGTAGCATAAAGAACTATCTTCATGTTTATTTTTATCTCCGTAGGTTTCTTGGGACATATTCTTTGATAGGAAAATTCTATCTCTTAGACACAATAAGATCATACAATTTTGACCTGATTTTAATTTTAGATAGTTAGTTCGTGGGCAATAATATCATTTTTCATATTGTAACAATATATATTTAAAATTTTCCGATCACTAAAAAAGTGACTTTGGCATTTTATTTTTTTTCTATATTGGCGGGAACTTTGTTTGAGAAATCAGGGAATTGTAAAAAAAATTACACCACATCATTTTTATATCAATCGAAACATTATGCCTAATTTGTTAGAAACTAATAGTGATATTATTATAATAATTTATCTAAAATAAAAACTAATAGATAACGGACGTTTTTTAATGAGAAAGTAGCAACTTTGGTATGCCGACAGGTAGGTCAGCCCAATTAATTAGTCGTCCAAAATTTCCATCATTGAGTAGACTTGCACAACATAAAGACGCAACAATACCTTGCTTGTCTAATTGTCTTCTCACACAGTTTACATATTCGTTTTCTTGAGAATATTTTTCACATTCTTTTGCATTCTCCAATCAGGAAATTCTGTAGAATAACTAGGTATACTAGGTTAATATAAATTAAATTAATAAAATATTTATTTATTTAATATAAATTAAATAAATTAATTAAATATTTTATTAATATAAATTAAATATTGTCATGTGAGAGATAAGTATAGTATACTTATATATTTTATGGAAATTATCCTCCAATGGATATCCAAGTACAGAGGAGCGATATCACCATTTTTTACACAAATTTTCTTTAAATTCAATATTGTAATTGGAGACGAATATGTTGTCCATTGTTTGTAATCATATTCTGGGTGCACCATTAACATTTAATCCATATCAACATTTATTTTTTGAATACTTCAAAAATTGCTATCGAAATCTTCAAAAAATCAAATTTAGATTTATTCTTTTATTCATCTCCTTATCGAACCTTGAGTTGTATGTAACTAGTAAATCTGATGATATCTTGATAATGATTTACGTAGTATTTGAATAAAAGTAATATTAACATATATTAAAGGGAAAATACACGATTTTAGTCTAAAACAATATTATTTTAATCAAGTCTAATGAATTGATTTTGTGATAATTTTAGTCCGTAAGTGATTTTTCGACATCAAAAATCATAATTGGCACAAGAAATAACATGTAAAAAGCACAAGTTAGAAATATCTTTGAAAAGGACTTACGAAGTAGAAGTTATTTTACAATGCTAATTGTTATTTTCGATGCTGAAAAATCAATTATAAAATTAATTAATTAGACTTGATTAAGTTATTATTGATTTATTAGACTAAAATTATCATAAATTAATTTATTATGTTAAGATTTCATAAAATCAATTTATTGTGCTAAAATTAGATAATTTTCTTATATTAAATGTCAACATGTACTCATAAAACAAAGGATGAGCGACATATAATTCTTCTCCACATACAATACATTGAATTAAAAATAATTTCTCATGCGTACCAAAATTGATCATCCGTGTACGAATTCAGCATAAAAAAGTTGGGACATTTACTTATATGGGTCCAAAAATGATCAGAACGAATACTGAAATCTTTGTCAGATATAGATAAACAGGATTTGAAGAAACTCCACAAGTAAAAATCTTGGCGTTCATTCCAAGTAGAATTTTATTCCCACAACAAGGATGAAATATGCTCACGCGCCACACGTGTGCGTGTGCCAATGCAACTTTAAAATCAGCGTAAATTACAACCCATCTAATTCTATCAGCATCTGTAACCACTGACATCTACTCTTGATTAGCGCCCATTTTCAGGGGAATAGCTAATTCTTAATTCCTTATTTTATTTACAAGCGTCTAATTAAATCATAAGAAAATAACAATAATTGTAATTAGAGGCCTTTACATGTGTGTGTCAGAACTCCGTTAACGACAAGTCATTTCGACATCCATCTCGCGGCGGCGACCATAACGGCGACGGCGGCAGCTTCATCTTCCGAAAGTGCTCCTTTATATCAATCCCACCTTCCGCCACCAGCTCCGCCTCATCCTTCGACGGAAGAAACGGTGGCCGTACGACTTCCGTGAGCAGCTCCCATCTCAAGCCCCGAAAGAAACAATGCTCCTTGATCTCCGCCGCGCCCGTGCGGTACCCGAGGCGCCGTGCGGGGTCTTTCTCCAACAACTCCCCGATCAAGTCCGTCAGTGGGTCGGGTTTGCCGATGTATTTGGGTTGGGCCAACAGTATTCTCCGGAAGGTCTCCTTGCGATTCTTCCCCTTGAACGGCGTCGTTCCGTACAGCATTTCATAGGCGAGCACTCCCAGCGCCCACCAGTCGACCGAGAATTCGTGGCCGTCGCCTCTGATGACCTCAGGCGCCAAGTATTCTTCGGTACCCACGAATGAATTCGAGCGCTCGTTCGCTGAGAAATCTACGTTAGGATTCCTCCGGTTGACGGGAGACACGCGCGCGCTTTTCACTTTCTTCTTATTGGATTTGGGATGCTTCTCTTCTTCTTTATCGGAATAGTAATTGGATTTGTGAAGGCGTCTGCTTCTAGGTGCCAAGTCACGTGTCAAGTCGAAGTCGGTTAGCGTCACGTGCCCGGACTGCTGGACGAGAATGTTTTCGGGCTTGAGGTCTCTGTACACGATGCCTTGCTCGTGGAGGTGCTGGAGAGCGCAGACGATTTCCGCCAGGTAGAAGCGGATGACCGCGGGGGAGAAGATGTGGTCGTTTTGACGGTAGCGGAGGACGTTGAGGTCGCCGCCGGGGCAGAAGGGGATGCCCCAGCAGATGAACTCGTCGTCTTCTGAGGAGCAAATCAGGTGGGGCAGGAAAGGGTGATGGGAGAGGCGTCTGAGGACGGAGATTTCGTGGCGGGCTCGGCGGTCGGCATGGTGGTCACCGGAGGATTTCTCGACTACCTTGAGGGCGAAGGATTGGTCGCCGGAGTTGTCATGGACGAGGAATACGGTGCCGGTGGCGCCTTTGCCTAGTACCTTGACGGCTCGTAGGTTGTCTAGGTTAAGCGCCGCCGCCGGCCGAGTTGTATAGCTATCCATATAAATCTCACGGGAGCGAGGTGGTTACTGTGTTTATTTGAGCTACACGAAAGGAGATCATATGTATGCACAAACACGTACACATGTATATATATATATATGCTGTATGTATATATATATATATATATATTCTGATTATAACGAGTAACGACATACAGAAACAAAACACAGACAAGGCGGGCCTTATGTGTTGAGATTGTGGATATTGGAGTTAGTGCGTTGCCACTGTTCATAGGTAGCGATGAAGCCATGATTTCAATAATAATTTAACATTATTTAAATTACATAAAAATATTAAAAAGTTTAAAAATCTGATTATTTCAAAATTGATAAAACCATTACAACATAAAATATTTTCTCATATAAAATTATAAGAAAAATAATGAAATAAAATTAAATAAAAATAACATCTAGTTCAAGAACGATTAATATTTTACAATTAACTATCAGGATATCATAATAACTTTCATATAGAAGTACTTGTTCATAACTAAATTTTTATTTTTTATATACTTTAATACTCATATATCTTTTACTTAAATATTATTTTACTTATAAATTATTAAACAAATAATTGCTCCAAATTGTTCTCATGAACTGCTATTATTAAGTTTAAAAAGCTTACAATTAAAAATTTGGACTTAAAAATATATGAAAGTAATTAGTATAACATTTATTTATTTATTGAATAAACTATAACATTTACTTTTAGCATAAGTAAATGGGACTTTTTTTTTTTTTGACTGTGTGGAGGTCTTCAGGTGTAGGTTTCGAGTTTGATACGCACAAAGTGGATGTATTTAGTGTTTTTATATTATTATGATGTTGACGATATATCATTTTTTTTTTGAATTGCAATATCTCAATTTACGTATTAATTATTTTATTTTACTTATTCACCAAAAAGAATAATACAAAGCATATCTATTAATCTATTAATTCTACCAATACACATTGGAGAGCAACAGGAATTTACCATCCTATGTGACATCTCCATCTTTTTTCATTCTTCTTTTTCTAAATTCTACATAGTATATATTTTTATTACTTCATCCATTCATGACAAGTATATTACAATTACTTTATTCGATGTCCACAAAAGTATATTACTTTTCTTTTTATTATACTACTCCTTACTATTCAACCCGGTAACTTCTCATTATTCACAAAAAAATCATTCCTACCACTCACAACCTAACACATGGTAAGATCATTTCTCCACTTAAACAACACTCACAAATAATTTTACTAAAGTTTGCATCGTCCACAAGTGATACACTTATTGTGGACAAGGGAGTATCTTATTTCCTTTTATTAAATCTTATAATTATCTTCTTATTCCAATAATAGTTATCTTATTCCCTTTAGAAAAATCCAATAATCAATCCTCCTTAACTATTCCATAATCCCTTCCAAGGTCGGTCCTAACAAAAATGATGATCGAGAACGAAACATTAATAAAAGTGGGCCATTTGTCGACAATGAAAAAGACCCAACATAATTAATGGGTCTCTCGGGGTACGTACTGGTTTATGGGGGGGATACACCTGTTAGAAAAATTTAAATTTTTTTCTTTTCACAAGACCGAGCTCTTGTGGCGATAGCTCATCGAAACCGCAGTTCAAAATCGATAGTTCGATCGGTGTCGATCTTTGCTGGTCGATTCGAGATAAGAGGAGTCTTGTACTGAGTGATATCAGTTAGCAAACCTACTGACTGTTGAGATAGCTGGTCAGTTGGATTGATAATTGATGTGCGTGTGGAATGTGGTGGTTATTGTATTTGTCTTATTGAAAATTTGAATTGGCTTAAAAACACTTAGTCGAATATGACTTAGTCAGTTTTCAGTTTATCCTACTAGTATCAAACTGATGCTGATAGAGTATTTCAAAACGATGATGTGTTGCTTATGTGCTGGTGATGTCAGTTCAATAATATGTAATTTGAATACGATATTGAATGTAAAGAACTTATAGCAAATAACACTTGATTTTTTACATGGTCCGGAGAGATCAGCTCCTACGTCCACTTATCTTAAATACGGGGATTCGTAAGTTCAAGTACAAGCTCAACTCAACTTCGATAATAAAGGGATAAGTCATTCTTTATTCTCTAGTGGAATGAATAAATATTTATGAACTAATTTATGTTCTTGACAGAACATAAGATTAATTTATTTTAGTCTCATCTTTATTACTTATATTTGATCCCTGGGATGACCCTCCAAAGCCTTTTATCAGTGTAATTTGTAATTTTCGACTACTGTTGTTAGTCCCATTAGGACTGTATTCGGGTTATTGTATTATTTGTTTAATATCTCTCTTAGTCTAGAAAGATATTATCTGATATCAAACGATATTAAGAGATAATAATTCTAGAAATAAATTATCTTCAGGAATTAAGATAATTATTGTATTTATTAGATATGTCAGAGTCCTATCACATTAGGATTATAAGGAGATCACTATAAATATATGGTAGGAGAAGATAAGTAGAATCCACATAATGTATGTGATTTTCTAGGTGGAGAAATGGTAGGAGAAGATAAGTAGCTTTATTAGGTGGAGAAAATTTTGGTATTCTCCATAGATTACCCTCACTCAATATTGGAGATCAGACATTCGAGACACAGTCCAGAAGATCAAAGCTGGGGTCAGCCATTGATCAGATTTGTCAGAAATTCGTAGGTAATCATGAGAAAACTATATGTGCTGCAACTAATTTTATAGGAGCATGTTAAGAATATAATCAACATGTGATGAATTAAACATCCAAGATAGATCATCGGGAGTACGAATAAATTTATTTTCCCATCATATACCTCTATAGTGTATAATTTTATGTCAATGTGATCTTTCAGTTTTAGGATTGTCAGGTTCATAGATGACAGTGTTGGATTTGTATACTGAACGCAGAATGGTTGAGCTTGTATACAATGTTTCCTGTTACCACTATTACAATCTCCAATCTAAATTGTTTACTTGATTGCATATGTTTGTCTCATTATCTCATACAAAAGTTAGATCTTATAGTATGTAGAATATCACAAAAGTCTGTATGATTGGTTAAGCAAGTTGAGATATAAAAATGATCACAACTGAGATAACTTGAGGAAAAGATGTTGGTATAGGCTGCAGTATAAATAAGAAGTGACTTGAATTGGTTGCTTGTCTATTGATAAACGCGCATTTTACACGTTTATTGTTGATATTTAAAGATGATTTTAGATCAATGAAGTGCGTTTATGTCTTGGATCTCAATGCTTTTACATATTTTTGGAAGATACTGCTCTTGGGTTCCGTTTTGGTGTTTTGTAGGCTTATAAATTGAAAATTGAAGCATGGAACGAGGAACGAGCAGACGAAAGCTGAAAACAGGGCCTAGCGACCACCCTCGCGGCCGCTAGCCCGAGCGCGAGCGCAATATCCGCATGAAACGGATGGCTCGCGACCGGCCTAGCGACCGCTAGGTCAGCCGCGAGGAAATACAATTTTACGCGAGCGCGACCAGCGACCGCGAGATAGTGCTCGCGAGCTTACCAATGTGCGAAAGGAGCTCTTGCCGATTTCATGAGCACACGCTAGCGACCGCGATCGAGGTCGCGAGGAAGGCTAGCGGCAGCACTGACCGAGAACCCGGGGATGGCGGCGAGATGTTCCTCGCGATCGAGCTCATGACCATGAGCAGTCGCGAGGCGTGGCGGCAGACTCCAAAATTAGGGTTTTAGCCATAATTCTATAAATAGGGCATTAACCCCTCGCGCCCCAACCTTCCCCAGCGCGATTTTAGACGTTTTTCCTTAGTTTTTCATTATTTTCCATCTATTTTCACTTTAGCTTTGATTTAGATTAATTCTAGCATTGGTTTTTCATCATTCTACATTAGTTCTAAGCTTTGTTATCGCTTTGGAACGATTTCGTCAGAAGGAATTCCATCGTTTTCCCGTTTTCCGTTGGGTTTGGATACGAACCCAACCATTGTTCTTCAGACACTTTCCTATGGGTTTTATCAATTTAATTTCTGTTTTTATGATTATCTCGTATTTAATTTTGTTATTTATGTCTAGCTAAATTTCTGTTCTAATCCTAGGGTTTGCATGATTCTATCCTAAATGTAGTGATTCCTGCTATCGTTATTTACCTTCCTGGCATTGATTCATGATTCTTGGTGTTTATTTATATGTGTTGATTTCTGATAAATCTTGATGCATATCATAGTTGCCAGATAATTACTTAACCGTTTTAATTGTCAATCGATCTTGAATGCATGATACGGATAAACCTTGAGTCGTAACTGAGATAGGAACATTCGTAGGAAGCATATTCTTTGTGATCCTTTTGGAGTTGCTTATTTTCCTCTAGAGGCGTATGATAATAGGAAAATTAGTAATCAATCGCCACAATTGTCGTAATGTAAATTGTTGGTTACATATGTGATCTTCCATCTTGTCGGATTAAATTGGTTAATAAGGCGGGATAAACATCGTTGTGGGTAGGATTTATGCATCCCTAGGGTTAGTCTTTTCTCTTATTATTTCTTTGAGTTTTTACTGCTTTAGTTTATTTTCAAGTTGTCACATTTGCTTTGGATTTAATATCCGAAGCCTTAAAACCTTTAAAACCAAATTTTGTGCTTGGATAATGATGAATTATTGTTGAGTTAGATTCTGTGTTTTCGTATTACAATCCATGTGGATACGATACTCAGCTTACCTTATACTTGCGCGTTTTTCGTGTTAGAAAAGTTGGGCGATCATCTATACTGTTACGCCTTGACGTATTGATGGATCACAGTGAGATGAGTTCTTCTATCTGACCGTCATGAAGAACCTAGATCTCAGTAACTTTTAGGGCTGTAAACAAACCAAACCGTTCGTGAGCTACTCGGAGCTCGGCTCGAAAAAAGCTCGTTTGAAATTCGATCGTTTTGTAAACGAGCCGAACTCGAGCCTCGAATCGAGCTCGATAAGTTTATCGAGTCGAACTCGAGCTTAGAGATGTTCGGCTCATAGGCTCGCGAACATGTTTGGCTCGAACTCAAACGAGCCAGTTCGCGAACATGTTCGCGAACCCTGATTCGAACATGTTCGCGAACTCTTATTCGAACATGTTCGCGAACTCTTATTCGAACATGTTCGCGAACCTTAATTCGAACATGTTCACGAACGTATAAAATAATATATTATTTATACATATTTAAATAATTAAAATGAATAATAAATTATAAAATATATATTAATTATAATTATTTAGCAACAAATAAGCATATATATGAAGTATTGATAATAAATTATTTATATATTTAAATAATTAAAATAAATAATAAATTATAAAATATATATTTTAGTATAAATTTCATCTATCTTATATAACGAATTAACTAATTATCATATTTATACTAGTATAATATTTTTGAAAAGTAAATGTAATTGAATGATATTGAATAGTATATTCAGTTTATTTAGTATATATATTTTTATTTTAATCAAACCTTAATATATATTTTCATGTGTATTATAAAATAAAATCATTAAATGAACAATTAATTAATATAATGAGATATTGATTTGGAAAACAAAATAATAATAACATGATTTATTAAGTTATCTTATGAACAAAAATATTGATTTAGATAATTATAATTTACAAGCATACTTGAGTTATATAGTTATATTTAAATCTCTATAATTATAATTCTAAAAATAAATTACAAATAACTTACCTAACTAATTGACTATGAGATAAATATAATAATAAGTCATAATTCTAATATAAAGTTCATCTACCATTATAACTAAGTAACTATGAGATAAAACAATTATAATTTATAACTCATAAGAAGATTTTGAAAAGTAAATGCAATAGAATGATATTGAATAGAATCAAATGAAATATTGAGTTGGAAAACTAAAAAAAATAACATGATCTACTAAGTTATCTTATGAATAAAAATATCTATATAGATCATTATAATGTATAAATATACAAGTATGAGTTACGTTGTTATATTTATATCTCTATAATTATAATTCTAAAATAAATATCATCTAACTTACATAATTAATTTCTATGAGATAAATATAACAATAATAATTCGTAAGTAGATGAATGGAATAGATGCATTCGAATGATATTAAATAGTATATTAACTTTATATATTATATAGTCTATATCCAAAACTAACTAGAATCGGACATTTTCTTTTGATATGAATCTCATCCAAAACTAGCTAGAATTAGACATTTTTTTATTTTGCTGGTTGTGAAAATTTCATTTGGTAATGAATCTTGTTAAACTTCTTATTGTAATTGTTGTTTGATTATGATTGATTAGTAGACTATGCATCATTTGGATTAATAGTATCATGTAGTGAATTATGCTAAAATAATGTTTTAAGCTGAGCCGAGCTTGAATTCGAGCTCGATCTCGAACTCGAGCTCGAATAACACATTATCAAACCGAATTCGAGCTTGAATTCGAGCCCGAAAACGAGCAAAGTCGAACACGAGCAGAGTTCGAGCTCGAGTTCGAATATGTCTCATAAACGAGTAGTTATCGAACCGAATTCGAGCAGCTCGTGAGCTCAAAAATTTTATAACGAACCGAGCTCGAGCTCAATTTAAAGCTCGAATTCGAACTCGAGCCGAACTCGAGCCGAATAAAATTTAAACGAGCCGAGCTCGAGCTTAGTAGTGTTCGGCTCGGCTCGGTTCGTATACAGCCCTAGTAACTTTACGTTAATCTAAACCTTGATAAGGTTCACTTTGACTTTTTATGGTGATGGTTACATGAGATAACTCAAGATTCTCCGTATCTTGGGTGGTGGCAGTGCTTGTATGTCATGCTAGTTACCTGTATCGAGTCATCGTATCCGTTTAGGATGATGACATCCCCTTATGGATCTCAAAAGGTTTATTGTACTAAACCCTGTAGGTTGAGTTAGCTCAAATACAATAATAAGGCTGAGTGATACTACTTAAGAAATTAAAAAGATTAATTATTTTAAGCAATCAGAGTGCTATAAATAATTAATGGATGTGTGATATCGTAAGTACGGGGATTCGTAAATCTAAGTGCAAGCCCGACTCAACTTCGGTAATTAAGGAGTAAGTAAGCATTTATTCTCTAGTGGAATGAATAAATGTTTATGAATTAATTTATGTTATGGGCTGAACAGAAGATAATTCATTCATTTTAGGCTCATCTTTATTGCTTACATTTGATCATTGGGCTACCCATCAAGGTCTGTTGCTGCTAAGAATTTCGCCCACTACCTATGGAGAGTCCACTGGGGTCTCTATTCTGATTTATGTATTATTTTAATATATATCCTATATCTAGATAGATTTTATATGATATTATTAGATATCAAGAGATAACTATTCTAGATATGATTTATCTTCAGGGATTGAAGATAATTATTGTATTTATTAGATATGTAGGGATCCTATCTAAATGGCATTCTAGGAATGCATTATAATACAAGGTGAGAGAAAATCAGAAATTAATCATATTATTTTGTTGTGATTTTCAAAAATCACATAGAGCAAAGTAAGAGGCGAAATTTTACGGTATTCTTCATATATTACTCTATCTCAATATGGAGAATAGGCATCCAGGATACAGAAGATCAAAGCTGGAGTTTGACATTGATCTCATATCCCAGAAATCCTCAGGTAAACATGAGTAACACCTATGTATTGTAATTAATTATATAGATGCATGCTATGTATATAATCAATGTATGATGAATTAAGCATCCAAGATAGATACTCGGAAAGATGATAAAATAAGATTTTCCTACAGACAGTGGAGAAGCTTTCGCATAGAGACTAATGACGCTATATGCATGTAAGGTGAAAGAGGTAAGGAGTTACCTCGCTAGAACCCCTAGCATGCATGGACATCCTATCATGATAAGCAAATTTCTTTATCATAATGAAATCTCTTTGGGATAAAAATTAACATGTTTCTCTATCACTTTGAAACGAAATAAAGTATTAGATAGTTTTTAAAATTTTATTCACAAAACATAACGTCAAATGATTTCTCATCAAAGTTCGGGGGTTAAACACTAGTATAGTTTACATACTGGAACATAATTACAGACATAAGAATACATAGGGATGTGAAACAGTTGATTTCAGTTAAAAATCGAGTCAGACCGATTGCATTGATTAATTGAATTGTATTGAAAATTTTGACCGAACTGAACTGATTTTGTGCCTTTGACCGAACCGAAACCCACATAGTCCAAACCATCGACCGATCAAAAAATATATAATATTCACCATGTACCTATTTCGGTCAGTTCTAACTGAACCGAATCCCATTTTGTTAGAGAATTCCTGATATTTTATTAGCCCTAGAAAAAATGAGGAATACATGGCCCATTATACTCATAAAATAAAATAAATTTATAAATTACCAAAAATTCAAAATAAGGAATACAAGACCCCTTTTATTATACTTATAAAATAAATTATATTTATGAAAAAAATCAAAATAATGAATATAGGGACCCTTATACTATACTTATAAAGTAAATCAAATTTATAAATTTACCTAAAATTCAAATGATCCACAAACAGAAATAAATAATAAAAATTTATCAAAGACACACAATTTGTTTATCTTCTTCATATTTCTATATATCTACTGTCATCCACAACATAATACAATATCATAAGAAATGATTCTTCAAAAGTTGCAGAATCCAAAATCATTAATAATTATATCAACTCCACTAGCTTCTAACATATTTTGTGTCCATATGGAAACATATATCAATAAACAAAATGTAAAAAAAACTTAATAATCTGCACCTTTAAAGAGACATAATTTATTTAAATGAGATGATAATTTGGATCCAAATAAAGACATATATCTATATATAAAATTAATTTTTGAGGTCCAAGTGTATGTACACTTTGTCCAAATCATCGATCAACCGAAATAGATGGTCTACCTTTAAGAACGGCTCTATACTTTATTCAAGTCATCAACCGATCAAAATAAATTTCAGTTCTTAACCGAACATAAATTGAATCTCACCCTAAACCGATCAAAGCCCATCAATTTGATTCGATTTTTAAATTCCAGTTGGGTTATGTTCACCTCTAATCCTTCGGTCACTTGTGTAATTGTGCCTTTTTACCTTTAAGTATGGCATAAAATAGAATACACACGGGATACCTACATGTGGTGGTCCTGCGTTGCTTTGTTGGATATGTTATTGGATTTTAAAAAAATCAAAGTAAAAAAGTAAGCATCCACTTTTGTTTTCTTTACTAGCTTAAAAGGCGCGCTTCTTTATTTGTCAATTGACAAAATGTCTTAATATTTTCTGATACTTCAATTTATCTTATGTTACTTTTATATTTATGCACATTTATCTTTCAATACAAATGTCAATAATAGTACGAGTGAAATTATAATAGGAGTTTCTTTTTACTACTAAAGCTGTCAAATCTTTTAGGCCGAGTCACAGGGAAATTTTGTGTTGGGATGGGCTCAAGCTACCAACAGACCAAAGAGTTTATTTTTCAGTTCGGACGGCTCGAGCCATCATGCGAAATGGAGATTTTGATTTGACCAAAATTTTGTCATGTTTAAATAATGGCGATCTAACTTGATCAAAAGTTGGATCGGGCTAGACCAACTTGCACACCTACTACTAATACGAACTTTTTATATCCTCAAAAAAAACAAAACTTTTAAGTTTTGTTGAAGTACGAGTTTTTCCTCCAATCTTCAACTTTCCCTAGATCTAGTCCACCCTTTCATTTTTCTTATTCATTACAAATTTAAAAAAAAAAAAGTTTCTTTCTTCAGGAAATGCTTTTTGTTAGTACCGATGCGAGTCTCAATAGGTGTATAGAGAGGGGGTGTAACACAAATTTTACAACTTAGTGTTGGTCTCAAGTTGCTTGTAAGAGTACTAAATCAGATTAGGTTTATATGTATTCAGATAATATTCCTACTGACAGTTTATCCGTTGACTAGTTATTTGGACAAGTCATGTACAAAAGTTGTGAGCTCTTAATGTTTATATTCATTTTATATAACTAAAATGTCTTTGAGATTATTATGGAACTAAAATGGACGTAACTTTTCACCTATGGTTCAAATCCTTGTTATTACATGTTTTCATAAGTTGAATGGCGAAACAAGCAAGATTCACCGCTTCACGATGATTTATGGCTTTCCTAGCCCATATTCAACAGTTTTTTGGCCCATTTTAAATTTATTTATGTATTGTTTAATATTTTTTTTATTTTCGATAATAGGATTTTGATTTGTTTTCGAGTAGGATTTGTTAGATCTATTAATACTTATTTTCTTGTTTTGTGAATCATGCGTTGATTTTATTTTATTTTTATTTGAAAAAAATCATACTTTGATGTTAGTATTGAGTTTTAAATAAATTTCGCTTTGAATGAAAAACGTTTGTCTTCTATGTATTTCGTGTTATAATTACTTATTGAAATTTATTTAATGTTACATTTTACAATTTAAATCTAAAAAGTAAATCTAAATTTATCCAACATTACTATTTAATATACACATCATTCAACAACATATATATATATATATATATATATATATATATATATATATATATATATGGGAGGGTTAACGTGAGAACCATTTTTATTGTGAGAACCAAAAATGATGAATTCACACTGAAAGTTGATGAATCCATTTGGGAAAGTTGATGAATCCAAAAAAATAGAATTTTCATCCCTCATGGGATTCGAACCCGAGTGAAAAAATTTTAATTTTTGAATTCATTAACTTTCTCAACGGATTCATCAACTTTCATAACGAATTCATTTGGTTCTTAGTTTTTAGGATAAGAATGGTTCTCATTTGAACCAAACTCTCTCTCTCTCTATATATATATATATATTATTATATAGTTATATAATATATTTCGCTTAGTAATTTTGAAATTTCTTAATCTATACTAAACAACATAACTATTGGAAGTAAAATAAATAAAATTACCTTATCGCTATAGTTTTTGATAACATATACAGAATTTTTAATGGTTATCCATATATAATATAATTATATGGGGATTTATTTTTATTTATTTATAAAATACATGATTGAGTATTTTTATCCTTATAATTGAGATTTTTTCAATCCTACCTTTTTAATACGATACGAATCAACAAAAATTAGCTTAAATGATAGAATTATCAAATCTTGAGATATTTCAAAATTTTATTTTTATCTAAACAAATAATGAATCAACTTATACTAAATTTATCTACCTGCACTAATATTTAAAAGTAAATGATTAGCACATAAAAAGTGTAGAAAGTCGGTGATTACCTTCCCTGACATTAGGGGTGAACATAACCGAACCGAAACCGAAAAGCCGAACCAAACCGATGAGTTTCGATCGACTTCGATCGGTTGAATAAGGTTTCGGTTTTTGGTTCGGTCAAAAAAATTATAACCGAAATAGGTTTCGGTCGTCCACGGTTTATGGTGCATGAGGTTCGGTTCTGACCGAACCGACCGAAATTAAGTAAGTAGGCAGTAGGGTTTTAATTTCTAACTTGTTCTCTTTTCCTTTCCATCTGCGCCGCAGCCAGCCGCTCACAAGTCACACCAGTTCTAACCTTCTGCCATCCCCTCTCTCATCCTTTCTCTATCTCGCTGGTGCCGGTGCTGCTGGATTTGGATCTCGTCCTCTTCTCTTATGCAACATGCCAACGCCTTCTCCTCTCATCTTATCTATCTCCGCAACATCACTCGACATCCTCTCCCTCTCGTCCCCTTCAGCAGCGCTCGCGTCTATTGTGGAGAAGGAGAAGTATCATGGTGAGTCTATTTTGTATTTGTTCGATTTGCGTCTCGTGTGAAGAAGGGAAGACGCTAATATGTTGGTTACAAATTACAATTGATTTTTATGTTGTTGTTTATATTGATTTTTGAAAGATAGATTACTGTATGAGAAATTATGGATATAAATCTTGTAATTCATTGAATTGGCTCGATAGATTGGTTAGATTTATTTTCATTTTAGAAGAAAATAAAACATGCCATATGATGTTGTTGCCTACTGATCAGAATTAAAATTACGAAAACAGAGAAATTAAAATATTTTTTTTGGTTCCTTCTGTTTGTTTTCATTTTGCGTTAACCATAAGGCAAAAACATGGAGTTCTGATCATTTAAATTCAAACATTTTAACTTTTAAAAGATCATGCATGTTCAATGTTACCTTCAATTAAACTACTTCCTTCACATATATATGTAGGGAGAGAGTTGTTGTATATTTTTTTGCATCTAGAGTCAAGTTTGTTGAAATGTCTTAGTCATGGATAATGTTAAGCATCTATGATTTTCTAAGTGAATAACAACATCTATTACCAGACCTTCTCTGGAAAGAAAATCAAAAGCAAGAACAAGATGACAGGAAAATGTGATGAAAAAACACAAAATTGATAAAATATGGAATGTCGGTTTGGACCGAAACCGAACTGAACCGAAATCATTCGGTTTTGGTCGGTTTCGGTTCGATCGATATTACCATTTCGGTTCGGTTCGGTCAAAACAGTATTTTTTTTTTCGATTTATCGGTTCGGTACGGTTTTCGACCGAAACCGACCGCTGCACTGCCCTACCTGACATGATAAACGTTGATCCGAGAAGAATACTTTGAAAGAAGAAACAATGAAAAACACACATGCTCCTTCCCTAAATCGATCATCCCCTTTTCCCCAATTCTATTATACACAGTTATTCCTCAAGTTGATTATCCCTACAAATCTGCTGCGAAGCTATAGGCCGAACCACTAGAAGCCACTCCCAGCTAATTGCCGGCGTGAATGCTGCAAAGTTGTGATTGAAGAAGAAGCAAGGAGAAAAGATCTGAAAGCCTTTTAAGTGGATTATTTGGTGAAAGATCAAAACATCCCAACCTTCTATTTATATAAAAACGGGCCATTTTCTAAAATTCGATCTAGTTTGTTTTAATTTCAAACAATTACATTATTATTCTAATAAAATTGAATTATTGTATTATATTCCAGTTATTTATCATATTTCTTGTTACATAGAGGACTAAATAATAATTGTACTCATAACATTATATGTTGCTAAATTAATGACGATATCCTTAAATTAGAGACGAAGTAATTTTAAAATTAGCAACTTGAGTAATTATTTAGTATTTTACCCATTGATTTTTTGTAATTAACACTGTTCCAACATATACTCCCACGTTCCTTTCGAGTTATCCCATCCAGCATGAGTCATTTCCTTTCTAAGAAATAATTATTTCTTCTAAAGATATGGACTCTACCTATTTTTATAATTTTTATAAATAACTGTATCGAAAAAAAATGAGTCATGTTCGACGGAACCGGAGAAGTATATTATATATAAAATGCTATGTTGTACTGTTTTTCTATTAAAACATGGAAATTCTTCTTGGCAGTAGACGAAACCCATGTAAAATTATATAAATCATATGGATTATTTTCATTTCTAGACATTTTTTTACACATTATTCTTTTACAAATACGAACAATAAAGAATTTCCATCTTGCCGTGTCGCAGTAAAAGTACCCTGGCGGCAGATTCTAATTTTGAGTAGCGGTCACCCACAATTCGAAGAATTCCGGTGAAATCAGAATATCCATAAACTAAGATCTACAATCGTATCATACTTATTCAGTTATTATTGTTGGAGCCACCGGCAATCATCTGGTAAGGGGTTTCTCCTTTTCTCAGTTCATGGTTTGTGTTTGTCAGTATAATTAATTTGAGAAATCTGTAGATTTCTTGCTCCTAAAAAGGAATCTCTACCTCTAAAAGCTCTAAAAGCTACGTACTCCAGTCCCATGAGAATATGAATGAGTAAACATAAATCTGCAGATTTCTGTTTGAATGTGTGGGCTGCTATTGTGTGAGTGTGAAGAAATGGTCGGAGTAGTCTCATGCAATTAGTTATGATTATACATAACAAAGATTTCAACGATTATATATGAATTCTTTGTGTTTTTCTATGTATATATTATGCTATTTTTGTCGACGTCGCTTCTTCTTTAATTGTGGTCCTTTGAAAATCATTTATTAAGTTTTTTAATAGTTTTCGCATCAATTCTCTGTTTTGGCGAAACGAGTTTTCTTATTGAATAAACCAGTATGAGTTTTGTATTTGGAGAATCCTCAGAAAAATGGTAAAAGATTTTGATTTCATGCGAATTCATCTGTATCTTAGGCTCTCTGTATATCTATGTTGAAATCTTTGTCTATTGAAGTAAACAACCCTAGCTGAGTTCCCATGATGCTTGCAGTTTGCTTGGTTGTCCCATACTCTTTTGTTTACTTTTCTTGGAGGATCCACAAGCTCTCTTTTGGAGACTTCAAATTCTATGATAGATGATCAAGCACTTAATCCATGCCACTCATCCTGGTGTTTGCTGAATATCTTTTACTCATTTATACTGCTATACTTGTACAATCAAATATGCTAATAAGTTGAACCAAAGTTTTAAATTTTATGTTCTCGACTTTTCCTAGCACATATAATCTTAATTCCTAATAATTAAATATGAACATTGTAATAGATTTAGTAGATCTCTAAGTTGTAGTATTCGACTTTTTAGGCCCTCTATCGCTTTTTCTTCCATTGAGTTTTGATGGCTCTTTGATTTTGTAGTGAGGTCAAGAATTGATTTTCTAGATCGATCGGTGTGAGCTACTTCACATTGGTAGCATGGCTAATTCTAATCTTTATTCACAAGTCCAGATAAATCCCTATATTGGATCCTCTATATCATTTTTTATGTTCCAATTTTTTCTATCTTTTAACTAACTTTTATTCAATTTTAATTTCTTATATTTTAGTGTAATTTTGAGATGTTTAATTAGAGTTCACTAATTCATATTAAGATTTATAATTATTTTTTATATTTAAGTTATGTTTTAGTATATCGTTAATAAATTATTCTTTGGGTTGATTCCTCCAAACTTATGATATATATGATTCACTATATACTAATAATTTTTTATTTTAATAAATATTATTAAAATAATAAAATTAATAATGAGAATATGGGATATTATGGAACGCAGAAATTTATGGAATAGATGATCTCATCAGGGAGTAAATATTGTCTCAAAGGACTGCATTTTAAATTGTAGGTTTCGAATTAAATTAAGTTTTATATATTGTCTTTGTTTGCTTAAAATAATATCAGGATTTTAATTTATTAATTAAAGTCAGTTGAATTGAAATAACGGGAATTTCATTTCAGTTAATTCGATTTTATTTTAAAATTAAAGTTCGATTCGATTTGATCCGTATCTTAAAATTTTGATAATTTCGACTTTATTTTATTAAGGCCAAAATTAAATAACGTATTACTCACCTATAACCAAAATAGTCGTCATTTTATTAAAAAGTTAACTTTTTTAGCTATGATATGATTAGGTTATATTCCCAATTCCCAAAAGTATTAAAATAATATTATTTTTTAATGGGACACTTGTCAACCCCCACAGTATTTTCCTTTTAGAAGATCTAAAATATGATTTACCTTAAAAAATTTATAGATTAGGTAAGTATACTACATTCTCTCTTACATTATTTATTTAATTTATATTAATAAAATATTATCATGTGAGAGAAGATGTAATATATCTATTTAATTTATATTAATAAAATATTATCATGTGAGAGAAGATATAATATATCTATATGTTCTATAAAAATTTCTGATTTACCTTGAGGATCTTGAATTCCACGAAGCCTTCTCATTTTGTATATGATACTCAAATACCATTAATAAAATCAGCTTCCTACCCTGCGCAACCACCTCTTAGGGCATCTCCAAAGGATGTGCAAGAATTGCGTGAACGCCAATTTGCGTTGAATTGTTTCAAAGTCGCGCCAAATATTTGTCAAAATGGTTGCACTACAAGATCGCACAATATTTAACGCAGATCTTGTAGTTGCGCTATCCATTCTTTTCTTTTTTTTTGCCTATTTATATTTAATAAAATAATGTTTAATTATAAAGTTGTTATATTTTTAAACACACGATTGGAAAGGGTCTTAAGAGCCCACGATAATAAATAACTAAAGATAGCACAAATTTAAAACACACAACTAACAATCAGAAAGACAACCAAATAAAATTACATAAAATAAAGATAACAGAAATTTAAAACACATAACTAACAATCAGAAAGACAACCAAATAAAATTACATAAAATAACTAAAGATAACACAAATTTAAAACACACAACTAATAATCAGAAAGACAACCAAATAAAATTACATAAAATAACTAAAGATAACACAAATTTAAAACACACAACTAATAATCAGAAAGACCACCACCGGAACCTCCAACGTCCGGAAATAAATTTTGAAAATAGCTAGAGTCGTCTTGTGGTGTTATTCCTCGCTTTTGAAGAACTTTTTGTTGCTCTTGCGAAAATATTCACGTCGTGTTGGATCACGAATCGTATCCAAATCAATCATTAAAATATTATCGTCTCTCAAAGAACATCTTAGCTTCGGTTTTCATTTGAAATGAAGCCATAGTGTTTGTCAAGTTTCTCATTTTCTTTTCAAATATACCAAGCAAGAGACATGTCTTCATTCTTCTTTCTTTTAATTTAGCTTTTTAACACCATCCGTCTCGGGATGAAGAACCACCACTGGTAAATCCTTCATCACTATCTAAATTGAGAGAAAACGAGGACAATGAAGGATTAGGGGACTCCGGAACACTTTCTTCAGGCTGTGAAGATAAAATATTTAAGAACACCCATCTGGCCGCGTTGCTAGGCTTCTTTATATTGGTGAGCAACGTGGATTTCGTGGATGTTAGGCGGTTGATTGCATGCATTGGAGATGGAAGAATTGTCCACGACTTGGGTAGGTTCTTATGCGGTCAAGTGGACACCCAACAATTATTCTCAAGTCGTAGTTGATTATGATCTTTGGATATGGCATGCATATTTTGGGATGCCAGGAGCTAACATATTAATGTGGTGGAGACATCTCACCTTTTCACTAATCTTGCTAGAGGTCTTGCTCCTCCTGCGCATTATGTGATAAACGGAAAGGATTTCAATATGGGGTATTATCTATCGGATAATATATACCCCAAATGGGCAACTATTGTGCAAACAATTCATACACCGGTTGGTCCCAAAAAAAAGTATTTTGCTCAAAAACAAGAAGCATGTAGAAAGGACGTCGAACGTGCCTTGAGTCCTCCAAAGTCGTTTAATTGTGGCAAATCCAAGACGTTTGGGGACAAAATTATTTGGGAGATATTATGACTGCATGCATAATAATGCATAATATGATAATTGAGGACGAACGAGACCTTGATGCTCCAATAGAAGTAGCAAGAGACGTGCCACCTCTAGATGTTGAATTTGATCTACCTGAACCTGATCGATTTCAAGATTTTCTTGCTCGGTTTAGACAAATCAAAGATGCAGACGCTCATTTCACGCTTCGAAATGCACTAATTGATCATTTGTGGAATGAATATTCTAATTCACAGAATTAGAGTATATTTTATGTAACCTATGTTTTTTTTCTTCTTTTGTTTAAGTTTTAATTATGTTTTTTTTATGTAAGCTTGAACTATGTATTTTTATTTATGTATGTTTTAATTTTATGTTTAATTGTATTAATATAATATTAAGTTTTAATAATGGAGTTTTTTATTTTAATTATTGGAGGTTGATCTAAAAAAAACTAAATAAAACATTTAACTTAAATAGAGAAAGAAGAAGATTCTTTTTCTGCTGTAAAATAGAGTAGATGGTTGGAGATGAATTACTGTTTCGACTGTAAAATAAAGATAGAGATGCTGAAAAATAGAGCCAACGGTTGGAGATGTTCTTACTTGTCTATTACGCAAAACTTTGTTTGGGGGTTAGTTCCGAAAAATCACGGGTAGTAAAAATGGGAGAAACATGAAATTACTGAATTATGTTATTAGGGACTTTTTAGTGTCTCGTTCTCATTTTTTTATTTTACAATATTCTCTGAATTTATCTAAAGGTTCAATGTTCAATGTTCGATGTGCAAGTATTGACATATCTATTAACAGTTTATAATTTTATAATAGAATTACATTAAAAAACTAAGGTCCTCCACATTATTAAAGCAATACGCAATTGGGTAAACAATTGAACCACTAGCATATGTTTTAATTGTGGACCACACAAATGCAGCCGACCCATTGAATTCGTGCATCTGCATACCTCACCTGCCAACCAAGCAACCCAAAGAAAATATATTACCTTTAATATAAATGATAATTTAAATTATAATGTGCATTACAAGAATTTCCACAGCCATTTATGAGATAATTAAGTAACCAAATGACAATAATACCCCCAATCCCGACCAAATTTACAAGAAACAAACCACACGCCCTCGCCGCCTCCCGGTCCACAGAATTCATCAACTAACCCAAAACTACTCGGAATCGCGTCAAACTTTCAGAAGCTTCGCCGCTCTGATCACCGGATTTTCCTTCGCGATCGCCTCTCGGCCGGCCGCCTTGTAGTCGTAGCTGCAGTCGTGCCGATCTGAGTACCTATGCTCCGAGCAGAACACGTCGCCGCATTTGCACCGGAAACCCATCAACCCGATCCGCTTTCTGCAGCCCGACCCGGAGCAGCGGGTCACCTCTTTTTCTCTAGGTCTCTTCAGCGCCCCTCTAATCCCCAGATCGGGCCTTTCTGGAGCCACCGCAGATCCAGCTCTCCGGTCCGCCGCGCTCGGTGGGTCCGGATCTGAGCTCTCCGGTAGTCTGGCGGCGGGAAGGTGCGGCGTAGGTGTGGCGATCGTCTGCGGTGGGCTGCATATTGGTAGGTTTTCCGGGACCTTCAGCTCGGTTTCTTCTTTGTCTCTCTTTTGGGCCATCAGCCTTTGTTTTTCTCGTACAAAATTAGAGACGAGAGAGAGAGAGAGAGAGGAGGCGTTCCTTGGTTTGTAGATAGAGGCAGAAAAATATATCAAATGAGTGGAAAATGTTGAATTGGATTTTGCGAAAGGGAAAAGGGAAATGAATTGGAAGGGGGAATCTGAGGGTTATATTTAAGATTTGGGATAAAATATGGGGCGAGTATTTTGAGGAGTTGGAATTTCGGGACGCGTTGATATGGGCATCAAGAGTTTGTGCCATCTTTAATGACATTGTTGCCCTCTTCCCTTTTTTGTTTTTCCTCCCCAGTCCATAGAGAGTTTGCGAATATTTGTACTCATTAGAATTAATTGTATTTGAAGACACGTGAGCTTTAGTTAAAATTATAATTACAACACTGATTTCAGATGTTGACAACATAATACCTATTTCTTTTTCATTTGTTTCCGTTAGGATAATCCTCAAATTTGATAGTTTATCAATTTTTTTTATTTTAAATAAACTCTTGTTGACCGAGCCCTTAATTCAAAATAAAGATTGGATTTTGACGGGTTCAAAATGTTAAGAAATTTATACGAGTTTTAATTAAGATTCCAAAATTCATGAAAATACTATGAAATACTAATGTATTCGTCTGATAGTAAACTTGTATGTTAGAGAACATTTTATTCTGATTGATATTTAGCTAAAAGGGACCCTAGCTGAACAACCTAAGATAACTGATATCGAAGATGCGAAGATTACGAGTATAAGATGACAGGTGTTGGGATTCGTTCTTGACAACATCTAACGCAAGTGAAAATAAAACATCGAAAATGGATCTGATCATAATTAAACATGCGATGAGCCATATGAACACAAAGATCGAAGACTTACGTGTTTGTAACGCTTCCAATGTAGTAGTAAAGCTTCCAAGCTTCCAATGTATCCTTCGAGAGCGTTTCCAAAACTATGGTATCTACGTGTATGCAAATCCAATGCAGGAACAATTCCACGGTATTAATTCAAGTAGAGAAAGCCAAGAAATCTCTGAATGAATTAACGGTAGTTCTCTAAGAAAATATTTCTGTAATACGTCGAACGTCTAATCTTTTGTCCCTTCGACCTAATGAATAAATGTCTCTATTTATATTAAATAGAACAGCCCATTACAGCTCTAGCTTATATGGGCTTTTATTCTTTAGTCAGCTTTAATTAATTAATAGTCAAACCATTAATTAGCTAAAGCCAATATCTAATTTAGCCCATATCTTACAATCTCCCACTTGGACTAATATTAGATAACTTACCGTGCACTATGCATACCCTTGAGCGAATTTAACAATACACTTGATAGTGTGACCCAATAGGCCCCATTACCGAAGCGATGATCTAATCAAAGTCCGCACAAAACTCTGGATCACGTTGTGCGTGAACTCGATATATGACGGACGTTTACGTGGAAAACGATAAACAAACCTTTACATGAAGTTTATGTAATATCCTTTCATTCATGACACACTCGATTGAGCCTAGAATTTTGCTATGTGTACATCGATAGCTCAATCATTTTTCTCATCTTTATTATAAGACTCGTATGATCATATTCAATTACTTTAATTGAATATATCTCTCAGATTAACGATGACTTTATGGTCGAATAATATAGAAAATAAGTGCTCACTCGAACTTCCAATCGAGGAATGAATCTCATTCTTGGCTCAACTACCATTTTCATTTGTCTCATGATGTACCCAATCCAAGCCGTGTCTTGCCACTCGCAAGCGTTGTCATTGGTCAAAGTACAGCACTCAACAAACAAAATGTGTAATGACCTCAAGTCTAAGGACTATTACATACTCCACACACTAAGAAATCGTAGACATCTAACAAACGATTTAATAGCGGGGTATACCAATACTCTCCAAAGTATTCATGTGTCCATCACGGATATCAAATATCTCGTAGTTGCGAGAATCACTACATTCTCTAAGAATGTGATGCAGACCACATGCTAACCTATGACATATCATCAATATCACATTCTTGATGATCATTGGTTAGGGTTATTTTAGAATTATACTATATCATTGATGTCTCACAGCAAAAATGACAGTGATAATTCAAGGGAACAAAAAGAGAATAACGACAAACATCAAAATAATTATTCCATTAAATGCACAAAACCCATAGATAAAACATTATCTTCGATTGTGATCAAAAGTAAGTATGTATCAACAAAGGAGTTTCTAAAACATACAAACTTTAAACTCCCACTGAATCAAAGCCAACATCCCACATGTCTAACACACAAGCTCTCACAACAGCTTGGTAAAAGGGTCAACTAAGATATCGTCAGAGGGTACTCTTTCTAATTTTACATTGCCTATTTCTATTATTTCTCTAATCAGATGATATCGACTTGGAACATGCTTGTTCCTGTTTGAAAACTAACATCAGTGTACCCAGTCACTGATAGCTCTGGCTGCTCACCATAGACTAAGAATTATTCTTTAGTCCTTCTAAGGTACTTAAGAAGAGTCTTAGCAATTTAATAATTTGTCTATGTAAGTGGATTGTGACAGCCCCAACAATCTATTAGGTCTATCCCGATAGATCTTTATCCCAAGGATGTAGGAGGTCTCACCGAGATCCTTCATCATAAGGATTTAGACAGCCGGTCTTTCACGGATTGCATCATGGATCGGTCACTTCCCATAATCAGAATGTCATCGACATATATGACCAGGTAGACAACGTTTCCATTCTCGCGCTTACTATAAACGCAAGGGTCCTCTTTGTTTCTGACAAAGTCAAACAATTTAATAGCTTTGTCAAAAAAAATATTCCAACTCCTCGATGCATCGAGCCACATCTTTGAATCGGTGCCAGACACCGCTTCATTATAGGTCTTAGGTTCATCATCATCCGATTTGACTTCATCATCTTGGTTCTCAACCATTAGATTCAATCTTTCGGGTGCACGACGAGTCCTCTGTGGCCTATTGAGTTGGGTTGTTTGCGCAGGTTCATGATGTTCATTTTGAACGTGAGTAGGCTCCTCCATGTTGACTTCCTCAACATTTTGGAGATTCTCAAGAATTTCTTCATGAATTTCTTGAGGTGGAGGTGGCACAACTATTGTGTCATCTTGTATTTGATGAGTCTCATTGACTCTTGAGGTGACCCTCTAAGAGTCATTTCCCCTCCCAATAGATCGTCAAATACTCCCATTGAATTCTTGTTCACTCTATTGAACAATCTTTCGTCCTCTGTGTTGTTATGTGGTTTTCGAATTTCTTCAAGATCTACCTCGTTGTGACCTTGTTCCTTGGAAACATAGGAGTCCTCAAGAAACGTCACATTCCTAGAAATGATCACCGTGTGATCTCCAGGTGAGTAGAATTCATATCCTCTAGTTTCCTTAGATATCCCACAAGATAACACTTCTCACTTTTGGATTCCAACTTGTCAGTCAGCATTTTCTTAACAAAAGCAGGACAAACCCAGGTCCGCATATAGTTAAGATTTGCTATTTCCCCATACCATATCTCATATGGTGTTTTCTCGACTGATTTAGAGGGAACCCTATTTAAAATATAAGCAGCGGTAAGTAAGGCATGACCCCAAAGGAATAAAGGGAGACTAGCGAAACTCATCATGGATCGAACCATGTCTAATAAGGTTCGATTTCTTCTCTCGGATACACCATTCATTTGTTGTGTTCTCGGAGGTGTCCAGTCTGACCGGATTCCATGTGATTTCAAGTAATCAAGAATTTTTCGGCTTAAGTATTCCCCTCATCGATCTGATCGAAGATTCTTGATACTTTTACCAAGTTTTTTCTCGACTTCTAACTTAAACTCCTTAAATTTATCAAGAGCCTCATATTTGTGTTTCATCAGATACACATATCCATATCTTGAAAAATCATCAGTGAAAGTTATGAAGTACGAATATCCACCTTTTGCTTGAGTTGGAAACGGTCCACACACATCTGAGTGGATCAACTCTAGCAATTCTTTGGCACGTAACCTTTTCCCAGAAAATGGTTTCTTGGTCATTTTCCATTTGAGACAAGATTCACAAGTACCATATGATTCAAAATCAAATGGTGTGAGATAATCTAATTTTCTCAATCTTGCTATCATTTTCTCATTGATATGACCAAGTCTACAATGCCAAAGATAAGTAGCATTATTCGTATTACTTAGCTTAGGTTGTTTGTTTTGCACATTGAGAATATCTCGTTCACATTCAAGCATATATAAACCATTCGAAAGAAAGACATTTCCATAAAACACTCCATTAAGAGAAAACGAGCATCTACTGTTTCCAAAATGGAAGAAAAACCCTTCTATGTCCAACATAGGAATGGAAAAAATATTCTTTGAAATAGCAGGAACGAAATAACAATCATGTAAATCTAATCTATTACCCGAAGGAAGATCCAATCTATAAGTCCCCACGCTGTTCGTGACAACTCTTGCTCCATTTCCCACGCGTAGGTCGACCTCCCAGATTCACCTTCTCTTGTCACAAAGCCCTCCACATTATTACAAATGTGAACCACACCGTATCTAATACCCGAGAATGTGAATTATTTATAGACATATTTATCTCAATGACAAACATACCTGAGCTGTTACCCATTGCACCTTGTGCCTTGAACTTTGGGCAGTCTCTCTTCCAATGCCCCTTCTGATGACAGAATAGGCACTCATCCTTTGCTAATGTCAGCTTCTTCTTTTGAACCCCTCCACTCTTCTTAGGCTTGAAGACATCCGGTGTCTTCTTCTTGTCTTTCTTTTGCTTTTTCTTCCCTTTGGAAGATTGAGCAGAAGAGCTCACCATGAGCACAAATTTGCCATCAGAAGTAGAAGACTGATAACTCTTATAAAAGAGTTATTATATGACCTTTTTGATGATAATATCCTTGGGTGTAATGGGTTCTGTTCGTTTGTTTGTTGTTTTGTTATATGTTTTTGTTATGTTTGCGTGTGTATGTGTGAAGGATTGAGTCAGGTGAAATCAAAGGGTTTTAATTGTATTTATGCGTTATTTAATTAGTTATGGCATGTAGCGGAAGAGCGGCAGAAAAGACAAGGTCAAGTCCACGAGTCAAAGTCAAGCTCCAAGTTGAACGCGCAAGCAAGGCCGAACTCGTGAATGAACCTGACTTGGATGTACGAGGAAGGATCGAACGGAAAATGCTGAAAAATGCGGGAGCAGATTCGAACTACAAGGACTAAGTCAAAGCTCAGGAAAAGTGAAAACCGAAGAGGCTGGAGCGAAGTCTGGAAGCCGAGCTCAAGACTACCGAGCTCATGAACAGAACCGAACTCCGGAAAGAAAGAGAACAGAGCCGAGGTCGCAATAAGCCGAGCTCAATGATTGAAAAGTTCGCAAAGTGTGAAGACGTAAGTGAGGTCGGACTCGTAAGTAAGATCGGACTCTTAGCTGAGCTCGAGAATGATGACCGCAACTGAGATCGGATTTATGAACGAAGTCATCAAAGGTCGAGTTCGGAAGAAAGGAAAGAAAAGCAGGCGATGTCACGACGCTGAGCTCAGACGTGAGGACGGATCTTCATGTGAGGTCGAGTTTGTAAGGAGTTGAGTTCGGATACAAGGTCTTCATCAGGAGGGACGAGCTCGGGTCTATGCAAACTAAGTAGAGGAGCTCGTGTTAGCAGATGAAGCCGCGCTTATGAATGAAACGAAGAAGAGATTTGCAGGACCACAGCCACGTGGCAGCTGGCCACGACAGCATAAAGGACGCGCGTTTTGCCAGAGCCAACGGAAAAATAAAGGATCAGTGGATGAAGGGTTTGCAGGTGCCTAGTGCAGTACACCAAAAAGTGTCGAGTTGGTTATTAAAGGGAGGCGACAATCGGAGAATCATTCATTATTCAAGATGTCGGAAGGGGAATCGAGGGCAACGCCTGGAGAAGAAGCTATCGGAAGAAGGCGATCGAAGGAGGAGCACGTGGTTCCGGCGACGAGTGTTAATTTTGAATCTCGAATTCTTTTTGCTTTGCTATGGCATCTGTGTTTTCGAATTTTGTTGCACAACTCGTTATGAGCTAAATTTGTAGGACTTGATCTTTTGATGAAACCCATGCTCGCGTGACGAGCTTATTTCTACACTTATCTTGCTAAGTTGCTATTGCTCTCTTGGAGATTATTTATCTGACTTGTGATTGATCACCATGGGTGAGATCGTAGCTCTTTAATTGCTGGGAAGTTCTTATAGAGTGGGAAAACAAGAGAGTGACGCAAGAACATGATTTAAACATTATGTGTGTGAATAGCATAAGAATATGTGTTTACCTTGCGTGACATAAATGAATGGGATAGTAAAGATATTCTAAGAGCTGTTTGATATAGGAATATATAAACTGACTTATAGAATATAACTTAGATTTGGAAAAATACTAAGAATCGGAGAATTCGTGTCATGGTGATAAGGCGATGATAATGTTGTAGCAATT
This sequence comes from Salvia rosmarinus, assembly GCA_036937905.1. Taxonomy (NCBI): domain Eukaryota; kingdom Viridiplantae; phylum Streptophyta; class Magnoliopsida; order Lamiales; family Lamiaceae; genus Salvia; species Salvia rosmarinus. Next base: position 77,648,039 of record CM072813.1, on the reverse strand, counting down.
TTAATACAGAGCATGGGTGGAATCGAGAGGTCAAGTCTATCTCTCATCATTTTATCAGCCGTTTAATCATACGTTTGTCTGAAAATCCACCTCGTCTCGGTGTGATATTTCTCTTATTTGTTCCTCACCTCATAATCACAAACAATTTGTCTTCGACGTGGTTTAAAAAGTGCGTTCCCTGTGGATTCGATCTCGGAATATTTCGTATATTACTTGTTGATTACGTGCACTTGCGTAACATTGTGTTGCATACATTTCTAGCCAACAACAAAGACTCAAAGTTTTCAACATGTTGTGAAGATTAGTTAATTCCACCTTTGTGTTGTTCATATTGAAATTCACTATGAAATTCGCAAATGAACTAGGTAGCGATTGCAAAACCAGGTTGGTTGAGACATTGGCTGGCAGAGTCGTTCCAATCGACGACAACCTCTCAATCAATCCTATCATCTTCAATACATGTTCAGAGATCTTGCTCCTATCATGAAGCGTGCACTTGAAGAGATCCCGGAGTATTTCAAACTCCAGTGTTTGTGCTTGTGAGGCAAACAAACTCTTCAAGTGCTGAATCATTTCATAGGGTAGCATGTATTCATGTTGCCTTTGGAGTTCTAAACTCATAGAAGTCAACATAATACCCTGAGCCGACGTAGCATCATCAACGTGCTTCTTATGAGCAACCCTGTCAAACGAGGCATACTCAGGAGAAAGCTCATCGGGGATGATACTGATTGGTTTGTCCAAGACATACTCAATCTTATCCGTCCTTAATACCAAGCGCAAGCAACGTAGCCAATCCGGATAATTTGACCCAGTCAACAAATTTGTTTCCACCAAACATTTATATAACATAGTCAACATCGTAACTGAACGAAAAATAAGAAATAGCAAATTAGAACAAAGTAAACACATATCACAATCGTATCACTAATCAAACAAGGGTTTATTGTATTGATTAGCTCCCACTAATTTTAACATATATTGCACCCCCAAATGCAAAATACGGATTTATAACAAAATAAATCTTAGTTGTCCAAGATCCAAGTCAATATTATTACAGCCTCTGCTTTGGCTGATGACTGTAACTAATATCACTCAGTAGGCCTCAAAGCCAATTGCAGCAACAATTTTGCATCGATTAAGTTTTCATCATTGCAGCCTCTTCGATGGCTGATGACCACAATAATGACACTTGGTCGGTTTTGAATCCGAATGCAATAAAAGTCATCAATTCTTGGTTTATTAATCCAATTAATATGCATCCACTAATTATTTTGATCGCTTTGGATGTTTCAAAATAATTAAGCAAATCAACCCCATCACACGATGCCAACCATGCATCTATGAATGAGTCTTTGCCTTGTCAATTTTGGAGTAAACACTTTGGTGTAAAACTCTTGGACGAAAGAGGCTAGGATCCTCACACAATTATGATGGACGATGCGTTTTGTTTCAAAAACAAGACTTGTATTTAGCGGGGATAAATCATGTGACACTAATTGTTTATTTAATATCCAATATTAAATTCAAAACAATTACTGGGTGCCGCCTACCCAGGCATGAAATGCGGACCACATATATGTTGGATTTGTATACTGAAAGCAGTTTGGTTGAGCTTGTATACAATGTTTCCTGTTACCACTATTACAATCTCCTATCCGATTTGAATACTTGATTGCATATATTTGTGTCCCTTATCTCATATATAAGTTAGATCATACAAGGTGTAGAAGATCACGTAAGTCCGTATGATTGGTCAAGCTTAATGAGATATAAAAGTTTTACTGGTGAGACAACTTAAGGACGAGTTGTCGGTTTAGCCAGCAGATAGATAAGTGACTTGACTTAGTTGCTTGTGTATGCCGGCACGTCTCGACGTATCAAGGATCACATGAGATGTGTTCTTCTTTCGACCGTCGTGAAGAACCAAGATCGGTGACTTACGATGATCTAAACCTCGATAAGGTATTAGGTGAGTATGAGTTGTTGACCATCACTTTGACTTGTTATGAGTGAGGGTTATATGTTCTAACCCAAGATTCTCCGCATCTTGGGTGGTGGCGATCTTGTATGTCACGCTAGTTATCTCAGACGAGTCACCGTATCCGCTAGGGATGATGAAGTCCCTTAAGGAGCTCAAAGGTTTATTGTACTAAACCCCGCAGTTGAGTTAGCTCAAGTACAATAATAAGGTTGAGTGGTACTACTTAAGAAATGAAGTTATTAATCGTTTTAGCGCAATGATTGCTATAAATGATTAATGGACGTTCGATATCTTAAATACGGGATTCGTGAATGTCTAAGTGCAAGCCCGACTCAACTTCGGTAATAAAGGGTAAGTCAACATTCTTTCTCTAGTGGAATGATCGAATGTTTATAAATTAATTTATGTTCAATGAACATAAGATAATTAATTTATTTGAGGCCCATCTTTATTCCTTGCATTTGATCCTGGTCGGCCCATCCAGCCCGTAGCCAAGGAAAATCGGCGCCTCATGCTCCCAAAGGCAAGATTTTATTCTCTTTATCCCACAAGGATATTATTATATTTATGGTATATGCATAGATCCTTTCCATATAAGATTATGGTAATAATCCCGAGAGTATGGAAATAATCCCGAGAGTATGGAAATAATCCTAAGATTATGGTAATATTCCATATAGATTATGGTAATTTCCATATAGGATTATGGTAATTTCCATATGGGATTAAGGTAGTGCATTATAAATATAAGGTATGAGATAAAGTCTAGGTTAATGCTCACATAATCAACACACAATTTTCGGTCATCTCATTGTGTTTGAGAGAGAAAATTTTCGTGAGTTTTGGTGAGAGTGCATTGGGTGATTTTCCGAAGCATTCTCCATAGATCGTCCTTACTCGACGTTGGAGATTGGGCAACCGGGATACAGTCCAGAAGGTCAAAGCACGAGTCCGATCCGTTCGATCCTTTCATCTCGTTCCATCGACCTCTTCAGATCCAAAGGTAAACACGTGAAAACCCCTACGTGTTGCGATTAATTATATAGACGCATGCTAGGTTTATAATCAATGTATGGTGAATTAAACACCCAAGATGGATCCTCGGGGCGAGGGTTAACATATGTCATCCCTACAATATATTGGGCGCCGCCTACCCAAATATAGTAACACGGACTACAAGTATTGGGTGCCGCCTACCCAAACAATAAAACGGTCTCTTACTACTATAGTAAAATTTATAAGCATAAAATCGAATAACATGTTTATCACAGAGAAACAGCAAATAGGGCTCAACGAATAAATTCATTAATCTAATTAATAATTTAATTCTCTAATTAAAAGTGGATTTATGCATTTATATTAATTCCAAATCAAAATAAATATTCATGTAGCATTATTATTTCTAAAATAATAATCAAACAAGATTTATTAATCTAATTAATAAATCAAATCTTTAATTTATGAACATAAGTAAATTATATTAATTCTAAATTAATATAAAATCAAACTTTATACTATTATTTCAAAAATAATAATAAAGTAAAATTTATTAATCTAATTAATAAATTAATATCCAAAATCGTGATTAGAATTATTAATTCTAAATTAATAAAATTAATCCATGTACATTAGCAAATTATATTAATTCTAAATTAATATAAAATCAAAACTTATATTATTATTTCAAAATAATAACAAAGTTTAAATTTATTAATCTAATTAATAAATTAATTTTGAAAATTATGATTAAATTTATTAATTCTAAATTAATAAATTAAATCCATGTACATATTAGATTGTATTAATTCTAAATTAATACATAATCGAAATTGATGTTATTATTTCAAAAATAATAATATTAAAACATAACTTATTAATCCAATTAATAAATTAATCTTTGTGTAATTGGAAATTAGATTTTATTAATTCAAAATTAATAACAAAAACGCTTTTTGTTTTAATAAAACTGCACATTTGGGCTGCCAAAAACAGCCCAAAAACGCGGCCCAGAAACGCGCCCAGCTTCAGAGGCTCAAGGCCCGCGCAGCTCACGGCCTGCTTAGCTTTCGGCCCAGCTTAAATCGCCCACGGCCCCAGTAGCATCACCCGGAAGCCCAGCGACCCGCGACGCGGAGGCCCAGCGCGACGCGTTAGGGTTTTCTGCGCAACGCTTCCGCCTCGCACCGCCAGCCTAGGCTTCCACCACCGCCTTTCCCGGCGACCATGCCGGACGCGCACACCAAGCGCCGCGTTTCCGACGATCGCCGCCGCCATGAAGCCCAAGCCCCCAGACATGCCCACGCCTAGCGCGCGACTTCACCTGAAGTTCAGGCGGCGCACCGCCGCCTTTCTTCCTCCTCCTCACGTCGCCGTCGGCGATAAAACGTGAAAGGTCACCACCGCGATGCCATTTACAGAGACGCACGCCAAGCGTGTGGAGGAGACACGGTGGCGACGAACGCGCGCGCCTAGCGCCGCGTCCTCGACCGTCGTGACCTCTGCGTTTCCCGGCGTGGCGGTGAATAGGCGGAAAAAAAACGGCGATTCCAATTTCCAAGAACACTTTTCATATTTCAGTTTTCAATTTCGTTTTCAAAAAATTAATTTTTGATTTCAAAAATAAGATTATAATTTTCAATTACATAAAAAATTCTGATTTCAAAAATCAGATTTTCAAAATTCCAAATTTTCAAAAATCCACAATTAAATTAGAACACAAATTAATTATAAATCGAGCCCCGGGCTCTGATACCACTGTTGGATTCGTTCTTGACAACATCTAATGCGCAGCGGAATAAAACATCAAGAACAGATCTAGATCTATAATTAAACATGCGATGAGCCCTATGAACACGAAGATCGAAGACTTACGTGTTTGTAACGCTTCCAATGTAGTAGTAAAGCTTCCAAGCTTCCAATGTATCATTCGAGAGCGTTTCCACAACTATGGTATCCACGTGTATGCAAATCCGATGCAGGAACAATTCCACGGTATTAATTCAAGCAGAGAAAGCCAAGAAATCTCTGAATGAATTAACGGTAGTTCTCTAAGAAAAGATTTCTGTAATACGTCTAACGTCTAATCTTTTGTCCCTTCGACCTAATGAATAAATGTCTCTATTTATATTATATAGAGCAGCCCATTAAAGCCATAGCTTATATGGGCTTTTATTCTTTAGTCAGCTTTAATTAATTAATAGTCAAACCATTAATTAACTAAAGTCCATATCTAATTTAGCCCCTATCTTACAGTCGGCAAAGTCAAAGCATCAGACTAGTCAATGCCCAATGATCGGATTCTTTTTAGACGGAAACTTGAAGACAAACGAAGAACAAAGTGAATCAAGTCATAAGTTGTCAATCAAATACAGAGTAAAGATGCTGAAGAGAAGCAACTAAACTTTGAAGATTCAGGTTGTCTCCTGATATGGACCGATTAGAATTTGATAGAGGCTTACTACTAGACAGAGCATTCTACCGATTAGAATTTGACAGAGGTTTACTACTAGACAGAGCATTCTATTGAAAGCCAGAAGACTATGCAGAATGTAGTTTTCTCTTTCCGTAACAAGGACGACGACCACAACGGATCTTTCAAAGTTCAGTTACAATTTGAATTCGAACAACTCTTCCATTCGACTCTTTCGAATTCAACCTCTATAAATTCAGCCTATTTAAGAATACATAGGATTAAGGGGAATTACAAACTCAAGGCATTTAAGCAATCTCTTCATTCAAAGTCTTCAAGAAATACTCGAAACCAAATTGAGATATCCCAAGTGTTTCAGCCATTAGATATTATACCTTACTATATTTCCTTCTGTGTTTATAAGTAAATATACTTGCAAATCAAAAAAGGTTGGTTGATCTTGAAATTTAGGTGATTCAACCTTCTGTGCTACAGCCAGTTGATCTCTGAGGATTTCTCTGACACCATGCATGTTTCTGGATGGCAGTCCTCCATGATACCACATATAGATTTTCATGTCTTGTTCCTCTTTAGTTTTTCTTAACTGTGAAGTTATTCTTTTGAATCTTAACAACGAAATTGTTATCGCATAATTAACTAACAGGTATGAGATTATGTTTTAGACTAAGAACATAATTAACATTAAAAAAATTTAGCATTGTCGATAGAAAAAATACCATAGACTTTGGTGTATCCGATTTAACTATCACCAAAAGCGACTTCCACACCTTCTTCCTCCACGTAGTCAATACTCCTTGCAGCCAGTCATATGTCTTTAACATCCGTTATTCAAGTACCATATTTGCTTCAGAGCTGGAAGATCTTTCTTTTTCTTCTAACTGATTAGCACGACCTGCAAAAATCATATTTTAGGTACCCATTATGAATTGTGTCTTTTCACATTAGTAGTTCCTTTAGGAACCTAGATATTTCTGATGATTATGACAGTGTTGTCAGGCCTGGCCTGTCTCCATTGGAAGTCAATATAAACTATCATTGGCTTCTTTGGTTGAGCCTTGGACTTCTGTATAGGTTTGGCAGGAGGGTTGGGTCTATGCTTGTGCTGATATGGTGCACATGTGTGTTGTGGATGTATATAGGAAGCTTTACTATGTTGAGAACGCCTATGATAGACTGGAATGTATGCTGGTGCACACTTCTTGGCTGAAGGTGCTTTTAGCATAGGTTTACTCGACTAAGGATTCTTGTGCTGAGAGTGCCTCAATTGAGTAACTCGGAACTGCTTGATAGGATCAATTCTTCTAAGTAATTTATACTTAAGCCCTTGGATTTTCTCAGTTTGCCTTATATACTTTTGTTCAGCCACTGGAGTTTTTTTTTTCCTCAGTAGACTTAACAAACATAATTTTGGTGCCACTTGTGGATGCATCATTCACAGCTAAACTTAGATCATACCTTAATCCAGTTCTGATCAACGAACATCTATGATCTGATTGAATGAAGTCTAGCTTCTCTATTGCTCCGTTCAGATTGTTGATCTTTTCTTAAAGTGAAGCCTCACTCTGTTGAAGTGTACTAAACTTCAGGCTGATCTCAATAAGTTCAGTTCTCAAATGAACTATTTCTTTTCCTTGCTGAGAGCGTTCAGCCTTCAGTTCTTTTATCATGCTGGCTTGATCAACAGTTCCTTTCTCAACTCAGCAGTGAGCTTCAGTTCAGGTTCAGTAGGAGTAGCTGACGGATGACTTTTATCAGTAAGTTGAAGTTTTTTAGTCAACTTGTAGTTTTTTGTCATCGCTGCTTCATCTTCATGAGTATTCTGTAATCAGTCATGATTTGCTCTACCTCGTCCCATTTGACTGAGGTGTCTTCGGAGGCTGACACTTGTTCAGATAATACAATGGTGTGGAAGAATTTTCAGTAGAGAGTCGGGATTTTACCTCAGGTTCGTCGATGCCTTTGTCAATTACAACCATGCAACAGTCCTCGCAGCTGTTGATCTCTCTAACCATTAAACATTGACTTTCGTCGTCAGTGCTAGAGGAGTTGCTGGAAGAACTGCTTGATGAGCTTGAAGTGTTGGCCTTCTCAGCAACCATAGCCTTGCGCTCGTTCAACTATCTGTCGCGCTTGGCTCTCAATGCTTTTCTTTCTTTGTGGCTCAGTTCATGATAGTCGTGTCTGAAGTACCCTTTTTTTCCATAGTTTAGGCACTCATCATCTTTGTATTATGATCGGTTGGGCTTCTCGTCAGTCTGATCCTTGTTTGATCTTTCTTTGTGGCTTCTATCGTGACCGTTTCTTTTCTTTCGGTACTTGTTGTACCTTTTTAGTTGGGGTTCAATCTTTCTGAATCTTTCAGTCATTAGAGTATATTAAGTCAAAAAGTCGTCATTGTTGCACTCACCTTTTTCTTTGACTGTCTTCTTGGTTTCTTTGCTCTTGTCAACTTTAAAGGCATAGTTTTTGCTCGTGCTTACTTGAGCTTCTTCTTCAAAAGCATCAGCTTTGGATGACTATTCAGTACACCTGATGTCATACTCATCAACTTTCATTGTTGAGAAGAGTTTGTCAGTTGACATCTTGTTGAAGCATGCTTTCTTCTGAAATACTATTATGTAGACTTTCCAGTCAAAAGCTGGGAGAGCCCATAGGACCTGAAGATCTCGCGTTGAGTGTATTTGTCCTTGTGCAGGGCAAAAATTTCATTGATGATGGTAGCAAATCCGAGTTTCATATTATCAATGGATTATCTCTTCTTCTATTTGATCGAAGTTATCAAACTTCTAATAAGCTATCGTCAGCTTTTTCTCATTAATCTTTTTAGAGCCAGCACAAAGGCTCTCAAGTGAGTCTCATATTTTCTTGGCAGTTTCAAATTTCACCAGCTTCCTAATATGAGAGATGGGAACTATTTCGGAGATGATATTTTAAGGATTGTATATATATGAACCAATTTCTATATATATAAGAATGAAAATATTAGCAAGAAATAGGAATAACTCGTAGTCCTTGATATTGCTATATCGATATGTATGTGTTGTCATTTGTAACTAGTTGTGCTATATTTTATTGCTATATGAATATCTTAATTCTAATTTTTATGAAATTTGATATCCTCGAATATGTAATTGTTGTGCAAAGGATATATTAAATATGTACTACAAATAAATAAGTATGTAAAAAAATAATTTTCACATGCGACGATTAATTACTGAAATGCAACAGCGATGGAATCAACATTTCAAATATTTGTGCAACAAATAAGTTTAATATGTGCTAAATATTAGTAAGTGTGTACTACAAATTGAATGTATTAAGTATGAATAGTGATGGATCATGGGTGATAAGAGGTATAAATAAAGGATATTATTTGAGGTAATGAGTAGGAAATATTTTGTGGGATAGTTTCTATAAATGAAAAAAGAACAAATTGGATGATATACCAAAACAAAAAATTATGAACAAGTATAGTGGATGGAAAGAATAAAAAATTTAAAATAATATATTTAACTACTAAGTTTTTTAACATATTATTAGTTTATTAGTAATATACAATACATTCTTTAATTTGGAATATAAATAGAAATAACTGATGAATCAACATTCTTTTGACACATATTTAGAGGATATTTTTGCTGGTCCATGTAATAAATTTATTTTGCATATTTTTGCAATGTTTGATGTTGTTTTTTTGTTATGATTATTTTATTCCAAATGATATTTTATTTATCATGCAATTTATGTTGAATTTGATATATAAAAATTTGTCTGGTAAATTAAATTCCATGAATGTCATTAACTCCGGTTGATTTGAGATTACCAATTGCATGTTGCTATTTCAAAAGTATGAGATCGCAATGGAGTTTTTTTCTTTTTCTTTTTGTGAATGACAAAAATTATTGTAGTGGTACAACAACTGTCATATATATAAAAGAAAATATTCTAAAATATATAATATTATATCTTTGTTTTTCTCTTTGTTGAATCTATCGATGATTTAATATTTTACTTATAAATTTGTTTAATATTTATATTTATTTACTAAAAATGTCAAATAGTTTTTGATGATTGTCGTGCATCGCATGGGTAGGTGTATGTACAAGTACAAATTATAGTGCACAATCTCGAATGCCTTATTGTTCAATAAATAAATTTAAAAATTTAAAAAGAGTTAACAAATATATCACCCTCATCAGTTTCGAAAAGTTTACGTGTAAAATATTTGACTTACAAGGTATGAGAGATGCACTAGTGACAAAAGAGAAAATTTTAATGTTAAATATAAAATTGAAGAAGATTATGATTAATTAAAGGAAAATTCTAGATGTACATAATATGTATGTACATAATTGAATTTTTTGGTCATTTTCCATCATTTTCAAAAATTAAGTGAATATTCCATTTATATTGAATTTTATTTTGAATAGTGCTAAATGTACATAATATATACATACATAATACCCTTGATAATTATAGTATAAATATCATTCCCAAGTTAACCCTAATCCATTTTTGGTAGTCATATCATGAAACTGGGATGTTTTTATTTTCCTTTTTTACTCAAATAATTTTGGAAACAAAATGATTAATTTGTATCTTAAAAAATCACCACTATGGAAATATAAAATTGTATCAATTATACCATCATATAGATTTTTATACATATATGGATACTTATTAATTTTAATGTATTTTAATTTGAAAACATTTATATTTTTATGTATATTATAATGTGTTAATTTTGAATTTAAGATATTATTCCAATGTAGGTTTATATCATAATTTTTATTTTCATTGGTCATTTTTAATATATTTCAAATTTTTATTTTGTAGTGTAAGATAAATAATATCAAGTTTATGTATTTTACTTGTTATAATACTAATTGTGTATCAAGTGACGAAGAACACGATGAAATCAAATTCCATAAATTTTTGGATGATGTGAATGTGTGAAGAAAAGAATATGAAATGAAATATATTATTTAATCAATAAATAAAATAATTATCCCTTCCTTGATTGGAATTACTATTATTCTAAAATGAACTCATTATCCCTAGTGTTAACATACCCTAGTATTAATCATCATTTGACAATGTAGAAATATTAACATTGTATTAAATGTTGAATCTATGTAATATTAACACAATATTAAATATTGAACTAATAAGATCTTATATGTTGCTTTCCACTAAATTATAGAATAAAAATAAAACTAACAAAATTAATTCAATATATTTATGGAAAAAAATTCTTAGTTATTATGGAAAGATATAGAATTGGAAATTTGCTAAACTATTCCTAATTTCAAGTTAAGGGTATTAAAGTGAAATCATACTTTATTGAATCTGCATTGATTATGTCTTAATTACTAATCATGCAAAATTACTAATCTATCCTATTATGTGTATACATATTATGTACGAATATCATTTCTCTTTTATTTTTTATAGTTACCCCTTCAAGATAATTAAGGAATTGATACAAGTATTTTATATTCCATTTCAAAGAAGGAAAGTGCTTAGTCTTTCCTTAATAATATTTCACTGATTAGTGCATTAATTATGACTATATTAGTTTTCTAATTTCTATCTTTGTGTTCCTTTTTGAATATTTGACTAAAAAAAAGAATCAAGTTAAGAGATAAAAATAAAAATAAATATAAAATAAGAATTTTATTTGGATAATGAGGGGATTAATCAGATAATTTTGTTTTTTATATTCCTATTCTCTAGGAGTGTTTTTTGGGGATAATGAGGAAATTAATCAAGCAAAAAAAATTAAAGAATTAATTATGAGAATGAAATTGAATGCTTTTTTTATGGAATGAAAGCAATAATTATTTATTAAATTAATTAATTTTATTTTGTAAAAGAAATAAAATCACTAGTCAACTCATACCAATTTTAACCCTAAATTATAGGAGGGATTAATCATGCAATATAATAATTAATACTAGAACCACCCCAAAAAAAACTTACTAATTTGATCAAAATTTTAGGGGTATTATATATGTACATATTATGAACGTGAAGTTAATCAAGACCCTGAAATTGAGTGATACAACCCACTCCCATAGCTTTTATTTTCCTGTAAAAAAAGCTTATTTTTGTCATCTTTTTAAATTTTTGCCATTTTAGCCGTTGTTCCTTCCCGTGTACCTCCATTTTCCTCGGGAACTGTGCAGAAAAAACAAAAGCATTTCTTCCTTGTCATCTGTCCTCCAAAACATGGCTTTTGGAAATGACCAGGTTCTTATTTCTCTAAATCTTTCCTGCTGCTTCTTAATTTTACATTTGCTCGTATTTCCGTGCTGTTAATTTGGCATCGTTTAAACAATCTTATGATTCCTGGGGCCTTCTCTTCCTTTCGACATAACCATTCTGTAAATGGCTAATGCTTGAAGATATTGATTTATATTTATATGCACAATGAATTATAGTAAAGTGGTGATTGGATTGAATTTTGATCAGGGAATGCTGCATGCCTTTTGATATAACGGCTATGACAATGAGTTGTTTTCCATGCTTCTCATGTCAAAGGAGAGCATCAAAGAGGTACACAGAAAAGAAAAAGGGAGCATTCCCCCCCTCCAATCCCCATCAAGACCCCTCTCCACAGCTACGCCCTAATGCTCGCTCCCAATTATCCAATGGTAATTAACACCCACAATATCATTTTCATTTTTTATTTTATATCTTTGCAAAACAAAAGAAAAGAAAAGAAAAAGATCTTTTGCTTTGCGATGTATATTCCTCACAGAAAATTCAAAATTGTATGTGTGCATGCAAATGCTGCGCTCTTTCACATGGCTTTGCAAGATCTAGTTTGCGGTAATACCAATTTTTCGGACTTGGTAATCAATTTTTCCCCTTTTCGCATGAACTACTCCCAACTATATATTCTAATGATTAAAAAAATCCATTAAGTTTTGATGCCAAATATTTCAAATGATGTTGAAGTGCTTCAAATTTATATACATATATAGGAAATCCAAGGAAGACAGCAGCAGAAGCTACAAATAACAAGGCAACAGGCAGAGAAGGAGGAGACAACAACAATATTGCAGCTCAAACTTTTACTTTCAGGGAGCTGGCCGCAGCCACTAAGAATTTTAGGCAAGAATATCTGCTTGGTGAAGGTGGATTCGGTCGAGTTTACAAAGGCCGTCTCGACAAAACAGACCAGGTGATTTACTACATTATAAGTATATTGTAGATATATCTTTTCTTTGATAAATTTACATTGTGTTATTATGTTTTAGGGTTAATTGCTAAAAAAATTCATGAATTTTGGCTTCTTTTGATTTTCGACACGTTTTATAAATTACTGTAATAATAGCAAAATAGATATACTCAAAGTTTCCTGATGATCGAAAAAATGACGTGACGTTATTCTTATAGAAATCTGATGTATACTCGCCACATATATATTACTCACGAATAATAAGATGAGACATGCATGATATTTAGGTCGAAATATATTGAACATGTATATCTTGCTATAAATTCAAAAGTGGTGTTGTTATTATAACCGTTTATAAAAATGCATCGAAAATCAAAATCGAGTCATTGTTTGTGAATACTTAGCAAATAATCCCTTTTCCAATGATAAATGTTTGAGTTTGTAACCGAACTGATCCCGGACGGGCGTTTTAATTAGTTCAGCTGGTAGCAGTTAAGCAACTTGATCGCAACGGGCTGCAAGGGAACCGAGAGTTTCTTGTAGAGGTTCTGATGTTGAGTCTTCTACACCACCAGAATCTGGTGAATCTAATCGGCTACTGCGCCGATGGCGAGCAGAGACTTCTGGTGTATGAATATATGCAGTTGGGATCTCTCGAAGACCATCTACTTGGTATATACATGATTTTTATTCTCTTATCTTCTCTTCTAAATTCATGTATATATTCTAGGATGGTTTCAAATAGTATCGTGAGAACTGTAAGGATGAGTTCAAGTAACATCGTAAGAACTGTGACAACATTGCACAGTTACTGAACGTATAAAGTAATGTGCATTAATGTTGTCGTGTATCCCACATAAGAAGGTTTTTATTTGAACTATTTCCTACATAGTCATCTTGAAAATGAATGTACATTTGGGTGGTGCAGACCTACCGCCTAATCGGTCTCCGCTTCCTTGGTTCACAAGGATGAAGATCGCATTACATGCTGCCAAAGGTCTGGAGTATTTGCACGATAAGGCGAACCCTCCTGTGATCTACCGCGACTTGAAATCATCCAACATCTTACTAGACAAAGAATACAACGCGAAGCTGTCTGATTTCGGGCTGGCCAAGCTTGGACCTATTGGGGATAAGTCTTATGTATCTACAAGGGTTATGGGAACATATGGCTACTGCGCTCCCGAGTATCAACGCACAGGTCAACTCACAGTCAAATCAGATGTATATAGCTTCGGCGTTGTTCTTTTGGAATTAATCACAGGAAAAAGAGCCATTGACAACAGAAGGAGTCCCGAGCAGCAAAATCTTGTTACATGGGTACGTTTACTTCTATTGCTTTCTGATGTGACATCTCACATTGCATTCTTAGATGATCGATATATGGCAATTGTAAGGGTTTAGATGGTCGAATGTTAAGAGTGTATATTTTCCTTATATAAACCCCAAATTCTAAACCCCTAGTATTGTCATATGTCGATCATTTACGATTGTAATAGGAGATGTCAAAAAATATTCATTTCCTTGAGGCCCTTGACCCAAACCCTATCACTTCCTCAAAACCTAACGCGTATATATATAATTTATTAAGGCTGAACCCATTTTCATGGAGCCGAGTAGATTCTCGGAACTGGCTGATCCACTACTTAGAGGTGACTTCCCCAAGAAGAGCTTCAACCAAGCAGTTGCAATATCAGCTATGTGTCTTCAAGAAGATGCAACAGTCCGGCCTTTGATCAGCGATGTGGTGACTGCGCTTAGTTGCCTTCCGTTGCAAGGGGATACGGGGTTCTCCCACCCCGTTTCCCCTCCCTCTCCCCCCTTGAGTAGGACTGAGATAACGCCCCAAGAACGCGAGAGAGCAGTTGCCGAAGCCATAGCATGGGGCTCCAAGTCCAGGCATAACTGCCAAAACTAGCCTAATATCTCTCAGACATAAATGAAGATCAAATAGATTAACCATTTGCCATGTCAAAACTATAAACATTACTCTGTGTGTGTGTGTGTGAGTATACATGGTGTGTTATGTCTATATGATCATATATTTGAAATTTCATGACCATAACTGACTCGAGAGTTTTTTTCTATGGCTTGAAACTAGTAGCATTGTCAAAGTGTCCTTAATTTTGAGGAAATGGTAGATATTTTTCACTCTAAAAATGCAAATTAAGCAAAGAGGTCAATTATTCAAATTTTAGTGTTATCCGAACTAAAAAGAAAAAGAGCATTTCAATCAATTATCAAACTAGATGCGCACCAAAATAATGCTTCAGTATATCAGTAAGATATATGAAGTGGAAATCAAATTTTTTTAACAAGCGTAGCTTCTATGGATAACAAAAGGAAAAAGAATAAAAACTAAGTTTCTAACCATTTTTTTTCTGTCACGTCCCGTTCACAAAGGAAGGCACAAGAAGAGGAGAAAAAATGGGGGAAGGGGAGCAACATATATACACTTTAAAAAGAAATAACTCGAATAAGAACAACTTGTATGAACAAGATACACACTACAGTATTTCGCAAGGTTAGCTATCAAGTTAACTCAAAAAATGGAACATTAATTAATTGTATTTGTACATCCAATTTTATCTAGTTAACTTTTCTCACTTTCTTTTGTACCTTTTTCTTTTATTCTGGGGGTAAGCAAAGCAATATTCCATTTTTCTAGCAGCCACCATTTGGGATCCTGCTTCTTTTCCTTTTCCACCGTACATACATCTATCCTAATATTAATACTTCCTTCGTTTTCTAATTTTATTCATAGTTTCCTGTTTTCTCATTTTATTCGGAGTTTTCCTTTTTCATACGTCCTCCAAACTATCCATATTTTATTTATAGAAATTATCCCAAAAAATAATCTCTACTTATTATTCTCAACAACACTCTTACAACTCATGGCCCACCATCTTTACACGTCTTATCGTAGTTCATGAGTTACAAAAAATGTAGTTCTCATTTGATTCATTTCCTATATATATATATATATATATATATATATATATATATATATATATATATATATATATATAGAAGATATATCATATAGTACTCAAGCCCCGAGATAGTATGTAGTCTCAATCTCATCCACTCATCTCATAGATCTTATGGTTCAGATTTTTCGGACTTTTTAAGCTTAATTTCGCTGATTTAGCTTCATTAAGGGTAGATTAGTAATTTGATTTGTTATTTGATTGCGAAAAAAAAAATGCATGCGGTTGAACGCATAATGCATTTAAATGAACAAAAATGCATGTGTTGGAAGCTCACATGGCACGCCCAGCAGGCGGGCGTGCCAGTGCTGCTCGTGCTTTCGTGCGTCGCTCCGTGCTCGTTCGCGCACCCGTTGGCCTGCATTTTTACGTTTTGTTAAATGCATGAACGTGCTAAGTTAAATGCATATTTCTGTTTTGTAAGAACATGCATTTTATGTTTTGCTCAATGCGCTTCATGTTTTGTTCAATGCATTTTATGGTTTTCGACACCAAATCTATCATCCATCATTCTATAACAATTACATGCGTCTCTTTCACGAGTTATCGGCGAATTATTCGTGAATCACCGTCATAACCACCATATTTCTCGATTCTTCAATCATCTATCAAATTCATCTTATATTTTTTCTTAAAATCCATCAATTTTGTTCCTCAATTTTTTCTTCTTTTATTTCTATCAAAATCATTATTTGTAGTTGTTTGTGTATCTTGTTGCTTGTCACGGAGTTGCCGCCACATCGCCGGTGCCGTCCGTCTCCGGCCGCCGCCGTCGTCATCTCCGGCGTCTCTGCCGCCGTCGAGGAGAAGAAGGCTGATTTGTTTTTCCATTTTGCCCTTGCGAAAATTAAAAGAAAAGAAAAGAAAGGAGCGCCACGTGTCGACCACGGTGTGTGCCACGTGTTCAAAATGTGTGGTCTAGATTGAGTACTACATACTATCTCGGGACCGGTACTACGAACCCCAACCCTATATATATATATATATATATATATATATATGGGTTGGATCCATGAAACTCATCTTTTTAGAACTTGAGAACCATGATAAGACGTTGAAGATGATGCATAAAAGCGATAAAGTTATGCATAACGAAAACTTTCTAAAATTGTTGAACAACAAAATAATTTTAGAAAGTTTTCTTTATGCACAACTTTATACCGCTTTGTGTATCATCTTCAACGCCTTATCATGGTTCGCAGAGTTCGCAAAAAAATGTGGTTCTCATTTGATCCACTCCATATATATATATATATATATATATATATATATATATATATATAGGGATCAAATAGTACTGAGCCCCGATATAGATGTAGACTCAATCTCATCCACTCATCTCATAGATCCCGGTTGAGATTTTTCGGACTTTTAAGCTAAATTTACGATTTTAGTAAAAGTAAGGGTAGATTAGTAATTTGATTTGTTATGTGATTGCGAAAACAAAAAATGCATGCATTTGAACATAATAATGCATTCAAATGAACAAAAAATGCATGCATTTGAACATAATAATGCATGCGGTTGGAAGCTCGCACCAGGTAGCATGCGCGCCAGCGTCGCCGTGCTTTCGTGCTTTCATGCGCCGCTGGCTGCATTTTACGTTTTGTTAAATGCATTGACATGTTTTGTTCAATGCATGGACGTGCTTTGTTCAATGCATGTTTGTGTTTTGTGGCAAATGCAGTTTTATGTTTTCTTCAATGCATTGTCATGTTTTGTTCAATGCATTTTTATGGTTTCAACAGAAAATCTCTCATTCATCATTCTATGTCAATTCCGTCGTCTCTTTCGTTGATTACCGACGAATTCGCCGTGAACCACCGCCATAGCCATCATATTTCTCGATTCTTCAATCATCTATCAAATTTATCTTCTATTTTTTTCTCAAAATTCATCAATTTTATTCTCAAATTTTTATTCTTCTTTTTCTTTCTTTCAAAATCTAGACAAACACTTGTGCTTGCATACAGCATCTGTGCGCACAAGTGTTTGTTATTTTTTTATTTTTTTATATTTTATTTATTAATTCATAATTAGGGTTTATTAATTCAAAATTAGGGTTTATTATTTCAAAATTAGGGTTTATTAATTCAAAATTAGGGTTTATTATTCAAAATTAGGGTTTATTAATTCATAGTTAGGGTTTATTAATTCATAATTAAGGTTTATTAATTCAAAATTAGGGTTTATTAATTCAAAATTAGGGTTTATTATTCAAAATTAGGGTTTATTAATTCATAATTAGGGTTTATTATTTGCAATTAGGGTTTATTAATTCAAAATTAGGGTTTATTAATTCCAAATAGGGTTTATTAATTCAAATTAGGGTTTATTAATTCAAAATTATGGTTTATTAATTTATAATTAGACTTTATTATTCAAAATTAGAATTTATTAATTCAAAATTAAGATATATTAATTTAAAATTATATTTATTACTTTAAAATTAAAGTTTATTAAATTAATTAATTTTAATTAGATTTAATTAATTAATTAAGATTAATTAACTACTTAATTAAGATATTAACTAATTAATTAAATAAAGTGGTCTAACTGCTTGCGCCATGTGAGACCACCTCCAAAATCTATTGTTCGTTGTTGTTTGTTTATATTGTTGATGTTCGCGGTCTTTGCCGCCGCCGCCGCCGCCATCGCCCATCGCCGTTGCCGTTGCCGCCGCCGCCGCCGTCTCGGTCCGCCTGCCCACCAAGAAGGAGAAGAAGAAGGTTGATTTGATTTCTTCCCATTTTGCGCCTTGCGAAAATTAATTAAAAAAAAAAAAGGAGCTGCCACGTATCAGATTGTGGTGCGGCCACGTGTTCAAAATGTGTCGTCTAGATTGAGTACTACATACTATCTGGGGATCGGATACTACGGGAACCCAACCCTATATATATATATATATATATAAATTTTTCAAAAGTATAGGTTTAGGGCTTGAGTTATATTGATTATTTTTTCGATACCCGAAACTTTATGATGAGAACTGAAAATATATAGTCCAACTAATTTCGATATCGTAACAAAATTGCCCGACAATCCAATAGAATTGATCTAGAGTCGAGTTTGTCCCTATTTACATCCCTAGCATTGGTGTATCGTCAATTGCGGTCTTAGTAATATTTGAAGAATGAAACTTGGCTGTGAGGATAGAGGTTTTTGTCTCTTTGATCGTAATCGTTGCATGAATTCGGTAGTTGAAATTGGTGGGGAGGCGGGTTTAAAGTGACAATGGAGTCAATTTGGCCAACTCAACTAGAATTGTTGGGATGATTGAGCAAGAAGGCAGATAGCTCATCTACTTAGGGAGATGGGTGTCCGGATTCTGGCTGGCACAGACTCGTTCTTTTCCAATCTAGATTATTTGTTCAAATATCAAAGTTTATAATAGTATTAAACAAAATATCTCCATTTAGTCTATATATTTTTGTGGCCAGTTCCAGGGTACGCCGAAAGCGGGCTTGGGCAAGGTTGGGTTAGCCTAGCCCATTCGACAACTCTGAGGAGCGCATATTTCAATATTTCAAAGCATTATAGTTGCACCAATTGTTGCTCCTGGGAGTGTTATATGTCTTCTGCTGTAACTTCATTCTATTGAATTAAAATGCATTAAGACCAATACCTTTACATACATACACGCTAATTTATTAAGCTTGCTGTCACATGAACACTTGGCTTGGATTTTACTCTGTCCAGATCGCACATTCCTATGACTCTTCCAGTAAACTAGGAGACTCCTCAGGCTTTGGATGAAGATCCTTGTCCTCGACTGTATTTGAAAGGGAAACATCGACCTGCAATTCGTCTACATTGGCATGTTCCCTAGCTTCGATGGCAGGTTTGCCTTCAATAGGTTGATCCTGAGCTCCACCAGGCGTTACATCTGATGCTACTGCATCCTCCGCAGAATGAGAAACTTCAGTAGTCAAAATGGGAACATTGGATGCAGGAGTTTCCTCTTCACATTCATCGCAATGCTGTTCAGTTGACGTATTGCCAATTCTATCATTAACTACATCACGAATGGCATCCTCAACTCCACCTAATTCACATGATTCATGTATGGGACCAGAAACCTCAGTAGCCGAAATAGAATCCTCTTCATTTTCATGTTCCTCGGGTAGGTCAGACGTGACGTTCGCATCTCCAACTGATGAATCATTCGATGGAAGGGGTGGAGTAGGATAATTGACAGGCTGCACCATTTCCTCATGTTCCTTTCCATCGCCTGCAGACTCAGACTCAAAAGCAAGAGGTATTTGCACAGGGTGCAATGTAGTTTCAGGAATATCACTTTCAAAACCTTGGTCCGCAGTCATCTGAGCATCATTGCTGCTTTGATCTGATAAAGAATGGGAAGGAGTCTCGGATACACCAGGAGCTGGATCATCAGAACAATTCACACGAGATTTGACCTTATTATCAGACTCTTTACTCTCCCGATGTTCTTTCCGTGCAGACTGACTCCCACACAATGGAACAAGGGAGCTCACAGCCACATCAGGCTCCAGAATACTATTTGATGGCAAATTATCACATGACTGTGGCTTCGACGCAATTACCTCAACTTGGTTATTTTCACCATCTTCTTTAACTGTATCTTCTGATGAATCTTCCAACTTGTCCACAGCTTTCTCTGCATCGGCAGCAGAATCACATGAAGTTGAGACAGAACATTCTTGTCCGTCAACATTTTGTTTCAGATCCGCAGTCTCTGTCATAGCCAGATTGTCAGTCTCCCTAACTGCCTGATCGTCAGCCTTCCTCAAACCTGTACCAAAGCCCAGTTCCGCCTTCTCCTCTACATAATTTGGACAAGACTCGTCAGGCATAATTATAGAAGTTGACACAGCCATTGGATCAAAATCCTTCCCAGGTGCCACTTTACTCTCTTGCTCTTCTAGATATTCTTTATTATAAGACATATCCTGAGCAGGAACATTTGCAGTGGTATCAGGTATGCCAGCAGAAGTACGTCTGTTCTCATTTTCATCTACTTTTCCATATTCATTTTCAGTGTCTTCAGTTATCTTAGAAATGGAATTTGTGGCTCCCTGGAAGTGTTCAGAGAGCTCAATAATTTTGTCTGTTTCCTTCCCTGATGCAGCCTGAAAATGGAGGCTAGCTAAATCTTCTTTTTCCCTCTCAACTAAGTTGCTACCTAGTGCTGGTAAAGGCTGGGGATCTCCAACTGAGACCCCAATATTTTCACCATTCGATGACTGAGGAACATACTCAAATGAAGCATCATCAGTTGGTTTCTCTGATATGTTCTTTGAAACGAGAAATTCATCCATATTGGGATTCTTTTCACTAAAATTTATTTTGTCATCTTCCTTTCTGCTGGGAGAATTAAACTGGTCACTCACAGTTGGAAGTGATGTTGATGTGAGTATTGCCACAGCTTCAACAGTACTTCGGTCTTTTTTCAACTCAGTGTTATGCATTTCTAGCAGGCATTGGGAATCCTCAGCTCTTCCATGATTGTTGTCATCACTTTGAGAAAGCACAGTTGAAACCAAAGGACTAACTCCACAATGATCCTCATCATCATGTTGGGTTCTAATATCAGGCTCCTTACATTCTCCTGCAGACAGATTCCCACACTTGTAAACCACTAACTGCAGCATTTAAAGTCGAAACTGAAGGCAAATTATTGAAAACGGCATATTTTGAAGCAATGGCTTCACTTATTGGACTTACCCTCTTTTTCCTGAAGTGGATCCCCTAGCTTCACGACATCAATGCCTGCATTTTTTGCACAGCCTGCATCCATACGTTAGATATACAACTTCGATTAGGCAGAGAATTAAAGATATGTGACTAGACAGAGGCCTAGTTAACAATCCACCAGGAAAATGCAACTTCAGTATGATAACCTTTTTTTCACAGACCCTTGAGGTGGCTAGCATTTTGAAAACGGAAATTGTTTGCATGCTGACAATATCCAGAGTTGAAAAGTGTGTGCCACAATTATTATATTCTATAATGCCATGTTAATATGCCCCATCAAAGATTAATGTCGGCAGTTTTCTCCAATTGCACATTTTCATGCCGGAGTAATTATATAATTCACTCAGACTTAATAAATGTGCCCCCGCAAAGAAGTTGAATATGCCGCTTTCTTGTACTACTTCATTCCAGAAACCCATATGATATGCAGGATATGGACATAACAAAATAAAGGGAATCTTATTAGGAGACATGGCTACTCGTCTAGAATGATGTTTGAATCCCGCATCTACTCCACGCCTGGAAGTCAATGTTTCTACTCATCCATCATGTGAATATATGGATACCGAATAAATTTCAATAAATATAACAAGAAATTAGAAAATTCATACAAATCTTACTTCAAACATGACTTGTAAATTCAAATAAGATCTGGACTTACGAACCATAGGTTTGTTGTTAAACACACAAATATTAAAGGTTGCAAGACATCACTGGGAATCACCTAGTAGGGGTTGGCTGTAAAAGGCCAGGCAATAAAAATAATGTTAACACTAAAAGGATCAAAACAGAGCTGATCAAGTGGAAGAGTGCCCAGCAGATTTGCACCAGAAAAAGGAAAATACAACTGAAACTAGATATCAAACAAGTAGAAGATACTTGACATCACCTTCCATTTGAAATGCTTACACATATTATTTCAACCCCCAACTCACAACGTTTAATGTCCATCTCCCCTAGACTCAAAGCTTGTTGAGTGTTGCATTGACAAGTGTCCAAATGAATTTTATGTCATCATAAAATCCATTCCAAAAGTATGAGGAACTCATTAGCATTTAAGACTTTATGTCAACAAGAAGCCTACCCTCGGGAACTTGCCCTGCAGAAGGATCCAAAATATCTTCTTCAGTAGCTTGGACACTAGATGTGGACAAAATGTCAGGAGCTAGTCGATCAGAACTTGCCACAGCCATTGGATCGGTTGAAGCATGGGGAGAAGCCATTAAGGAGCTCGTTATGACTCCTTGTTCTGACCCCACACCAATATCACTCGGGCACAATACTAACGGTAGCACAGCAGCAGGTGAAGCTGAATCTGGTTCAGGGCAGACTTCTACAGTGGTGATAGCAGAATGATCCACATGAAAGTCAGCAGTAGCAACAGGTACCTCATCAGGAGTATCGGTTTCATGTTCATTCAATACAACTTTTTCAGATTCAGCTTCTGTGCTTTTCATTATCCTAGAATTAGGATTAGACTTCTCACTCTCAGATAATTTGACCAACACTTGATCCACATGAAGGTCAGCAGTAGAAACAGGTACCTCATCAGGAATATTGGTTTCATGTTCATTCACTACAACTTTTCCAGATTCATCTTCTGTGCTTTTCATTTTCCCAGAAATAGAATTAGACTTCTCAGTCTCAGATAATCTGATCAACACTAAGGATCCATTCGGATTAGAGCTTTCAGAAGAGTCAGTGATTCTGCTGCCTTCATTTCCAGAAGGGAATTCATACTTGCCACTCTCACCAGGAAAGGGAGTTGGTGGCAAATATTGGCTTTTGTCTGTGTTGAGAGAGTTGCTATCGGGTAGAAGCAAAGACTGGGGATATTCAGAGGCTATCAGATTATCGGTAGATAACTCAGGAATTGAATTTGAGGGATCATTATCAGTTGGTCCCTTTGATATATTATCTGATGCAGGAAATTCGTCCAAGTTAGGGTTATCAGTAGAAATAAATATTCCATCATCTTTGCTTTTACATGTAAGCTCCAACTTGTTAATCCCATCACCAAGAGGCATTGATCCAAATGTTGCTGTAGCAGCCTCAGAAACACCACTATTCAAGCTTTGATCATTGTCGGTAACAGCAGAGTTGATATTTGTTCCTACTAAGGATTGGGAAACTTCAGATGTTCCACAATTAATATCACTCTGTGATGGCACAGGTACTGAAACAATAGAACCATCCCGACAGGGCTCCTTATTATCAAGTTTTTCTTTATTAGAAGATTCTACATGTTCCTGTGCAGGCTTGGGAACCAGAGAACTAGATGCCCCAGCTGTTGGATCTGACGTTGAAATTGATGGAAAATTATCAGATAGGTTAGATTGTGAAGCAAGGACTTCATTCCCGTGATCCTTGCTTGGTTTTTCATTTGCATCTTGTTCCTGAGGAGGGTATTGTAACCTATCTGCACCAATCCCCGTATCTATAGTAGAGTCTGCAGAAATATTTTTAGTGTCAACATTTATCCATTAGTGGACCGAAGATTCTAGGCAATTAAACAGTTCATCAGAAAGAGACCAATTTAAAATCACCACAAAAATATACACCCTTTGCAAATGGACCAAAATATTTGAGCTGTACAGCTATGTTGATTACTCATTTTAACAAAATGCCTATATTTTAATTCAAGACTATCAAAAGTTACTCCGTACAGTAAAGAATAAGACATTAGATAATAAATTTGCAATAAGAAATCAAATTATTGCACGCTATATAGTGTATGCATGTTAATCCCAGAGAATAATCACCTAGATTGACTACAAATGAGAATAAATAAATATTCTAGAATCAACAGTAAATAGGAACAGTATCCTAATCTACAAATATTATTAAGCTCATCCTTATTAAGCAATTTTTAAAAGGCAGAAACTTGTGCATCCAGATAAACTCTTATTGAATCCAATTAGGGTTTATTAATCACAATTAGGATTTAATTAGGACGGAAGCAACGTGCATCCAGATGTACCGGAGTGTGCCTCTACTACATTGCCTGATTTACGTTTTCACAACATTATCACTTAGCGATCCATTCTAATGAACTTTATAAACCATATACAGGTGGCAGCATTTAATCTCTTCAAATGCATGATTGACGTTTTCAATTTCAAACAAAGTTCAATTACAGTAAAAGATTACCTCAGCAGAGTCTCAAAACAAATTTAAAGGCAGTACTAGTAAAGAGCTAAACTGGATCCAGAACCACAAGTTCGAACACTGTCCTCTTTACAAAACCATCATAAATACAAGTGTCCGCAACTCAATTCCTCTTTCATAGAATAGATTATAGAACATTCCAGCTTGAAACTTAATAGCCTTTCTCCAACTAGAGGCAAGCTAAATGGACCCAAATGGAGAACAATGGATTGGACAACAGTAAACAGTGTCTAACTAGGGAGCATATCATGTCCAGCTCTAGGGATGTAAGACATCTCAAAGTGGGAAATCAACTACTTAGACTATAATGTACAAGTACCAACATAACTAATATGTATTTGCTCAAGGATGAAAGCTGATTGCACCTTTTCTATTTCATAATACGGATTTGAGGAAATCAAAATGTTAATTAAATACCAAGAAACAAAAAGTATTAGATATCAACTTCCGTTCAGATTATCAAACAACTGCGGTTGGGGTAATAATTTCCCCAGGTTAACTGAATCTCCACTTCCCTCCCTCACCTCTCTTTCCCCTTCCACAGGCTCAAACTTGTGATTTACAAGGTATATCAAAGTTGGGTCTAGTTATTAAATATAAAAGTAAAATAAATTCAATCAATCATTTGAAGCAAATAAAGAGTTACATACCCTTGGGAATTCGTTCTGCCAAAGAATCTTGAATACCTTGTCCAGCATATTGACTTGCATTTGTCAATTCCTGAACCTTGTCACGTCTTACAGTGTCTTTCCGTCCAACAGAAGCCCGAGTTCTTTTCTGTTGGGGTTCACTTGACTCTGAGTCCTGACTAGTTAATGCACCAGAAACAGAGGATGCAATAGGCTCCTGCCTCGTTCGCCTCCGTTGTGGTGACTCTTCCCGACTCTGAGCAGTCTGCCCTCGCCCCGCCCCGCCCCCCCCTACCTCTACCCTGTGCTGTTATAGAGAGGGAAGGGCCAATAGGCTGTGTAGCAGGAACACCAAACGAGGGTGGAGTATCTTCAGGATTTGAAGTCGGCACAATGGCTGAATCTGCCTGATTTGCATTAGCTAAAGCCACTGAGCCAGTAAAAGCACTCTTAGAAGCCATTAAAGAGTCAGGTATAACTCCTTGTTGGGGCTCCACATCTGAATTATTCGGAACAGAAGCTGATGGAAGCACTGGAGAAGGTGACACAGAATCCGGTTCCGTTACCACTTCTTTTGTATTGCTAACAGAGACAGAGGTGGAACTGGTGGTCATAGCAGAGGTTGGAGCAAGTTCTCCTTGTATTTCACTAGCTGGATTGTTGCTCACAGGTTGCAAGGAAGTTATTTGAACTGTTTGTAATGCTGTACTCTGTCTTTTGCCTCGGCGTCTGGGAGCAGGAGCTTCTCCACCTGTCTGAAACTTCCGGCCTCGTCCTCTTCCGCGCCCAGATGATGGGGGTGAAGCAGGACTGGGAGAAGGGGGAAAAGATGGCCCAGAGTTCAGAGTAGCAGGCAACTTCGACTCTTTTGAGCTCCCAGTGATACTCCTGACATGAGTAGTACAGACCATAGAATCAGGACCAGGTTCTTCATGGATACTTTCAACCTTAGAGACTTCTGCTTTTACAGGTCCCAATACTCCTCCAGGAGGAGGAACTGACGGAGAGATTTCCACCACTCTTTTTGGCCTGCCACGCCCTCTTTTTGATGGTGGTGTAGCCTCTTTGTTCCGTAGGGCAAGAGGCTCCACAGTTGGATGTTGAGGAAGTGGAGGAACTGAAGGAACTGGAGGGGCAGCTGGTGCCTGCATCTCACCCTTGACTATGATTGCACTGTTCGTAGTAACTGCCAATGTTTTTCTAGTAACTTCCGCCTTCATCATGGTGGGGGAATCTGGAGTTTCAACCTGACACAGTCTTTCAAATTCTTCTTCCGTCCATTGCTCTTCATACGAGCGAACCTAAGGAACCAAACCATCACAAAATAAGGCTTGAACATGTGCTCTCAGATCAAATTTATGCATTGCACAATCAACATATATGATATATCAGAATACTGACTGTATACACAGCAAGGACAAACGTTTATGTAATTATGATGCACAAGTCATATAAACAGACCTCTCTAGCACGTTTGCCTCTTCCATATTGTTGGGTATCCAGGCCTCCAAGATGCCCACTTTTCCTATTCATCCCGGAATCAGGTAATACACTCAAAGTTGGTGTATCAGAGATCTTCATCACTTCATAAAATGATTTTAAGTCATCATCCGTTATGAGCCGTGAAGGCAATGGAGGTATAAGCTTGCTTTTATCTGACCCTTTCACATCACACAAATTTTGCCACACAACCTGCAGCATATTATATATTTAAATAAAAAGAGCAGTCCCTTCCTTAACCAAATCACTAGAACTACAGCACAACATTTCCAGTATTCAAACATACCATTTCATCTGCACGCCTCTGTTTGTCAACTGATTCAAAGATATCAATTTCTGGTTCACTGAATAGAAGTTGGCAATACAAAACATCAGACCAGAAAAAGAAACCACCCAGAAAAAATATATGTATAAATAGAGGAGGCGGGGAGATGGGGTTTCCTTATTTAACCTTTTTGTAACCCCAAAGCACTTCCATATCCCACACGGACTAAATTTAACCTTTTTGTAACCCTAGCTTTCTCCCCCCTATATATATGGGAGACTCTTGCTGTGAATATACAATTTATTCTTTACTTTTGTATGTCTCTATAGTTTGCTGTTTCACATCCCAATATGGCGTAATGGGTCATTCTCCATACAAATGAAGCAAATGCAAGTGACTACATACCCATTCCCCACTACATCCATTCCTAAGTCCATTCACATTACTGAGCAAATCCCCCTAATTTTCTTTTAAACTAGGTCCCATTTCTATAAATTCGAAAATGAAAATTCATAAGATGTGACCAATTCTACACCTTTTATCGATTTGGTAATTGCTTGATAACAATAAAGGTATTACAGATAAGATCACGTTCTATTTCACAATCTGACTTCTTAGCCATACACTAAATAATGATTCTTCACAAGTTTCATAGCAATGGAAATGTAAAGGTGACAAATTTAGTGAGAAAGAAGGAAGAAAGGAAATGCACACAAAGTCCTCTGAAGCTCCTAGGACCTTCAAGCATAATAAGACTTGCAAGTCCCCCACAAATTTAGTGATTGGCGAATGGAACATAAAATATCACTGCCCAAATGAACATGTGCACATTGGAATGCTGAAACAATCTCCAAGTTGATAGTATATCTTCCAATGAATATGTGCACGTTGGCATGCTATCTTCCAATAATTCTATGGTCTCAAGGTGGTCAGTCAACTATATGCCATATTCTGAATTGATTACGTTGCTAATATATGATGTATGACAAAGTTGATACAGTAATTTTTTAGGTGGTAAGAGAGTTAAAGCAGTAATTTTTTGGCCTCCTTCCCTTCAAATGATAAACCTGTAACTTTATGTTATCATAGTTAAAACTAGACAACTTTATTATTGAGATGCCCACAAGGCATCATCATAAGTAAATATTTATTCAAAAGACACTAGCCAATAATATAGCATCTTTTCTTTACCAATCCCCATCCTTAGTTGAGCAAGTCATATTCAGCAAAGTATATGATACTCAGAAGCATAAAACGTTGGAGTTTTGCCTTCACGAGAAATTATCAAAAATAATAATAACAACAAAATATACCTGCGAGCTATGATGTCATTAAGGGAATCATCATCAAGAACAGGTGCAGCTTCCTCTTTTTTGCACTCCCGCAGGAGAGACTCTAAGTATTCTCTTCGATCCTCCGCACTAAAAAATATTGTTTGGATTATAATTGACAAATATCAAATAGTAGTGCTAAATCACAGTCATTTATTTTACCATGTATTAAAGCATACCTTGTATTATTGTCAAAAAATCCAGCAGTTATACTCTGATTTGCAACCCCAAGTTTGTGCTCAGCAGAAGCTCTAACTTGCTCCTCCACAGTTTGGACCTTATTAAGATGGAAGCAATGTAGGAAAAACAGTCGACAAAATTATATTATGTTCTAACCAAAGGCCTAATGCTAATGAATATGTAATGTTGTCGTTCATTGCACAAAAAGAATCATTACCCTCTGATCCAGTGCCTCCTAAATTAAGGTATAATATTAGGAACTAAAAACCAATATTCGACATCGTTCCAATACTATGACTTCTTGATATCATGCTTATTGTTGGTGTTACAACAGAGAAAAGATATAAGACACAATACAATGTTTCACTCTAAGAGGTGGCCTTTGAGTTCAATTGCTTTTGGTTTAATATGGTATCTTTAGCAATAGCTAATTTTCTAGTTTGTTGGTCACCAACTATAAGTTCTCGCAGACCATGACCTATAGCAATGAGGCTATCTACCGCTTTTAACCCTGTTTGCATAGGCTAGTGCGCTTACATCCAGTAGTTCCAAGGGCTTTTGGAAAGAATGGTCATAGGAAGTGTAAAATACTAGGAAATCTTCAAGAAACCATAAATTGGTTTCAGAAAAACAGTATAAGGGATATTAAGTGCACACTGGCATTACAATTAATCTAGAAGTGTATTAGATTCAAGTTCTCTTCAGTAAACAATTGTAGTGTTAAAGCCATTAATTCAAGGAGCACAGAGATTGATATTCTAGTACATAAAAAAGTTGATTTGCATTCAGCGTTTAAAAAGCAGATATGAAAATTATAGCTTTCACTAATAGTTTGAGAGTACCAATAGGGTAAACATTAGAAAAACAGAAAAGTAAACACGATAGGATGGAATGAAGTGAGATTACCACATGGAATACTCTATCAAGCAAAGAATAAATACATTAATTGAAATTTATTATATGGATAGCATGACAGGATAGGTTTTAATCAAAGATTGGAAGTGTAATCAGAAGAAATCAGGAAAAATTACTTATGCAAGATATTCTGTGACATAATGAAAAATAATCTTTATTATTTGAAAATAGAGGACTTTTAATCTCATTAACAGAGAAAGAACCAAAAAAGTTACTCAAGTTGGGGGATTAAAGTATTTACAGTTTCTAAACGAAGAACAAGAACATCTTTCTTTTGTCCAATCCTATGAGCCCTGGCCTGTGCTTGCAAATCAACCTGAAAACACAATGTAAAACGAAACATTATTTCAAACTCAAAGTGTCACTACAGATGTACTGAGGAGAAAGGCATTAGATATAACCTGGGGATTCCAATCTGTATCAAAGATAATCACTGTATCAGCAGCTTGGAGATTCACACCAACTCCTCCAGCTCGGATACTAAATGACATATTGTTGTAGATCAGTGAGAAAATAGAGATAACAACACCAAATAACAAAGCCAGCTAATTTAAGACAGCAATTTAATGTGTAAGAAAATAGTTCTCTGTCTCTCTAGAGCTATGAAGCACGAATACGAATACGAAAACGGAATACGATACGATACGAATACGAAAATATGTTTATTTTCCAAAAACCAAAATACGAATACGTTCAAAATACGTTTATATTTTTACTAATTTTTATATTATTATCAATAATATTATTATTATATTCATATAGACTCATTTAGTCATTTATCTTTCGTATTTATACTTCATCAAATTCAAGACACAGATATTACCAAACACACTTAACTGACATATTGAACTTTCAAGACTATTTATCTGCTGTCACTTGTTGGCTTCTAATCTCAATGCAAATGCTGTCCAGCTGTCTTCTATTAATTCTCTCTCTCACCCTGTCCAGTTGTCCTCTATAAATAAACTCTCTCACCACTAACCCAAGAAAGAAGAACCAAACGAAAACTGAAGAAAAGGAAAACTGAAGAAAAACAAAACAGAATAAAAAGAGAAGGAAAACAGATTCAAGCACCGACTGAGCACAGCGGTGTGAGTGGCGACAAGGACTCAAGAGGCTGCGCGAAATAAACTCTCTGTTCTGACTCGTAAGAACTTAAATGTATGTAATTTTTGAGTTTGAAAATTGATATATAATCATGTGTTGAACCACAAAAGAAAAACGTATTTGACTTTGAGAAAATGTATTTGAGCGTATTTAATACGTATTGCATTTAATAAAAATAATAATAAAAATAAATAAATAAAAATACGTATTTAAAACGTATTTAGACGTATTTTATTTCGTATTCGTATTAAATACGTATTTGAAGAATACTCAGCCCTTCAGAGCGTATTGGTGCTTCCTAGCTCTAGAGCAGTATTATTGCAGTAGCCACCATTCCTTTATAAAACGGAACCTTACTTGAAACAGCCTCGATACTGTCCAACATTACATACTTAAAAGCATGAAAGAAAATCTCATTTTATTTCAATCTGTCATTACCAGACACTCATAGCTTTATTCAAGGGAACCAAAGAACCGCAAAATTGGCAACTACCGAGCAAACTTAGACAGACAACATAAATATATATATGGGTTGGATCTAGTGAGAACTCATCTTTTTTGAGAACTTGAGTACACAGACAACATACATATATATAGGGGTTGCATAGTTCTCGAAAAAGATGAGTACTCATCTTTTTCGAGAACTATGCACAAATGTATAAAGTTGATGAATAAAATCTATAAAGTTGTGCATAACAAAAACATTCAAGTATTGCACAACAAAACAATTTTAGAAAATTTTCGTTGTGCACAACTTTATACCGTATTGTGTATAATCTTCAACGTCTTATGCATGGTTCGTAGAGTTCGCAAAAAAAGATGTGATTCTCATTTGATCCACTCCCTATATATATATATATATATATAGGAGATGGTTTTGGTAGGAAATGGGAATGAATCTGGGCCTTTGATTTGTTGGATCAATGGTTAGATTTAATTTTGGTTGTGCTACAGTTTTGTGTACTAAGCGGATTACTCTAGAGCACTAGAACCCTTCCTGTGCTACGCTGCAATGAAAGATGTATTAAACTAATATATTTAACATATGTGCTACGAATGGATGAAATATGTGCTAAACTAACATATGCAACATGGTAATTCTGATTGTGCTATACAAATATGAAAAATGTGTTAGTATTCCTATTTCCTACACTAATGGGCTTTCTCACCATAACTCACCCCTATACACAGGAAGTGGATCAAATGAAAACCACATCTTTTTTGCGAACTCTGCGAACCACGCATAAGATATTAAATATGATGCATAAAACGGTATAAAGTTGTGCAAAACGAAAACTTTCTAAAATTGTTTTGTTGTGCAACAATTTTAGAATGATTTCGTTGTGCACAACTTTATAGGTTTTGTTCATCAATTTTATACGTCAGTGCATGGTTCTCAAGTTCTCAAAAAAAATGAGTTCTCATTGGATCCAACCCCTACATATATATAGGGGTGGGTTATGGTGAGAAAGCTCCTTAGTGTAGGAAATAAGAATAGTAGTACATCTTTCATATTTGTGTAGCACAATCAGAATTACTATGTTGCACATGTTAGTTTAGCACATATTTCATCCATTCATAGCACATATGCTAAATATATTAATTTAGCACATCTTTCATTGCAGCTATAGCACCAGAAGGATTCAGTGCTGCAGAGTGATCCGCATAACACACAAAACACAAAACTGTAGCACAACCGAAATTAAATCTCAACCATTGATCCAGCAAATCAAAGGCTCAGATTCATTCTCATTTCCTACCAAATTTTCTTTTCCTATCTAAACCATCTCCTATATATATATATATATATATATAGGGAGTGGATCAAATGAGAACCACATCTTTTTTGCGAACTCTGCGAACCATGCATAAGACTTTGAAGATGATGCACAAAACGGTATAAAGTTGTGAATAACGAAAACTTTCTAAAATTGTTTTGTTGTGTAACAATTTTAGAAAGCGTTATGCACAACTTTATACTGTTTTGTGCATTATCTTCAAAGTCTTATGCATGGTTCTCAAGTTCTCAAAAAGATGAGTTCTCATTTGATCCACTATATATATATATATATATATATATATATATATATATATATATATTCAAAAATAGTAAAATTTTCTGCCCAAAATTACTTTCTGAATCTGGTAGTTATCAGCATTGATCTAACAGTCAATTTGTGAATTTTTCATTAGATGTTGTCTTTTAAATGTTAAATTGTATTGTAATTTGGTAAAAAGGAAAAAGGTATCCATCAATTTCTCTATATTCATTACGCTTATATAGAATTTCTAAATTATGATTTACTATCACAACAATTTTTGGACTTTTAAAACCATGTATTGCAAGGCACAAAATACCAGTACACATCAATGCAATAGTAACTCCGCAGAACCTTCTCAGAGAATAGGTCCAGGATGTCCATCACTACTGGAACCAAAGTGCAAATGCATGTAACTCAAAAAGAATCCTCAAGGGATGCAATTACCTGAGTAAAAATATAAAGTATGGAGAACTAGGATTATTGAAATTCTCGATGAGGGCACCTCGATCACCACCAGATGTATGTCCATCCAACCGAAGGTATCTATACTGTTTCCAGCAAAGATAGTCCTCCATAACATCAAGTAGCCTAGTCATTGTTGAGAAAAGAAGAACCTGCAAAACCAAAAGACATCCAGCAATCAGGATTAATAATAACAATGCAACTTATAGCTCACACATTCTTCAATATGAAGATCAAGGATATCCGGAAGAGCCTATCTTCACATCTCCCCGTTGCACCCACATGATGCAAAGAAACACAAACAGACATGGTAAGAAAATAGGGGGAGGGGGTAAGATTTTGTTTTTAAAAAAATACATAAAGAACCCAAGCTCCCAGATAAAAATTACCAAAGCAATGACCACAAATGTAAGTACTGAAAAAGAAGATAGTAGAAGAGAAACACAGAGCAGAAGCCAAGGCATCAACTAGAGTGCAAATCATATAGAGAACAGTAAGCCGGATGATTCAACCTTAATGGTCAATGAAGTACCAGAATTTAATCGTTATCTCTTTCAGTAATATATAACTCTTTAAATCACCTTTCAAATAATTTGATACTTGAATATAGCCACAAACAAACCACACCCACTAATTCAGAGATGCACAAAAATAGTGCATAAGCATAAAATTAGAAATAAGTTGAAAAAGTAAATGAGAACCCAAAAGCATACATAAATACCAAATAATAAAGATTGCTGAAGTGGTAAAGAAAAGGCAAGAAAACAGAACTCAGGATGCAAATCTGAAGAACTGGCAGGCAACTTTTTACAGTAGAAATGATTATCAAACACCAAAAATAAGAATGATTAAGAAATGCAGTATCAAATGCTTTCATTCTATACACCACCAAAAGTAATAACAAAATACTTGACAGTTACAAGTCCAATATGCATGAAGACAAGTTTCAAGCTCTCGTGATAGAGAATAAGAGATTTATAAATTATAACTCCATATGAATAGTATGAAAACTTACTCGGTGATCAGTTGCCTTTAGTTTGGGTAATAACCGATCCAACATCTCAAGCTTCCCACAAAGTCTGATAACGTTTGGAAGGTAATGCTTTGGAATTAGATCATGAACCTAATCCAGACAAAAGAAAATTTCAGTGATTAAAGCACTGTGTGCAAAATGCATCCAAAAATATGCAAAAATAAACCACTGTTGGAAGGAAAACTTTATCTAATTCAGGAAACAAATGTTCAACTCATAAGAAAATTTCCACAAACACTCATCTTACTCATTAACCAAATGTATCAAGTTCATAGCTCCAATTGAAGCTAGAGACAGACAGAGAGAGTACCTCCTCCACATGAAGTTGACTGAGATATGGGTGGTTGCATATATTCCGTAGCTCCATCACAGAGTTGTGCACAGAGCGAGCCTGATGAAGTTGCAAGATCAAGGAAACAAAAAAATGAATCAAATGAATCATCATCCGATGCATACATTACATATTGAGTTTGCCAAAGTCTTTATGAGTGGACATAACATTGAGCATGCTATATACACTTGAAATAGTGCAAGCATATTCACAAATGTGGTTGCTCACCTAAGTGTCTGCATGCAACTACATATATGATATATCCATCATGTGCATATGAATAAGTGCATACCAGAACAGAGAAAACCATCTGTATATGTATATATATATATATATATATATATATATAATGAAGACAATAATTTCTAAAAGAGGAACCTAAAAAGATTACAGAGTGAGAAACCTTTGAAGTTCCAATGGCACCAAGATTCTCTTCAACTCTCTTCATCAATAACTTCTGATATGCAGAAGCCTCACATCTAATTAGTCTTTCAATCTTCTCAGGTAATTGATTCTCCACCTGGCCAGGTCATTTAAATTTTAAAAGTGAATTAAGATAAAACACGTTTTGAAAGCATGTGACAAGGTGCTTCCATTAAGTTCTACAACTTTGGTGACTAAATAAATGGTATTTAGCAGAAGTAATGGCAATTGAACATATACAGATATTATAAATGTGTTTCTTCTCTCTTTCTCAAAGTAAAAGAAAGAAGGGAAGCAGACAGAAGCAGAGATAAAGAATCTTTATCTGATCTAGAACCAGCTACTAATGCAAAAGATTTCAATAGGTTAAAGAATCTTTATATGATCTAGAACCAGCTATTATTGAAAAAGATTTCAATAGATTAGCAGATGCCAATACTGAATGGCTTTTGAACTGAGACTAGATACAAACTATCTGTCTTGGATTCATCCTTCACCCCCGAAAGCATTTCAAATCTGATTAACATTACAAAATCATATTCACATCTCAAAATGAATGTCTAACAGAACAATCAGTAAGTTTTTGGGATGGGTTATCCAGTTCAGAACAATTGCTCTGTGGATAATTAATATAGGAATGAGTGCATACGCTCTATGATAATTTTCAGTGCAAATACACAGCAGTTACATTGAACCATATAATGAGACATCAGCCAGTACCTTGTGTTTTAATCTTCGAAGTACAAATGGTCGCAGAACTTGGTGAAGACGATTTATTATCAAAAGATTCTCCTCTTCAGAAAGTAAAGCCTAGTTGGGTTTGATATTAAAAATGAGATAAAATGTGAAGAATAATGAACATATTACTGCATGACTTTTTTTAACTTACTTCATCTGTGGTACTGTCACCATTACTCTCAAATGGTTTATTGAACCATTGAGAAAAATCTTCAGATGAGTTAAAGATGTTTGGCAACAAGAAATTAAGCAATGCCCAGAGTTCTTCGAGATTATTCTGCAAGCGCAACCAGGAACAAACCAATTAAAGTAGGTGAGTGATGAGTGTTGAAAATCTAACTAGAATACATGCATAGATCATAAGCTGATGAATTAGCAAAATAAAACCTGCAAGGGAGTTCCAGTCAAAAGTATTCTGTGATTGCTGCGATAATGTTTCAAATCAGCATTTAACTTGCAGGAAGCATTCTTAATGCGATGACCTTCATCAATAATAATATAATGCCACTGTATTTTACTCAGTTTTGGACGATCATGTTTGTTCATCAAATACTCATATGTTGTCAGAAGAACATTAAATTTTTGATGAACAATTTGTTCCCTGCAATGAAAAAGTCGCAAATGAACAACTAGAGCTAAATAGGGAGTAAAGAAGCAACAATAGATTATCCCATGATGTTGCAAAGCTTACTTGAATAGCTTTCGGCGTTCTTCAGGGGGGCCACAATAAACAATTTTGTGGACACTAGGAGCCCAGGTAGTGATCTCTGATTCCCACCCAGGTAGAACAGAGGATGGTACAACTACTAGAAAAGGTCCTCTGTCATTCTTATTTTCCATTAAGTAGCAAATCAGGGATATGACCTGCGAAGTGGATTTTATGCATATCAAAATCTGTTCCCCCCCAAAAAAAAGGAAATATAAGAGAAAACGCCTGATAGGTCAACAGGGACTAAAACTTCATAAAATCAATCATATGTCACACCTGAACCGTCTTTCCCAAGCCCATTTCATCTGCTAGTATGCCATTCAAATGGTTATTGTAAAGAGAAACCAGCCATCTAAGTCCATTCATTTGATACCTTACAAGGAACCACAAAACAGAATATTTAGGAAGCAAATCACAGAACATTTGTGTTTCTATTTCGGCACTAACAATGTGCAAGCAAAAACAATTTAGAATGGAGCTCAAACCAAAAAAGAAGTAAAAATCCAGAAAACCAACAGAAATGAAAGATAAGAAGCCGGAGTAAATGCACTCACTCCCTTAGTTTTCCCCCAATAAGCCCGATTGGCTGGTCAGTAATTTGCTCTTTTACACTGTCAAAAAAATAATCACAATTTAACAACAAAATCAGCATCAACAATCAAAGCAACCTAGAGACATGGAAGTAAGTGAAACTAAAACCTAGACAATCTAATTGAGTAGTATACCCGTATATATGCATTTAAAACAGCAGTGGTGCAGATATGTTAAAACACAATATAATGAGACTAGGAATTTAAAATAAAAAAATAAAAAAAGAATAACAAAAAGACAAAAACGGACCCAAAAAAACAAAAACAAGAAACAAACAAGAAAACAAGCTTATCAAGAAGTTGGATCTACTTAAAAACTAAATTTTAGCATAAAGTTGTCATATTGAGTCATGATAGGGGCAGGGACCGCAGGGTTATTCACATTACCTATGTGCCATCATGTAGTATTTCTCATTGCTTTCCAAATAGTGCTGCAGACAGAAGGCCAATGAAAAATGTAAGAGAAAAGAATGATCTAATCGAACTTTTCAATGAAAGATAGTAGAACTATCGAATAAAATGAATCTAGAAGGACAAAAGAAAACCTTGGCCTGATCCTTTTCATCTTCATTCTCAAAGACATCTTCACTCTCCTCAATGGTAACACCCTTACTCGCCTCAATATCAGTCTCAAACTGTCCTGCCACTACTTTAGCATCCTTCAATTTGGACCCAAGTTTTTGCAGATACTTCTCGGTCTCTTTTAGCAGTTTATCAACTCGATCAGATTTTGCATCCTACAGGCATATTACAACATTTTCACAGATTATAAAGATTAAATTCAGTGTCAAGGGTATCAATTGTTTTTAGGCCCATAAAGCACCTTAACCATGCGAAGATATCCTTCAACGTCATTAATTTTCAATAAATTAATCTTTTCACGCTGGATCCTGTCTATCTTCTCACGGTGAAATCTTTCCTTCCTCTTATGGAACTCCCTTACATATCTATTGAATCCTTTCCAGCGCTCTCTCTTTACTTTAAAACCATCCTCTAGTCTTTCTCTAAACGAAAATGGATAACATATTGATCAGATAAAGGTAAGTGGATTTTTAGCAGAAGTAAACAACCCATGCAAGCCACTGCATAGAACAAAACTACCTGTGAACTTCAATCTCACTAAAGAATTCCTTCTGCCTTTCCCTAATTCTCTTATGCCGCTCCTCCTTCATTTTCTGCTCATATCTTTCAATTTGTTTTGATCTCCTTCCAATCCTGTGCTTCTTGATTGATTTCAATCTATCCATCTCACTTGCTATTGGTTTAAAAAAATCATTCAAGATATCACTGCACGAAAAGTTATCAACTATCATAACCAGACATGAAGCTATGATACCAAAAGGCCAAGTACGTAGAAATAAAAGCAATGAAGATATGATATCAAAAAGCCAAGTGCACGGAAATAGAACAAAAAAAGGTTGGATTTAGCAAAACGGATAAAGCTCTTCTGTGCTTGTATGGCGTGGGAGAAAAGACAGAAAGTGAGGAAAAAACAAATGAATACAAGGCAAGCAAAGAATGGAAACCCGAAGCATAGACAGATAGATTACCTCCGAAGACGTCGCTGCAATTCTAGCAACTGAAGCTTTTTCAATTCAATTACACTTTTCGTCTTTGCGGATATATCTTCAGAAGAGCTCACAACTTCCTGCAGCATAAATGCATGTACAAAATTAAACCACCTAAACCAAGAGTTATTCAAGTTCGTTCAAGTATATTAACTTCATACCATGTGTTAAGTCAATGCTTTCACAACACTATGAGGAACCCATAAGAGCATACACGGAAAAAAAATCAAAAGAAAAATATGCACTTTGCACAGTTACAAACTAGCCCTTCACAGAAAAATAGGAAAATTGGAACAACACAACACAGAGACACAGGGAGAGATGCACAATTTCCTCAAACAAAGACAAAGTAAACTATGTCAGTTATCGGTGTATAAGGCAAGGTTCAAATCGACAAAAGGTCAGACTGCTTCATATAATTTGAGAAATTTTAGTACCAGTTTGGCCTCCACAAATCCACTGACAGACCTATTAGTGATTAGGAATTTACAAAACTAAAGGAATCAATAATATCCTAGGATCCAGCACAAGATAAGATCATTATAATCATATGCAACAATTTCATCAGGGATGTTATTAGAAATATTAACAACTATGGAGATTTTGAGAGAACACGAAAGTGAATTTAACATGAGAAGCCACAAGCAGGAACTTCAAATCTTTTTTCCATTAAGAAAAATCTTCAGAAATATGTTAAGATACATTTTCACTATTTTGAGATATGATAAACATCCAATAAACTGACAGGTAACAAAATGACCAGTGATGTTCTATGATTATGAGAATACCGAACTTTGGCTTGAATATCTAATAATAATGCAAACCTTTAGCCTATCAGAACAGACACTGATTTTTTGTGATGTTTTCTGCTTTTTCTGAGCCCAGTTGTGCTCAGCAAGCACTTTTCTCTTCTGCCGGTCCAAGATCCATTTTTCTACAATGGTATGCTTTGGTGAAGGTTGCTTGTTCATAGACATTGAAGCATAACCTTCTTCCTGGTCTGTCTCTAAAAATGCAGATGAACACTTGTGTCTCAGTGCACCAGAACAATCATACAAGAATCAGAGGAAATAATAAAATAACGCAGGACAGATTTAGTGACTCTCACACTTCAAATAATATATAGATATACATATTGGCTTCTTCATGAATGAGAGTGTTTATTTACTAACCTTGATAAAAGTTTCTTACAGTTGCATTGGAATCCTTAACTGGCATAGCAGGGTAGTTATGGCCACTCATTCCTGAGGCAGGCTTCCACTTGTCCTTTAACAGGAAACTTGAATATTTCTTGTCAGAGGAAGACTTCCCTAGATTATTGCAATCGACCGGAGTTTGTGCATGACTAGTGGTATCTTCTTGTCTTTGTAGCACCCCTTCATTAGGAAAGATAGTGGTAGGTACTGGTGCATCAGCAATATCATTAGCAAACCCATCTACAGATGGACCACTATCCTCAAGCATTGGTTGTTCAAAAGGGGTCATAACTGCAGAGGATATGCATTTGCGCTGGCGGTGGTTCCCCAAATCATCCCCATGATCACAGCTATATGATTCCCTTATACTTGAATGTTGTGTTTCTCTCCGTGCAGATGTATGTGATTCTATAGCATCCTCTCTTGTAACTTCAATATCTGTTTTCTCTCTTGACACTGAACAATTCCTGTCCTGTTGATTTTCAACAGGAACAGCAGGATGACTAATTCTCTCATCTGGAAACTTCACAGAATCAGCTTCTTTTGTTGAACTAGAATCCAAGAGAGCGGGGTTACACTTGCTGCTATCCGGCCTCTTATTTGACCTTGGGGCTTCTGAAACACTGCTTGCATGATGAACTAGTTGCTCCTTCCCTTTCTGGTCAAGGAGATCTCTGGGGGTCCCGTCTGCAAAACACCATGTTACTCATGAATTCAATAAAAAATACTTGAATAAAATTAAGCATATTAAATAATAAATACCTTCTTTAGAATATATGTCTCCGAGAGCAATTTCAAGATGAAGTTTCTTTGGCATCAAACCATTTCTGCACATGTAAGAAACAAGGCTCAGAAAAGAAAATGCAGAGTTCTGACTATGAAACACATCATAGTATCTCTAGCAAATATTCACAACCTAAAAGCCAAAAAGACAAGGCACTGTGCTCTCAGTTGTTTTAATTGTTGTTCCTTAAACGGAAGGCCTGCATTGGAAGCCTGAGGAGCTGGAGATTTCCCAGAATCCCTAGAACCAGCAGTTCTGGTCAAGTTTTGCTCTGCGAGACTGCCCTGGAAAGAACTCTGCCAAGACAAGGTCAAACAACTAAACACAGGACAAACTGATACAGCCTGCAATGAATCTAGAGGCTGTAGAGTAAGAAAGGTTGTTTATACAGTAAAATATTGAATATCTCTAACTTTTGCATGGCAGCAGTACCATATTTGCATTTGTGACTAGACTAGATCCACCATGGTCCAATGTCTTCCCAGCTATTTTTCCAGCAGAATGATCACCAAAGGCTTCCATGCTTCTGTCCTTGGACATCTTGGCAGCAGGTCCCTGGCCATCGAAGGAAGAGTTACCAAACTGCATCTTATTTGTTGAGTCTGCTGTTAGATAAGAACCCGGAGCACCAGGGGGAACCCCATGAACCTTGACACCAACACCTAAAATTTGCTTCAAGTTAGACTAAGATATTCAGCATAGGGAAAGTAGTGGTACAAACTTGATGATATGCAAAAAAGAACACTTGAAAGGGCAGGAAATAGAAGAAACACTGAATCAAACACTTAAAAGGGCATAAGATAAAGTTACTTCCAAATGCTTATGCCACATGCATTAGAACAATAATACAGATACGTTCTGATAGGTATCCCTTGAGCGGATAAGCAAACAGCCCAAATCAGAGTCTTAGGGAAAACCTAACAACTTTTTTTACTACATGTTGCCGTAAAATCAACTTGTGTTAGATTTAACAGCCCTTACTTTCAGTTCAAATGACTATCATGTTGCTCAAAAGTGAGAATTGATAAGGGTAGTTTAAAATCAATGTCATTGATCTAAAGTAAAACCAAAAGTTATAGATGAAGACTAACCACTTATATGAGCTGTAGAACCTTGATACATGTCTTGCCCACCAATTACTGGACCGCTAGGTGTCCTAGTTGATGCATATGTATCCGGTGTTTTGATCTCATTTCCAGATTTAGAGTCTTTAGCAGTCCCAACCCGCTGAGAAGATCCTGCAGTAAGATTAATACAGCAATCATAAACATGATTACCTAACAGTCCATACCAATTATACTTTTGATGTCATAAGGCAGATGCCTTCAGTTGCAAAGAACATAAATATTTTACCAGCTAATTGCTGTGATGCAGTATCTCCAACTTGAGTTCCAGCTGCCAGAGGCAGGCGCGACGACATTAAAGTTTCAATATCAAGACTGTGTTCTTTGATTACAGTTTCCATTGCCCTTCATGATTGCAGACAAAAAGGAAATTGTGAAATACCTAAGCTAATAGAACATACCTACTGAAAGAAAACAAATACCAGAATATCATCAAAAAGCAACAGAATTTGAAAATAAATGCTAGGTTATATAAGTTCTACTACAAACTAACAAAGCATCACAAACTAAATTATAACTTTCAAATATAATGTTAATGGGAGAATGTTTTGAAAGCTTAGGTGACATGAAGAGATTTCAAAGGAAAACAGATATATTTCATCTCTATGCCACAGCTCATGACATTCACACTAGGATAGTCTATTGCTGGTTCAAACTTCAAACTATTCCAACACGCACTACTGGGCTCAACCTTGGCCCAAGAGAATTCATAAATTTGCTCTATCTAAACCAGGGTAAAAAACTACAGCATCCATAGAATATATTATATATACATATGCTAGCACATAATTTTTTGGTAGGTGCTTTTACTAAAAAAATTATAGGTATCAGTCTCTACTCTCTAGCATATTAAATGAACTAATAAGCAATTAAAGATTGCGATGTAACAGGCTAAATTGATCTGCCATTTACAGTATCCTGGGCATCTTACCTCGATATGACTTGATAAGGCATGGAATTTTCTTTCCCACTAGACCTCATGTGCTGCAAAATCTGTTTGACCCAACATATAACGTCTATATCAATCACATACATAGGCATAGAGGATCAAACAAAGCAAGGATATGTGTTAACGGGAATTTTTTGACACACCACATAGAGCTTTGTAGCCAGTTTGGAAGGCTCATCTTTAGACTCCTGGATGAGTTTATGCAGAAACTTGGCTGCTTCCAGCTCAACGTTCTGAGGATTAGCCATCTCACCTGATATCCCAATACAATGTAAGCCCACCCACGAAACAGAAAAACAAAGCAGCACTAATGGTCCCATATCATATCTATCTATCTATATATAGACCAAACCATGTCAAATTTTCGGCAATTTCCGCCAAAATTTTTTGGCAATAAAATAGTGTTGCCCTCGAAAAAGGGGACAT
Source organism: Salvia rosmarinus (assembly GCA_036937905.1). NCBI lineage: Eukaryota > Viridiplantae > Streptophyta > Magnoliopsida > Lamiales > Lamiaceae > Salvia > Salvia rosmarinus. The sequence goes on along the minus strand of CM072813.1, from coordinate 77,605,243 downwards.
GTTTTTTTTATTGTTTTATTTAAACAGATACTCAATAATTAAAGTAAAAATTGGTGATAATATTACAGATTATTCTCAAGGCATCTGCTTGGTAATTTCAATACAACCGATGATTTATCCACATCAATTAATGTCTTGCAATGGAAACAGTGGTTGCATTCAAGGCATATTTCCAACATCTGCTGCATCCAGAATCTGTTGATTAACAGAAAAGTTTGACATACACATAAAGACTGGAGACTAAGAATTGGGCTCCAAGAAACCATTAACCATTTTACCCCTAATTTTCAGCCTATTTATACAGTCATAATTGACATTTGTTCCTAATCATTTCTACTTATCTTCTTTAACAAAATGAATATTTCTCTCTTTTCGTCATCGTTCATATCCGCTAAAAAAATTGAGTCGAAATGAAAATCTGTGACGTATTTCCTCATTTTCATTTCTTCAAATTTCTGATTATACTGATTAGAAGCAAACAGCCAAGAAGATTTATTAAGGATTCGGAATTACCGAAACTCCAAAGCCTCCTTAGCAAAGCAATCCGATCGGTGCGAAGCCCACTTGGCTGGAAATAGCTTGGACGCGAACATGCACATGAGATGGAAGAAAAGGGCCGTCAGATGTGCCGTTTAAGCTGTGTTCACCTCTCAATCTACCAATAGTGGTTGTAGATATGGTGAATATTTGTGTTTGTACCCTCTTCCGAGTAATCGAGGGTATTTATGGTTTCTTGTATCTTCTAAACTGTGCAAATGAGAAAATATGTCGTTATCTTACATTGAAATGGAAAGTATATCTTTTGTTGAATATTGAGCTGTACGTTTTTTTTACCTTGGAGATGGGTACTGCAAAACGGAAATTGCAGTAGCAAAACGTGAATTTGCGTTTCTAGTGTTCAATGGGCGCATCTCACTTTATGTGTTTCTGGAAATTGTAAGTTGGATCTCATTTTTGTGAGTATTACAAGTAGAAGCAGAGTGAAGAAAAGTTGGAAGAAGATTAAGCCGCGGCGAGAAGGAAGAAGAAGAAGATTAAAATTAGGGCTGCTCGCGTTTTTCCTTTTATTTTTGGTTTGTTAAACTTAATTAATTTTTTGAAGTATGGCAGCTGATTTAATAACAACTTCAATAGTTATAGTTAAAAAATGAAAGATAATCTAAAATAAAATTAGAATTTCGTTCCCATGTTCATAGAATCTGATTGTTGAATATTTTGTGAGGAAATAAAGATCTCATATTAATATAATTTTAAATTAATTAGTAACGAGTCATGAGTGATAAAATATATAAATAAATAGTGTAGTTGAGAATACTAAGTAGAAATAATAGTGGGACATAAGTAGGGCTGGCAATTCGTGCGTGTCGGGTCGTTATCGGGTCGACACGATAACGATAACGACCGACACGATAAATAAACACTAACGGCCGTTAATGATCTATCCGACGAACACGACAGCGACGACGAAATGTAATGACACGGACCGACACCACACAACACGAACACGAATATGACACATTTTTTTCGTGTTAACACGACACGATAACGACACAACATGAAACAATAAATTTAAATCAAAATTAGAAAATAAATCAATATAATAAAAATATATAAAATATAATTAAATTAATATTAAATATATATAAATATTATCGAATTATACGAAAACGACACGATCCGACACGAACACGAATGCAACACGAAAATTATCGGGTTACACGAACACGACACGATCCGACACGAACACGACATTTAAATTATCGTGTCGCGATAAGGACACGAACACGATAAGGTGGTTACACGAACACGACGATCCGACACGAACACGACACGAAATTATCGTGTCGGCACGATAAGGACACGAACACGATAAGGCTGAACACTAACTCATTAATTTCGTGCGTGTTCGTGTCGTGTTCTCGTGTCGTATCGAAAATTAACAGCCCTAGACATAAGTGGTATAAATTGTAAATAAAGAATATTGTTTTGAGTAATAAGTATGAAATATTTTATATGATGGTTTTCATAAATAGAAATAAAACAAATTTGGAAGACGTACCAAAAATAAAAATTATAAACAACTTTTGAGAAGGGACGAAGTGTATATCTAAATAAGAACATAAAATATTAAAAAATTTAAATTTTTCATTTTATATAACATTTAAGTTGTATTAAGAAAAAGTTGAGTATACTAACAAAATAAAAGCTTTGTGGGTATATTTTGGTGTATCTATTAGAATGATATAAATGCATCAGACGCGATCTATATCTATATCTATATCTATCTATCTATCTATCTATAATAACAACATCGGATTTTTGTATATAGTAAGTTAAGTTTTACCTTATTTTTGTTATTTCATTTATGGAAATAGATTTTTAGTAATTCATTTGTAATATATATATATATACACTATATAATAACAATATCGGATTATCATATATACAGTGAATTTTTTCAGATATGTAGCCTCAAGGTAGAGGAACTTCCTCTTATAGAGTAAGAGGTGGAAGATGCAAACAGCCAAAAATTATGGCTCAACATGGAAACAAGAAGCTAATAACATCATATTTGTCTTCATATGATAAAGAATATCAAGAATTTCTTAAATATAAAAAACAAAAAGAGTGAAATACTCCTCAAAAAGAAGGTAATACACCTTCTCAAATACTTATATTTTCTAGTATCGTTGGAAATGAAATGAAGAATATGGTAATACCACTTACAACATGAATGAAAAGCAAAGAGTTATACTCTATTAGAAGAGAAAGGTTTGAAATGAAAAAATAATCCATGGATATTGATGAGAAGATAAATGAAAAATGCATCATATGTCGTAAGAGTTTATAATGCTCGAATTTATTATAAGTACATTCTCAAGAATAATGGATGCGAAATTACGCATTTTACTAGTGGAAAGAATGGGTAAGTTTATAACTTCAGTAAAATTATAATAAAAAATATAATATCCATGGGGGAGTGGGGTAACTATTCCTAGGGGAATAAAGAATTTGTTTATCCTCACAATAATAATTCCATTAAATATAACTATTGGGATTATATGGATGATTTCGATAAAATTCTCTTATATGAGAATGATAAAAGAAAACATTCATGGTTCATAAAAATTTGTTCAGAGGTCTATAAATATGAAATACCTCTATGGTTTGTTGAATGGTGGCAATATTTTGGTACCATCATAAAAATCTTGTCAGATACTTTTAAAGAATTATTTGAAGAATGGGTGAATATTCATAAAAATCTTAGAAAAGCAAGATAAAGGAATTTATATGGAAAGAATAGTTTTTTTTATATTTTTTCTCTGAATTTTCAATTCCATGGATTTGAAAATGGTCACCAATTTTCAGTCATACTGATGAAAAAATTCCTTGTATTAAAAGGATTTCATACTCAAAATTATGGGATAAAATGTGTAGAAAACCAAAACAAGATAAATTTTTGTATTGATACTATTTGTAATATCAAAGAAAAAAATAAGTTCTATAAAGAACAAATTCGACTTCAACTTCAGAAGGAATTTTCTTCTCCTTTTAATCATATCACAAGGACATTGAAGATGCAATCAGAAACAATTTCTAAAGAAAATCGGATTGCCATGTACATCGATGAAATGAAAAATGATTTGATTTCCAAATTCAAAGAGGATAATATGTCCCGATAATCAGAACATTCAGATATGCCAATTGTCTCTTCTAGCAAAAATATGAAAAAGATGCAAGAATCACAAATTCTAATGAGGGTATCCATTGAAGACATTTTTGAAGCAGTCAATGATACATTACTAGATAATATCAAGAAAAATAGAGAATCTTCATCTTTGCATCAACACCTTGACAGGGCCGTAACTAAGGCCAAGCTCACTATGCCATTGCTTAGGGCCCCAAAATTATGGGGGCCCATTTTTTTATATATATATATATATATATATATATATATATATTATATTGGTAGTCAATGTGGATTTTTAATTCTCCAGCCCAGTTGTCAACCCCAGCCCCTGCATTTCCTTCTCTCACGATCTCAACATTGGACTTCGTCCCATTTGCATTGAATCGGTCTACCTCGGTCAAAACCTCCAAATCTCGTCCATGATGAGCTCTTGCATGTGGGCAAAATCCTCCTATCTAGATAAAAATACCACGCCTACATTTGTTGCTATTGTTGAGCAGTGAGAGAGAGAGAGAGAGAGAGAGAGTTTGTGTGTATTGATTTTGGGGTTTTGAAGTGTGAAGATCAAGAGAGACTTTGAGAAGGGCCTCCTTTTCTTCTCTTTTTGGTGGGTTCGGACAACACACAACAGTTGGCCCGCCTACATTTTGTTTTCTTGCAAATTTGATTTTATATTTTTTATTTTTATATATTTTGATTTGTAATTTATGATATATGATTAGATTATTGTATGCAAAGATGCCTCCTAAATATATGTCTCAGTCTTTGAGAAGTGAAAAAAGAAACAAAGAGAGATGAAGTAATTCAAAGTCAAGCGGAGATATAAATAAGTATTTTAAGTTTAGTAGCAAAAACAAAGGTCAAATGTAGATGAAGAAGAAACATTGACAAGGGTGAAAAGTCAATTTGTGGAGGAACATGAAGCTTAGGATTTAAATCCTAATGAAAGTGATATAGCTAATGAGGTTATTGAGACTCATGAGGTCAATGTGGGGGATGAGAAAGTGATCCGACAAGTTGAACTTGAAAGCCCACTCACAATCAAGAGTCTATTTTCCTTGTGAATTTGAAAGATCACGGAAATTGGGAAATATTGATCAAAAGATAAGAGATCACCTAGTTGAAATGGTTCCTCAAAGAGTTGAAGGCATAGTATATCCTGTTAATGGAAAAGGTAGACACTTTGATTCATCACAATATACAAGGATATTGCCAAATGGATAGAAATATGATCGGAGATGGCTAGTTTATTCAGCTTCTTTGGACACAATCTTTTGTTATTGTTGTAAGTTGTTTCTAACTCAACCTACATTACATAAGGTTGGGACTCTAGCTACATATGGATTTTGTGATTGGACTAATATGCACACACGTCTCAAGAGTCATGAAGGGAGTAAGGAGCATATTCATTCTATGACAAGTTGGAAGGAATTGGAAGATCGACTTGGACACAATAAGGGAATTGATGAGAGTGTGCAGCTGCAAATTGACAAGGAAAAGCAACATTGGAATGAGAGTGTGCAGCTGCAAATTGACAAGGAAAAGCAACATTGGAAAGAGGTCTTTGAGAAGAATAATTATAATTGTGAGCGGCTTGCTAAAATAGTCTACCTTTTCGAGGTGATAGTGGAAAACTTTTGTTGAGAACAATGACTTATTTTGCGATGATAGAAATGATGGCTGAGGTGATCCATTACTGCAGGAGCATGTACGACGTCTTGAAGCACATGAAATTAGGTGTACATACTTGATCTAAAATTCAAAATGAATTTATACAACTTTACAAGTGAAGTCGAATTGCTATTATAAAGAAGGTGAAGCATGCAAAATATTATTCGATTATACTTGATTGTACTCGGATCTGACCATGAGGAACAAATGTCTTTGGTTATACGGTGTGTGATGATTCCACAAACTTACCAACTATAGAATAATTTTGGATTGAATTTTTGAAGGTGGATGATACTCTTGGACTTGGGCTTTCAACAAAGCTTATCAATATTCTTGAAAACTTGACACGGACGTGGAAGATATAAGAGGTCAGGGTATGACAATGGATCAAACATGAGTGGAAGACATAAAGGGGTACAAAGAAGATTGATCGAGTTGAATCTAGAGCATTTTATATGCCATGTGGTTGTCGTAGTCTCAATTTGACATTATGTGATATGGCAAATAGTTGTAGAAAAGCTAGAAGCTTCTTTGGGTGATACAACGAATCTACACATTGTTCTTTTCCTCTACGAAGCGGTGGAAATTTTTTAAAGACCATGTACATGGACTGACACTTAAGCCATTATCACAAACTCGATGGGAGAGTCATGTTGAGAGTGTTAAGGCTATAAAAGAGCAAATTGTAAAGATTCGGGATGCCTTACTCTTTTAGCGAAAATAGTGAAGATCCTAAAACACAAAGTGATCTTTGAGACTTTAGCAACACATGAGATTAATAGTTTTGAGTTTTTCTCGGAATTGTTATTTGGTACAAGATGTTACAAGCAATCAACAAAGTGAGTAAATTTCTTCAATCAAGACATGGTCATTGAAATTGCTATTACACTTTACAAGGTCTCATCTCATTTTTGATGAATTTAGAGAATGGGTTTCATCGTGCCATGGATCAAGCTAAAGAAATAGCAAGTGAACTAGGTGTTGAAGCTACATTCGCGAGAAAAATGCAAGGTGCAGAAAGAAAGCGGTGTGATGAGAACAATAGTGATGAGGTTACACATTCACCGAGGAAGCTTTCGAGTTGATTATTTTCTATATAGTTGATCAAGCACGAACTTCACTTCAAGAATGGTTTGAGAAATTTAAGGAATATGAGACTTTTTGGATTTTGTTCAAAGTGGAGAAGTTAAGGACCGAGTCGGTTGATAGTTTGTTGAAGTCGTGTATGAATATTGAGCAACATTTGAAGCACATGAGCAATCGACATTATTGGAGATGATTTATGCACATAATCGGTATGCTTGCAAAGTTATTTTTCAAGTGAAATGTCAAGAGCTATAGATATTCTCCGATTTTTGAAGAGGCGATTGTTTCCCAAATCGATATTGCCTACAAGATTTTACTAACTATACTTATTACAGTTGCATCAACCGAATGATCTTTCTCCAAGTTGAAGTTGATTAAGACTTATCTACGATCAACTATGTCGCAAGATAGGTTGAATGGTTTGGCTATGCTATCAATTGGAAGAAAGATGGTTGATCGGTTGGACTACGGACTTGATAGATATGTTTGCCTCTAAAGCGCAAGACGTATTTCATTTTTGTAAAGATATGAATTCTTTTTCTATTTTGGAGTACTTCTTTTGATATAGTATGTTATTTTTCATATTATTTTTCTTGCATTTCAGGGGCCTATTTTCAAATTCTTGCTTAGGGCCCCGTAAGGCATAGGTACGGCCTTGCACCTTGATAATGGAGTATAGTTTTTAAATTATATAATTTTTACCCCAATGACATATAAATGTCCAGCTTATTATAAGCAATATTGTTACATATGTGACAAAGTTCCTAAGGAGATGAGAGATCGTCTACATCAACAAAATTCTCCCATATTTCATATGAATCATGCAACTGAAGCTGAAATCAGCAGGGGAGTATGAAAGCAAATCAAAGTTCATATTGATAATTGCAAAGAAAATTATAATTTTGATCACAAGACTAATACATGTCGAGATCACCCGATAGGAGTAAAGTCTTTATTCAATAATGAAGGATCATATAAAAATCTTCAAAAGATGGTCCAAAAAATAAAAATAAAAAGCAAAAATTACAGCTAAAAGATACAAATAACACCAAGATGCTTATTATTGCAGGAGACAGTTGGAAAACAATTATCTACAGATGTGGATTTAATATAGTATAACTTTAATAAAGTATGGAACATTTAAAATATTCCATAGATATTATTTTAAGAATCGGTATCACTATTGTGTCAGTATATTAATTGGCATTACTATTGTTCCATTATTGTAATTGATGACATTATTGTAATTAAATGGCAATACTATTTTCTTTAGATAGTTGATCGATAGTTTGTCGTTTTATTTCCCAATTTGTATATAAATAGGGGATCTTAGTGTGTTGAGAAGTAGAGTAAAATAAAGAGTCGATTAGAGAGATAAGAGTGTTCTATAAAAATTCTTTGAGTACATTTCTGTAAAAACATTTATGTATAATAAATAAAGCTTGGATAATTATTGTAAGTTTTCTTTACATTAAAATTTTATATTTTTAATTGGTATTATGGATAACCTTATAGGTTAAATCTTTATGTGATAAATTATATCTAAGTTATATAATTATATCTGTTATGGAACTTGAAATCATGTGAAGTAAGATTAATAATACGATTTTTAAAGTCGTAGATATGGAGGTTGACTGAAAATATGTCGGACATGTTTAGGGTATCGTAAAATATGTTTATCTGCACTTTTTGCTCGTTTCAAGACCATGTTAAAATGATGTTCTTTGGACAATTTTGGTGCAAGATGTTTTGATCTGGATATTCTAAACTGACGACTGATACTGTTTTCCTATAATCAGATCAATTTGGCTATATCCCTCGATTCTATCTACCTCTTTAATCATAATATTGTTGGTCCTACTCTGGGTATGATATCAGAGCCATGGTGGGGATAGTTGTATAGTGAGGATATAATTTATCACATTTCTGAATTCATATGAATTTAATTAGAAGAAAAAAATACTGTTAAAAATAGTATGAAAGAAGAATGTGATGTGATGCCCGGGCGTATGCGGAGTGATCGCCGGTCGGCATGGACGAGGCATGCGGGCTTCAGGGGGTACATGAATGAACCAAACGCACTGAATGAGAGGATTTGAGAATATGCGGTATGAGACGCATATTCGGGGAAGCTTAAATGATTTGATATGTGCTACTCATACCAACAAGATGCATCTTCTTTCTGAGTCCATCTCATAAAAACTCTAAAGTTAAGCGTGTTTGGCTTGGAGCAATTGTGGGATGGGTAGGGCTGTAAATGAGTCAAACTATTCGTGAGCTATTCGGAGCTCGGTTCGATAAAAGTTCGTTCAAGTTCGTTTAGTGAAGCTCGTTAGCTAAACAAACCAAGCTCGAGCATGATAGTATTCGCTCGTTAGCTCATGAACAAGTTCGTTAATCGATTTACTTTGAAAATATAAAATTATTAACTAGATATAATTATTTTCTTTCTATAATTAGTAATTATAGTGTTAAATCTCTAGCTATTTTTATTTGTTCTAAGAAATCAATAAATATATTGTATTATTATGGATAAAATAATTTATTTTTAAAATAAAATAATCAATATTCTAAATATATATCTAAATTTAGAAAGCTTGTTTGAGTTCGATTAAAGCTCGAATAAGCTCGTGAGCTCGAAATATTCGATAAATAAAATTCGAAACTCGGTTCGATACTAAACAAACCAAGCTTGAGCACGATGGTGTTCGGCTCGGCTCGGTTCGATTACACCCCTAGGGATGGGTGACCCCTGGAAAGTTTTCTCAGGGAGTGTGTGAGTGCGGACAAAGCACACTGAAAAGACTCGTGTTGGTCTATGGGGTCAGCTGTCAATCCGAAAGTCGGGTCGTTATAGATGGTATCAGAGCCGAATCTCTTCCAGTACGGTATGGTTCGGGGGCGAACCAAGCGAAAGCTGGTGGGCATGTGACGCTTGGGGCAGAAGTACGGAGTGATCGCCGGTGCGGAGGCATGGATAAGGAGCGGCTCCGATTAAGGCTTCAAAGCGGAGGCGTACATGAATGAACCGAAACGCTCCGGAATGAGAGAGATTTCGAGAATATGCAGGTATGAGACTGCATATTCGATGAGAGCTTAAATGATTTGATATGTGCTACTCATACCAACAAGATGCATCTTCTTTTCGGGAGTCCATCTCATAAAAACTCTAAAGTTAAGCGTGCTTGGCTTGGAGCAATTGTGGGATGGGTGATCCTCTGTGGAGTTTTCTCAGGGAGTGTATGAGTGAGGACAAAGCACACTGAAAAGACTCGTGTTGGTCTGTGGGGTCAGCTGTCAATCCGAAAGTCGGGTCGTTATATGTGATATACCAGAAAATATAGAATTATTAAATAAATGTGAGAATAATACAAACCAGTTTAGCACATGGTCCGATTTATTTCGATGTTTATCCAAATTTATAACTTTCATTATCTGATGTTAAAATCTTAGATGCTTTAACATTAAATGTTAAAACCCAGGTTATAATTATAAACTAAGAATTGAAGTAATAGCTATATGTTATAGAATTTATTATAAACCATTATTCACACTAAATTCACAATATAAAAGGGTTGATAAACCTTTAAATGAAACAACTCTAATAGAAACTAATTTTAGTAAATCTAATATTACTATAAGAAGAAAAATAAAATGGAAAGAAATAACTTTTTTAGAAAATTAGACTATAGAAAGAGTAGTTACATCTCAATATGTAGTATAAAATAATTTAGTAAATGTAATATAAACACATGAAGAATTTGTAATATTACAGTTTGAATATAGTAGACAATCATTATCATCCAAATTGGATAGGTCTTTATATATGTATTATCATATTTTACCTTTAGATAATAAGGTAGAACAACCTTTCACGTCATCTATGGCATCTACATCTCAAATAAGAGATAAATATGAATCAAAAATTTCAGAAGAAGATAAAAGTGATAAATTATATATAAAGAAAAATAATATTGTTAAAGAAATTAATATTAACAATAATGTTAAAGAAGCGGATATAATCGAATCAAAAATGGAATTTAATATTTAATGGTTTTAGAAACAGTACGAGACTTTAGTCCCAGTTCACAAGCAAGAAAAATTATATAATTAGAATTTAATACACCCAAATGGGAGCCATTTAAAAAATGATTTTTTTAAAATTTTAAACCCGAAGAGTAATATCACATTCAAGAAGAATTTTATAAATTATGTATAAAAAATAATAAGTTAATACCATTTGTCCGTTGGTTTATTTCAACTTATGTGGAACAATTTATGTTTTGGAAATAAATTTAAACTTATCCTCCACAACAATCATTTCAAATTGAAAAAAATGAAAAAATTCATAATTTTTTAGCCTTTGCAAAATTATTAGAAGATAATACTCTGCACGTAACATGTCAACAAATAAATACAATATTAAAACAAAATAATTATACAAACTTATACCTAAATATTTTGGGAGAACAAATTACATCATTATATGATATAGTAGAACAAATAATAAAGATTATAAATGATATTAAATTAGTAAAAAATGAAATTGTTGAAGAAAATAATGTAGAAATTGCTACTCCAACTATTCAGCCTCCACCTGAAATTAAAAAAAAAAAAATTAAAATCAATGAAAGAATTAGAAGTATTTATTGAAGAAAAATTTAAGAGGCTAAAGATTAGTGACTTGCAAAAAAAATTCCTTTTTATTCGAGCTTGAGCTCGAGCTTGAACCGATACTCCTACAATCAAATATGTTATTTTAGCACGAGGTCAAGCTCGTTCAATAAACTCTTTTAGCTACAAGCCATAAACAATAAACTTACCCACGAATAAGAAATTATCAAACCTAGTTTAGCTTACTGTAACACAAATTTTTGTATTTAAATTTTATAAATACAAAATTGTATACAAAATCAATTTGAATTTGGATTTGATGAATTTGAGATGAGTTCGATCTCTATCTATCCTCCGATTCTATTCTTCAATGTTGATTTCTTGAGCGGTCTTTGATTTCTTGAGTCGTTTGGAGGATGTGATTCTCGATCTCCTGAACTTAAAGTATTTGATGATGTTGATCCGAAGGATTTCACCTTGTTTTCGGATCAAACGTCGGATTTGATTTGAAATGTTGAAGAACGCCAAGATCTTCAACTTTGGAATGATTTGGATGATGATCTTGGCGAAGAATGCGCGATTTGCACGAAGAACACCTTGAATGTTGAAGACTTGAATGTCGAGAATGCTTCGTAGGATTCTTCAGTGTCTTGAACTCTTCTTCACTTTGATTTCTTCACTTCACCTCCTCTCCATTATGAAGCCCCAACACCCCTATTTATAGATGTGAGCTTGTGGGCTTTGTGGGCTTTTGGACTTGAGCTTGGGCTTTAGCTTATGGGCTTGAGCTTGGGCTTTAGCTTATGGGCTTGAGCTTGGGCTTTAGCTTTTGGGCTTGAGCTTGGGCTTGAGCTTATGAGCTTGAGCTTATGGGCCTTTTATGGCTCATTTGGCACAATTTGAATTATTATTCCTCTCCGATGTCGTTGCCACATGTCATTCTCTTATTTGTCGATAAAATTAAATATTAATCACATATCTATTTAATTTTGGAATAAATTTTATTAATAAAATAGAAATATAATTAATTATTTAATTCGTGATTTACACGTGGCGCAATATAATTTGCTAACAATTTTAATTGTCTACACTTACATGTCCACAATTTATAAATTACAATCTATATTTTTTGAGTTCTACAATTCAATATCTCATTGCATATATTGTTCATTCTATGATTTCAAATTATAATTTATAATACACATTAAAATATATATTAAGGCTTGATTCGAATAAAAAATAAATATGTAGTTGTTAAATCAAAGATAGAAACATGAAGTTGGGGACAAAATACTCTATATTCATAAACTAATCAAAGCCCCTATTTATATAAAAGAATCATAACCAAACTAGGAAAACCAACACAAGAGTCCTAACTAAATTAGGAAATTACTAACTTACTCTACAAGCAATACCATAAAATAAATATATTTCTAACACTCCCCTCAAGTATGATTTTAATCATGCCTAGCTTGTTACAAACATAATCAACTATAGCATAAGAAAATCTGAAACTTGAACTCTAACTAAATCTTAAACATAATTCAAATCTAAACAAAAACTGAATCCCACATCAATCAGATGTAGATCCAAATATGTATTCAGGCAACTAACAAATGTCTGACACAAACTGAATTCGATGTAGATCCAAATAGATATTCAGACAACTAACAAATGTCTGACCCAAACTAAATTCCAATAATAAAAGTGCTCATGTGCACCAAAAACAAATGAAAACAGATCGTGGAAAAAACATAAAAAACTAACAAAATAACGAAAATTAAAGCATAGAGGTTGCCAAAAGCGTAGAGGCTGCCAAAACACATGTCATTTACCAATAATCTACTTCGTCGTGAGATCCTGACTCAGATTGTTGCTTAGCCCTGTCCTGAAGTCGAAGTTGATCAAATGTTGGTTAGACTTGGCCTGAAGCCGAAATTGAGAAAACTTTGCATATTCATCGGCAGAAATAGTGATGAATTGACTAGAATTATTACCACTGACAACAACATAAGCTACAGACTGCGACTTCTTTTTCCGCAACAATTTTGGACAATCTCGCTTGATAATGCCCAAGACCATGACAATTATTACATTCCACATCTTTTGCCCATTGGGCCAGGAGTGTCCTTATTCCACCTCCACCGGTCTTGTTTGTGGTCTTGAATACTCATATGCACCAACACAACTAATAAAAGCACTATTAAGCTGAAGGACTTGGGCTCTATGTCGTATGTTCAGTGTGCAGAACTAGACTAAAATCCTCTTCGACATAAAATATATGAATCATCAACAATTTATGATTTGGCAGTGTCAAATTCGGATAAAAGTCCTATCAAGAAACTCATTACAACTATCTTCTCCCTTTGGGCCTACTGTACTGTGATATCAGCACTTAACAGAAGCGACGTGTTAAGTTCTTCATAAGTCCTCTTTAAATCTATGAAATAGTCTGTAAGAGATCTATCCCCTTTGTCTGTCCTATAGAAAGCTTGACACACATCATATATTCGAAAAATATTTTCATTTCCCAAATATAAAAATTCAAGATACGTCATAGGTGTTTTAACTATCCTACAGTGAGTAACCATCCCGACTACCTCACTACTAATATAGTTACATATATGTAGAAACAAATGAGCGTCATCCTGTAGCCAAAGAACTTTTGAAGAATTAGAAGGCGAATCATCAATCATATGACTATCCATTGACACACTTAACAAATAAAGCTCATTTATCTGATGCAAATATAAGTAATTCGTAGGAATGAGTTTGTGCTATATGATTCTTATCCTCACTGGCACAATGTAAGGAGCTATTGACTTCTTTTCAAGTGATTCACATGTAATCCACCAATTTAAAATAGCCCAACACAAAATTGAACAAATTAATTTAAAAAATCGAAACATATAACAAACTAGATCCAGTACCAACCTGATGTCGATCCAACCAAGTATCAAAATCGAAAGATGACATCGAGGCGAGTCAATCGGGAATGACCGGAGCAATTTCCAGCCATGCACGCGCCTTCAAGCGCCATGAATTCGAAATTAGGTAGAAAATATCGGTGGAACGTGGGGCTCACACTTGCGGCTTTCGGTGAAGGGTTGACGGACGGTGGTGCACGTCCCTGTGCCGACGGTGTCGATCGGTGAAGCTCCAAATGCAAATGGATAGTTTTTCTCTTTTTCACCCAAAACCCAAATTTTCAAATGTGAAACCCTAATTTCAAATTTCGAACCCTAGATTCGGAACGTGGCTTTGATACCATGTTAAATCAAAGATAGAAACATGATGTTGATGACAAAATACTTTATTCATGAACTAATCAAAGCCCTTATTTATACAAAAGAATCATAACCAAACTACGAAAACCAAGAGTCATAACTAAACTAGAAAACTACTAACTTACTCTACATGCAATACCATAAAACAAATATATTTCTAAAAGTAGATATAAAAGTTTCAAGTGTATGTGAAATATAAGTATTTTTCATTATTTATTAATAATATAAACTATATTAATACAATATTTATATTGAATATATTACTATTCTATACCGTTCGATTATATTTATAAGTTATGGTTGTCTTTATCTCATAGTAAATTAGTTATATAAGTTACATGTAAGTTACTTTAGAATTGTAAGTATAGATATATAAATATAACTCACATTTATTTGTTTATAAAATATAATTATTAATATATTTATGTTTCATAAAATAATTAGTAGATCATGATTCACGTCATTATTTTTCCAGTTCTCTAACTCAATATCTCATTGCATAAAATTTTCATTTTATGATTTTACATTATAACTTATATCAATATGAATATTTATATATATTATTTGTTTATATAATTAAAATATTAATATATTTATGTTTCATAAAATACTTAGTAGATCATGATTCATGTCATTATTTTTCAGTTCTCTAACTCAATATCTCATTGCATAAAATTTTCATTTTATGATTTTACATTATAATTTATATCAATATGAATATTTATATATATATATATATATAATGTTTTATTTGAATAAAAATACATATACAGATATCAAAAGTTTTAAATGTATGTGAAACATAAGTATTTTTTAGTATGTATTGATAATATAAACTCTACTAATATAATATAAATATACTTTTGAATTTCATTTGATGATATTTATGAGTTATAATTCTCTTTATATCATAGTTAATTAGTTAGATGTAACTTATTGCAGTTATGATTATTATTTAATAATATTTTTTTGATAATTATCAATAAACATATATTTTGTAATTTATCAATGATTTAAACTATATGAAAAAATATATAATTTACTATTTCAAAACATCTTCACGAACAAGTTCGCGAGCAGGCTCGTTAGTGTATTTGTGAACGTTTATTTTAAAATCCACGAACAAGTTCCCGAACATGTTCATTTTAAGATCTATGAACATGTTCGCGAAATGGCTCGTTTGAGTCCGAGTTGAACATTCCGAAGCTCGACCCCAACTCAAAATTTTATCGAACTCGGCTTGTTTACAAAACGAACGAATTTCGAGCAAATTTTTTCTAGTCGAGTTCCGAATAGCTCTCGAGCGGTTTGTACATCTCTAATTCTAGTCCATAGCTTTGCTCCACTTCGATCAACGACTCCAAGTGACCGAACACTAACCTTATCATTTCGCTTCATTACCGGGTAATGCTCTTGATTGAACCCAACCCAAACATTACTTTTATTTTTAAATTCATACTTATAAATTATATGATTTTCGTCCAATGGTTGCACACTAGTGTACTAGTATGTTTTAAAAAATTGAATTCAAAGTGGCATAATCTCACCGGCCACTTCGATGTCATGGAAAGATGAAATCTACCTACAAACAAATGCCAAAGCATCACTCACACTTTAAAACGATTCTTTGCATCGCCCCTTGAAACAATCAATACCTTTCTTTCCCTCAAAGTATTCCTCCCATGCCCTTTACTTCTTCACAAACTCAGTTTCCATGTCTTCACCAAAATTGATAAATTGTTATCTCACTTGCCTTTCGTACTGCTTTAATTTCGCAGCTGATGACTGAGGATTAAAACTATCAAGGGATTTCTTTGTCCCTTTTCCCCCTTTCCAATACATAGATTTGGGTTTGCTGTTGCCTTGTATACCCATTACTCCTTGCTGTTCTGTTTCAAGGATAAGAAGAGGAGGAAAAAGGGTTCAGGAATTTGTGTTTGAAAATTGGACAAGTTGAACTGCGTATTTTGGGAGATGGGTTTAATGGATTCGCAGGTTTTAATTGCGCTTGCACTTTCCCTTCTGGGTGGTTTGAGTACCTCTATCGGTGAGTGAAACAATAATTTGAAGATTGTGAATTTAACCGAAGGATTTCTATGTTTAGTGACCTATATAATTTATTTGATTTGGGGATAGCGCGTGCATATAATCTACTCGGATTGCCAATTCCTTTTCATTCTAGTGAACAGTTATTACTTTTTTTCTTCTCCTTTCCCGCTGCCTGCATATTCTGTAGTCTTTGGCGATTGGCATCAAGTGCCGTCTAGTTTCAACCAGCAATTCTCTAGCATTTTTTACGGACTTTTAAACTTAACAATATAATTTGTTTCTTCACCTTAGCACTTTACTGGTTAAATTGGAGCTGCTATAAGCATTTGTTTGTGTTCAAGTGCATTAGCGCTTTCATTGTTAATTCTGGTATAAGACTGGAGCTTTGGGTAGTTTCTATTATTTGGTAACAGCCATAAAACGAGCTAATGCTTCACAGTTTCGTTTCTGAACAGGAGCACTTTTTGTTGTCGTTAGTGAGACTCCAAATCTGAAGACGCTTGGCCTTTTACAGGTAAGTTAAACAATATGAGGTGATACAGTATTGTTTCATGTTGAAGTTCGGGTAGAAGCTAACTTTTGTAAAGATTCAGTCATCCAAATTGTAGTTTCAACATGCTAATGGACACCCATGTTCTGATTGTTTTATTTCAAAAAGGCTGTATAAATTGTAGTTTGAAGTAGCTTTTTGTGTAATTTCGAGGATGTCCTTTGATAGGGTTTTGCTGCTGGGCTGATGTTGAGCATATCTTTCTTAGACTTGGCTCATAATGCCATTAATTCCATTGGCTTCTTAAAGGGAAATCTCTGGGTATGATCTTTCTGTAATCACTCGTAAATCATCTCGTGTTTTGTCTAGTGTCTAATTTCCTTGATTGCCGGTAAATTGGCCTCTTAGTTCTTTGCAGGTGTAATTTTCTTTGCGGTGATCGCCAATTTCATCCCTGAACCAAATCTTGCACCCATTTCAAATGTGGAGAAAAAGAAGGTTCTTTCTGATATGTGTCATAACTGACAACCAGAGAATATACGAGTTATCTGTTGGATCTGATTATTTGGTTTTTAAAGAGCCATTTGGTACCTCAAAACAGAAAAACGGGGATGAACGCAACAAGGATATCATGAAGAAGCATCGTCGTCAAGTCTTGTTTAGTGGAATCATCACTGCTGTAGGTGAGCTAGTTGTATGGATTTGTCAGTCATGTCTAGATCTTTAATAATCTCAATTTGGTTGATTATTTATGCTAAATTGTCGAAACCTTCTATGGTTGATGAACTTGTTGTTTTACTTAAACACCCAAATGGAAACGAGGGCTCCTCTAAAAAAAAACTAACAAAAACGAACAAAAGCAATAGTACTCATATCACGATTAATAATAGAAACAGTAGAAGAGTGACCAAAACTTACCATCTTATGTATCAAAGCCAACTTCAGCTATCTTGTCCGACCCTTGATTACCTTCTCTGTAAATTTGCGAGACCCTGTTCATAAAACATAAAATCTGAAGCAATCTACGCCAATGAGCTTTGAATCTGCAAGAAACCATTGTCAAGCTCGAAGTAAGAAGACTTACAACATACATGGGATCAGCTTCAAGCCACACAAAATTTCAACTGCGATATTGACATATCTCTATAGCTAAAATTAGGCATAAAGTTTATTTTGCCATGTTAAGTTAATGATTTATTTTGGTATAGTTTTTGCAGTTTGATTGTAAAAAAGGCAAGGTATTTTGGGGGATCATTTTTTCAGTCCTTTGTTGTGATTGTGGTTAGAAATGAATAGGAGAACCTTTGAGCATAAAGAAGATCTAGAGAAGTTGTGGGATAGAGTTGAGTTTAGAGATGCTTGGTGTGCCTCAAATCACAGTGATCTTAAGGGATTTTTTGTGTTAGATATTGATAGAGACTGGAGATGTATTTGTGTTAGGTTGACTTCACGTTTGGGTTTTTTCATCCCTTTGTAATGGCTTCATTTTTATTTTCTAATAAATTTTGTTTCTTATTAAGAAACATGGACAATATAAACTCGGACACTGTTAGGTTCTGCTTTTCGCAGAATTTATTTCTTCTAAAAAATAGAGAATATCCGGTATTACTTATTAGTATTTGGCAGAAGGCATTTCATTTCTGCCAACTTTGTTATCAGTTATTATTTCAATTAGACATTCATATCATCACACTAATTAGAAATAACATTACAAGACATAATTTAAAGATAATCCTAATGTTTAGCTGTTACAATCGTAAGCTTATTATTGTTCTTCCTTTTTCATGCCATCGTATCATTACAATACCGAAACTCAATATATAGATGCTTGTTAGATTTTATTAAGTTCCAGGGTTATCTGCTAGGGTTCTTTTAATTATTATAATTTATCTTAGAGATGGAAGCTCTTTGATCCAGTTTTCTTTTTCAGGTATAAGTTTGCACAATTTTCCTGAGGGAATGGCAGTGTTCCTTGGATCAATGAAGGTAACAAGCTAATTGTTTTATAAGATATTAAATATGCTGTAATTGTAGCTTTTTCTATTACAAAACAGCAATTTGAGTTCACAATAGCATGCAATGTTTAGTATCTAGCTAGACCATCCTCAGGCTCACTACACGTGAAACAACTAATTCAAAGTTGAAACTATGTTTGTAGTATCCATAGAAGAATCCATGTCTCCACTAAGCTGAACTATAGGTGTCTTTTTCTTTTACACGTGAAGCAACTAATTGTAATTCTACGAAATCAGTAGTCAAGTGGCTTTCATATTTATTTTTTATGAAATGCATCCACAAATGGTACATCCATCCGTTTATCAATTAGGGAAACATAGTCTGTTGCTTATTTCTGGGTGATGATCATGGTTTAAAAAGGCGTTCTTGAGGCGCGCCTCGGTGCGAGGCGCCGGGAAAGCGCCTTCGAGGCGCCGCCTCACCTGCAGTCCCTTGTACATACGCCTCAGGTGGTCCGAGGCGGTCCAAGGCGGCGAGGCGGTCCGAGGCGTGCGCCTTGCTGTTCTGCGATAGTTTCAGATTTTTTGAACTTCAGTCGGTCTGTTTTCCTTCTCTTTTTCTTCTGTTTTCTTTTTTTTCTTTAGTTTTCGTTTGGTTCTTTCTAGGATTATTAATAGTGGGTGAAAGGGATAGTTAATAGAAGATGGACAGCTGGCAATTGCAGGTGAAAGAGAGAGATAAATTTTAGATTCAAAAAAGTAAGTTTGACAGCAGTAGGTGAGAGATAATTAATACTCCTGTCAAACTTGCAATTGCAGGTTTCAAAAAAAGTAGAATACAGCTGGCAATTTGACGAAGAGCTTTACTTGTGTGTGTGAATTTGACGAAGAGCTTTACTTGTAAAAGTATCAAATATAAATGAGTCTATATAAATTTAATACTAGTAGCATTAATATAATAAAAAAATTAATAAAAATATAATTTTTTTTTTGTGTTTTAATATATTTATTATTATTTTATATGTTTTTATTGTATTAGTTATAATTTTTTTATGTTTTTATAATTTACGCCTCGATTTTACGCCTCGGACCGTCTCGAGGCTTACGCCTCGTGAGGCTATTGGAAAACGCCTTGGTGATGATATACCAATTTTAGTTCCAAAAAGGAGATTATTCTTCGTTTTCTATCTGGCAATGTTTAAATATACGTTTTAAGCACCGGGCGTTTTCCAATAGCCTCACGAGGCGTAAAACCGAGGCGTAAATTATAAAAACATATAAAAATTATAACTAATACAATAAAAGCATATAAAAAACATATAAAAATTAATACAAAACAAACTTTATACAAAATTATAACTAATGCAATAAAAACATAAGAAAAATATATAAAAATGATAAATCTCTAAAAGCAAATTTTATAGAAATAGAAGCTGCTGTCGGTCTGCCTGCTGCTGCCTGCTGCTGCTGCCTGCCGACTGGTGCTGCCGGATGGCGTTGCTGAGTTGCCAAAGAGGAAGGGAGATGTAGAGGCAGAGCGCGGGAGAGCGAGGGAGCTGGAGCGTGAGCGTGAGGGAGAGGACACACAGGCACAAGAGTTAAGTACTGATTAGGGAATAAATTAGGTTAATTATCGAGTCAATTCTTTCAATTTGTGCTGTTTTTTAACAGCCCATTCCCAATTAAACCAAATTAAACGAAAGCCCATGAGAGTAGCCCAAAAAATAGGCCAAAAATCTGAAGTAGCCGCAGAACAGCGAGGCATGCGCGTCGACGCTCCTCGATGCGCCTCACCGCCTCAGACCACCTGAGGCGTACGTCTCAGTAGCGGCATGTGAGGCGCCACCTCGAAGGCAATTTCTGGCCTCCTCGAACCGTGCATCACAAATGATTTTTTGAACAATCTATCTGGTAACATGTGCCTAGGGATGTAAGGTGGAAAATTCATCAGAGAAATATTGATATCTGTTGCTGATAAAATCTGTGACCCGGGGAAAGCAGAAAAGAGTTGGCAAACCGCAAGAGGCGTGCCCACAGTTATTTGTTTATTTTCGTTATACTTTTTATTTGGAATCTGTTATTTCAGTTCATAGTTAGTGTTGGGTTATGCCCTAGGGCAAATAAATAGTCCCTGTCCACTAACCAGTGGATGGACCTTGTCTAGGACCTTGGTTATTTTAAGTTGTCTAGGACCCTGGTAATCTCAGGAGGACCGTGTCCTTTTGTTGATTCAATTTTTTCAATATATTAGTTTCTTTTTTGTTCATATCGATCGCCTCTGTGCCCCTTTAACGTTATCAATATGAGAAATTGTTGGATGTTGATATTGAAAGACCTTAGACGCTTGCTTACCGTTACCCATTTCTATGTTTATATCTCTCAGGGTCTTCGTGTTGGTCTGAACTTGGCACTAGCTATTTCCTTGCACAATATTCCTGAGGTATCTTCTCAATGCCCTGTTATAGATTCCTTTTTCTTTGAGGTGAAATACCCCTGAATGCATGCGCTCTACCACTAGTGATGTAGCCTCTTGAATATATTTTGAGATATTTCTTCCATCAGCTGTATTTGTGTATGCCTAAATGTTTTAGCATTTGCAGTGTGTACCTCTGCTGGCAGCATTAATTTTATATTTGATTGTCTGTATGCAAGTTACAAAATATTGATGGCCTTAAACATAAGTTTGAGATTAGAGCTTTATTTGTTGTGTACCAGTTCCTCCGTTGGGTTACTTTCTTGGTTTCAAACTCTGTACCTGGGAGCTTGAATTCTTTTTTCTTTTTTATCTGGTTGTCCCTTAGTAAATGTGGAGGTAAATTTCAGCACTGGATGGGGGTTACATTTTGGATGTGTTGTCTGGAAATCTTAGTATAATAATATTATAAAGAACAATATCATACAGATATTTTCAGACACCATCTCTTATACCGTGTTTAATGATCCAAGAGCCCCATGTATAAGAATTATGCTACGGTGTCACCAGATCGAGAATCCAGTTTGATCTTACCTAGAGCTTGGAAACCTTGATCCTTTGGCTGTATAATAACCAAGAACCTTGGCATCGTGAACGGCACAAGACCTTGCTCAGTTGTCTAGTTATGTTCTTAAGCAAGTGATTTTTTTTGCAAAGAGAGCAGTGTTATCAAATTTCCGCCATGGCGGTGGCGGGTTTTATGGATTTCGCCATGAGCACCTCATGGCATGGTATGGCGATCGTGGCATAAATGGCGGCCGAATTAGAATATTTTTTTTTTAGGTCAGACCCAATCCAAACCGAGGCCTTAGCCCACATTAAAATTAGGGTTTTATCTTATAAACACCGCTTTAATGTTGAGTCATCTGAAGGAGAAAGAGGAAGAAAGATTTGCTCCATTAGATGATAAGGAAGAAGATGATTATTGTTATAAGTGTGTATAGCATATGAGATGGGGAATAAAAGTCCCACTTATTCAATGAAAAGAGCTCCTATATATATATGTGAATAACCCTAATCCTAATAAGATTCTAACACTAATCCTAATAGGATTCTAACCCTAATCCTAATAGGATTCTAATATGCATCTATAATATATTTACATATATAACACTCTCTCAAGTGGAGCATAGATGTTAATCATGCCCAACTTGTTACAAAGATAATCAATCCTAACCCAAAATAAACCGAATCGAAAACCTTAAATTTCAACAAATCTCAAACATAATTCAAATCGATCCAAACCGAATCCAACACCAATTAGATGCAGATCCAAACAGTATCCGACAACTCACGAACGTCGACCCAAACCGAATCCCACACCAATCGACATGTTGACCCAAACAGTATCCGGACAACTCACAAACGTTGAGATGAGCAAACCACAACAAACGGAACACCAATTAGATGCAGATCAAAACAGGTATCCAGACAACTCACGAACGTCTGACCCAAACTGAATCTCACACCAATCAGATGTTGACCCAAACAGTTATCCAGACAACTCACAAACGTTGAGATGAGCAAACCTCAACAAACAGAACTCAATCTGAAAATGAACAGATCCCACACAGCACCGATACTAATCCAAACAAGTACTTAATCTGAAAGGGGACGACGACGCGAACCAAACGGGACTGGCCGGAGTGAATTCCGGCCACGGACGTGTCCTGTACGTGCGAAAAACTGCACTGCACAGAAACACTGTTCACACATGCACTGTTCACCAGAACACTGTTCACGCGCGTGGGCCCCACACGCGCCGGCTCCGGCGACCAGACTTCCGGCGGAGGTTCGTCGGACGGTGGCGCATATCCCTGTGCCGGAGGTGTCAACCGGTGAAGCTCCGAACTCAAATGGGTGGCTTTTCCCTTTTTCACCCAAAAACCTAATTTTCAAATTTGAAACCCTAATTTCAAAAATTCAAATTCCAAACCCTAGATCCGGACGTAGCTCGATACCATGTTATAAGTGTGTATAGCATATGAGATGAGGAATAAAAGTCCCACTTATTCAATGAAAAGAGCTCCTATATATACATGTGAATAACCCTAATCCTAATAGGATTCTAACACTAATCCTAATAGGATTCTAATATGCATCTATAATATATTTACATATATAACAATTATGTTGGGGTTGATGAGGAGGATTAGACTTTAATATTAGACATATTTATATTTATGAGTTTATGCTTTAATGTTTGTGTTGAACTTGAAACTTATGTTTTATCAATTTCTAGAGTTTTAAGTTATATATATATATAGAGAGAGAGATATATATAATATATTTTATTTAATCCGCCGTGCTTCTGCCATAACGCGCCACGCCATCCACCATAATCTTATGGCGGGTTTTTGGCCATCCGCCATGACCCGCCATCCGCCATCGATAACTATGAAAGAGAGTTCAACCTTCAAGGCAAATGCTGATTTTTATATGAAATTGAAGTCTGGTTCACACACAAGTACAACCCTATTTGAAGGCTGAAAATGACTCTTGAGATGGTTACATGAGTGTACATAACGTAGGAATACTAGATAGACTATTTTGATTATAATTATAACATGACTCCATGCATAAGATATGCTCTTCCACTTGTCTCTTATTCCAGCTAGAATAAACATCATGTCTTCCTGATTTGGGTAGGCTGTGTAGCTTACCGTGCTTGTAGTCGGTCCACGGTCCACCTTGCATGATATAAGGTTCTTTCTTGCTTGCATTAGGCAGCTTGGATCCATTCCCATCGATCTTCATATTTGTTTTTTTCCTGCTAGGAGTGGTGATTATGATGATGCTCTTTGTTTAACCTTTTTTATTGTGTCCAGGGTGTTGCTGTTGCACTTCCTATTTATTTTGCCACACAGAGGTACAAGCCCTCCATGTTACTGTTTGACTATGTGCCAATACATAAGTATGTGAAATAGTTTCAGACTTATGTCTGGCAATTAAGGTCCCATCTTCTATAGACTAACAAATGATAGAACCAGAAGTTGTCGGTCCATCCATGTTACTTTATTATCATAATCTGTAGGGTTGCAGTTCACCTATCGTTGTCTATTCTCATTTGGGAACTTAACTATTGTCATATCCAAGTTCCTTACGAATGAGTTTACTTGAAATGCTGTTTAATTATTTTTGATAAAAATAATATTTAATGTTGTGTGCTTGCTGTATGTTATTTAATGTTGTGTGCTTGCTGTATGTCAGCAAATGGCAGGCATTCAAGCTGGCTACTCTTTCTGGTTTTGCTGAACCTCTTGGTGTGATTGTTGTAGGTCTGACCACTACATTGTTTTTTTGGATATATTTACAATGTCAGACTTTCTGGTGTCATGGCTTCTTGCTTTTAATCATTTGCAGCTTACCTATTTCCCAGCAGCCTGAATCCTGAAATTCTGGAGGGCCTTCTTGCATCAGGTTTACCCTTTTTCTTTTTTAAGATAAGACTTTCTGATCTAATATCTATATTGATGCATTGTATTACTTCAAGTTGGTGGAGTTATGGCTTTTCTGACCTTGCATGAAATGCTGCCTTTGGCAATTGAGTACACCGGACAAAAGCGAGCTGTGAAGGCTGTTTTTGTTGGCATGGCTTTCATGTCTGCAAGGTATTGCTAAAGCATTTTTATCAATTCTTGATTCGATTGCCTTTAGTATCTTTTATCTGTTTCTTTTGGTTGGTGTATAGCTGATTTTGAGGTTTTACAATGTTCTTAAATATCGTTATCAAGTAGAAATCACTGTTTAGGAGTAAGGCTTAGTGAATATTTTATCTGGCCATGCTGTTCGTCGGACCTGGTTCACTCTTTATCTCCCTCGCTCTCAATCCTAGAATCCCACTCAAACAGCCAACACTAGAACACAACTAATGTTGTGTGTGTGTGTGCTAGAGCGAGAGAGAAGGAAAAAAAAGCAATCTTGAATGATGCATTTTACATACAATATTGATGGACTGATTCATGGAGTGAGAGTGAAGGGTTCCTTTAGTTGGGGGAAGGAGAATATGGGCCGGGAAAGATTCGCTCTCTTTCATTTCACATTTGGAATTGCTTTTGTACTTGGAGTAATCTCACGATGATGCTTTGTTTGAATCAAAAGACCTAGGGGAGGGAGAAAAGGTTTCACCTCTTTGTTCAGTTGGTTATAAATATGATGGTGTACTATTTTATGTCTAACTTTTACATATTGTGAACCATTTACCCTTGTTTGTTTTGTAAATGCAGCCTATATTTTCTGGAGATGAGCTTGCCATCAGAAATTAACTTGTAGTCATTGCACCCAAGCGCATCAAGGGTTTTCGTCCCCTGAAAATGCTATTGCCCAATCTGCAGGACTTCTCAACGTTTCATATATGGGGATATGATTGATTCATGTTTGTATCAGGAAGACATATATACATACACTTGCATGAGACTGTTACATAGTCGAATATAAAAAGAACAAGAAAAAATATACCATAGTACATTTACCCCTCGTATTTTCCCCTAGTAGTTTTTATTGAGTTAATTGTCAAATTATTCTTTCGACCACTTTTTGACTCATATCTGGGTTTAACATTTTTCTCACGCCAACCTCTTCCCAATATAGTGAAGATCTGCACTGATGCCCGTACAAGGTTTTGTAGAGTGTTATTTCAATGGTTGCTTGGTAATTGTTGTTGGTGAATTCAATTAGAGGTAGGAAATTTTCCCATTGTTCTCCCTCGTCTAGGTTACGGTCCTCGACGTGTCTTTAACTGTTGTTGTAGGCGAACTTGACTAAACGTAGGAGATTCTCCCATTGTCTTCCCTATCTAGCGTTACAATCCTCAACATGTCTTCTAAATTCCGTATCATCCGTTCTAGCTACCCATTGGTCTGCGGATGATAAGTGGTGTTGAACTTTAGATACATTCATATGTCCTCTTGCAAACTAATCTATAACTGAGATGTGAATTTGGACTATCTATCTGTCACGAACAACCTTTGGTGGATTTTGGGAGGAAAGACGGTTTTGGAGAAGGATTTCTACAAAATTTGAGAGAGAGATATATATATATATATATATATATATATATATATATATATATATAGGGGTTGGATCAGAGAACTCGTATTTTTGAGCTTGAGAGCAATGATAAGGCGTTGAAGATGATGCGAGAAGGTATAAAGTTGTGCATAGCGAAAACTTTCTAAAATTATTTTGTTGTGCAACAATTTTAGAAAGTTTTCGTTATGCACAACTTTATACCGCTTTGTGCATTATCTTCAACGCCTTATCATGGCTTCTCAAGTTCTCAAAATACGAGTTCACCGATCCAACCCCTATATATATATATATATATATTATAGTGAGAAAGTTCTTTAGTGTAGGAAATAAGAATAGTAGACATCTTTCATATTTGTGTAACACAATCGAATTGCTATGTTGCACATGTTAGTTCAGCACACATTTTATCCATTCGTGGCACATATGATAAATATATAAGTTTAACACATCTTTCATTCGCAACAGAAGACAATAAATGTTCTAGTCTTTGCATGAATATGCGTAGTACACAAAACATAAAACTGTAGCACAACCGAAATTAAAATCTCAACCATTGATCCAGTAAATCAAAGGTTCAAATTCATTCTTATTTCCTACCAAATTATCATTTCCTACCTGAACTATTTCATATATATATATATATATATATATATATATATATATATATATATATATATATATATGGAGTGAATCAAATGAGAATCACATCTTTTTTGCGAATTCTGCGAACCTGCATAAGACGTTGAAAATGATGCATAAGACGGTATGAAGTTGTGCATAACGAAAACTTTCTAAAATTATTTTGTTGGGTAACAATTTTAGAATGTTTTCGTTATGCTTAACTTTATAGGTTTTATTCATCAATTTTATACGTTTGTGCATAGTTCTCAAGTTCTAAAAAAAGATGAGTTCTCACTAGATCCAACTTATATATATATAGGGTTGGGTTCCCGTAGAATCAGGTCCCTAGATAGTATGTAATACTTAATCTAAAGCACATATTTCGAACACGTGGCAGTTCTTTCTTTTTTTTTTTTTTTTTTTTTCGCAAGGGGAAAAATGAGAAGAAATCAAATCAGCATTCTTCTCCTCCTCCTTGGTGGCAACGGACGGCGTCGGAGACGACACCCGCAATAACGGCAACAGATGACGGTGGCGACGACGGCGGCGAACAACAGCAATATAAACAAACAACAACAAACAACCGATTTTGAAAGAAAGAAAAAGATGACAAAATTGATGGATTTTGAGAAAAAATAGAAGATAAATTTGATAGATGATTGGAGAATAGAGAAATATGGTGACTATGGCGGTGGTTCACGGCGAATTCACCCGTAATCAGGGAAAGAGACGACGAAATTGACAGAGAATGATGGATGAGAGATTTGATGTCAAAAACTGTAAAAATGCATTGAATAAAACATGAAACTGCATTGAACAAAACATAAAACTGCATGTTGCCACAAAACACAAATATGCATTGAACAAAGCACGTCCATGCATTGAACAAAACATGTCCATGCATTGATCAAAACATGTCAATGCATTGAACAAAACATAAAACAACATGTTGCCACGAAACACGAACATGCATTTAACAAAAGCACGTCCATGCATTGAACAAAACACGTCCATGCATTGATCAAACCATGTCAATGCATTTACCAAAACGTAAAAATGCATTGTTGGCCAACGAGCGCGACGTGCGAGCACGAGCACACGTTGGGCGCGAGCTTCGAATCGCATGCATTATTGTATTTAACTACATGCATTTTTTATTCATTTGAATACATTATTCAGTTCAACTAAATGCATAGTTTTTTTTCGCAATCACATAACAAATCAAATTACTAATCTATCATTCCCATAACGAAAATCAACGAAATTAAGTTTAAAAAGTCGAAAAAATCTCAACCATATGATCTATGAGATGAATGGATGAGATTGAGTACTATATACTATCTCTGGCTTGGGTACTATTTGATCCCTCCTATATATATATATATATATATAGGGAGTGGATCAAATGTGTGACGACCCGACTTCTCAAAGAAGTACGGATCATATGGATCATCACTGAAATGATAAAGCAGCGGATATATACATAACTATTCGACACAATTAACCATTTAACTACTCAATAATACATAGGCTGAAAGGAATAAGATGTTCAATACAAACTCAAGTCACATAAGGACTTACCAAAAGGTTCAATATAACCCAATCAGGGCACAATTAAAGGAACGAGGGCACAATTAAAGGAACGAGATATGACCTCAAGTTCAATACGATAATGGAAAACAGTTATAGTCAAAAGATACCAAACAATATCAGAGTTAGGCAGTAAATAAACGTGTGGACATGAATATGACGATGCATGCCCAAGGTTCTAGAAATCCTTTCTAATTAAGCAACAAAACAACTGCTGCTCTGAACCACCTCGCACCCATCAGCAATCCTTGCTCAACCTGCACATCAAAAGCGAGATACAGGGCTAAGTACAAAAGTACTCAGTGAACTCATTCCCGAAAATATATTCTTTGTCAAAAGTTATTGAACTGCCCACAATAGCACATGAGGATTTTAGTTGAAAGACTCATGCCTATCAAACATTTTATCATTTCTCAAAAGCGTCAGGCCTGACTATTTCATTCACGTTGTTTCCATATCTGATCATTCATTCATTCATTCGCGCACTACGGAGGTGGCCACCTACACATAGTCGTCGTGACCGGTCGAGGTAGCTAACCTTAACACACAGTCACACGTGTACACAATCCGAGTTAGCCCTTAACTAAGTCGGATCCGATCGTTACCCTTTTTTAACGTTGGTGGACCAACTCATTCACATACCACATTGGATATACCAATCTCAGATAGGATCACAACAAAACGTAAACATTTGGCAATCAATGACAGTTCATGGAATAATATTTCATAAAGCTTTTGTAAATCATGCTTTGAGATAGATATGCATATCATTTTTGTTCAAGAGAGCCCACCTGCGAATCCAAAGCTAGTGGTTCTAAATGAGCAGGTGTGATTGTTCTTCCTCGCCGACTACGTACGCTCAAACCCTTCATAAGAAAATAACATTTCTTAGATTCTTTCTATCGATCGAAGGTCGTTTATAAATTACGACTTAAAGTTCCCACTTAGGGTTTCTTTATGATTTCATGTGATTGTTTTAAGATAATTTCTATTATCTTACATTCCCAATTCCCAAGCTATATTACTTCATCGCTCATAGGTGATCTTCAACTTATGAATCACATACTCGAGTCTACCTCGACTCTTCACCTTAGTGCTCTTCTAAACGTTATTACGTTATAGATTATTAGTATTCAAGTTGTGATTGGTATATTAGGATATTCTCAAGCCACTAACTAGACTTAACAATTATAGTTACGTCCTAGTAGGTTATTCTTGACGACTTGTCGTGTTAGCACGAGAATTAAAAGAGGAGTATTGACTTATGATTCAAGTGAGCACATGCTATCATGTAAGTAAGTACTTAAGAATAAATGAAGTGCTTGAGAATATTAACTCGACTTTTGAGACATAAGGATCGACATCTTATGTTCGAATCTTTGCTACGCATTACGACATTGTTTTTTCTCTTAACTCGTCGGAGATTATATAAGTCGTATAATCGTTATTCGTTATCGAGTTGTTTTAACACTCAATCTAATATAGGGTTGTCGTTATTGAGTATCAACGTTGTAGCTCGGTTTTTGGCTTTTCTAACTTAGGAACTCATGTTTGAGTATCCTTTTAATAATAGCAAACCCTAATTTATGTCTAACTTCGATTCTCGTTAACTCCTTCTTAAGTTATCGAAATTGGTCGATTTCTTTTGGATTATCGTACACAAAGTATTATGTTGTTTACGTTTGGGGTTTTGTTTGTCGTTATACATAAACATAACCATTCAACACCATACAATACCATACACAACATAAACTATACTAAAGCATTAGAAAATCCTAATTTCTAACATAATACACCATCATTGTGTATGTGTGCATAAGTGTTCCATTCTTTCATCACAATCATAACCATTCATTCAAGCTTATAGATTAACTATCATAGCACCATTTATCATTGAAATTAAACTCATGCTTAACCATTTTGCTATGTTTTCGATAATTAGCAATAATTAGCATATGTATCCAATAAATTCCAATAAAATCATGTCATACTCCTATCATACTAATTACCAATTCAATATCATCATATAAAATTTCAAACCATAGGTTAAAATGCATATAGTTTTCGGCAATCATAAATTAATGAGCTTTAGT
Source organism: Salvia rosmarinus (assembly GCA_036937905.1). Classification (NCBI taxonomy): domain Eukaryota; kingdom Viridiplantae; phylum Streptophyta; class Magnoliopsida; order Lamiales; family Lamiaceae; genus Salvia; species Salvia rosmarinus. The sequence continues at coordinate 77,574,592 of CM072813.1, read as the reverse complement.
GTTCAATAAATTCCACAAAAATTATATCATGCTTATACCACATACTAAACATGAAATATCATTTCATATCATGCATTAAAATTTAAACCCATGCTTTTCACCACCCATATGTTTTCGATACTCACTATATATATATATATATATATATATATATATATATATATATATATATATATATAGGATAGATCATATAGTACCCAAGCCCCGATAATATGTAATACTCAATCTCATCCATTCATCTCATAAATCCTATGGTTGAGATTTTTCGACTTTTAAGCTTAATTTACGATTTTCGCTTCATTAAGGGTAGATTAGTAATTTGATTTGTTATGTGATTGCGAAAACAAACAATGCATTTAGTTGAATCAATAATGCATTCAAATGAACAAAAATGCATGCGAGTTGAACACAATAATGCATGCGATCGAAGCTCGCGTCCGGTAGCAGGCGTGCTAGCGTCGCGCTTCACCCGTCGCTCGTGTTTCATGGCGTGCTCGGCCGCTTCAAAGACCCGTTAACTGCATTTTTACGTTTTGTTCAATGCATTGACATGTTTTGATCAATGCATGGACGCTTTGTTCAATGCGTGAACGTGCTTTGTTCAACGCATGTTTGTGTTTTGATGCAACATGCGCTTTATGTTTTATTCAATGCATTGTCATGTTTTGTTCAATTAAGATTCATGTTTTGTTCAATGCATTTTATGGTTTCGACGTAAAATCTCTCATTCATCCTTCTATGTCAATTCCGTGCCTCTTTCACGACACGCGGTCGCCGTGAACCATTGCCATAGCCATCGATTTCGATTCTTCAATCATCTATCAAATTTATCTTATATTTTTTCTCAAAATCCATCAATTTTGTTTTCAAATTTTTTCTTCTTTTTCTTTCTTTCAAAATCTATTGTTTGTTGTTGTTTGTTTATATTGTTGATGTTCGCGGTCTTGCCGCCGCCGCCGCCGCCGTCGTCATTGCCGCCATGCCGCCGCCGTCTCCTCGCCTGCCGCCTGCCACCAGGAGGAGGAGAAGAAGGTTGATTTGATTTCTTCCCATTTTACCCTTGCGAAAATTAAAAGAAAAGGAGTGCCATGTCGCCAACGTGGTGCGACATGTGTTCAAAATGTGTGGTCTAGATTGAGTCTACATACTATCTCGGGGCCAAGATGCTACGGAACCTAATCCTATATATATATATATATATATATATATATATATATATATATACATATTCAATAAATTTCATTCCTTCACAACATGTTTATATTATGCAATAACATGTAATATTAACATTAAACATCAACTAATATTTATAATATGAACCAAATGCTTGGAATTCTTTTTGTCCTCACACATATATTACATATGTGTTCAATAAATTCCAACAATGCATAATAGGTTCATATTATTTCCAAACATCAAATACCATATTATTTTTAACAACAAAATCAAATAAATCACTATATATATACATATAGTTCACGGTATTCAAAGGAAAATAGGGTAGTGTCTCAAAATTTCAAGATTAATATATGATGTTCATATCATATATTAAACACTATATCTAAACTATTTCTCAACAAATAAAATCAAACAATGGCTTAAAAATACTTAAATATATTCTGCCCATTTTGAAAAATAGAAGTAGTGTTTCAAAATTTCAAGATTAATATATGATGTTCATATCATATATTAAACACTATACCTCAACTATTTTCCAACAAATAAATTCAAAATACAAGAAAATTCTAAAAATATTCTAAAAATTACCATATTTATTTTACATGCTCCTAATACATCAACAAGCAATAATATCAAATAATATTCACAAAAGCATGCTTTATCACATATAAAAAAATAAAGCATAAATCGAAAAATATCAAACATGCTCCAAATATTCTGAAATTTTAACTACAGCCTTAGAACATCATTCTAAGAATTTTTCATTCATGTCTTGAGAACATTTGGTAGCTCAAAAGTCACGAAAAAAAATGAGGAGCAAAACTAGGGTTTTTCATGAAATAATTCAAGAAAAATCTAAAAAATATTCTACTCCATTACAAATGGAGAGAATGATGAGTACTGCCTTTGTATGATCTTAGAATAATTATTTGAGAGTTGGAAGTGTTTGAAAAGGAGGATTAAAGACCACAAAGTGTGAAGAACAAAGAAGAAAAATTTGAAAAAAGAGAGAATTTTGGGTTCCAAAGTGTGAGGCTGTAATGAACGTTTTCCCTACTTTATTGGCAGCCTAAATGGCTGTCATTACCCATTTGGGATGGGCTTGGTGGTAGTTGGGAGAAGGATTGGTCAAATTACCCGTTTTGGCATGTTAATACCGACTCTTTAAGTTTTAACGCGCTTTCGATTGATTTCTCGGAAGCTTAAGGTTTTATTTTATTAAATATCCTTTAAATGAATTATTTAAATGTTTATAATAATTTCATGAAGTTCGGACGACGTCCGATAAGTCAATTCCGAGTTATCGCGGAAAAACAGCGTTCGACGATTAAATTATGCTCATTCAAAATTCTATTGAATTCTTGAGCTTTCATAATTAATTTGAGTCTTATAAATCATTTCTTATTGACTTAGACCCTTGGTTCGAGTTTCGGATCGTTCTGATCATTTAGGGTTTTTTCCGGTATATTTTCCCGGCGTTCGGTTAAGTTCTTCAGGAATTTATTTCAGAAATTGATTCTTATAATTTCTAAATTCATAATAATATATTCCTTCATGATTTTGATTGTTATCACAAATTATCATGATTAGCATGGACATGAAATTATTCCGGCTCGTGAATAGTGCTTTTAAGACTGACCGGGCAAGTATGCTCGAAAATTCTCATTCTTTGGCTTCTCACATGTTTTCGTGAGAGGATTCTAGAAATGAAATCCTTTTGTCAAGATTCATTCTCGATCTTTCATTTTATGTTCAGGCTATTCAGAAAACCCTAATCCAATAGGACTAGTCACTAGTTTTTGATTTCTCTAGTTTTCGATCTCCGAATCGATTCTAATTCGTTTCGTTGGTTACCTTAAACATAATTAAGGTCTAAGCACCACAAATAATTGGTTTAAACATCACTAATAAAAGTTTTAAATTTTTCGGGTTATTACATACCATCCCCCTTAAAATAAATTTCGTCCCGAAATTTGCTAACCATGGAAAAGATCTGGGTATTTCTATTTCATAGTTGATTCTAGCTCCTAGGTTGCTTCTTCTTGTCCATGGTGTCTCCATAGAACTTTCACTAACGGTATCTCTTTGTTCCTTAGCTTTTGGATACGTCGGTTTAAGATTTCCGTAGGCAGTTCTACGTAACTCATATTGTCATCGAGGACAATATCTGTCGGTGGTATCACATGGCTGGGGTCATGTATGTACTTCCTTAGTTGTGAAACGTGGAACACATTGTGCACGTTCCCTAAGCTTGGCGGCAATGCAAGTCTGTAAGCCGCTGGCCCTATCATTTCCAAAATTTCATAGGGTCCTATGAACGTGGTCGTAGCTTCCCTTTTATTCCAAATCTCACGATTCCTTTTGATGGAAAAATCTTCAAGAAGACTTTGTCTCCCACTTCAAAATGCAGCTCTGTGCGACGTTTGTCGGCGTACGACTTCTGTCGGTCTTGGCCTCCTTGATCCGTTGGCGGATCTATCTCAAAATCTCGATCATTTCGCCCACAGAGTCAGGTCCTAATACTCTCCTTTCTCCCACTTCATTCCAGTAGAGTGGTGATCGATATTTCTTTCCATAAAGAGCTTCGTACGGGGCCATTCCAATAGTTACTTGGTACCTGTTATTGTAGGCGAATTCCACAAGTGGTAACACTTGTTCCCAAATTTCTCCTCTATCGAGGACAACGGTTCTCAACATGTCTTCCAACGTTTGAATGGTCCTCTCGGACTGTCCGTCCGTCTGTGGTTGGAACGCGGTACTGAAATGTAGTCGAGTCCCCAATTCCTTTTGTAAACTCATCCAGAATCTGGATGTAAATTTCGAATCTCTATTAGACGTGATAGTCTTCGAACTCCATGTAGACGTATGACCTCTCGAACGTACAACTGTGCTAGTCTGTCTGATCCATGTGTTATCGGAATGGATAGAAAATGCGCGCTCTTGGTCAAACGATCGATGATGACCCAAATAGCGGTATTTTCTCTTTGTGATTTGGGTAGCTTGGTAACAAAATCCATGGCTATATCATCCCATTTCCATTCCGGTATGTCTAGCGGTTGTAAGGTTCCATACGGTCGTTGGTGGAGTGCTTTCACTTGTTGGCACGTCAAACAACGTTCTACGAATGAAGCTACGTCTCGCTTCGTTCCATCCCACCAAAATTTCTCCTTGAGATCTTGGTATATTTTGGTGCTTCCGGGGTGTGCGGTGTAAGAAGTCTCATGGGCTTCTTTCAAGTTCTCGTTCCTAAGCCCTTCGTCTTCTGGAACACACACTCTCCCGTCATACAACAAAACGTTATTTGTTGCTTCTTTGAAATTCTTGTGGTTGTTGTCCTTGATCTTAGCTCGTATTTCCTCTAGTTTCTTGCTCTTCCTCTGAGCTTCTAAGATTCGGGCTCTTAAGTCCGGGATTGCAATCAACGTTGCAATCTGACCCTCTATCGTCGAGACGGGTCTATGACTTCATGTTCATCCTCCGAAATTCCTTTATAAGTATTTCCTCATGGTGAGAGACATCCCGAACTAGGGTGTGATTTGCGACTCAAGGCATCGGCTACTACATTAGCCTTACACGGTGGTAAATTGATACCACAGTCGTAGTCTTTTACTAGCTCTAACCATCTATGCTGCCTCATGTTAAGATCTTTCTGCTCAAAGAAATACTTTAGGCTTTTATGGTCCGTATAGATCTCACATCTAACTCCATAAAGGTGGTGCCTCCAAATCTTTAAGGCATGTACGACCGCTACTAATTTCAGGTCGTGCGTAGGATAGTTCAACTCATGTAGGCGTAATTTCCTTGAAGCATAAGCAATAACCTTGCATTCTAGCATCAGCACACATCCTAGTCCATTCTTTGAAGCATCCGTGTAGATTGTGTATTCTTTATCTGCCTCGGGTACTGCTAGTACAAGTGCTGTCGTCAGCAACTCCTTCAGTCTCTGGAAACTAGCCTCACACTCGGCGGTCCATGTGTATTTGATCCTCTTTCTCAACAATTGGGTTATAGGTCGGTCTATCGTTGAGAATCCTTCGATAAATCTTCGATAGTAGCCGGCAAGTCCTAAGAAACTCCGAATTTCATTCGGGTTCTTCGGCGACTCCCATTCATGAACTGTGTCGATCTTCGAGGGGTCTACTTTGATTTTCTCGGCGGAGACGATGTGACCTAAGAATGTCACTTCGCCTAACCAGAATTCACACTTGCTAAACTTGGCAAAGAGTTGTTCTTGCCTCAATGTTTGCAGCACAATTCTCAAGTGCTCTTTGTGTTCTTGGTTATTCTTAGAGTATATTAGGATATCGTCTATGAATATTAAGACAAATTTGTCTAAGTATGGGTGGAATACCCTATTCATGATATCCATAAATACTGCTGGGGCATTTGTAAGTCCAAAGGGCATGACGATGAATTCGAAAAGACCATACCTTGTACGGAAAGCCGTTTTAGGTACATCATCTGGTCTAATTCTTAGTTGATGGTATCCCGACTTTAGATCTATCTTTGAAAATACTCCTGCTCCCTTAAGCTGATCAAACAGATCGTCAATTCGGGGCAAAGGATACTTATTCTTAAGATTTATCTTGTTTAACTCTCGATAGTCTATGCACATTCTCAGTGTACCATCATTCTTCTTCACAAAAAGGACAGGTGCTCCCCATGGAGACACATTGGGTCTAATGAAACCTAACTCCAAGAGTTCTTGCAGCTGGATCTTCAGTTCCTCAAGTTCCTTTGGTGCCATCCGGTATGGGGCTTTCGACACGGGGGCAGAACCTGGTTCAAGGTCGATCGTGAATTCGATCTGTCGGTTTGGCGGTAATCCCGGCAGTTCATCTGGAAATACATCGGGATACTCCTTCACGATCGGGACATCTTCTATCCTTCTCTCATTCTGCTCTTCCTCTTGGAGGTAGACGAGGTAGGCGTGGTTCTCTATTTTGTTCAGCAACGTCCTTGCTCGTAGCGCGGATATGATTGGGACTATCCTCCCCATGCTGATCTCGTGAAAGTCTGTAGGTTTCTCTCCGGAATGTTGGAAAGAAATTTTCCTTTCATTACACAGGATGGTCGCATTATGTTCGGTTAACCAATCCATTCCTATGATTATGTCCACATCTGTCATAGGTATGACGTGAAGGTTATCTGTCATTACCTTAAGTGAGCCTAGTCCAAGTTCTAGGTTCGAGCATATGTGGGTTACCGTTCTTATGCCTCCTACTGGGGAAGAAATTTTCATAATTTTTTTTCAGCGCGTTTAGGATCTAATCCTAAGTTCTCTACGCATGCTTCAGCAATAAAAGAATGCGAGGCGCAGTATCGAACAATAGGATAACAGGCAATTGGAGTAGTATTCCTATACCTGCCAAGTTTCCTTGGTTCCTTGGCGGCTCCTGCGGGAACTCTCTTTCCTGGTTGAGGGCGTAGGCCCTGTCTTGCGGTGGTGGTTGCTGTTGTTGATGATGCTGTTGTTGTTGCTGCGGTTGCTGCGGTTGCTGCTGCTGTTGTTGTTGTTGGGGCTATCGGTACTGCTGCTGCGGCTGTCGCCATTGTCGTTGTCGTTGCCGCCGTGGTTGATATGGTCGTTGATTAATTGGAAATCTTGAATCGGGGCTATTCTTTGAACAGTTGAGCTTGGATAGCCCGGATCGGTTGGACTCGGTTGGGCACATTACGACGACCATTTTCCCTTGGCGTATCCTAGGGCAGTCTCTGGAGTAGTGGCCCTTCTGGCCACACTTTGAAGCATCCGTCATTCGTAAATGTGCATGCCCCCTTATGACTCCAATGGCACCTGGGGCATATAGGGAGCCTCAAAAATTTCTGGTTTCCCCTGCCAGGTGCGGGTACCATGGGGCGTCCATTTCCTTGCCGTGCCTGGATGGCACGTTGTTCCTATCATGGCCTCCCCGCGGCTGGCGATGTTGGATCATTGACTTTGGTGGGGTCCTTCCCACATTCTCTTCCCACGATCCCCTTGGTGATTTGGGGGATGTCAACGACCGTCCCCGTCCTCGTGCATAGCAGCCTCGATGTCCAATGCCCGACTGAGGGCCTCACGGTAAGTCAGATTTCCGTGACCGGCTAGGGACACCCTGATCTCATGGCGGAGTCCCGCTCGAAAATTCTTAGTCCTCATCTCGTCTGTGTCGACCAACTGAGGCGCATACCGTGACATCTCGCAGAATGCACGGTCGTAATCTGTGACCGTGGTCTTTCCTTATCGCAGGTTGTAGAACTCATGTTCTTTCCTCTTTCGGTAGCTCTTAGGAATGTACTTCTCGTACACTTCCTCCTTAAATTCCTCCCAGGAAAAATCTTCCAATTCCTCCTCGGACAGAGTCTTCCTCTTCGTCTTCCACCAGAAGTCGGTGGCACCAGTCATCTGGAAAGCAACGCATGACAAACGTTCTTGAGAGGTGCAGTGAAGGAAGTTAAAGATTCGCTCCAGTGCGCGAATCCAAAGTTCAGCATCCACGGGATTCCCAGTCCCGTTGAAAGTGGGCGGGTTCTGCCTGAGGAATAGTTCCTCAATCCGTCTTGTCGGTGGTGGTAGTGGAGGGGTGTCATCTCTTTCGGGTGTTACCTCACGGTTTCTTCTTCTCGGTGGCATTCTATCTTTCATAAATATACGTAATCAGATATCTTCTTATACCATCCGTCAGGATCATAGATATCTTAGCACGGTATGTATATATATTCATAAACATAAGTCTAGCATTCATCGAACACCACATATCGCAACCTCAAAAACCAAAGCTCTCGGGGAGCTATCATCATATCAAATCAAATGTCTATACGAGGACTTTCATCATCACTTTTATGATCCACAAAAGGCCAGGTACGGAGTATGATACTCCGAAAATTAATATCAACATCACTCAGTGTACCTATTCACGGTGCGCATAAAAATCTAAACGCTACCGTGGTCATCAAAATAAGGGTTCATATCGGGACGACCTATCGTTTCCGCACGCATCAAAACATATACAAAAGTATATAGACAAACACTATCTTTTCCTAATAACTGGATCCATAATCTCCTGGGGTGTAGACATGGCTCATCGTGTCGGAGTCAGAACCGAGAATATGGGTACTGTCTACTCCTTCTATCTCGTCGTCAGCAGGCAGGTCCTCCTCAGGATCCTCCTCTGGGTCTTCCTCTGGATCCTCCTCCTCTATGACCTCAGCATCGAATGTGGGATCCACGGGCTCTTGGACTCTAATGACCATAGCTTCTCCCATAGCAGCCAGGTCTTGGTAGATCTCAATCGTGATCTCCTTGAAAGCAGCGGCTGGAAACGGAGAAGCAGCAAGACGGGCACAAGCTCCTCTCACGGTGCATGCAGTTAAGCCATGTGAATCGTCAATCTCTACAGTATCGTGACACATGGGTCCGTACGGGGTGGCGGCGGTTGAACTGGGAAAACACCGGTAGGTAGAGATGAATGCTAGCATGGAATGATCGGCGATAATGGTCGGGCGGGTAATGACGGGGCTCAAATCTTACTAGCGGTAGGACCGAAAAAAACGAGCTGCCAAGGATGGGAAGGTTCAACCTCAAACATGTTCCTACCAAAGTCAGGCAAGAATACGGGTCACCAGACGCCAAACGAGACACCTCTGGGTGAAGCCACTCGAGAATCTCATCGCGCCAGGTGTATTCCCAGTCGGGGAGATACGATCCACATAGTGTAGATCCGTATACCATGAATACGTAGCTCAGGTGCCTGACAAAATGAGGCAAGTCCGCCTCAAGATCAAAGCTCTCTCGGCGTCCATAGGTATAATCTGTCGATATCTCACAGGCATATCCCTGCAAGTCGGATGGCAGTCTCGTGATCAGTCGAAGCACACCACCATAATGTGACGTACCACGGCATGTGCAGCAGCCCAATAACGTACAAAATGAGCAAGGAACTCGCCGATGTCTTCTACTTGGTACATCCGGTAGGAACGGTAGGAGCGTACCACCTCGGGTGTGACTCTAGAAGATAAAGAGAGCTTATTCGTAAAAACCTTCCGAACCATCTTATATTCCTAAGTTCTTATGAAACTACTTTCATGGTTTGGTCTCTGGGAAGAGACTGCATGGTTTCTTAGAGTATAGCAACGATCGAGGCCTAGCCTTCGGGTAAAGGCTAAGTGGCCACCTTGTCTTATTGGGTCTTGGATTCCTTATTTCTAGTCACGTTATAGAATCATATCATATCCATTCTCATTATGCACTTACGATTCATCATTTCTTTTTACACCTTCATAACGTTATACTTTTATTCTTTTCACTTATGCTACGATAGAGGAACCACGCGCGGTGTTCGGAATTCCTTCACATAGAGAGGTTGAGACTCATAAAAGTGCAAACCTCCAGTTAAGCAATCGCTTCGTCATCGTAGACTCATCGCGTTTTCATCATCGAATCCGTTCGGATTGGGATTCTTAAGATTTCTATGTCTCGTTCTTCCTTAGTATTTCGTTCAATTGGGGATACTTATGTTCCCATACTAAGTTCGGCGCAAAGGGATCATGCGTCTTAAGAGTCTATGTTCTCATGGAAAAACATACTCACTTACATGCTTCTATCATGCTTCGCATACAACAGTAAACTCAAATCGCGACACATTGTGCGATAATCAAGCATTCTCATTTACTCATTTACCAAGCTCCTAAAGCTCGTGACTTTCTTTCAAACTAATGACCAATCAATTGAAATAACTTTTCAAATTCAAAATTTTCCTCTTTCCAAAATATTTTTCAACTTCCCAACAAGGCAATATTGAAATTCCAATTCATAATTCATATACTTCCATCATTTCAAAACAACTTTCAGTTGAGATAGTTACCTTCTTCCTCGTTGATCAGGATGACGATGAAGTGCAGTGAAGTAGCAGTCAACCATAAACAATTTCTAGACTCGACTTTCAACTTAGGATTCAAGGAAAGGGTTTCTAGGGTTCAGAGCGAACAAGTGCTCTGATACCACTTTGTGACGACCCAACTTCTCAAAGAAGTACGGATCATATGGATCGTCACTGAAATGATAAAGCAGCGGATATATACATAACTATTCGACACAATTAACCATTTAACTACTCAATAATACATAGGCTGAAAGGAATAAGATGTTCAATACAAACTCAAGTCACATAAGGACTTACCAAAATGTTCAATATAACCCAATCAGGGCACAATTAAAGGAACGAGTTATGACCTCAAGTTCAATACGATAATGGAAAACAGTTATAGTCAAAAGATACCAAACAATATCAGAGTTAGGCAGTAAATAAACGTGTGGACATGCATATGACGATGCATGCCCAAGGTTATAGAAATCATTTATAATTAAGCAACAAAACAACTACTGCTCTGCACCACCTCGCACCCATCAGCAATCCTTGCTCAACCTGCACATCAAAAACGAGATGCAGGGCTAAGTACAAAAGTACTCAGTGAACTCATTACCGAAAACATTTTCTTTATCAAAAGTTATTGAACTGCCCACAATAGCACATGAGGATTTTAGTTGAAAGACTCATGCCTATCAAACATTTTATCATTTCTCAAAAGCGTCAGGCCTGACTATTTCATTCACGTTGTTTCCATATCTGATCATTCATTCATTCATTCGCGCACTACGGAGGTGGCCACCTACACATAGTCGTCGTGACCGATCGAGGTAGCTAACCTTAACACACAGTCACACGTGTACACAATCCGAGTTAGCCCTTAACTAAGTCGGATCCGATCGTTACCCTTTTTTAACGTTGGTGGACCAACTCATTCACATACCACATTGGATATACCAATCTCAGATAGGATCACAACAAAACGTAAACATTTGGCAGTCAATGACAGTTCATGGAATAATATTTCATAAAGCTTTTGTAAATCATGCTTTGAGATAGATATGCATATCATTTTTGTTCAAGAGAGCCCACCTGCGAATCCAAAGCTAGTGGTTCTAAATGAGCAGGTGTGATTGTTCTTCCTCGCCGACTACGTACGCTCAAACCCTTTATAAGAAAATAATATTTCTTAGATTCTTTCTATCGATCGAAGGTCGTTTATAAATTACGACTTAAAGTTCCCACTTAGGGTTTCTTTATGATTTCATGTGATTGTTTTAAGATAATTTCTATTATCTTACATTCCCAATTCCCAAGCTATATTACTTCATCGTTCATAGGTGATCTTCAACTTATGAATCACATACTCCGAGTCTACCCTCGACTCTTCACCTTAGTGCTCTTCTAAACGTTATTACGTTATAGATTATTAGTATTCAAGTTGTGATTGGTATATTAGGATATTCTCAAGCCACTAACTAGACTTAACAATTATAGTTACGTCCTAGTAGGTTATGCTTGACGACTTGTCGTGTTAGCACGAGAATTAAAAGAGGAGTATTGACTTATGATTCAAGTGAGCACATGCTATCATGTAAGTAAGTACTTAAGAATAAATGAAGTGCTTCGGGAATATTAACTCGACTTTTGAGACATAAGGATCGACATCTTATGTTCGAATCTTTGCTTACGCATTACGACATTGTTTGTTTCTCTTAACTCGTCGGAGATTATATAAGTCGTATAATCGTTATTCGTTATCGAGTTGTTTTAACACTCAATCTAATATAGGGTTGTCGTTATTGAGTATCAACGTTGTAGCTCGGTTTTGGGTTTTCTAACTTAGGAACTCATGTTTGAGTATCCTTTTAATAATAGCAAACCCTAATTTATGTCTAACTTCGATTCTCGTTAACTCCTTCTTAAGTTATCGAAATTGGTCGATTTCTTTTGGATTCTCGTACACAAAGTATTATGTTGTTTACGTTTGGGGTTTTGTTTGTCTTTATACATAAACATAACCATTCAACACCATACAATACCATACACAACATAAACTATACTAAAGCATTAGAAAACCCTAATTTCTAACATAATACACCATCATTGTGTATGTGTGCATAAGTGTTCCATTCTTTCATCACAATCATAACCATTCATTCAAGCTTATAGATTAACTATCATAGCACCATTTATCATTGAAATTAAACTCATGCTTAACCATTTTGCTATGTTTTCGATAATTAGCAATAATTAGCATATGTATCCAATAAATTCCAATAAAATCATGTCATACTCCTATCATACTATAGAGTTTAATTACCAATTCAATATCATCATATAAAATTTCAAACCATAGGTTAAAATGCATATAGTTTTCGACAATCATAAATTAATGAGCTTTAGTGTTCAATAAATTCCACAAAAATTATATCATGCTTATACCACATACTAAACATGAAATATCATTTCATATCATGCATTAAAATTTAAACCCATGCTTTTCACCACCCATATGTTTTCGATACTCACTATATATATATATATATATATATATATATATATACATATTCAATAAATTTCATTCCTTCACAACATGTTTATATTATGCAATAACATGTAATATTAACATTAAACATCAACTAATATTTATAATATGAACCAAATGCTTGGAATTCTTTTTGTCCTCACACATATATTACATATGTGTTCAATAAATTCCCAACAATGCATAATAGGTTCATATTATTTCCAAACATCAAATACCATATTATTTTTAACAACAAAAATCAAATAAATTACTATATATATACATATAGTTCACGGTATTCAAAGGAAAAATAGGAGTAGTGTCTCAAAAATTTCAAGATTAATATATGATGTTCATATCATATATTAAACACTATATCTCAACTATTTTTCAACCAATAAAATCAAACAATGGCTTAAAAATACTTAAATATATTCTGCCCATTTTTGAAAAATAGGAGTAGTGTTTCAAAAATTTCAAAATTAATATATGATGTTCATATCATATATTAAACACTATATCTCAACTATTTTCCAACAAATAAATTCAAAATACAAGAAAATTCCAAAAATATTCTGAAAATTACCATATTTATTTTACATGCTCATAATACATCAACAAGCAATAATATCAAATAATATTCACAAAAGCATGCTTTATCACATATAAAAAGAAATAAAGCATAAATAAAAAAATATCAAACATGCTCCAAATATTCTGAAATTTTAACTACAGCCTTAGAACATCATTCTAAGAATTTTTCATTCATGACTTGAGAGCATTTGGTGGCTCAAAAGTCACGAAAAAAAATGAGGAGCAAAATTAGGGTTTTTCATGAAATAATTCAAGAAAAATCTAAAAAAAATTCTACACCATTAAAAATGGAGAGAATGATGAGTAGTGACTTTTTATGATATAATTATTTGAGGGTTGGTAGGGTTTGAAAATGAGGATTAAAGACCAAAAGTGTGAAGAACAAAGAAGAAAAGTTTGAAAAGAGAGAGAATTTTGTGTTCAAAAGTGTGAGGCTGTAATGAACGTTTTCCCTACTGTATTGGCAGCCTAAGGGGCTGTCATTACCCATTTGGGATGGACTTGGTGGTAGTTGGGAGAATGATTGGTCAAATTACCCGTTTTGACATGTTAATACCGACTCTTTAAGTTTTAACGCGCTTTCGATTGATTTATCGGAAGCTTAAGGTTTTATTTTCTTAAATATCCTTTAAATGACTTATTTCAATGTTTATAATAATTTCATGAAGTTCGGACGACGTCCGATAAGTCAATTCCGAGTTATCGCGAAAAAACAGCGTTCGACGATTAAATTATGCTCATTCAAAATTCTATTGAATTCTTGAGCTTTCATAATTAATTTGAGTCTTATAAATCATTTCTTATTGATTTAGACCCTTGGTTCGAGTTTCGGATCGTTCTGATCAATTTAGGGTTTTTTCGGTATATTTTCCCGGCGTTCGGTTAAGTTCTTCAGGAATTTCTTTCAGAAATTGATTCTTATAATTTCTAAATTCATAATATTATATTCCTTCATGATTTTGATTATTATAACAAATTATCATGATTAGCATGGACATGAAATTATTCCGGCTCGTGAATAATGCTTTTAAGACTAACCGGGCAAGTATGCCCGAAAATTCTCATTCTTTGGCTTCTCACATGTTTTCGTGAGAGGATTCTAGAAATGAAATCCTTTTGTCAAGATTAATTCTCGATCTTTCATTTTATGTTTAGGCTATTCAGAAAACCCTAATCCGGTAGGACTAGTCACTACTTTTTGATTTCTCTAGTTTTCGATCTCCGAATCGATTCTAATTCATTTCGTTGGTTACCTTAAACATAATTAAGGTCTAAGCATCACAAATAATTGGTTTAAATATCACTAATAAAAGTTTTAAATTTTTCGGGTTATTACAAAATGAGAACCACATCTTTTTTGCGAACTCTCCGAACCATGCATAAGACGTTGAAGATGATGCACAAAACAGTATAAAGTTGTGCATAACGGAAACTTTCTAAAATTATTTTGTTGTGCAACAATTTTAGAAAATTTTCGTTATGTACAACTTTATACTGTTTTGTGTATCATCTTCAACGTATTATGCATAGTTCTCAAGTTCAAAATATATATATGGAGGGGTTATGGTGAGAATAGATATATGTATAAGAAATAAGAAAGAATCTCAATCCTTGATTTATAAATAAAGGACGTTCCAGATTTAGTATTAAAAATCACACAATTTTGGAATCCAAAACGTGTTAGAGGTAATCTAGGAAAAGAAAAAAAAAATCATTGCCCATTATTGCACGTCCGAATTTGAAGGAGCTGTGCAAATCTTTAATATAATATATAAACAACAATAAAAATATCCATCTTGTGCTATGTATGTCATATAATGTGCCATACAATATATTAAATAATGCAACGTTATATACTGACCATTATATATTTGTTTCATTTGATATCGTAACTATTGACATAATATTTATAGATATAATGTGCTATATATAATACAATATGTGCTATAAGATATATAATTTGTGCAACAATATATACTTATAAGTATATCTTTTGTTTTATATTGTATCGAGAATAGGTACTCAACATTATATATATATATATATATATATATATATATATATATCATGTGCTATATATGTGAAACAATATGCTATACAATATATGACATAATGTAACGTTATATACTAATCATTATACCTTTGTTTCATTAGATATCGTAAATATTGACACATTATTTTATAGTTATAATGTGCTATAGATAATACATATTGTGCTGTATAATATAGTAATTAGTGCAACAATAAATACTGAGAAGTATATCTATTGCATTTTATTATATCGCAAATAAGACCCTAAACCCTAAAGAATCATAATCAAACATATATTCTCCATTGATGCAAGAATTGTGTTCTGCAATGTTTTATATATTTTGTATATATCTATTCCCAGTACTCATACGTGTATAGATAAAGAATCATAACCAATCCTTTTAATTATGTAAACCCACGTTTTTAGGAAACTACCATATCTTATCTCTTGTAGAAATACTATAATACCCTTTTTAAATTCGAAATTACAGTAATTCCTAACACACTTATTAAATAACTATAGCATTTGAAGAAATAAATCTAGACCATATATCTATCATATTTAATGGCTGTAATCTATTCTCATTTCTCACACATATATCTATTCTCATATGATCTCTCATATATATATATATATATATATATAGTGGCGGACCCAGACATTTTGTCTATGGGGGTCCAACCTCTTTACTTTTTCTCACGCCTCTCTACTAGATATCCACAAACATACTCCTTTATACTCCCTCAAAATCATCGTTTCATCTACTTTAATTTCTGACGCCAGGACCAGATTAAAAAAATAGGGATTCCTGATGCCAAGATCAGACTAAGAAAACTGGGGCCTTAGGCTATATAGAAAAAAACTATATAAAAAAATGTTCCAAAAATCAATTTCAACTTCCGTGCTTTCTCAACCACAAAATTATTTATTAATTTTTGACAATATATTTAATCTATATTGTTACATAGTTGATTTTTTTACGAACTTATTTAACCATCTTTATTATTACCTATAATGAAACCAAGTGTTCTATTTCATATCAATTTCATATTTTCTATTATACATATTTAGTAAAATAATTCAAAAAAATCTTCTAGCTAATAATCACAATAACAATATATCATTATATAAAAAATTAAAGAGAAGAGTTTTGTTTTGAGAAGCTGATGCTTCAACTTAATTTATAGATTTATTTTTAAATTTGTTTTGTATTAATAAGTATAGAGATATGGTAGACAAATTTGATAATAAAAACTAGGTTAAAAAAATTCTGAAAAAATAAAATAGATCTATACAAGAAAAGCTAGAAATATATAAATTCTACTACATAACCAATTATAACAAACAATTAAAATTAAAATAAAAAGACCAATCTTAATTGTGAAAAACTAGTTAAGGACAAAAAAAAAATCTACAACATAAGTCACATAACTAATTAATACAAAAACTTCAAATTATAAAAAACAAAGCATTAACAAGGAATTGAACCCAAGACCTTGAAATATAATAAAAGTACTTTTATCACTACACCACCATGTTCTTTTGTAAGATGAATAGCATATTATATATAGAAATAAACATATGTACATGAAAATTACTAATATAAACCTAGTATTTTCTAAAATTCCAGGAGGGCCCAGTGCCCCCACTGCCCCCCTCTAGGTCCACCCTTATATATATATATATATATAGTGGATCAAATGAGAATTTCATATTTTTTGCGAACGCTGCGAGCTATGCATAAGACGTGTAAAGCTGATGCATAGAGCAGTATAAATCGTGCATGACGAAAATTTTCTAAAATTGTTTTGTTGTGCAACAATTTTAGAATATTTTCGTTGTGCATAACTTATAGATTTTGTTCATCAACTTTTTACGTGTGTGCATAGTTCTAAAAAGATGAGTTCTCATCGATCCATCCACACACACACACACATATATATATATATATATATATATATATATATATATATGAGATGGTTCATGTTGAAAATGATAATTTGGTAGGAAATAAGAATGAATCTGGGCTTTTGATTTGCTGGATCAATGGTTGAGATTTAATTTCGGTTGTGCTATAACTTTGTGTTTTGTGTGCTACGCGAATTACTGTGCAGCACTAGAACTCTTCTTGTGCTACGCTGTAATGAAAGATGTACTAAACTAATATATTTCTCATATGTGCTACGAATGAATGAAATATGTGCTAAACTAACATGTGCAACATAATAATTCTGATTGTGCTACACAAATATGAAAGATGTGCTACTATTCCTATTTCCTATACTAAAGAGCTTTTTCATTATAACCCACCCTTATATATTTCATTCATTCGTAGCACATATGCTAAATATATTAGTTTAACACATTTTTCATTGAAGCGTAGCACAAGAAGGGTTCTAGTACTGCACAGTAATCCGCATAGCACACAAAAAACAAAACTGTAGCACAACCGAAATTAAATCTCAACCATTGATCCAACAAATCAAAGGTTCAGATTCATTCATATTTCTTACCAAATTATCATTTCCTACCTGAACCATCTCATATATATATATATATATGTGTGTGTGTGTGTGTGTGTGTGTGTGAGAGAGAGAGAGAGAGAGTTATGTATATGCACCTCTTAACGTGTGAATATGCGAACAATACATAAGTGCATTATATACATGCACGACACGTATAAAATACATGCACGACACATATAAAATTATGCATAAGATGTGTAAAGATGATGCACAGAACGATATAAAGTTGTACACAACGAAAACTTTCTAAAATTATTTTAGAAACTTTCTAAAATTGTTTTATTCTACAACAATTTTAGAATGTTTTCATTGTGCAAAACTTTATACGTCTGTATAGTTCTCATGTTCTAAAAAAAAATGAGTTCTCACTAAATCCAACCCCTATATATATGAATTGATTCACGTACATACAATCCTTAACATACATAAAAAAGAACAAATCATGTTTATTAGATTTGGAAATGACACACTTCTTTTTAAATGTGCATCTGAATTAGTTATATGCACATTTCTGTATATAATTATATATTTGTGTATCTGCGTCATAATTTGTGTATTGAATCTGAATCGTCCATATTGATTTATCAAGAGTTGATATTTTTTCTCATGTTCACACTATAAGGAGTGTCCACACGATAACTACTATATATATATATATATATATATAGGATTGAGTTTTCGTAGTACCCGGTCCCCAGATAGTATGTAGTACACAATCTAGACCACACATTCTGAACACGTGGACGCATCAAAATTTGACACGTGGAAGCCCATTTTTCGCTCAGGGGCAAAATGGGAAGGTGCCCAGCAGGCGCTGGGTGACCGCCAACGATGGGTAGAGAAGTCCGCGAGCGTTGGGTATCCGCGGGTGCTAGGTTTGGGGAGAGCCACAATAAAATACAGATAATGCATACAAAATAACATGACACTGCATCGCACCCAACCGGCGCTTGGTGCGCACCGACGCTGGGTAGGGGTGCTGGATGCGCGCCAAAGCTTGGTAGGGACACTGGGTGCGCGTCGGCGATGAGTTTGGGAAGAGCCACAACAAAACATAAATAATGCATATAAAATAACATAACACTGCATTTAAAACAACAAAACACTGCATCGCACCGAAATGGCGCGTGCGTGCTGTGCGGGCGCAGGCGCGTGCTTGGCGCAAGCAAGCGCGCGCGTGCGCATTGCGAGAGTTGGGAGTGCGTTTTCATCATGCATTAAAATTGAAACTCATATACATGTTTGTGTTCAAGTGAATGCATTTTTGTGTTCATTTGAATGCATAGTTTAGTTCAACTATATGCATGGTTTATTTTCGAAATCACATAACAAATTACTAATCTACCCTTACTTTAACGAAATTAAGCTTAAAAAGTCCGAAAAAATCTCAGCCATAGGATCTATGAGATAAGTGGATGAGATTGAGTACTACATACTATCTCTGGCTCGAGTACTATTTGATCCTCCCATCTCTATCTATATATATATATATATATATATATATGTGTGTGTGTGTATGTATCTATATATAATTTTTTCAGATTCTTTCCCACCTAAGCATCAAAATGACGTCACTTTGATGTTTAAATGTAAAAAAATAAGTTTATCCAACAAGGTACTTCATCGTCCTATTCCTGGATTCTGTACTGCAAGGTATAAATCATGAATCGGGGACAATTTTTTAAAAAATGCATAAAGTTGGTGACACCCTCTATGAATAACCCTTTTTAAAATGGTAAAAAAGATTAGAAAATCCTACGAATTCTTATTTTGGTGATCTTTGTATCTATAAATTCTTTTCATCGAAGACTACTCTGTTTAAATTAACCTAGCGCATATTTATTTAAAGATGAAATCATCTAAAAGTTTTTATTAGACCAAAAAGTACATTGATTTAAAACTGTTGGAATTTGTTGAACTCTGAAAGAGTCTCCTCATATTATGGAGTTAGCTATTTTAGCGTTTTGTCATTTCTTCATTTTTGTGTGTGCAAGATATGAATGTCAAGTTGGATGCTGAGGTAACATACCGAGAAACACGAGAATATGGTCATTGAGATAAGGATGAAGGAGTCCGTCGGATCAATATTCCATCCTCCGTCTAGTGGTCGATTAGCCAACCCTAACTGTTGATTACTAGACGGAGGACGGAATATTGATCGATAGTGTTAAGTAATTGTGGATAAATAACTTTGCTTATCTCTAGACGGAATATTGCCTACAGATTGACATCTACATATTATAATTTTAATCTATAGAAAAGTAACTTCAATATTCTTTAAGTTTTTAATTCAATTGTTTTACTTTGTGTGTGGATAACAGTCTGTACAACAGTTACTTGCATATGCAAAGCAACATTGTCAAAAACCTTTAAAGCATGATCCTTATTACAATTTAAATGCGACCTACTAATTTATCTTGGGGTACATTCTGATTAGATCGATCTTACTTGTGTACGCCCCATATATACTCTACATATAAGGGGGGGAAGGAGGGGTGTGGGATGGAAAATACAAAAACATGTACATAAGCTTCAGATATCCACATGTGGGAATATATGACACATATGGGGACGTTCATACTATGCAGACTGATCTATATGAGTTTTTATATTTATTTTGAAGTCTTGAACCAATTTCTAATTTTCTATATATTTGGAGAATACATGCATGATCACGAAAATATCGCTGAAGTT
The DNA here is from genome assembly GCA_036937905.1 of Salvia rosmarinus. Lineage (NCBI taxonomy): Eukaryota > Viridiplantae > Streptophyta > Magnoliopsida > Lamiales > Lamiaceae > Salvia > Salvia rosmarinus. The sequence goes on along the minus strand of CM072813.1, from coordinate 77,554,189 downwards.
GTGTAGCAGGTACACACGCCTAGGAATGTCAATGGGTGGGTTTTACCAGGACAGATCCAGAACCGTTCAAAACCCATTAAATTTTAAAGCGGTTCTGGTTCCGATTCCGGTTCCAGACCCGCTTTAGACCCGGACCGTTTAGATCTATAGTTTGATGGTCCGGTCCGGTCCGGATCTGGTTTCAGAACTAGAATCAATACTTATTTATTGGTTCTGGTCCGAGTAAAACACGTCTATTGACGAGCCTAAGTTTAAATAGGCTTGTCAATGAGCTAGTTTTATCCATATCGATTCAAAATAATTCATAACACATTAAATTATAAAGCAACGATTTCGGTTCTAGTTCTGGTTCTTGTCCGGTTCTGGTCTGGTTCTGGTTCTGGTTCCAGATCCGCTGAGATCCGGACCGCTTAAGACCCATAGTTGATGGTCCTGATCCGGTACGGATCCAGTGTCTAATGGGTCGGATCCAGAACCAGAACCATTACTTATTTACTGGTTCTGGTCCGAATAAAACCCACACATTGACATCCCTACACACGCCATTGACATCTCCTAGAATTTTTTGATCAGGTCTAATTTTTCGAGTTTTGGTGTTCAATTACATGATTACTGAGATGGTAATAATGCAAAGTTATTTATCCGCAATTACTTAACACTATCGATCAATATTCCGTCCTCCGTCTAGTGGTCGATTAGCCAACCCTAGATTGTATTATGTACAACTTTGAATATATTTAGAGAAGAGCTTATAAGGCGTCCACTCCATGTGGACATCCAATGGGTCTATTTCATAATTCACTTCATATAATTGAGCTCTACTTCTCCTAAACTTTTATGGCGTGTAACAATAGCTTCTAATGTAGTCACCTTTGAAAAAGTGGCACTTAATAAACGAATTAAAATCTAAAAAAAAGAACCATGCCACACTAGGGAGGCGGATGGGATGCCCTCTCTCTCAACTTAATGTCACATCGTTCGTATTCCACTATTAATTTCATTTGTTATTTAAATAATTAATTTTATTATAAAATAACAAATTATAATTACATTATAAACTCTAATTAATACTTCATCCATCTCATTATTGTTGGCTCGTTTTCTTTTTAGATTGTCCCATTATTGTTGGTCCATTCCAAAAAAGGAAACAATTTTGCATTAAAAAGTATCTCAAATTTCGTATATATTATACGTTACTTTATACATAAAACACGACTTTCATTAATCTACATGCAAAAAGAAATGAGCCAACAATACCGGGACGGATGGCGTATTTACTAACAAAAAAAATTAAAAAGTTATTGGAATGAATAACCAAACCAAGTAATCGATTTAACTAAAAAATGCTCATTTGTTAAATATAAAAAATAATTATAAATCCTAATTGGGTCTATGAACCCTAGTTCTTTTAACACAGTTTAATGCCTAAAGTGCAGTCTGGGGACTGGGGAGGCAATCCTAAATTAGTGACACGCATTTAAGCATCCACAAAATGCTAAATTCCAGGACTCTCAACCCTTAACTAATAATTCACTTGGAGAATTATATGGATTTGTTACATATGTATCGCTTAAGGGGAGAAAAATTACATTGTGGAAATAATAAACTTGATTACTAATTTTTAAATAAATACAACCTTATCATATTATATCATGAGAACACATGAGAATTAAAAAATGAAGAATTTACTATGTAAGTTTATGAATTCATCGGAAAAGTTACTAAATCCAAAAAAATCCCAAAAATAGAACCAAAAAAGTAACGTTGTTTTTTGATAGAATCAACATGGTTTAAGAATGTTGTGTAACACAATTTTTCACCTAGCATTTTGCCATTCAACGTCATTTATGTAGTCATCGGATTTTTTTGTTTTGTTTTCTGAATTCATGAAAAGCCCGTAATTAATTACTACTATCAATACATATTGGGTCAAATCCACATTCATATACAATAGCTGGTCATCGAATTTTGGTCCGATGATATGATTTGAAATAAGTCATATAAAAGTCAGGTATTAAAGTATTTATCAAAGAATGGAATATTTTTGAAAATAAAAACATCAAAAGTCTAATTAGAAGAAAAGGAAACTATATATAAACAATCACTTGAGCATGCAAGACGTAGATAGCTCAGATTAATGAATTTATGAGAATTGCTGAGAGAACAAAATAGTCGCTAGCTAGAGTGTGCAATATACATGTATTAAATTTAACAAAATCGAAATATACACAGTTCCTTTACATAAAAATAATAAGATATGCATGGTAATACTTTTGAATTGAAAGCTGATAACAAGTATTACTTTTTATAATAATATAGTATTACTTTTGAATAGAACAAAAAAATATAATTAATTATGTTTTCAACAATATTATATTAACTATATTCGAAATTATTACATAATCAAATCACCCCTTTCTTGATTACGATATGGATGTCAATGGACGAGTTTTACATGGATCAGAACCAATAAATAAGTATCGGTTTTGGTTTTGGAACCGGCCCGTTAGATATTAGATTCGGACGGACCCAAACATCAACTATTAGTTTGAAACGGTCTAGATCTGAACGGTCTAGAACCAGAAGCTAACCAGAATCGAAACTAGAACCGTAACTGTTGCTTTAGATATTGGATCCGGATCGGACCCGGACCATCAACTATGGGTCTGAAACGGTCCGAATCTGAGCGGGTCTAGAACCAGAATCGAACCAGAATCGTAACTGTTGTTTTAGAATTTAATAGGCCATGAGTGATTTCAGATCGATATATAGATAAAACCGAATCATTAACAAACATACTTAAGCTTATACTTGTCAGTAGACGGGTACTCGTACTACAACCAATAAATAAGTATTATTTCTGATTTTAGAACCATAATCGAAACCAGACCAGACCATCGAATAATGGGTCTAAACGGTCCGGGTCTAAAGCGGTCTGGAACCAAAACCAGAACCGAAACCATTGCCTAAATGGGCTATTAGCGATTTCGGATCGATCCTGGTAAAATCCACCTATTGCTATCCACGATTACAATTCCTCACCAATTTTTTATAATAAAAAATTGCGGGAGAAGATTAATTGGATTGTCAACGCATTTGACAATATCGTCACTAGTGTATCAATATAGTACAAAGGCAGCAAATATTAATTGCATAGGAAAAAGTCAGCTACAATATTATACACTATATTGTATATAAGCTTCCTAATTACTCAAAGAAGACGAGCATGTGCATATTGGTGCAACTATCACGTTAATCACATGTTATCCTAATCTAATGAGTTAAGCTAACTCCATCTCACCAAGCACAACTAGTTGCCTTTGAGTACATTATATGTATAAATGGACACATATAAATTGAAGTTAATTCCAGCTCTTATCATTTAAAAAAAAAAGAAAAGAAAAGAAAAATGTTGTCGTCTCCAAAAATGGATGTTTCTGGCGGCCCATGCAAAACCCTTGCAATTCTAGTTGTAGTCTTTTACTTCATCTTCGTCGCCCTCTCCAATCAGTACCCCAACTGCCCCGCCTCCGCCGACTTCTTCCCTCCTTTCCTGAGACGGCAACCTTTGTCTTCAACCGACACAACGTCCACAACAGAAAAGGAAGCACAACAATCTCCGACAACGCTCGAGCACCTCGTGTTCGGCCTCGTCGGGTCGGAGAGGGCCTGGCACCACCGCAAAGCATACATCGAGTCGTGGTGGCGCCCGAACGTCACGCGCGGCTTCCTATTCCTGGACACGGCCCCCACCGGAGACCTCCTCCCCTGGTCGCCGGCGTCGCCTCCGTACAAAATCTCCGATGATCTCACCAAGCTGCTCAACAAGGCGGATTTCGTGGCGCAGCGGATCATACACGCGATAATGGAGGTGTACAGGGAGGACCACGAGAATCTGAGGTGGCTGGTGATGGGCGACGACGACTCCATATTCGTCGTAGACAACATTGTTCACATCCTTGCGGGGTACGACCATACAAAATATTACTATTTCGGTGGCCAGTCGGAGTTCATCCTCTCGAATTATTGGTTCTCGTTCAGCCAGGGATTCGGCGGCGCCGGATTTATTATGAGCTACCCTTTGGCGAAGCTTGTGGCCGCAGACATGGAGAAATGTCTGTTGAGATATCGGCATCTCAATGCTGCTGATCGCACTACTATGTCGTGTATTGCTGACATCGGAGTCAACCTCACACCCCTCAAAGGAATTCATCAGGTATTTCATGCATCTAATTAACTGTTCATCTGCATCAACATTTGTTTATTTGCATAAGGATTTAAACATAATTCCTAGTTTATATTTTAAAATTACTTTCTATTTTATCCAATCTCCGACTACATATTAATTAGAGTGTACATATATTTGAAAGTTGAAGTAATTCGGAGTTATAAAGTAGAAACGCGAAAACATGCTACTAATTTTATTTTATATAGGAAGTAAATCCTAGTGTTGATTTAATAAATTACGGTATAAGAGTAACAAGTTTTATAGTTATAGTACGTTACTCTACATGCCTAGAGCATTGACATAGTTTAATTATTTAATGTATGTCACACTAATCATTAAGTACTTCAAAGCTAAATAGCATTAGGCGTGCGTTCAGTGTGTCGAATAACTTTTGCGCGCATTCGTAAATCAATATCTAGATCCAAATCCATATTCTATAAAAAATTATAAGTTTCATTCAAGTGAACATATTTGTAATTTTAATTGGTGTTTGGATCTGGTATGAGTATTGTTTTACAGATTTTGACTCTTGAAACAGTCTCACACAAAACTCCCTCATTCCACTTCATATATGTAATGAAGCATTAAAAAGAAAGATGGATATCTTTTACAAGATACCGTATTATAAGATCTTATTTTTCAACTTGGCCCTTAATCATTTATAATAAAGAAAAGTATTATTTGCTTATCATTTACATTGAAGAAAAATACCAAATATCATTTACAATGAAAAAAGTATCAAAATCCGCATGTGCGGACGAATGTTCAGAATACAACATCTACTCTAAATAGTACTCCCTCCATCCCAAAGTAATGGATGACACGAAATTCGATGCACTTTTTAGTGTAAAAAGTGTGTCTTTTTTTGAAAACGGACCAACTTAATGGGAAAGCCCAAAAAAGAAAATGTACTATGAATATTGAGAGTATTAGCTATTGGTTCAATTCTAATGTTAAAATATTTTTACTACTAGGGGTCCCCAAATTACAAAAAAGAAAACTCATTCACAAAATCTTGTTTTGATCTCTAATAATCTTAAAACTATAAATAATTTTTTTTTCACGAAAAGTTTATCGGACTGTTTAACAGATCGAACTGTTAAATTGATCTCCACACTCGATCAAATGAAGCACAAAAGTGGTGATATTTTTGTAATTATTGAAAATTGTTAGTTTCCACATTTTAATTTTGGATAAAAACTTTTGATTTCTTTACCGAAAATTATTAGTTTTAACATTGAAAAGCATTAGTTTCTTGTATTGTCAACGTCTCTTTCACACAAAAATGTGGTGTCATTTTGTAATTGTTGGAATCAGAGAAGGTATTACATTTTATACTCAAAAGTATTACTTAATATTCAAAAGCATTAGTTTATTTTCGTACAAAAGAAAGTCGATTTAATTGGACAGAGAATAGTATTAATGTTGGCAATTTTTAGTTTTATTTCGCAAATTTATTAGTTTATTGTATAGAAAGTATTAATATATTTCTTTTTCACACCAAAAACCATTATATTTTTGTAATTACTCAAAATTGAGTTAACTTATAGGCTTGAATTTGGGTGTGAATGGGGATTGTCCGTAGATTGCGAGGATAGGGTTCCATACTCTATTATTACAATTAAATAACCCATTTAATTTATTAAGGAGGAAAAGTATAACGTACGATAGCGGAGCATGAGAATTATTCTCAATCAACAATAACTAAACAATTAGTGCCACAAAAAATAAATGTCAAACTATAATTAAATGGAGTAGGAAAACAATGTATTTGATAAAAATAGGTCTCGAAAAGACTTAACATGAAATGTTATATATATAAAAAAGAAAGGTTCGAGAGAGTACTTCACCCTTTGTCCAGGTAATAAAGATTATCGAGCCCAATGGTTAAGGTGGGTTCTCGTGGTAGAGATGTCACAGTGTTGAATCCCACCAAACGCCTCTATGGGTTTGAGCTCACACACCCTTGTTTTCAAGTATGGTTTACTTGTCTGTGGTTTGCGCCTATTGCACAGACCACGAGATTTACCCAACGCTTGCACATAAGGTGGCCACGGGTTCCCATGATAAAAAAAAAAAAAGATTATCAGAGCCATCCTGCATACTCCAATACATAACGTGACATTCATAACATATTATATTTACAAATAGGACAAAACATTGTTACCTTATATTAGCAGAAGATGTCATTATCAAAAATACATATATAATTCCCAGTTTAGATCCCCTATTACTTTCTAGCGTGACATCAACTATTGCATATGTGGATGACCAATATGTGATAATACTAAGAGTTTATGATTTATGGCTCGTATGTTAGAAATGTCATTGTTATAAAAATATTCCAAGAAAAATGAATCTTAGTAGATTCATTATCCTCTATTTGGAAAATACCAAAAAAATTGTTAAGATTTTGAATAATAATAATAATAATAATAATAATAATAATAATAATAATAATAATAATAATAATAATAATAAACAACAACGTAAACTATAGTTTGTATTTCGATATAAAAATAAAAAATTATTAAATATGTAAATAGTATAAGAATCCTTAGATTACGGAAAAAGAATACCTAAAATTTGTTGTGGAATAAGAATCTGGATTTTTTTACTACTTTTCTTGTTTTCAGAATTCTTTTTTACTTTTCTTATCTTGTAAAAATACAACGAAACACAAGAATTTAAAATTTTGGAACCACATTACTTTCCCAAAACAGAATCCTTGACAAACAAACGGGCTCTTAGGATTTATATAAGAAAATATAAATCCAAGCATATGCAATTCTACATCCCTATGATTACTACATGTTCTTCATCTATATTTATAATAGAGATGTCACAAAAATGGGCAATAAGCGATGTTAAATTCATAATTCTTGCATTAATTTCGTATATCGATCTATTGTAACAGATTGATCTACGAGGAGACATATCTGGTTTCCTATCATCTCACCCTAAATACCCTCTAATGTCCCTCCACCACTTCGACATGGTGGAGCCAATATTCCCCAATATGAACCGTCCGGAATCCACGCGCCACCTCATGAAAGCGGTGGCCGCCGACAATTCCCGCATGCTGCAGCAGACCATCTGCTACCACCGGCCGAGCAACTGGTCGTTTTCCATTGCGTGGGGCTATTCTGCGCACATATACGAGAATACTCTGCCGCGAAGCCACCTACAGTACCCCATCGAGACATTCAAGACGTGGCAGCGAAGCCCCCGCCCCCCGCATTACATGTTCAACACGCGCCTCCCCTCGCGTGACCCTTGCCAAGCCCCTCACATGTTCTTCTATCATACGGTCGGAGCCACGGCCGACGGTCAGATGCTCACCGAGTTTTCTCGTGCGTGGCGGCGGGACTTGCCGGCTTGTTCCTTTTCCGGCAATCACTCCGCCGATTCTATTTCCCGAATCCAGGTCTATTCACCACCAACCAAACGCTTTCAGGTAATCTTTATACTCATTTTTAATTATTGGAAGAAATGGCAATTTTGTTCTTTTAAACCTGATCCAGTTTGCTTTTAATTAATGAACTGAATATTATAAGTTCGCTATAGGTTTATACTATTGATCGATCTTAATTTCGTAAGGAAAATAAATGCTTAAGAACACCAAAGATTTACGTGGTTCGATCGTGAATAAGATCTCGTCCACAGGCGAGAGAGAGTATGTGTATTGAGAGTGTAGAAGCGATTACAAAGAGAGTGAATGAATCTATGTCGTCTAATCTAGCCTCTGTTTATACACAACGTATTGACCTAGATCTCGAATCAAAGTCTTCTCTAACTAGGATTCGAGATCCTATCCTCTTGAATTAGGATTCTTTTAGATATGGTGAGCTTTCTGCGTTCCCACCGACTTTAGGAGTCTTCATGGGCGAACTTGTCGGGCCGAGCTTGATGTCGGGTTTACTTGTATTGGGCACGATGCTTGGGCACAGTAGTTGGGCGTATCCTATCACAACCCCCAAAAGGCCTTGACGAGGTCATCTTTGGATTGGGGTTGTTGTGACGGAGGGGTTTGGACGATCTTACATCTTTTCATTGTTTGACTCAATGCTTCGACGTCGTATATCGTATCACGATGCTTTCATGAGGCGTCTGCCGAGTCTTTTTGTTGTTTGTATCTCGGCGAGGTGTCACGGCTTCTTGCAGGCGTCATGCCGAGTCTTGGTGCCGCTAACGGGTGTTATGCCGAGTCTTATGGTAACCGCTAACGGCGTTAAGCGAGGTCTCTGGCCGCTTCACCCGACGAGGCGTTATGCCGAGGTCTTGGCGACCGCTTCACCGACGGCGTTATGCGAGGTCTTGGACCGCTTCACCGACGGGCGTTATGCCGAGGTCTTGGCCGCTTCACCCGACGGGCCTTATGCCGAGGTCTTCGACAGCTTTACCCGACGGGCGTTATGCCGAGGTCTTGGCCGCTTCACCGACGAGGCGTTATGCGAGGTCTTGGATCGACTTCATCCGACGGGCGTTAGCGAGGTCTTGTGAATGGCTTCACTGTCGAGGCGTTAGGCGAGGTCTTCTTACTGCTTCACTGACGAGGCTCTATGCGAGGCGAAGACGGATTTTCTGCCGTTCTTTGAGTCTTGGGCGCGGGATCGCATTTAATGCGCATTAAATTGGCGGCGGTTGGATTCCGATAAAGTACATATTAGGGAATGTCTTCCTTGATCGCAATATCTCTTATCACTTGCCTTCTACATTTCTGAATTTCAAAAACTCTCTGCCCTGCGAAACAACTATTCTGCGCCATTGACGACTTGAAGCTCCTTGTCTTCTTCATCGATAAACAAAAGTAAGTAATGGCTACCTCTTCCATTAACGAGTCGTCGGCGTCAAATCATATACATTCCCCGTGCGGTTTAGTGTCTCTGCTGTTTTACCGTATTCATATGCCTCTTTCGAGTGTAGTCTGCGTTTCCCTCGGTGGGGATTGCGGCAAAGTGTCTTCTTTTTCTTCAATCCTAGGTATTTCTGATATTAGGGATATAAGTTTTCAATATAGTATTCCCTCTAGTATTGAGTTCGTCGCCCCCCGTCCGGAGGATAGGGCTTGTGCCCCTCCGGATGGTTTTATTACCGTGTACGAGGACAGCCTCAAGGCTGGTCTTCGTCTTCCTTTCCCTTACGTATACGTTGAGTTCCAAGAGATGTTTGGCATATCCCTTGCCCAACTCTCGCCGAACTCATTCCGGCATATGACTGCCCTAGGTGTCTATGCCTATAGGCATAATTTTCCTTTGACCTTGGGGCTGGTCCTTGCTTTTTGCAATCGAAGGCGGCTCGGGGTGGTATTATCTATCACCCGTAGGAAATTCAAAGCCAAGATTAAGTCGAAGATCTCCAGCCGGCGGAAGTTCTTCTTACATCGGTTTGAGGACATATGGAGTTCCATGGCGATCGATAAGATCGCCGATGTGTTCGTTGACAAAGACTTGGTGACACGGAGGAGACGGGACAAAATTGGCCTTGTTGACGAGGTCTTCTCGAGGCCGAGCTTGCGGGCGGGGCTTAGCCTTATGATCCTACCTCCGGGGTGGAGTCGGTGAAGGGTGAGGCCCTACTTCTTTTTCTTTATTGCATGATTATACGTGTTGATCTTGACCTATGTATTTCTTGGTAGTGAACTGCTTGAAGGAAAGAAAGAAGAAAGGAAGGAGCCGATCTCGTGGCGAACCGATCTCGTGGCCGAGCCGAGGTCTCCGACCTTGAAGGATTTCGAGGACATGCCGAAATGACCGTGGGGCCTTGAGATCCCTTCGCCGCAGCCACTCAAGCGCTTGAAGAGGCGGAAGGATGTAGTCCACGAGTCCTCGGTTCTTTGCCGGTGAGTCTGAAGATCGTCGGTTCAAGTCGGCCTCGTCTCTTTCACGAGGTTTTGTACTGTCCTTATACTTTGTGTTGCGATATAAAAGCGTGTTTCGACTGATGTATATAATGTATGAAATTAGGGGCGTGGCGGCCGAGTGTCAAAAGTGTCGATCTTGTATCGGATTACTTGAAGGCGCCGTTCTGCGATTTGTGAGGTGGCCGGTATGCTCGGGAGGTGGAGGAGGTGAATACCTCCTTACTCAAAAATATCCGAGGCCGAGGCTAAGATCAGGGACCTCGTCAAACAAAAAGCGGCGGATGCTACGGCCATTGAGTGGCGGCAAGGGCGGTCGGCGGAGGCGGCTTTGGCGGAGGCGGCAAGGGCGGCGGCGAATCTGAGGTTGCCTTGATGAAGGTGAGGTGGAACAGTTCGCCGTCGGGAGGCGGACATGGCGAGCTTCGCGAGGAGAGGCGCCGTGCCTTTGCGGAGAGGCTGTTCATGTCGGCGAAGCTTCTCGGATGGTCTCGGGCGCGCCAAGTGCTTAATAAGCGCCGTCTCGGATCTGATCGAAGATGTCGCCGAGGACTACCGGACACTGGACAAAGCCAAGTATGGAGTGCGAGGAGACCGAGGACAATGTCTGAGGCAGGCTATTTTGATGTGATCGTCCACGGCTGAAGGAGCTTCCGTCTTTGCGAACCTCGCCTCCTCCTCGGTTCTTCTGTCCGCGGAGTCCGTTCGCGCCTGTCCCGTGGATCGGGATCCCCTGACCGAAGCTTTACTATCCGATTATGCAAAGGGGTCGGGGGGTGCAGCTGGTGCTTCAAAGGGCGTCGAGACTCCAGTGGTTCCCGAAGAGGCCGAAGCTGTACGGGCCGAGCCCAGGGCGGAAGAGGCTGCGGCTATCGAGGCGTCGGAGGCGGCGTATGTGGACGTGGCCGAAGCTTCCGGAGGGTCGATTGATCCCATCTTTTTACCTTTTTTTTTTTTTTTTTGAATGTAAATGTACATTGATTTTTGCCTAAGGGCATGTTAATAAAATGACAAGTTTATGTTAAGAAACTTATCTTTTTTTATTCAGTTGTCTCCTGAAATGCTTGATGCTTCTCCTTGGTTGAACCGAATCGAAGACCTATCGCGGGCTCTTGAGTTGAAAGAGGTCGAACTCCTCCATATAAAGGCGGCTTGGCCACGCGTGCGGTGAGTCCGATGTCAGCATAGGGCCGCTCGGGAGGCTGTGACGAGCTCGGGCTCGCCTTTTGGAATTGGAGGAGGCGTTCGAGGTCGCCAGGAGAGGCGAGGTGATAGCCGAGGAGCATGCCGAGTACGAGGAGGTTATCCACGAAATGGTGGGATGGCGATCCGGAGGTTGAAGCGAGGTTGTCGAGGCTGCCCGTTGTTCGAGTGCAGTAGCGAATATGGTCGGACCTCACGGCAATTCACGGGCGATCTGCTGAATTGAAAAGGCTCGGGAGCATATCTGAGCTCGTCATCGCTCGACAACCACAGCTCGACAAAATACTTCGACGGGATGCAGAGGCCTCTTCTTCTGCCGGAGCTTCTCAGTCTAGAATAAATGAACCTAATTATGACGATCCGGAGTGGCGCGCACAAGAGAGGCGTGCTATTGCCCTTGAACGTCGTGGACCCTCCATGCGTCGAGACCGGGCGTCATCAAGTGGTCGAGGCCGAGCCCGCAGAGCTGCATCGTCAAGTGACCGAGGTCGCGCTGGCCGGGCCCGTAATATAGACCGAGGACGAGGTAGAGGTAGGATTAGCATAGATGAGCTGCTGAATTCCGATTTTTCTAGGGATTGGCTCAGCTTTTCCCGATCCGCTCCGTCCTCGTAAAATGTAACCTGTACACCTTTTATTTAATAAGAATGGTTTCTTGTTGACTTTGTATTTGAACAAGAGTAATATCTAAGTAGTTAGTCCTCGTGAAATTCGTTTGAAAAGAAATCGTTCGCACTGAAGGTAGGGTTTCTGTTTTTGCGAGGTCGTCGGGAGGGTGGTCCCTTCGTCTACATAGAGAACACTTGAAATAAGCGAAGGTAGTCGATCTCGTATGTAGGAATGGTTCTGTTTTTGCGAGGTCGTCGGGAGGGTGGTCCCCTCGTCTACATAGAAGAACAGCTTGAAATAAGCGAAGGTAGTCGATCTCGTATGTAGGAATGGTTCTGTTTTTCGCGAGGTCATCGGGAGGGTGGTCCCTTCGTCTACATAGAAGGCAGCTTGAAATAAGCGAAGGTAGTCGATCTCGTATGTAGGCATCTGCGCGTTTAGATTTTCATTCGTATGAAACGAATGTCGACCTCCGTCGAGGGAATTTGTCCTCCGTGGAGGAAAATAATGTGAAGATTAATTATGCATTAGTGACAAGTAGAACTCGTAAAATAAATATTTTATTGATAAAAGGCGATGCGACCACCAAATAAGACTCGGACTCTAAGCAGGACTTTAAAATATGACCGAACAAGACCCGACCCTTGACACTTATGCATAATATTTCTTGAGATGGATGATGTGCCATGCGTTGGGTAATTGCTCACGGACAATTGAGCGAGCTTATAGGCCCTTTGCCGAGGACTTCGTCGACCGGTGAAGGTCCTTCCCATGTGGCTTCCACTTGCCGAGCTGCGTGACTTCTTGACTTCATTATTTGGATCTGAGGTCGCCCACTTGGAATTGTCGGGTTTTAACGCTACCGGTTGTAATACCGAGCTACTTGTTGCTTGTGCGAGCTTCCTTGATGTGGCGAGGTCTCTTTTCTTCGAGTAAGTCTAGATCAGCTCGTAGATTTTCCCCATTTGCTTGACAAAGAAGTCGATGGTGCGAGGACTCGGTACTCCGATCTCTGCAGGATCATCGCTTGTTCCATACACCAAACGTATGGTGTTTCTCCGTTCGAGGTCCGGGTGTTGTTGATGCGACCATAAGACTGTGGTAGATTTTCCACCCGAGGCCTTTAGCTCGGTCGAGGCGAGTTTTAGACCCTTTACGATGGTCTGTTGGTAACCCGGTCGACCATTTGCTTGAGGATGGGCCACGAGGTGAACTTTGTTGGATCGAAGCTCTTGACACCAATCTTTGAATGTCTTATCCGTGAATTGTGTTCCGTTATCCGAAAGGAGGATATGGGGGATGCCGAGCGACACACTATGTTCTTCCATACGAAGTTGAGGCGTTCTTGCTTGTGATTTTCGCGAGGGCTCGACTTCACCCACTTCGTGAAGTAGTCGATCGCAACAATTAAAATTGGGCTGTCACGGTGCTTTACAAAGGGGCCCACAATGTCGATCCCCATTGCATAAGCGGCGAGGGCTGCATGCGGAGGTGAGGTCGGTGCAGGGTAGCCTTGTGCGTTCCCATGGATTTGACACTTGGACACTTTTTACGAGGTCCATTGAGTCTTGGAACATTGTTGTGATAGTATCCCCATCGCATGACTTTCTTTGACAAGGCTCGGGGTTCGATGTGGCTTCATACGAACCTTCGTGTATTTCTCGTAGAACGTAATTAGCTCGGTTCGCCCCAAGCACCTTAAGAGGTTGGAGATATGACTTTCAGTATAGGACTCCACTCAATTGTATATCGCGGAGATTTGTTCGGGATCCTCCTAGCCTCCGACTTGTCGTGGGGCGATTCGCCTTCTCAAGTACTCTCGAATGGGAGTCATCCAATTGGGTTCTTCATCCGAGACTATGTTAACCTCGGCTCCGTCTTGGCATCGTTTATGCTCCCGCTTTGGACTTCCTCTCTTGGCGGGTTCGTTGATGGCGAGGCCAATTTACTAAGATGTCATTTCGGCTTTTTGCTCCCTTGGGATGCGAACTATCTGGAAGTGTGAGAAAGTCCGTTCTGAGCTTTTGCTTTTCAAGATACTTCTTCATTACATCCTTTTGCCTCGTATTTTCCCAACATTTGGCTTCGACGACTTGAGAATCGTGTGAACTTGCGGCTCGTGTCTGGAGACTTTGAGCGGGCGAAGTCCTGCGATCGGTGCCTCGTACTCCACTTCGTTGTTCGTATTTTGAATGTGAACCGAAGTGAGTAAGCGATTCTTGGTTGTCCGGGCCTAGGGTAAGATACCGCTCCATTGCTGTTTTCCCGAAGCCCGTCAGCGTAGAGTTGCCGCCTTTCCTCGGTGTTTCAACCACGGGTTCGGCTTTGGCATCGTCGTCTGGATTCGGTGGGCTTCGGTTTTCGGCAGTTAGCCTCGGCAAGAAATCCGCTAGGGCTTGACCTTTGATGGCTGGCGGGCGAAGGATATATCGTGCTCGCCCGATTCGATTGCCCATTTCGCGATTCTCCACGATGCTTGAGCTTCGTCAATACTTGCAAGTGGGTAGTCGATGAGGACTTGTATGCGATGTGCATGGAAATGCGGACGTAGTCTCCTCGCGGCATTTACCAATGCTAAGGCAAGCTTCTCCAATGATACCTCGTTTAAGGCCTTTTAGTGCTCGGTGATGAAATACACCGGGCGGCGTCCTTCTTCTCGTGCAGGGCGCACTTATGGATTCGTCCGAGGCGGCGAGGTAGAGAAAGGACCTCTCCTCTTTCGGGACGGATAGAGTGGGGAGCTCGGCGAGTAGCTCTTGAGGTCTTCAAAGGACTGTGCACCTCGTCCATGAGAATTTGGGGCTTTTGAGTACCTTGAAGAAGGGTAGCTGCTTATCATGGCTTTTGAAAGGAAGCGGCTTAGTCTTGCTATCGACTGTCGACTTGTGTACGTCATGGATAGTCTTGACATCTTCATTTCAAAATGGTTTGGACCTTGGTCGGGTTGCTTTTAGCCCTTCTTGTGAAACCCAACACCCTAAGAACTTTCCGGACGGACCGCAAGCGTGCATTTACGGGGATTGACTTTAGGTTGATTTTCCGAAGAAGGCCGAGGGCGATCCGGAGGTCGGCCACACATGCGACTTCTTCCTTGCTTTTGACGATGTCGTCTCGTATCCTCCACATTCCGACCTATGTAGGGCTGAAATATTTTGTCCACCATCCTTTGATAGGTAGCCCTGCATTTTAAGGCGAATGGCATCTTTTATATCACGAAGACCGAAGTCGGTAATGAAGGCTGTCTTGGCAGCGTCTTCGTCGTCCATCGGGACTTGGTGATACCCTTTGTATAAGTCAAGCGAAGACTTCGTACCCGACCAGCGCGTCGACCTTCTTGTCGATGTTGGGAAGGGATAGCAATCCTTTGGGCAATGCTTGTTGAGGTCGGTGTAGTCGATACACATTCGCCATCCCTCCTCCTTTCTTCACCATCACGGGTTGGCTATCCGGTCGGATATTTGACCTCGAGCAGTGTCGTGCTTTTAATAGTTGGTTCACCTCGTCATGAATGACTTGGTTCCGTTAATTGCGAAGATTCTTTGCTTTTGTCGAGCGGCTTTATGTTCGGTCGATGTTGAGCGGTGGTGATGATACTCGGCGAGACTCGGTCATGTCGAGGAGACCAAGCAAACACGTCCGGAATTCCCTTAGGAGTTGGATGATCGATCCTTCACTTGGTGTCGTGGTGAAACCAACACGGGCGACCTTCAATGGCTCGTCTTTGTACAATCGACCTCTTCCACCGACCGCCGGGGGTGGCGATGTCTTCCGGACTCCAACTCTTGGGTTTCTTTAATTGCTATGCACGTGGGTGTTGGACGAGGTCCGGCACCTCGTAAGGCAACTTGCATACACTCGCTTGCTTGCTTGATCGCCTCGGATCACGGCTGTTCCCCTCGTGGTGGGTATTTTTATCGTCGGTGGTGCGTTGAGCATACCGCCCTTACGTTCGACCAATCTCGCCTAGTATGATGTTATCGGCGAGTTGGCCTTCACTCTGAAGAACTGCACCACCTTGGTCGAGGTCGTTGGTGCTTTCCCACCGTGACGGGTAGCTCGATTATTCCTTACAGGCGCGTCTCTTCACGGACGAAGCTTGGAGTGGCGGCGGTGCTGTGCGGTGTGCTTCTTCTACTCCTAGCTTGTCAAAGCAATCCTTGAAGAGGATGCTTACCGAGCCTTGTTGTCGATGTAGCGTTTTACCAATTTATTTGCGACTACTACGGATCACCAACGCATCACGGTGAGGTCTTGTCGCGAGTGCGGAGTCGTCCTCGGAGAAGGTGATCGCCTCGTCCTTTCTCGAACCTCTTATTGGTAGGTTCGCGGTTCTGGACTTGAGCATCGGCCTTGAGGGAGGACTTCGTGACTCACGGGGAGCCCGTAATAGTGGAGACCACCCGTCATATTGGGGCTCGTCATCTCCTTCCTCGTCGGTCTGCGTTTTGTTTTTGTAGGGGCACAATTTTCCCTCTTCCTCTGTTTTCTTCTTTTGACTTTGGTCGGCTTGGCGACTCGTCATAGTATTTCTTGAGGATCCGTCACGAACTAGCACTCTATTTCACCCATGAGCTCTTTGCACTCTTGATGTCGTGCCGTAATCATCATGGAATGAGCGATGTTATCCATAGGTCGGCACCTCTTCCTCCTCATCATCGGTCGAGGCTTCTCGAATAGGTTCATATGGAGTGCGTGATTTACGCTCTCGGCCGTCAGCGGGGTGTCTTGAGGTCGTTCGAGGCGTCGCGGACCGAGCTGGACTTTATCGGCGATGTAATCATCGGGCGCTTGACCTTGGTTCGATCTTCCTTCCCGTCTCTTCTTCCTTTTTCGAAGGTCTGCCTTATGCCTTGGCGCTTTCTTTTGTCGGCCTCGTCCGCTTTGGCGAACCGGTTGGCTATCGCCTGACTACATTGCGATCGGGTTCGTGCCAGCGATCTCTCGGTATAAAGCCCCGGCAAGATGCCGTTTTGGAAGGCGAGATGACTAACAGGTCGTTCACGTCTTGACCTTCAAACACTCCTTGTTAAACCTTGTCATGAAGTCGTGATGGACTCATTCGGCTTTGTCTTATGGTGAGGAGGTGTCTTGATGGCGTTTTGATTCCGCCTTTTGGAAGAACCTTGGTGGAAGGCGACCATCGGTCGCGATAGGGCCGATGCTTCCGTGGGTAGGTATCGAACCACTGCGGGCGTTGTCGACGGTAACTCGGGAAGAGTTTACATATGGTGGTGAGGCGTTGGTTGATCATGTTGTATTGGGCTGCGAGAGGAAGTTACGTGGATCCTCGGCCGTCGTGAGGCGATGCTTGGTACCCGTACTTATCAGGAGAAGTGTTGAGTATTCTATTTGAGAGCAGGGTGGCTATCTTCCGTATCCATCGAAGCCGTCCTCTCGAGGCGGGGCGGAGTTCGACGATCGAACTCGTTTAGGTGACTCGGACCGACTTCGCGACGACGATGCCTTTTCTGCTGCTGCTCGTCCCACGGAGATCGGGCGGAGTTCGGATGGATTTACGGCGACTCGGGCGGCTTCGCGGTGATCACGACGTCCTCTCGCGTTGCTCGTTCCTTGCGCGGTCGGTTTGGGCCCCGACCTCTCGTTGTGATGCCTCGTATCTAGATGAGGCTTGGTGTTCCGTTCTTCGGGGCGTGGCCGACCACATGCTTGAGAGGCGGAGAAAGCTCTCCTTATTTTCTCGAAATCCTCGAGCGGCGTCGTCGAGGTTTACTATGAGCGGAGGTTCCCACGGATTATTACTACGATTGCCTTCGCTATGGTAACTTTGCCTCCTGCGGGCGGGGTGTCCGTGCTCGTCGAAGACTTTGGATATGCTCCTCGGGGTTTCTTCTCGATTGGGCTCTTCCCGAGTTGAGCTCGGCGTTCCCTTTCGCCGTCGGCGTTGTTGTTGCCGGCGACGGTCTGGATGCGTAACCACGGTGTACACGGTCATGATTATTTCCACATAAGCGGTGGTTGATCGAAAACACAAAATTTCGGTTCCCAGGACGGCGCGATGATCGATCTTAATTTCGTAAGGAAAATAAATGCGAAGAACACCAAAGATTTCGTGGTTCGATCGTGAATAAGATCTCGTCCACGGGCGAGAGAGAGAGTATGTGTATTGAGAGTGTAAAGCGATTACAAAGAGTGAATGAATCTATATCGTCTAATCTAGCCTCTATTTATACACAACGTATTGACCTAGATCTCGAATCAAGTCTTCTCTAACTAGGATTCGAGATCCTATCCTTCTTGAATTAGGATTCTTTTAGATATGGTGAGCTTTCTGCGTTCCACCGACTTTAGGGTCTTCATGGGCGAACTTGTCGGGCCGAGCTTGATGTCGGGTTTACTTGTATTGGGCACGATCTTGGGCACAGTGGTTGGGCGTATCCTATCAACTATTCTCCTGTTTGACCCTCAAAATCTGATTTACAAGCTAATTATTAATGTATTTTAATGGTGCGATTTGCTTTAGTATTATTATTTTGGATATTTTCTAAAATTAAGTGAATAATAATTGATTGATGTGGCTGAAAGTTGAAGGAAAAGATTCACGAAATCAGAATGTTAACTCTTTACTCTATGTCGATTGGAAAATCTTATATTTAATTTGTAGATTTGAACAAATTCTTCCCTCCAATTCGCGGCAGAATTAATCCGTCAATATGTAATTAAAAATAGGTGAATTGGGCTAGCTCTTGGTCAGGCTTTGCGGCCCAATTTATGTCAATCAAGTCAAATCTATATTGGTACAGAGTGACCAAAAGTTCTTAGATTCGATTCGAGTTTTTAAAATTTATATATTAATTGATAAAAATTTAAAATTTCTGAAGGCATATGAATAATTACTAGTTACCACTTCTGAAGGGATATCTAATTTCATATGTTGTTTTTTTCGTACATTTTGTTCCAGGTTGATAGAAGTGAATGCTGTGATGTTGTTCGCGTAGAAGGAGAAGCAGCAGAGATTAAATTTCGGGAATGCGCTGCAGAAGAGATCATCGCTTAGCAAAAGCTGTCAATGTCATATAGCCCAAAACAGAAAATCTAAGAAGCATCAATTGAATGAGATTTATTTTGATAAATGCACCACAAGTAGGCTTTTATTTAACTGTTAAAATTGAAGTCACTATCTTAAGTCGGTGTCTTATCTCACACTATGGATTTAACTTTTTTTTTTCCTTCCAATTTTTATTTAAAGGATCGTTGCTCTAGTAGATATTTCACAATGTAAACTGGTATTATATTCTTTACCTTCATTGATTAATTAAACAATATTTTCTATTATAATAATGGAGTTAATTTAGATAGGATCCGATTCGATATACCTATCCAATGCAATCAGATGTTTACTTCTAATATCTATATTTCTTCGTATCAAGCGTCACGTTGCAACGATATATATTCCGTATAAATACATAAATTATTGGTAAATTTGAATGTGACATAATAAATTTTCACATAACATGTAAACTCCAGTTTCATTATGTTTCCTAGTAACACGAAACTGTTCACGAGTTAAGAAATTAAATAAAATTCACATTTATAACAAGTTGATAGCTAGATAAACTTGGAATCAGGCTGTCACATTTAAGCTTCAAGCGTTAGAAACTGATCATGATATTTCCTTTTCACTTTCTTATTTCGTTCAAGTTTAGTTTAATTTAAACAATAATAATAATAATAAATAAATAAATAAATAAATAAATAAGAGATTTTAATATCCAGACTTTTACACTATTTGTGGGTTCTGACATTTTACCTGCATATGTAGTTCAATAGACTGTTAAATCTTCTGATCCATCTCATCTCTAATTATTGGATTATTGCGACAGTATCAAGACAGAAGACTGAAAGAGTAACAAGGTTGTCGAATAGATACATAAATATTTTATTTTTTCATCTTCTAGTGTCTTGTCTCATACTCTGAATTGGCTGAGAAACCAAAACCCATCTTGCAATTATATTGGAATATTTTCATAAAAAGACATCAGCTCCACTTGCAAATTTCAATTTGCATACACCAACCATAAGTATTTCATTATCTTGAAAATTAACAACCAAACAACTGTTACTCGGATCACAAGCAATGAAACGGAAGTCATTGCAACCCATCACAACGGAGGCCTGTATTTTCTGCCTGCGATTCTTTATTTTGAGCCTATTGTATTCCTATAAAACGAGCATAATCGACCCACCTGCACAACGATTTCCAGTGTTTCTAGTTATTCTGTGCTTGGCAAGAAAACGGGAGGGTGAATGTAACGAAAATACTCACAGTAATGAGCCTAAGAACGTGTTGCCTGTTCGCACAGCGAAGCAAATTGCACTCAAGAACAACTTATGCTGGTGAAGCAATGGTTCTAAACAGCGTTGCTCGATAACACCAGCCAAAACCTGATATCTGTTGCAGAAAACAAGGAGTTCAACACATAAATAAAATATTGTGGACAACAAGTGTTGGAGTATGGAGCCTGAATTTCTTGGGCTTATATTGTTTTGGGCCCAGGCAGAGAATCCTAATGGGATTAGGATTACAGAATCCTAATAGGTTTAGGATTAGGGTTATGTTATTTCTCTATTTAAATAGCTGCTCCTCATTGTAATCAGCATACGAAAAAATTCATATTGAAATCCCTAGCTTGGCATCGCCCCCAGACGTAGTCGCAAGATGAACTTGGTTAACAATTCTTGTGTTCTTTATTTTCTGTTGTGATTGTGATATGTGTTTTTCGCAACAATTGATATCAGAGCTGTGAGATACCTAGAAACGGGTATCAGAGCAGTGAGATACCCAACAATTGGTATCAGAGCTTCAGATTCGGAGGGAGCAATCACAACGATGGATGGGAAGATTTCAATCGAGAAGTTTGATGGATCAGATTTCGGATTCTGGAAGATGCAGATCGAGGATTACCTCTACGGTAAAGATCTGTATCTCCCTTTGAAGGAAAAACCCGAAAAGATGGATCCGGATGAGTGGGAGCTATTGGACAGAAAAGCGATGAGTGCGATACGTTTGTCGTTGTCCAGGAACGTAGCCTATCACAGGACTGAAGCCAAGTCGGCAAGGGAGATGCTGGCGATTCTGGAACAGATGTACCAGGACTGCGAACAACGTTCATCTGATGAGACGGTTATTCAACCTAAAGATGTCAGAGGGTACGTCGGTGCAGCAACATCTAAACGAGTTCAACATGATCACTTCGCAGTTGAGCTCGATTAAGATCAGCTTCGATGATGAGGTGCATGCCCTAATTATCTATTTTCTCTGCCAGAAAGTTAGGCCGGAACAGTGACAACTGTAAGTGCGTCATCAGCAAAGACAGTGTTGTGTTTTGATGAGGTGCGAGATCGATGATTAGCGAAGAGGTTCGCGGGAAGGAATCTGATCTACCTCATGGTCGACCGAACACGGAAGACAGAGGCAGATCGAAGGGAAGGCAGAACATGGGAAGATCAAAGTCTGAGGCAAGAGTCAATTCGGTAAGGATAAAGACTCGATCAAGTCTTTGGAATTGTGATGAGTTCGGTCATTACAAAGTCGCAGTCTGACACCAAGAAGTACAAAAGGGTCGAATGACAAGAAGACAACAAACTCAACCACGGATGATATTGGAGATACGTTGGTCTTGAATGTCAGCAGTCCGTTGGAATCGTGGGTGTTGGATTCTGGAGCGTCGTTTCATTCATGCAGTGATGCTGAGATAATGGAGCACTACGTCTCTGGAGAATTTGGACAAGTCTATCTTGCAGATGACGAGCCCCTGAAGATCGTGGGAATTGAGACGACTCACCAACGACGAGGACATCGTCAGGCTTTGGTGGGGGTGGTTTGCTAACTCCTTGAGACTTGGCGTCGAGATATGCCGGAGCGTCGGCATATCTTCGCACGATGGTGTCGAGTCACCTCAGTCCTAGGTGATTCGACCTAACCCGGAAGGTGGACATGTGACTTGCTCGATGTAGGGATGCCCTCGGTGTGACCTGGACTTGTGTCGAAAGTCTTCCTAACCAGGGGTGTTAGGTGGCGTGTTCCGTTGATGTGGCGATGCAATATGGTCCGAGTGTTTGAAAGGACACAGGTTGTGTGGTCCTTGGTTTAAGGGAGATTTGTTGGAAATTCAACCTAAGTCCCACATCGAAAGATTAGACCAAAATGGTCTAATATATATGTGAAGAGTTCCACTCCACTAGTATGAGGCCTTTTAGGGTTGAGCCCCACGGTGGTCGTGGGTTCGGGTCTCACGATGGACGCCGAGTGCCACACGTCGGGCAGCATCGGGCGTCGAGCGAGAGATGGTCGAGACGCGTGCGAGCGTCGATGCGAGCAAGTGTCGAGACGAGCGAGGTCGGCGCGCGGCGAGAATGTGCGTGCGATGAGTGCCTCGCGCCAAAGTGTCCGAGCAACGCGCGCATGGACATGCGAGGATGAGAGCGTCGAGTGATGTATAAGGATAAGCACAACACAGTTGTCAGCCACTCAGTACAGAGTGGGCCAGTGTCTGTAGAGATGCCAGCGACTCATAACAGAGTGGGCCAGTGTCTACAGAGGTTCCAGCAACTCAGAACAAAGTGGGTCAGTGTTTGCGAAGTGCGGCGACTCGAGCAGTGGGCGGTGTCGCAGATGTGCGATGACTCGAGCAGTGGGTCGGTGTTTGCGGTGAATGATGTCCCGAACGATCGGAGAATCGATAGTAGAGTCCTCGGATGGAGGAATCAACCGACACACCACAGCCTTCTGCGCTAGATCCTGTAAGAAGGTCTACTCGATCTCATATACCGAATCGAAAATATTTGCAGTATTTGTTGTTAACAGATGGAGGAGAACCTGAATGCTTTGATGAAGCATGTCGATCACGAGATGCCGCAAGTGGGAGCTTGCCATGGTGTTTACAAGACCCGATATTGCTCAAACAGTGGGAATAGTGAGTCAGTTCATGGGTGATCCTGGCAAACAACATTGGAGAAACTGAAGCTATGCATAGCTTCAATTGGCCATGAAGATGAGGCCAGGCGATGCTAAGCGGATACATGAATGAAAGCAAGAAAGTACGGTTACTTGGGGATTCAGTCTCCAAGTGGGAGATTGTTGGAGTATGGAGCTGAATTTCTTGGGCTTATATTTTTTTGGGCCCAGGCAGAATCCTAATGAGATTAGGATCCTAATAGGTTTACAGAATCCTAATAGGTTTAGGATTAGGGTTATGTTATTTCTCTATTTAAATAGCTGCTCCTCATTGTAATCAGCATCCGAAATTCATATTGAAACCCCTAGCTTGGCGTCGCCCCAGACGTAGTCGCAAGATGAACTGGGTTAACAATTCTCGTGTTCTTTATTTTCTGTCGTGATTGTGCAACAATTGGTATCAGAGCTGTGAGATACCTAGTAACGGATATGAGAGCAGTGAGATACCCAACAACAAGTGTTCCGGTACCAAACCTCAAGGGGTTATTTGTAGGGTTATTCTTAAATTATAGCCCTACTTTGACCCTATAGTGACATTTTATCCCGAATTTACAAATATAGCATGTACTTATCCCTGTTGTTCACTTAATAGTCGGAATCAAAATTTCTGGCCAACTAAAGCTGACCTGTATCGCCGAAGACTGATCTAATATTATTTCTTATGATGCCAAATCAGCATCCAACGATATACGTCAGTTTTGGCCTAGAAGTTTGGCTATAATTTATGAATAACCCTTATTTGTAACCATACCAAATTTTAGTAAAAGAGTGTTTATGCTCATGACATACCGAAGATTGCTTGATACAGACATGTAAACGCCATAAGCCACGCTTGTTTTTATTACTGGAACATTCTCCACATCATCTCGATCTGAGTCCTTGACAGCTTTACGAGCATTTATGAACGTATTTGTCACAACTGTGCCGACCTATACACGAATGGGTCATTGTTAGGTTCTGCTTTCTCCAACTTCTGCTCAAACCAGCCAAATGAAATTTAACATAGAGGTGACAGGAAAGTTTGGTATACAAAAACTCGTTAAAAAGCTTCCTCAGTGACACCTTTACCTTGCATATATTTAAAGGGAGAAGTGATCATTGATGGTTAACAAAAGCAACGTACCCAAGCATAAAATCTTTAGAAGCCAGTATATGACAGAACATAGCCAAACTTATCACAATAATCAATGCATACTTCATGGATCATAAATTTGTAGTAACAAATTTCGAGAAATGAAAGTGAAGGATATTTCATGATGAATACCATTTTGTTCTATTAACTATTAAGAACCTTAAAACTTACCAGAGATGAAGTAGTGCCAACAGCAAACAGCTTTGCCCCATTCCGCTGAAAAAAGATTGACAGGATATAAGATTGAAACTAAAGTTGTTTGGTTTTAATATCATTCCACAGCACGTGAGAGAGGGATCCTTACCACTACGCCGCCCATCCTCTGCAACAATGAAAATGAGGACCCAGGCAAAGCAATCTGCATACAGGATTTAACCAGGTGTTAGCAATCAATTCAGATTGGAGAAATGCATATTGAAGCAATAAATAGTTAAGTCACCTGAAATGCATTAGCTGGGCAGCTGTAAAAGAATTTAGCAATGCGTCCAGCATTTTGAGCAAGAGGAGGACACAGAGAAACAGTAGGAGCCGGAAGATAGACGAGCATAAAATCCGCTATTATAGCCATCACCTGAGATCAACACAATTTGGTAACATAAGGTTGAGTCTCATTAAATCTTTGTGGATTTTAGTGCCTGTTGTTAGTATGTTTCTATCAACATAATCAAAGAAATGCTCGAACAACCAACAATGATTGGTTTTACACCACATAAGAACTAGGTTGGTTAGTACATTAACAGCATACAGTATTTTTCATGGGCAATATCGAGAGCTTTACACCATGCACAATTTAATTTCTAACTTAAAATGCAAATAGATAGTTGATATCAAAGCATGGAATATATTGAAATCCTCCTTAGGAATCTGCAGTGCTGCTAAATCAAATGCAACATAGAGTATTACAAATGCTTTTGAAGGCTGACTGAAATAATATTTTGAAAGTAGATAAACAGCCCTTTTCTTCTCTATTAACTGTTCAATTAAATTAAAATGAATTCATAAATGCGCTGAAGATTTATGTTAGCAATGCGAGGAGTAAAATTTGGGAAGGATGGATGAGATGATCATTTAGTCTGGAGTGCTAGACTCTCATCAAGGACTTCGGATTGAAGGCAAACTTATTAAAGTAAATGAATTAACTTTGTATGCAAGTACTTCTCACTATATTTAGACCGAAGACTAATCTCTTTCTGAATACACATCTCTGTCAGAGAGGAGTGCAAGTTAAGATTGCCGCATGCTAAACTCCTCCTTATAGAAATGTTGTTACAAAATCATCACATGCGACTAATATATGCTGCAAGTAACTCCATGCTAGCTACATACACTAATTCAAGATAGAAAATTCTTAAGACATATATATAACCTCATATGCATTATAACATAGGGTAAATTGAAGTAATATTTTCAGCGAAAAGAAATTACGAATATCCATGATGAGAAACCACCATACCACATCAGCAAATACAATTTCCAGCTCATTGAAAAAGTTTTCCTTGCGACGCTGGTATTCTGCAGCAGTCTGCAGAAATTAAAAGAACAAACGAAAACAGAACAAATTTCAGAAACCAACATAAAACTCATGTTGCCAACAATATTACGCAGCCATAGATGATATGATGAGAGTGCTTATATCCAGTGACAGTGCCAGAATTTTTTATCAAGGGGAGCCAACTAAACTTTAAAATAAATTTAGAGGTTAATATACAATGCTTTTAATGCAATTATAATCTTTCTATAATCACGCCACATAATAAAAAGATCAACCGATGAAGTTGAAACCTTTACAATATGGGACATTTTGTTATAAAAGCGATGAATCAAAAGGAAGATGGTAGTACAATATTGAATAGCTATAAATATTTTATAGCTAGAAAAAATATGTGAAAGCTATAAATATTTTACAATTAACTATCCATATTACTAATGATTAATTATTCATAAATCAATTTGCTTCCCAAATATGCCTTAATATTCACATTTTGAAGAACTAAATGCACTTTACTAATTTAAAACAATGACAATATATTCATGCATAGAACAAAAATATAATTAATTTAATTCAATAACAAACCCTTTTTTTGATATATATGTTACTAATTAATAAAAAGATATGATTTGTTAAATCAAATTAACATAATGAGAAATTTGTAAGATTTTTGTGAGAAATATCAAATGGAATTACTACTATATACCTTCTTTTTTTTTCAAAATCCCAGTGGGGCCCCAAGCCCCACGCCCCCTAACCCCTCCTCTCCCTCCATCCCTGCTTATATCATGTTCAGGCCAAGAAAATGAAATAAAAAATAAAATAAATGATACACACATACACATAGGGGCAACATTCACTGAGTTTCGACATCATAAAATACCTTGGTGAATAATCCAACGCCACACTCAATGCCAACTTTAGCCAAGAAGAGATCGTCAGCCAACAACCGCTCCTTGAATCCTCCGAACTTCATTAACCAGGATAGAAACCCAGAGCTTTCGAGATCGAAATACCTCAAAATAATCGATCCAGGCACTCTGCCGTCTTCCACCGCAGCTTTCAAATCGTTGGGCAAGCTCTCGAGGCTCCTCCCGGCCTCAGCCAACGCCATCAACGCTTCCTTCTTGTTCCTCCTCTTGTTGTTGTCGCCTTCATTCCCATCATTGTCATCTCCGCCTCCGCCTCCGCCGCCCCCTCCGTCTCTGCCTCCGTTGTCTCCGCCGCCCCCTTCCGTGACCAATTTGACGTCGATCTCACTGTTGGTTGCGGCGGCATTTTGGGAGAAGGTTGTGAATTTGTGAGGGTATAGGATGAGAGAGAGAGGTTTCGTATTTTTCGAGGTGAAGAAGACGGAAGGAGTTGGTAATGAGAAAGGGCTCGGATTGGAGTGGTGGTGGAAGGACAAGGACGGCGGCGGGGGTGATGATATGAACATCGACATTGCAGCCTCTCTTTCTCTCTCTCTCTCTCTGTAGGTGAGGGAGTGTTGTGTTAATTTGTGTAATATTTATTGGGGGGGAGGTGGTGGGGTGGCGGAGCTGCTGGCGGTGGCGGAGTCTTCATTGTTTGTGCATTTGACTAGCGTTAGTTTAGGTTGGGTAGGTTCAAACGTTGCAAATATTTGTAGCGTGTGCGAAGGTGCACCTGAGCCTCGTTTACCGAATGCCTAGTCAAATTATTGCAATTTAAAAACCAAATCATGTTTCATTTACAAAAAATGCAATATAAATCAATGTTGTGTAGTGATATTATTAAAAATCTAAAGGGATAATATACTGAAAAATATTCCAACATTGGCTTAAACTCTCAAATATCTCCTCACTTTTAAAGAGTTGAGCATTTTTGTGCCCAACATTTGCCTAAAGTAGGGCTGATAATTCATACGTGTCGGATTGTTATCATATCATCACGATAATGATACAATACAATAAGAGTAAACACGAATATGACATGTTAAAGATTTATCTAACACAAACACGAATGAAATGTACAGAAATGGATACGACATGAGCACGACACAAACACCAATATCACAGAAATTTTTTTGTATTGACACACCACGATACAACATGAAATTCAAATCAAAATTAGAAATAAATTAATAATAGAAATAAAAATATATAAAATATTAATAAAATTAATATTAAATATATTTAAGTATTATCAAATTATACGAAAATGACACGAACAAGAATATAACATGAAAATTATGGTGTTACACGAACACGAAACAGATCCGATAAGAATATGATACGAAATTATCGTGCACTAACCCATTAATTTCGTATGTATTTATATTGTTTTTTTGTATCGTGACAAAAATAACCAACGCTAGACTAAAGTATCAAAAGTTAGTGTGCCGAGTGTGAAGTTTAGAGATCATTAAAATTGACACGGCAAGCACATGGATTATTCACCTCTTTAACAATTGGTGTTCTAGGAAGTTACTATAAAGAATATCTGAAACTAATTTTAATCAGATTTAGCATAAAAATGTTCTCTTCTATGCAGTTGAATTTTTGTTATTTGTGTAAAGACCATTCACGAAATAGCAAAAAATTTCTTACATCAGAGGACAATCATATACAAAGGCTCAAGAACATATCAGAATCAATCTTAAGTATATTATACATATCTTTTCTAATTGTGCATTTGATTTGACGAGCAATATTATATTCTCACACTTACTATATATTTTTTTCTAGTCGACCGAGCTGATATTTTCTGTTCGATCACTTCTCGAATTTTTGGGCTTCGTCTCACAATTTACAAGAAAATGAGAAACAGCCTTCACGTTTAACGGTTTAGGGAGGGGAGCAATGTGGAAAACCAAATTGGTTCAAAGTTTTGGGAGGTGGCGTGTGGTGAGCATGGAATTGATGACCCTACTAGGTATTTTTCGTAACTTCATTTTTTGAAAAAATGAATGATCTAACTCAAATGAGCTGGTCTTGGGTGCCGCGGTCGCACCATGCGACCGGCTTCAGCTCTTTATTTTTATTTTTTTTAATTAATACTAACTATATCCTAATTATGATTAATAAATTTTAATTTAAGATTAATAAATTCTAATTGAGGATTAATACACTCTAATTGAGAATGATGAATCCTAATTGAAAATTAATAAATCCTAATTAAGGATTAATAAATCTTAATTAAGATTTATGAACCCTAATTGGAGTGGATGTACCGTATAACTGAATGTACACAAATTTTTGTCACGTCAAATACACAGAAAGAAGAATAAGCCATGTCAAGCTTTGGCTTGCTATTTCAATTTTTGATTTGAAAGATTAGATTTGGGAAGTTTTTTAGATTTTAGGTAAATATTGCATACAATGCAATCCTTGAGATTTTTTAGACTTTACACAAATATTGGGTATATAAATACAATTTTTTTAACATTAAGACATCTTTGAAGCTTTAGACAAACGTGTGGACATTTTAGCCTATAATCAATATGATTATGCTTCTTTTCATTTTGTTTCACTTCATTAATTTTTCGGTCTCCCTTTTGAATTTGTCCCGTTAGATTTAATTAATAGATTATAACCTCGGACCAACCCTATTAGTTTTCAGCTTGTGAATCCATGGTTTTTTTTTTTTAACTTATTTTATTTTTCTTTAAATCTATTTTTTCACTTATTGAAAATATATGCTGTATTCAGACTTAATATAGGCTATTACAAAATAATTTTTGTCTACGTTCAGTGACTGACCCAGAGGGGTGCAGTGGGGCACTGGATCCATCCGAGTTTTTTTAAAAACATTAGGTATTTATATATATGTATATATATAGATATTTGAATTAAAAATAATAATGCCTTTTGTTGCTACATGATTTTATTTTTTGTGTGATAAGAAAAAATAAGCTTATTATCATTTTGTATTCAAACAAAAAACTTATTAGGATATATAATTGATAACGAAAATGAGACATGTCTCCATGTACTTAGTTCAATTAGTTAAAAGCTAGTAGATTTGGAATAAAGACCAATGATCGAGTCTTAGCAGTCACAGTGTGAGAGTTTTATTTTCTTTAAGATGACTTTTGTGAGCACTAGACAAAGTCTTCCTACATTTTTAATCTCTGAGTCTCCATGATTTATCCCTTATATTTTCATAAGATTGGGATGTAATTGTGACTTACCCTCATATTCTCATGAGATTGGGATACGAGGAGTTCGAATGACAACTTCCCCATGAAAAACTCCGTCAGCAATCAAGCGTGGGGTTCAACGTGAGGTGAGTATCGTTGAATTTGTATTTAAGGCATCAGGTGTCTACTGCGTTTGCTTTTTGGTATATATAAGAGGTTATTAACTACAAGCACTTTACGTTTCCCACAATATCTTTCCTTATAATTTATTTATTCAAATATCAAGATCTAGCAATTTACCACGCTCTGAGTCTTCGTTTGTCTATGATTTGCATCCGAACTTTATTTATATTCTTATTTTTCAAATTCTGATGAAATTCTAAAAGATGGATGTTTTATTTGGCTAATGTAGACTCAGCTTTTTTGGTTCCTTAGACAAATGACGAAAATGTATATATCTAAAAGAATATAATTTATTTAGAAATTCGCTATTTAGAAAAATAAGATAGAATTCAATTATTAATATATTTATCACTAATCAAAGGACAAAAAGTACAAGTTAAACAACATATTAATAATTTTATAAATTCATTTTGCAACCAATTTACTAACCGTCTATATTTACAAGCTAATGGGTTGAGGAGTATTAGGTTTAAATTTGACTTGCTTATAATGGCGAGTTTTTGTTGAATCGAGATCCATGTAGTTCAGTTGAACACATTTCATGTTCTACAACTATAAAAATACTCAGAATTTGGTGGAGATGCAATAAATAATTAGTGAGATTCCAGTAGCTTTTATTTTTAAACTTATAACTAAGTATAAAATTCTTCCTTTTGAAATAATCTATAATGCGATTAAATAACTTCATAATTGATATTGCTATTAGAGACATAATCTCATATATAGTATCTATCTTTACCTAAGGCTTCTCGCAGGCTGATTCGATTCGATCCGGACCTATTAATATTAATATGTTAAATCGTAAATGATTCATTTATTTAGAATAAGTGATATATTTATTAAGAATAACTGATATGTTTATTCACATCAAGTAATACAATATTGTTTATTCATAGTAAGTGTTACATTTATTCACAACAAGTAATACAATAACATATTTCTTTAGAACAAATGATATATTTATTTAGAGAAAGTGATACATTTATTCATACTAAGTGATATATTTATACATAAGAATTACTCCCTCCGTCCACCAAAAACATGCATCGATTCTGCTGGCACGGGTTTTAAGAAAACTATAATGAGTGTAAAGTAAATGTGTATAAAAAGGTGTGTCATTGGGATAATAAATGAATATATTAATGGATTGTGAGTGTAAAAAGATGGGCTATGAGTGTTTTTTTGCAAATAAGTGGATAAGTTGAGGGTAAAAATGTAAAGTTGGTATTTCTAAAAAAGGAAATTGCACATTTTTTGTGGTCGGACCGAAAAGGAATTAAATGCACGTTTATAATGGACGGAGGGAGTAATGCATTTGTGTGTGTGTTGGCCTAATGGTAGAGTGGTTAATGCACGAGGCCAAATGTCTCTGGTTCGAGTCTACCGTGAGGTGATCTTTAAATTTCTGTATTAAATTGATCAAAAAAAAGAAGTGATATATTTATTCATAGTAAAGTGATACAATAGCACATTCATTCAGATCAAATGATACATTTATTCATAGCCAGTACAATAATATATTGAAAGTGAAGCATTTTAAATATAATAGAGGGAGTAATAATATACATGAAAACCTAGTTTAATAGAAGATGGACCAATAATATAAATTAAACAATATCATCCGAAAACATTGGATTCAACTTCCAAACACATGGGAAGTGGGGACACTGTCACTGTCGGTGTTAAATTAATATTTTATTTCAAATTTTATCGTAGCTGAACTCTCAAATACCCTTTTCTTTCTAATTTCTAAAACAGACCAATCTGTCCTACTCTTTTAATCTCAACATATATAACTAGGTTGTCCAGCCCAGCCGTCCTCCTAAACAAATCCTAATTTGTCTCCTCGTGGCCAAATTATTCTTCCCCTAGATCACACATTGTTATTTAGGTAGCCAATACTAATATTAAATTATAACCATGATGATCGCAATATAATTTTATTTAAGGGATGATTAGTTTTCGGTTATTCGTAAGTTATATCCCGAAATTTGATCAAATGTGGTATTTGAATTCAAATTTAAAAAGATTATAAATATAACATGTAATTATATTTGTTGTTCACTTAATATTCTACGTCAAATTTTAAAAATGAAAAACTAAATTTGTATTAAATTAATTATATATAAATAAAGAGTATCAACCAATATTAATATAAAAAAATACATCTTTTGCAGTACTAAAACAATAAAAGTAAAGACGATAGAACATCGCCATATTTTCATAGTCTTTTTCTTCTTCTTGTGTTTGGTTGTTTTTTTTCATTTTCAATTTAGACTGTGTAGCCACCATATTATTTTATCCCAATATCTCTTCATTTTTTAATTATACTTATTTACTTTTCAGTTTTTGGTATGTTTGGATTGCATTCTCTACGTGAGAATTTTCAAATACCTTTTTTTTTTAGAAAAACATCTTTTATTATACTTAATATTTTTTATTTTTTTGGTATTTTTGATTGTATTATCTCTGTTCTATACTTCTATGTTAGATTTTTCAAATAAAAATTTGAAAAAAGGGGGCGTGAAAGCGCAACAAACAAAATTCGAACATAGAACATCTTAAAAACTCAAGTGACATTGGAAAGCCTTGACCACTGATCCACATTCACATTTTTGATTTATCATGTAACGAATATAAAGGTAGTTGCCTCACTTGCCTCAAGGTTTGATTAATCAATGCCCTATGTGTCTGTGACCCCTGAAATAGATTCAATTCAGCATTGTCTTCTAATTGTAGATAGATTATCTCACTCATATGGTTGATTTTACGGTGGGATTAGGGATGTCAATAAACGGGTTTTATCAGGACCAGAACTAATGAATAAGTATCAGTTCTGATTCTAGAACCGACCAATTGGATATTGGATACGGACCGGACTCGGACCATCAACTATGAGTCTAAAATGATCCGGATCTGAGCGGTCCTGAACTAGAATGAAATTGAAATCGTAATCGTTGCTTTAGAATTTAATGTGCTATGAGTGATTTCGGATCGGTATGGATAAGACCAGTTCATTGACAAGCCTACTTAAACTTGAGTTTGTCAATGGACGGGGTTTACTAGGATCAAAACCAATAAATACGTATTTGTTCTAGTTCTAGAATCGAAACCGGACCGGACCATCAAACTATGGGTCTAAACGGTTTGGATCTAAAGCGGATCTGGAATCGAAACTAGAACCGGAACCACTGCTTTAAAATTTAATGGACTATGAGCGATTCCGGATCGATTTGGGTAAAATTCACTCATTAACATCCCTAAATGAGACTAAACATCAATTCTAGGTAATAAGGATGGTGTCTTTTCAAAAAGAGACAAGTGTAACTACCATTTGAAACTGCTCTCTTTTGAAATTGTTTTTCTAAATTAGTAAAATTTCTTTTTATATAATATATAGATTTTATTAATCATTCTTGATGGTATAAATTATTTTGATCTTGATTTTCTGAACCGTGTATATTAAGTGCAAAGAACATATGTTAAATATTATATCCATGCGGGCCAACGTTCTATTCCTTGAAATAAGACGTTGAATAAAAATAAAAATCTTACTAAGCACTATTCTATAGATTCAAATTCGAATATTATGAAAAACCGGTCATGACTCATGATTGAGTTCTTGTAATTCGTGTACGGACAACTACTGGGCCTAAGCCCGAATTCCAAACACACTTGCTTTACCAAGCCCAAATAAATTATCTTCGCCCAATTGAATAAGACATAACCGTAAAACAAACTCAAGTAATTAATCTAAGGCCCAAAAGTCAATTGTAAGTCATTACCAATACCGAGCAAAATGTCGGCCTTCTCAACGGAAATAATTACGAATAAGCAAATTAAAAAACACACATTTTCAAATAAATATTTTATTGGGAAAATTTCTAAAAATAAGAAATTTCAATTAGTATAATTCCTAGGAAAAATTATGATTAATTAAAGTCTCACTTGTAATTTGTTGTGAATCTTAAAACTGTATATAAATTAAAAAAATTATAATAATAATTTGAAAAAATTTATGAACAATATAAGAAACTCAACAATCATCATTGAAATAATTATTGGATAGTGCTTGTACATTTCAGAATTGTTCGTGCTGCGAAAATCTATAATATCGAATAAAGATGTTAAAGTGATTTACTATGGTGGTACCAGAATAGGTTAGTTGGCAAATTTGTTGCCTTATCTAGAATAATCTATTGTCATGCATATATATATTGGAGTTCTTGTAATTACATATCATGATAATGATCTTATCTCTCTTTTTTTTGTGCATACCAAACAATAAGAATTCTACTATTAATTTCTTTCATTTTTCTCATCATCACATTAATTTTCCAAAAATGTATCTATCTCAACGTTTGACCTTTTTTTCATAATCTTTAGAACCTCATTAATTTTGTTCTAATGTTTCTAATATATATCAATTATACCATCAAAACTTACCCCAAACATCAGAAATGGTGACGTGCCACGCCGAAATTGACATGTATAGTCCATCCAATAAATAAAAATTTATTATCCTCGAAGGTACGACACTATTTAAAATCCACATGACATGTTATTGTCGTGTATTATGTAATCAATAAATGTAGTGAAATCCGCATGTATTTAGTGATCATTAAAAGGTGGAATGTAGTTTTCGTGTGCCACTATCAAGTATGCAGTGATGAAGTAGATGTATGCCTTGGCATCCGTATGATAGCTTGGACCAGAAGTAGGGACCAAAAAGAATTGTCATTTGTGAAGGGTTACTAAGTTTTAGCAACGATGAAAACGATACTTTCAATTTAATATAATTCTTGTTGAATATTATTGATTTACTAATGTATAACTAAAACTAATATTATTCTAATATACAATATAATACACATATGTAATGTGCCTGTCCAAGTTAATAACCTCTAAGTTAATGAGGCCGACCCATCTTCGGATATACACTTATTTCATATTTGTCTCCTTTATTTCAGAAAAGCTTTTACCCACAAAAGAAATAGAGTTCGCATAATATACAAAGTGGCAAGCTGCATTATAAAGTTCTGAACTTGGAGGTTAGTGGGAAGAATTAACTTTCTATTTTCTCCACTGAAAATGCATGCGACTTGGTTCAACTTGGACCTCAAAATCACGTCTTGGTCTGACAGGTTTATTTTTAAAGCTAGTACTACGTACTATGAAATCCAAAAACTTTGTTAAAAATATCTTGGGTCGCAGTATGCCTACAGTTTCTTTTTTTGTATTTGATGGTTATTGGGAGTTCGTATTGGTGTATTGGGGAGAGAGGATTATACCAGCTAAGTTAAATTAAAACTTTTTAGTTTTACAAGATTGAACCTTCTACTTTATCAGTAGCTGTCAGTTAATTGAAGTCGGTTCAATATTGATGTCAGTACTTCTTATCAATTTAAGTACATAGAGTCTTGTTCAGAGTGATCAGTTAGGAACCCTAATGACTGCTGATGCAGCTGGTCAGTTGGAATGATAACTGATATGTTTGTGGAATGTGGTGGTTACATTTTTGCCTTTACTGAAAAACTTGAGCTGATAGAAAACACTTAGTCAAATATTGGCTTAGTCAGTTTGTCTCTTCATTATCAAACTAATACTGATAAAGTATTTCAAAACCGTGCTATTGCTGCATGTGCTGGTGATGTTCAGTTCAATAATATGCAAAGCAAATAAGATATTAAAAATAAATAACTGAAAGTAAAGAACACTTATTTTTAACGTGGTTCAGAGAGATCAGCTCCTGCATCCACGGACTGATAACACAGTCAATCCACAAACTCAGATTTTATCTTGTTTACCTAGATACAGACTTTAACATTTTCTGTATCCCACCTAACTTGACGTTCCTCCTACGCTTGCTGGTGATAGGAAAACCCTGACTGCTTATGGATGCAATTGACCTAACTTCTTGCTTACAGGTGC
The DNA here is from genome assembly GCA_036937905.1 of Salvia rosmarinus. Lineage (NCBI taxonomy): Eukaryota > Viridiplantae > Streptophyta > Magnoliopsida > Lamiales > Lamiaceae > Salvia > Salvia rosmarinus. The sequence goes on along the minus strand of CM072813.1, from coordinate 77,518,477 downwards.
AAGATAGATAAGTTTTCAGCAACTAACACTTCGTTGCTCACTTGCTCAACTTCTATTTAAACTTTGGGGTTTTTAGTAGAGGGTTTTCCAACTAAAGTTGAGTCTTCACATGCGACAAATTCAATATTTCTAGGCTTAAGATATATAAGATGGTATCCAGAATTTAAGAATGTGTATACTGAAATCTTGAGCTAGTAGACATATATGAGCTCTCAAGATTTACTGATAGCACTTGGAACTCTCTTCTTCGAAATCACTAGGTAAAAGATATTGAGATATAAGCTTTAGATGGTTTAGAATATTTGATTGTGCAGCGTTTCAGTTACATTCAAAGATTGGATTCTGCACGTATTTATAGATTAGATGATGAATAGTGCAATTAGAGGAAACACCAATCACATCCATTCCATTTGTCGTCAATTTTTATCATTCAACCCTCGTATATCGTTGTTCGGGTCTACATCATCGTACTTTGTAATTCTGAAAAGTGGTTCTGGCATGTTTGGATCTTCTGCAGATACGTTATGACACGTGACAAATCATATACTCAAGGCTAAAATAACTTTGTGTTTCTTCAGTTGTATTGACTCCGTGTTTCTTCAGTACGTTGACTTTAGGTCGTATTAGTCGAGTCTGCTACTTCTTTTATCAGTAGACTGGACTTCATCTTTTATCAGTTTGGAGACCCTAAGTCAGTATGGTTCTTCAGCTTTGACGTAGTTATCACAACTTTGACTTCTAAGCAGCTTTGACTTATTTATGAGCAGCTTTGACTTCCTAGCTGTTGGTATGACATTTAGTCATATTTCCGACTTCTTTGATTTCAGAAGCTCAGAGTCTTCAGTCTTTGACTTCACTCCTCAGTAGCATTGTTCATCAAGATCATTGCATTTCTTGATCCACACCATCTTCAACAATGCTTCTCTTCAGTTGCACTGTTATTGAAATTTCTTTCAGTAAGACTAGCTTTAGTACTGCTTGAATTCCATCAGTCTTGGGTTTGTCCAAACTGGTAGTTCTTCTGTTGAAATATGTAACCAAAAAGGCTAACTCGCTAACATATGAGCAACACTATGTTACATCCACGTGACAATCATCAACGAGTTTTGGGATCTAATCAAAACGTACAGTTAAGACAAAATTTTTCCAACTGTATTATATAGATTTTAATCCATATATTCTTTTGTAAAATATGCAAATAATTTTTATTAATTTATCATTCACTTTTCATTTATAAATAAGAACTGAATCAAATATATTTTTCTCCATATTTAATTGCTAATATTTTGAGATCAACAATTATTATTGATTCTTAATTTCATGCAAAATAATTTCATTTTTAACCACAAAGGTTGGGGTAGTAAGTTTTTTCATAATCATATAATTTCCAAATTCCTTAAATCATTTACATGTTTAATGGTATCTAATTTTGCTATAATTATGTATATTTTTTCCACATACTTTTATTTGGACATTTCAAAATTCTTTGCAACATTATTTTGTTATTAAAGATTTTTGATGACCCAAGTATTTTTTAGGAATTGAGATTACTTACAGCAAGTCTGGAATTTCTTTATCCCAGCAGAAGTGTACTATAGATCTTCTCAGGGAAACTGGATTGCTAGGAACGAAGCTAGTTGATACTCATATGGATATTAATCCCAGCATTTGGGATAACAGTGGAGACTTCTTCGAGGACAAAGCTACGTACAGATGAATTATTGAAAAACTTATCTACTTGACAATAACAAGGCTGAAATTTCCTTTACAGTTGGTTTGGTCAGTCGTTTTATGGATAAGCCTAAGCAAGTTCACCGAGATGCTGCTGTTCGAATTCTTCAATATATCAAGAAATCTCACAGGAGATGTTGTCTTTTAAGAAGAATGGTCATCTTAAGATTGAAGGATATTATGATGCCGATTATGCTGGATCTAAAACTGACAGGAAATCTACTTCTAGATATTGCACTTATTTTGGAGGAAACTTAGTTACTTGGCGAGTAAAAAATAACATACTATTGCTAGATCTTTGACGAGCCCAAGTTTTGTGCTCTTTTTCGTGTCTTGTCTAGGTCTAGATCGAGTCTTTTGTGTCCGGAGGACACATTGGTCCTGCAGGGACAAGGCGAGGCGAAATGGGCAAGAAGGAGTGGAACTTGCATGGCGGATGAATAGAGATACGATGCACCTCGAGGGCACAAGGAGCTTAGCTCACACTGGGCTTCAAACCCCAAGAGTCTGTTGGCTTTCACGGCGTGACCTCCTTGCTGCACCGCATGTTCAATCTCCGGAAGGGTAGGCTAATGGGCGGCGGAAGTGAAGAAGGCGGCGAGACCAAGAAGAAGAAGGAGGCGAGAGGCGGAGGGAGAGCTAATGGGCAAGATACGCGAGATCCGGGCGAATCTCGCTAAATCCGAAAAGGATGCGCGCTACCCTGACACCGAATCTCATGATATCCGGAGGAGATCGCCTCGGATCCGTCTGGGCAAGGAAAGAGCGCCGATCAACAAGGAAAACCTACCAGATTGTCCAGCCCATGGGCCATTACCATCGTCAGTCTATCTCGGCCTATATATATGGATGAAGGCGCGACTTGTGCGTCTCTTCCGCTCTTCCACACTCTTGTTTCGCTTTCTTAGCATCGTAATTATAATCACACCCCACCACCACGCACATTAAGTCCTTCGGGCAAACACTTTTATTTGCTATTCAGATGTTTTGCCGGCGCACTTTGGGCTCGCCGCTTTCTATTTCGCTCAATTAATAGTAAGTTGGTTCCGCTTAATTATGGTTTCAATTAACTGTTGCATGTTTATTTATTTTATGTCTAGCTAAGTCTTTATTCGGTTTGGGCGTGACTAAGTGGAGCATGATTAATATAACTCGAGAGGTCTAAGTAGGGCATTACGATCCGCATGCGTGTGTTTCAAGCACTAGGTCCCGGCAATAAATAACTTAACCAAACTCGGTGTGTTGGTTGCAAATAACATAGTGGGTAAGGAGGGTTGCAAGTAATAATTGGATTAAGGTGTCGGTGTCCCGCACCCCAAATAGTACGACCGTGTGGGCGAGTTGGAGTAGTCATAGCATTGCCTTTGCCAATACCGGTCCATCTAGATCATAACGCTCGTGTGGGTTTGCATGTCTCGAGGTGTCCTCGTGCGTGGGCATTACGGGTTAGATAGTTTGCATAGGGTGTCCTCTGCCTTCTTTACACGTAAAGGATAGATTTGGAGGGTGCGTCGTGGGCGTGATGCGTGACAACGGGTCACGACGTATGTCTCTTATAACCGGTTGATCGTGTCATGTAGAGAAAACCTTTGCACCTAGGACCGAGTATTAATCGCCTTCACGGTTGTTGCCCAAGCCGCACTCGCCTTATTATTTGATATTCCTTTGAGTTTGTTTCGTGTTACTTTAGTCTTATCTATAGTGATCAAGATAATTACACTACTCTCATCCTTTTAAGTGACATCGTGACATCGAGATTGCTACACCAACTCCTCGTGGGATCGACCCTATACTTACCGCCGGCTACGCCGTGATGGGCAATAGGTTATAAATTTATTTTGAACGCTAAACGACGCCGCGTCAATCTTTTCCCAGGTTGAGTATTGAGTTGTGGCTCACACTCCTACTGAAATGATTGGGCTAAAGAATCCTCTTGAGGAATTAAGGTTCACATTCAATGAACCTTTACCTATGCATTGTGATAATCAAGCAGCTATCTACATTGCAAACAACCCAGGGTTTCATGAAATGACTAAGCACATTGAGGTTGACTGTTATTTTATTCGTGAGTGTGTGTTGAGCAAGACTATTGCTACTCCGTTCACTTCTTCGTCCAACCAGATTGTTGATATCTTCACTAAACCTTTGGGCAGGAAATGATCATCAAAACTTTATATCAAGCTGAACATGATTGATATATATATGCTCTAACTTGAGGGAGAGTGTTAGAGTTTATTATTATTATAGGTCCAATACTAAATAGGCCATTAGGTTGTAACTTTAGGTTTCTACTCCCGATATATATGTGAGTCTCTTTTGTTATCAATACACAACTTATTCTTTCTCCTAAATGGATTTGTATTTACTGCTTTACAGTATAAAATAAATTTTATATATTTATTTAGATATTTAAATATAATATACTTAATTTTGATAATAAGAAGTTTAAAATAAAACAAAATAAAAATATTTTGGATTGGACTTATGTCATTGATGGAGTATGGAAATGATAGAATCGAATTAGATTATAGATTGTGTAGGTGAAAAAGAGAGAAATAAATATTATATTAAAAAAATTGTCATAGATCAAGAGTGTGTGTAGTCTTAATGGATAATAGGAGTAAAAAATGAGTAATGTATGATTTATTTTGTAAATAAATAGGTAAATTGAAGATAGTTGATGTTTAAAAAAAAAGATACAAGCTTTTGGTGAACGAACCAAAAAGAATTAGATGCAAGCTTTTGATGGACAAAGAGAGTATTAATTTTGATGTTATATAAAGATATTATTTAGTAAATAAAATTATTAACACCAATAAAAAAATTAGGATCTTTTTTAATTTTAATATATTAAATACATTTCTATTATAATAGCCAATGTTGAAAATTTGGGGTCAAATCATTGTTTTGTTTAGATCCTAAAATCAATTGAAAAGATAGTCAAAATCTTATGTACCCAATAATGACCATCTGATGTGTTGTCTATAGTCAATTTATTTGTTGATCTTTTGTTTAAAAGATGACTAGTATAAGAAGAAACCAATCTAAAGACGTTCTAAAAGAAATCAACTCAAATAAACCCCAGTTGACTTATTAGTGGACTCACACCAAGATCTGAAAAAACAAAAGCAATCGACGAAGTCAAAAGCATTAGACAACGAGTTTAATGAAGACCTAAAGAACATTAGATGTCAAGCGAAAGATATCAATATGAAGGAAGTCAGAAGAGGAGTATAGTATGAAGATTCGACAAATCTTACATAAGAGAATATGATGATCACTATGACTTAGTGAGTCTTAATCAGATGAGCAAAAGACTATCAGATCCTGAAGGACTCTCTGATATGATGAATGTTCTCGTAGAGTGATCAATAGTCAGACACGAACGGGATCCGATGATTTGAAGTCGGAAGAAGTCAATAGAAATAAGCTAAGAACAAACGTGAACTCAACTAATAAATCAAGACCAAGTCGATGGAAAAGAGTCGCACCAACCGTAAGATGATAATCAAATCCATTTAACTTACAAAATGATAAAGGTAAGATGACAATCCCAACGATTGTATTTGTTAGATAGTTTGAATCCGCACTCTATATATACTAGGACTCCTAGTTAGAATTAAAGAGAGAATGCACAATGAGATAACCTTTATGTCTTGTGGGATGTTCGGCTGCTATGAGCAGACCTCTATATATGCAAGGACTCCCTAGTTAGAATTAAAGAGAGAGTGCACAACGAGATAACCTTTATGTCTTGTGGGATGTTCGACTGCTATGAGCACTGAACTTCTAGTTCCAACTTCAATGAGGACTTGGACAGAGCTATTCTCTCTATTGAAAATGATTCACCACTTCATCTACAGTTAACTCCATAAGTCCGCCTCACCATCCGAGTTGTTCTACTTTGTAAAATCTATATCTTTTCTTAGAGTCGAGTGTTGCCTATCTTTTACTTTTCCTTCAATCTAAAGGCACACTCAACTTAGTTGGATTTGTAGTTCTAACCCAAGTCTAGGGTGAGCACGGGTTAGGATGAAACTGTGATTAGACAAAGAAGTGCACTCATCGAAAGCAAATGCAACGAGTAGCCCTAAGGTTAATCGGGTGAAAGTGAGAAGATGATAGGTCTTGTCACGATAACCTAGGGATGGAAGATCTCAAGTTTTTGGGATTGGAAATCACTTCCTTAGAAGTCTAAATCAAAGAATTTCTAAAGTGAATTGAATTCACTTGCTTGACAAAGGCATGGATGTAGGGGTGAGAATTGGGACCGGGACTGGAAATTCCGTCCCGACCCGAGTCCCGACGGATTCGGACCCCAAGTCCCGAATTTACGTTCGGACCGGACCGGACCGAGAAATTTTGATTTTCAGTGTCGGAGTCCCGAGTCCGTTGAAACTCAAGTCCCGATTTTAAATATATCTAATTTTAATTTCGTGATTTTCGGACATTTTCGGTAATTTCGGGACTTCGGACTTTCGGGACTTGGACATTTTCGGGTAATTTGGGATATTTTCTGGTAATTTGGACTTCGTGTAATTTGGGACATTTTCGCAATTTCGTGACTTGGGACTTTCGGACATTTTCGGAAATTTCAATTCGGACGGACCGGACCGGACTAAAATTGTAAATTTTGGGATCGGAGTCCAAGTCCCGATCGAGACCGGACCGGACCCAAAATTGCAAAATTTCGGACTGGATTCGGATTCGGCACCGGTCCCGACCGATTCTCACCCCTATATGGATGTAAGAGGGCTTTCTTGAATCGTGTTAAATCCTTGTGCCGCTTACTATTTTGTTTTTCTATTTTGCTTTGCAATTACTCGAACACAACACATAGATGAACACAGAACTCCCCCGATGCTTCGTTGATCCACTCACATACACTTAAATCTTACATGGTTTAATTATGAGTGATGCTATTCGGCCATAATGTGGTCGGTCATAATAATCTTTATTGAATGAAAAAACAATTTATTTAATATTTGATCTATTAAAAAATAGTTTTATATTAAAAAATAGGTGGAAAATGGTATTTATGTAAAAATATTTAACATATTAATTTAATATTATTATTTTGTTAATTAATTATATTGATAATTACTAAAATATTCTCAGCCACTACCATAATACTACCGCATATACTTTATTGTTAATATATCTCTATCGTGTCTGATGAAAGAGTCTGCCCTACACCACCACTTTCCATACGTGCGCTAAGTCTCTCAGCTAAATTTATGCTTATCTTCAGTAGTCTCAACCATTGACTCAATTGCCTTCTCTATTGCCAGTCTTAATTCAAATTTTCTTAAATTAAGTGTATTCTCTCCATACACACACCTCATTCAGAGGCCCCATCACCTAGCTCCTAATTATTTTCAAAATCCTAATGGGTTCCAGTGTCCCTCTTAACTATTATCATTAATGTTAAAATGTTAAGTACATATTTTCTTTTCTCTTTTTTAAGTCTCCGAAACTTAGTCCCCTCTTGATCACCTTCTCCATCCACCCTTTTATGCTCTACATACTAATATATGGTCCATAAATATCTGCAAATCGCATAGGATAGATAAACAATATTTGAAAATTAAGTGTGAAATATCTTGATAGCATACGTATCTACAATATAACAATCTCCAAAAAAAGTATTAGTATTTCAATAAAGTTATGCAAAGTCGCACATATTTAGCTTTCCTAAAATTTCCAACGAACGATGGAACTAGAATAGATCAATTACCAACATAATGAAAGAAGCCAAGATGTAGCATGAGCATTCAGCTCAACTTATGCAAGCACGACCATATTGCACCCAAAAAGGAAAACAAATTAAAAATTGGTGAGAGAAAACTAGGGCCACGAAATACGGAAGTGGAGTCGGCACCCCAAAATTTCCTAGCTAAAACAACTCCCACCTCGACCTGGCATACTTGATAACCTGCTCAAAGTGGTGGGCCGTGTCGGGCGGATGCGACTCGATCCTCGGGCGGTCGGGCACCACCCACCGCCCGTCTCCGCTCCTGATCATCCCCTTGTGCTCATCCTGCCACCAACACGGCGGCACCCCGTAATCGTCTCTCAAGAAGTCGCAGCTCTTGTTCACCAGCGCGATGTCCCTCTTCGATGCCAAGAAGAACCTCTTATCCCTGCCCTGGTACCCGTCCAGCAAGTGCAGAAGCGCCTCCAGATTGTGCGCGCATCTCATGTCTCTAGTTTTCTTCAGAAATGGGGAGCGAGAATGGTCTAAGGCTAACTCGACACCGACGTGGGCGTAGCTCCACGGGAAAGACATCGCGTCTTCTATGTATTTCTGGTATTGGAATTTCTCGTTTGTGATGATTCCGGGGACCGTCGGGACCTTATCGCACGTTAACGACTCTCAGAACCTTGATGCCCAGCTCATCGCACCGCTCCTTGAACTTGAGGTTTCCAACCCTAGGCCCCGAGAACGAGAAGACGGTCACCGGAATTTTGCCGAGGATGTCCTGGCCGTCGTCTATGACGTTCAGTTTCACCTCGGCTACGTCGTAGGCGCTGAGCAGCGCCAGAGCTGCTCCGAGGCTGTGTCCCGTGATTGTAATGCTCAAGTTCTCGCCCTAAAGCGGTGGACAATCCGCCTGAGCTCGGCGAGAACCTGCTCACGGGCTGAGAAGGAGCAGAACTTGCAGGATTTCTCCTTGAGGTGTAGAGCTCGAAGAAACCGGACTCGATCTTGATGGACGGATCGTCGCGGAAATGGGCGGGTCGCAGGATGTCCTTGAGGTCGTGGATCCACTCGAGGTAGGTGACCGTGCCGCGCCACGCGACGACGATGTCGCGCGGCCCAGCCGTCGTATCTCTTCCTCGTCGGTCGCCACAGCCACGTAGCCCATCCAGTTGGCGTGCTGGCTCCAGATGCTGCTGACACTGGATCTTTGGAAGAAGTTGGGCAGGTTTATGTTCGACGTCGCGTAAAGGTACCGGGTCAGGGTGTAGCCCCGGCTCGCGAGGCCGAGGCGTTCGAAGAAATGGGCGCCCTCGTACTTACAGGTGCCGCAGTATTTGGAGTGGGGGTCGAAGTCGAATGAGTCGTAGCAAGATTGTGCCATTTCACCGTAGCGAATGATTTCTTGCCGAAGATGAGAGTTCATGGGGTCCAGCAGGTCTTCCCAGTTGTTCTGGCCCTGAATTTCTCTCCAGATTTCGCGAAGCGGCCGGGGGTCTTCGGCGCAGAGTACCTCGTCGGTTTTTTCTACTTCTAAGCTTGAAAGAGTTGAGCAACTTGTTGAAAGTGAATGTTTTGATCGAATAGGTTTTATTTTGTTGGGGAAGCAGTTGAAGTTTCTTGCCGTTTCGGTGGTGTTGATTGATGGAAGGATTCTGATTTTGTGAGTGGAGTTGTTGAAACAGGACGGTAGGGAAGCCATGGGGCTGGAGAAAACAAGTGCTTGAATTTTAATGGAAATGCAAAACTATATGAGAAGGTAGTGGGGTTTCAGTACACAACATTGTCTTGATAAAATGGAGTTTGTGGTGCGACACCGCGTACGATCGTCTTTTGTAAACACGTACCAACCATTTTTTCTTAACTTACTTAGAAACCAAATAATATATATGTTTCATGTACATAAAATACTTACCATATATAAATGAGATAAAATCATGTCCATTAGATTTGAAAATTAAATGGTTAGATTTAAGATGATCCGAGTTAGTTATATGTATATTTCTACATATAATTGTGCATTTGTACATCTACATCATAATTGTACATCAATTCAAGCGTCATATCGATTTATCAAACGTTGATATTTGTCCTCATATTTTCATTATAAGAAATGTCCACATGATAACCACTACGAATGGATAAAATATGTGCTAAACTAACATGTGCAACATAGTAATTCTGATTGTGCTATACAAATATGAAAGATGTGCTAGACTTACATATCTATTCATATTTTCTACATTAAGGAGCTTTCTCATCATAACCCACCCATATATATATAGGTGTTGGATCCAGTGAGAACTCATCTTTTTTTGAGAACTTGATAACCATGCATAAGACGTTGAATATAATGCACAAAACAGTATAAAGTTGTGCATAACGTTTCTAAAATTGTTGCACAACAAAATAATTTTAGAAAGTTTTCGTAATGCACAACTTTATACCTTTTTGCATCATCTTCAACGTCTTATGCATGGTTCGCAGAGTTCGTAAAAAAGATGTGGTTCTCATTTGATCCACTCCACACACACACACATATATATATATATGGTTGGGTTCCTATAGTACCCGATCCTCATGTAGTATGTAGTACCGAATCTTGATCACATTTTGAACATGTGGTCGCACCACAAGCTGACACGTGACAGTCCATTTTCCAATTTTTTTTTCAGAAAAATTTCGTAAGGATAAATTGGGTAAAAATAAAAAGTCAGACTTCTTCTTCTTCTTCTTCTTCTTCTTCTTCTTTACGACGACAACGACGATAGGCATCAGAGGTGGCGACGGTGAAGGCTTGACAGCAGCGACAATGGCGATGCGAAGCAGTGGACAACAACTTTTGAAAGAAAAAAGAGAAGAAAAATAAGATTTTGAGAAAAAAATTGAGGGATTTTGAGGGATAAAAGGCATGCTTCATTTTGAAGGATCGAGAGGAAGGGTGGTTATGGCGGTAGTTTACGGTGAAGTTCATTAGTAATCGAAGAAGAAGGCGGCAGAACAACAGAGAAGACTGATGATGAGTTTTGCTATCCCAAAATGAAGCATGCATACTGCAAAATATAAAAATACATACCACAAAATATAAACATACATACTATAAAACGTAAACATGCATACTACAAAATATAAACTTGCATATTTTTTAACAAATATATGCATATTATAAAACAACAATCTGCATACAACTAAACACAAACCTGCATAGTTTAAAAAAGAAAATCTTAGATTTTTTAATCACGATATCTCTTTGTATATCTTCTCCAATTTACACAAATTTTTTTTTTGATCATTTGTTTTCTTATTGCTGATCATTTGTTTTCTTTTTAATTATGAAGTTAGAAGTAATCAATTTAAATGTGCGAATAAATCTTGGAGAAATCAATCTCATATGTATTTTGTGTTCAACGTTATGAAATTTTATGTTCAATCGTATACAGTTTTATGTATAACAAAATACATGTAGTTTTATGGGAAAATAAATCTCATGCATTTTTTTGTTAACACGTATGTAGTTTTGTGTTCAAACTTATGCAGTTTTCTATTTTAAAACATGCATGATTTGTTTTTTTTGTATCACATAAAAAATCAAATTACTAATCTACCCATATTGTAACAAAATCAGCATCTAATGACTTAAAAATTCGAAAAAAAATCCATCATAGGATGTATGAGATGAGTTGATGAGATTGAGTACTACATACTACTTCATGTTTGGGTACTATATGATCTTAATTATATAAGGTTAACGTGATAACCATTTTTATCTTAAGAACGTGAGAAACAAAACAAAGATAAATTCACTGTGAAAGTTGATGAATCAGTCAGAAAAGTTACTTAATCCAAACAAATCTATTTTTTTTTAATTTTCGTCCTTTATAGGATTCGAATCCGGATGAAAAATATTGAATTTTTGGATTTAATAACTTTTACAATAGATGCATAAACTTTCATAGTGAATTCATTTTGTTCATATTGAAATTTTATAATTCTTAGTTCTCTTGTTAAAAATGGTTAATATATATATAATAAAAAAATTTATTTCCCATAAAAATCTAAAATCAATGCATTTTACATACAAAATTAATGCACTTTATGCACTATGAAATATTAATGAATAGTGTTGAATTTTATCAGAATTCATGCGTGCATTAGCTCTATGTGTAAAGTGTATTAACTTTGTACATAAAATACATTGGCTTTTAGGTTATTAAGAAAAAAATAGATTTTTATTATAACACAACACTCTCTCTCTCTCTCTATATATATATATATATATATAGAGTGAGGTTCAAATAAGAACCAATTTTAATGTGAGAACTAAGAACTACGAAAATTCTTCTGAACAAAATGAATATGCTATGAAAGTTAATGAATCTGTCATGAAGTTAATGAATCCAAAATTCAAATTTTATCGTGGTTCAATCCCATGAGAGGCAAAATTCTATTTTTTATTCATTAACTTTCGCAGCAGTCAGATTCATTAACTTTCATAGCATATTCATTTCTCATGTTCTCATTAATAAAATGGTTCTCACGTTAACCTCCCTATATATATATATATATATATATATATATATATATATATATAGGGGTTGGTTATGGTGAGAAAGCTCTTTAATGTACTAAAATAAGAATAGTAGCACATCTTTCATATTTGTGTAGCACAATCGTAATTACTATATTGCGCACACGCTAGTTTAGCACATATTTCATCTATTCGTAGTACATATGCTAAATATATTAGTTTAGCACATCTTTCATTCAGTGAGAAGCACAAGAAGAGTTATAGTGTTGCACAATAATCCGTGTAGCACACAAAACACAAAACTATAGCACACTGAAAATTAAATCTCAACCATTGATATAGCAAATCAAAGGTCCAGATTCATTCCTATTTCCTACCAAATTATTCATTCCTACCGATCCATCTCCTATATATATATATATATATATATATATATATATATATATATATATATATATACGAGGGATCAAATAGTACCGAGCCCGAGGTAGTATGTAGTACCTAATCTCATCCACTCATCTCATAGATTCTATGTTTGAGATTTTTCGATTTTAAGCTCATTTCGATGATTCCGCCACAAGAAGTTAGATTAGTAATTGATTTGTTATGTCTACGTAAAATCAAATCATGCATGTAATTGAACATAAACCGCATACAATTGAACACAAAACTGCATATTGTTATGCATAAAACTACATGCAGATGAATACAAAGTTGCATAATATTTTTTGTTATGTGATATAGAAAAACAAATCATGCATGTTTTAAAACCAAAAACTGCATACGCATGAACGCAAAACTATATTATGTTAAACATAAAAAAGCATATTAGATTGATTTATCCCAAATATATTCTTTCATTTAGATTGATTACTTCTAGCTTTATAATTCGAAAAAAAACAAATGATCAACAAGAAAAGTGTTTGTGCATATTGGAGAAGAGAGAAAGAAAGATATCGATAATGAAAAACCTATGAGTTTCTGTTTTTAAAGCATGCATGTTTGTGTTTCGTAGTATGTATGTTATTGTTTAATAGTATGCATGTTTCTGTTTTGTAATATGCATGTTTATGTAGTATTATACATATGCAGATTTATGTGTATTGTTATGCAGGTTTATGTGCATTAGTATACATATTCTTTGCTGGATCTTCATCTCGTCGTCTCCTTTTCCGATTTTCGACAAACACCACCATAAAACACAGCATCCTTCTTCGGTTTTTGGTGAACTTCGTCTTAAACACCACCATTGTCATCCTCCCTCTTGATCATTCAACATTCTCTCAAAATCCTCTTGTTTTTCTTAAATTTCAGATAGCTATAACCACTGCCCAACCATTACCGTCATGAACGCCACAGCCGCGACCATCTCCACCGTGCCATTGTTGCTGCCTCCACCATGCCATCGTCGTCATCTACTTCTCTTTATTCTCTATTGAACAAAAAATAATTTACAAGAAAGAAGAAGAAATAATTATTATCTTGCCCTTAAACGGAAATTAAAATAAAAAAGCATCATGCCACGTGTCGCTTATCTAGTTCTTCACATGAACACATTGTGTGGTCTAGATCGAGTATTACGTCTATCCGAGGACTGGTATTACGGAACCCAACCATATATATATATATATATATATATATATATATATATATATATATATATATATGAGAGAGAGAGAAAAATGGTTAGTGTAAAAACCTCCTTAAGTTATAAACTACAACTCATGAAATCTTTTGAATTCGCAAAAACTATCCGAATTGTCGTGAAAATGTTTAAATATTCGTCCCTAATGTGATTCAACCCAAGTGTTTAAATTCATCAAATAAGGTGTTGAATTCTCGTAGAATTTCACAAATTAATGTCCAAAAATGTTCTTATTTTATATTTTAAAATTGGTTTGTATTTGATCCAATTTATGGGATCAAATAGAAATCCTCCCAAGATTAGTAACTAAGAACCAATCACATTCATTGATTTAAGTAAATCTATGGCAAAAAATGCATCCTGAATTTCAAGGCAAATATTTTTCTTTATTGTTTTATGAGGATAATATTGTCATTTGCATTTTAATGATGGCAATTGCTAGTTTTAAGGGATATCAAATTTTAGTTTATTTGATCAGTTATTTGTTTACTCGATTTAGCTTTTTATAACCTTACTATTACAAGATTTTTTATCACTTAATTGTACATGTTGTTCGTGTTCATAACAAAAGTATATTATTTCATGTGTTAAAATATTTTATAATATAGCTTAAAAGCATATCACGACATTGTTTTCGTTGTTTTTTTTTGTTTTTTTGTCTTTAATAGTTGAAGTGAATGGGGGAATAATAGTGAGTAGTGATTATATTAGAGTTTTGGATAGTGCATTTAAATAAAATAGATTTGTTTATAATTTCAACAACAAACAAACCATGTTTAACTAAATTAGACAAGCATAATAAAATTCAAATCATTCAAATATAATAAGTCTGTATTTAAATTCAATAATGCACACAAGCATACTTAACTACGTATGAAAGCATAGTAACATACAATAAGAAAGTATTTAAATGTTTTAGAATATCCTATCGATTTAACGACAAATAAAAGCATATTTGAATTATTCATAAAAGCGCTACGATATAACAATTGAAAGCTCTTGGGAAAATCTGTCTTAATCAGATGTTTTGATTAGATCCCAAAACTCGTTGATGATGGTCCTGCTTATGTAACATAGATTGATTGCATGTTAGGGAATTAACCTTTTTCGTTATAGGTTTCAACATAATAACTACCAGTTTGGACAAGCCCAAGATTGATGAAGTTCAAGCGAGATCAAGTCACCATATTGAAGAAATTTCAAGATCAAGTAATCAAGAGAGACACCGTTGAAGATCACGATCAAGATCGAATTACATCGATCTTGATGCACGATGCTACGTAAGAGTGAAGTCAAGATCAAGATGTAAGTTGAAAAATAAAATCAAGATCGTAGGCCAAGACCCAGGTCACGATAAAAATGAAGAAGTAAAAAATATGACTAAGTGTCATACCAACAACTGAGAAGTCAAAACTACTGATAACCATGTCAAAACCGGGCGTTATCTTGATCCGTGGTTACCAAACTAATAAAAGGCAGAGTCTAACCTGCTGATAAAACTCAGAGTAGACTTGATCGATACGACCGGAGTCAATATCTTGAAAAGATATGAAGTCAACCAAACCGAAAAATACGGTTATTTAAAACTTGAGTGTCGACTTGCACACGTAGTAGCGTGATCTGCAGAATATCCCGACATGCTAGAACCACTGCTCGTAGTCAGAGCTACAATGTACGATAATGTAGATCCCGACAATGACGTAAAAGGATTCAAACGGCATAATTCAAACCACAAATAGAATAGATGTGATTGGTGCTCCCTCCAATATCACTATTAATCGTCCGCTCTATATATACGTGCAGGATCCAACATTTTAAGGTAATCGAAACACTGCACATTTAATTATTCTAAAGCATCCAGAGCTAATTTATCAAGAACAAACATCAAACGATTTCGAAGAAGAGAGTGTAAAGTGTCATCAGTAAATTCTCCGAGCTAACACATATTTATCAGCTTAGAATGTCAACATATACTCTCTTGTCTTTTCTAGGTCCTTATTTTGTATATTTTAAGCCTAGAAATATTGAGTTTGTCGCTTATGACAGCTCAATTTTTAGTTGGAAAATCTTCTACTCAAACCGATCGCCCCTTTTTCACACGTAAAGGCGATATAGAAGGTAGCAGTATCGTATCCACGGGATTGTAATGCTAAAACACGTAAGCTAGCTCAACGATAATTCATCATTATTCGCACGTAAATTGGGTGAGAGGCTTAAGGGCTTGAATTTAATCCAAAGCAAAGGTAACCATGCGTAAATATAAAATAAAGCAATAAAATCACCGATGTTAAAAGCAGATAAGAACGACTAACCACAGGGATGCATTAATCCTATCCACAACGTATGTTTATCCTGTCCTATTAACCATTTTAATCCGCACTAGATGGAAGATCACAAATATAACCAACAACTTCAATTACGACAATTGCGGCAAGAGATTACGAGTTTTCCCTACCATTCTAGGTGAAAACAAGTAACTCCAAAAGGATCACTAAGAATATGCTTCCTACGAATATCCTATCTCGCCCACGACTCAAGCGCTTATTCGTATCATGCATTCAAATCGATCGACAATTAATACAATTACGTAATTAACCAACAACTAGATATGCATCAAGATTGATCGAAATCAACACATATAAATAAGCACCAAGAATCATGAAACAATGCCTCGAAGGTAAATAGCGATAACAAATCACAACATATAGGATCGGATCATGCAAACCCTGTGGATTAGAACGAAATCTAGCGGACATAATAAACGGAATAAAATATGATTTAACCATAAAACGGAAAATAAATATATAAAACCCGTGATAAAGCGTTGGATGAACAATGGTTGGTCTTGAATCCAATCCAAGCGAAAGAACGGAGAACAACGGAAAACGATCGGACAAAACGTTCCGATCGATAACAAAGCGAAAACTAAACTAGAATAATGCAAGAATTAAAGCTAGAACTAAACTAAGCGAAAGAAAGACAAAAACTGAGGAAAATCAATAAAAGCTCTGGGGACGCCGGGGCTTGTCTGGGCTTGTGAGGCGCGAAAGGATCCTATTTATAGAAAAGGGTGGAAACCCTAATTTCTCATCTGCCGAGCCGTCTCGCGATCGCTGTCATGATCGCTAGCTCGACCATGAGGCATATCCGCGCACAAGATGGTACCTCATGACCCGGCTAGCGGTCGCTAGCACTCAAACGGTCGCGATAAATCGCCCAAGAGCTTTCTGCCGGGCTTCTACGCGCTTGTGCTTTTGTGACCACGCCCTCCCTGTCATTGGGTGCCTCCATTGCCGACTAGCGGTCGCTAGGCTGGTCACTGAACCGGGCGAACGTCATTTTGCTCGCTTCGTTCCTTGCTTCGATTATCAACATATAAACCTACAAAACGTCAAAGGAACACCCAAGAGCGGTGTCTTCTAGAAATAGATGAAACATTAAGAATCGATACATAAACGCACATTAAATGATCTAAACTCATCTTTAAATATCAACAATAAGCGTGTAAAATGCGCTTTATCAAACCCCAAACTTAAAGCATTGTTTGTCCTCAAACAAAAAATGTAATGTAAAGACAAAAGAAAGATCAACGAGCGTAGCAAAGAGGATAACCATTATAAGCCCTAGAAACATATTAACGCTCAAAAACATTATCGCACATGACGACGTTAGCCAACTCAACACAAACAACCATCGAGGGCAAAAACTCATTTAATTCAACCTCACAACGGCATGTGTAAAATATAGATACACTCAACTCATAAAGAAATGTAGGGCGTGTATACGCCAACGATCAATGCAATGCAACATCTTACCATAGGCTTGCCATTTTCCTAATATCTCCACCGCATCAAATGTGTTCAAATAAGGATCAAAAAGGTCTTTTCATAGGTTATAATGTAGGCACATTGGTTAAGGTAAGATAATATATGGCAAAGTGACTCAAAAATATTCCAAGCACCCCCATTTATACTTTTCGACACATATGGACTTTGTCCATTTTCCTCTTCTTTCCCAACGTAAATTGACATTTTATGCCTCATAAGGTACCTATACTTTGATTAACGACCCTTTATGCTCAAAACACATAGTGAACTTATCATTGCTTTTTCTTTTCTTTTCTAGAGCTTATAGGGTTTATTATTTTTCACACGGGTACCATTTTTTCACCACAGATGTATTTCTCTAAAACTAATGTTTCTCGCCATAACTACATCAAAATTTCAACCCCTTTTGATTCCCATATCCATCCTCACCTCCTATCATCCGGTTAATCGAAAGAATAAAGTCAAATAACGGCTCAAAGAAGGCAACAAATGATAGATATTATCGGGTTAGTGTTTGGGTAAGTATGTGGCTAACGAAGATGGCCTTTTATCATTTCCAAATTCGAAACACATATCATAGCCTCGACACGTAAAACGGCAAGTTCTAGAAGATAATCACATGCACGATATCACACAATTAATGTAAATCAGATCAAGATGCTTATACAAAGGAAGCTCAAGTCTCACAGATAAGCAAATGGTGAAAACAACAAGCCTAAGCCATCTCACGTCATTCATGCGTCATTTTCTAACATATCATGTGCACTATCATTAAACAACACGAAAAATTTCTATCGTCATCGGCCACATGGATTAAAACACTTCACTTAACTCGTTGATCGGCGGACACAACACGAAAAGATGCATAAAAGACCCGACAAAATCAACACAAACGAAAACAAAACAAAACACAAAACAAAACAAGAAACCGTTGGGTTACCTCCCAACAAGTGCTAATTTAACGCCTTTAGCTGACCATCACTAACCTTGTCAACGGCATTTTGGTGGAAATGTAACCTTCTCAACTCGTGGATCCTCCTAAACTTAGCATTCACGGACCACCACCGACTATGGAAGCGCCCCAAACTTGAATGATACACTGAGTTCCATGTCGAGTCCACTTCTTCCTTCTCATGAGATCCTCGATTGGTCGAGTACCCTCTAAGCGCCGACGCAAGCGCAGCAGCAGTCGTGATCGAGTAGCACTCTTCCGCTTTCCACCGCCGTGTTGCTTGATGGCGTCATATATGGAAATCTTGAGCTCCTCATCGCTAACACGAAATGTGAGATCGCCTTCCGCACATCAATCAACGCATCGACCGGTTGCTAGAAAAGGTCTACCTAAGATTAGTGGTTGTTGTTTGATTCGGGAATATCTAAAATAACAAAGTCGGCAGGAAAACAAAATCCAATTCTTACCAACACGCCTTCGACGATACCTTTTGATATGTGATCGACCGGTCACCATCATCGATGAAATCTTCGTCGGCTTCATCTTTCCTAGGTGTAGCGGTTGAATACGCTCAACGGCATCGATTGATGCTCGCCCAAAGTCGCACAAAACATTTGAAAAGTCTCGCTCGGCGATCTCGCACTCTAACGAAACCGCCGGATCCTTCGCTCAGAGGAGCTTCCTTCGCAAGACGACACCGCATTCTTCTGATATGGTAATTTTCTCAAATTTCCCGCTTTCTTCTTGCTTGCAAGCGCCTTTAAGAATTTCATGTATCCCTAAGATGTTTCGCAGCTTCAAAGAAAGGCAAATTTATCTCAACTTTTGAAAATCTCTTTGAACGAGCAAACTCCTCGTCATATTTTCGACTTGACAAGTCGACTCGGAACGGGACCGGAGGGTGTATGTGCGACGATTTGCTTCGGGCGCCATGGTCGACCTCGCGATCACTGGAAGGTCGCGAGGTATCCGCTGGCGCTGACTCCTTCTTCGCGAAGCTTGCGGCGCGAGCTCGCTGATGATTTCTCGCACCGCTCGTCGATTGCTCGCGGGGGCACGCGAAGCTGGGTCGCCGCGAACAACCGCGCGCACACTCGATGGCTCGTGGTCGGTCGCGCGGCGCGTGCTCGATCGCGGTCGCCGAGGACAACTTTCGGACTCCTCGCGGTCGGGCTCGGATCGCGAGCTCGGTCGCGAAGCTCGCCCAAAGGTGCTTTCATGCTCTTCTTCCTCGCGGGGCTCGGGTAGCTCGCCCACCTCGCCCGATGGCGAACATCGATTTTCGGGTTCACCAGATTGCTCGGAAAGTGGCCCGTCTTGGTCAGCATTCTCGCCGAGTGCTATCCGTCCGATTTGGTTCTCCATTATCTTCATGTGTTTGCCCATGGTCGCTACAATGGATTCTAACCGTGTTATCCTCCGCCAAGAGTATTGATAAATGAATTACGCGCGCGGCCATCGACTCGATTCGTCGTCATTTGTTGGTTGCTCACAACCAACCGCCGATCAACTCTTCTAGATTCGCTTCTTCTCTTGAATCACACCATTACGCACGCTGAAGCTCACGAGATTGTTGGAAATTATCGGGGTCATGATGAGAAATTTGGACGATTCCTATTGTTCAATCAGATCACCGATTTCCCAAGATTCCTCGATTGACGTGGTTAACGTTCTCTGTCTCAATCGACTCTTCAAAAGGGTGAACTTTTCACGAGATCGCTATATTTTGAATCACTCTCAACAACACCGCTTTGAACACCGGTGTTCTCTCCGTTACCATTGATAGCTGTTGGCGACCATCTCTTATAAAATACGGCTCGCCTTGCTCTACTTGTTTGCTCAATAAACAGCCCCCGCCGACGATCTACCATGCTCGTCGTCGCGCCATGTCACCCACCGTAGAAACTGTGATCTGTTGCTCCTCGAGAACCCATGTTGTGGACATCATCTCAATAGACCTCAATCTCCCATGCATCGAATAGCGATTCGTCGTGGTTTTGCAAAATGAGATTTCGGCGATGATCTTCAAGGCCGCGGGAAAGTATTTCAAAGAAACTTCTCGCAAAGTTTCCCCAAGTATCGACGCCGCGGTCCAAACTTCAACCAATCTTTCGCCGCTACGCAATGAGAAACCGAACATGCGATCCGGATCGTGTCTTGTGGCACCCCATTCTCATTTGATGGTGTCACAAATATCGAGAAAAGTCTCGAGATACGCATTCGGTCTTCCGTGACTCCTCCCCAAACCGCTTCTCCTCGACCATACCGATCGGGGCGGTTTTAGCTCAAAATTGTTTGCATCTACGCAGGCCCCAACCGCCTCCTTGAACTGCTCGGTGGGAGGTCGGTACATGTGATTCGAGGTCTTTCCTCCGGGCAGGACAATGATTCTCATATTCGCCATCCGACGTGATCTCGCAAAGTCGCCTAGCATACGTCAGCTTGCTCGGGAGGAATGCCCTGCTCGTGGATTAGCCGCCATTGCTTGTCGTCTCTTTCTCGCCTCCTTCTCTCTTGTGAGTGATTTCGATCTCAGATCAAAATGTTGTTCGTGAGGTCCACGGACCTTGTGAACATAAACCACCGAGAACAAGAAGAAAATCACCGCAAGAACAAATAAATATAATATAATATATATAACTTGAATTAATAAATCCAAATCGTCAAATTATTCCTATGTGATCTTAATAACCCGAACGGCGCCTAAAATTTGATCGCTCCTTTTTCACACGTAAAAGGCGATATAGAAGGTAAGCAGTATCGATCCATGTGGATTGTAATGCGAAACACGTAAGTAGCTCAACGATAATTCATCATTATTCAAGCACGTAAATTGGGTGAGAGGCTTAAGGGCTCGAAATTTAATCCAAAGCAAAGGTAACCATGCAGAAATATAAAATAAAGCAATAAAATCACGGATGTTAAAAACAGATAAGAACGACTAACCCTAGGGATGCATTAATCCTATCCACAACGTATGTTTATCCTGTTCCTATTAACCATTTTAATCCAGACAAGATGGAAGATCACAAATATAACCAACAACTTCAATTACAACAATTGCGGCAGAGATTACGAGTTTTCCTACCATTCTAGGTGAAAACAAGTAACTCCAAAAGGATCACTAAGAATATGCTTCCTACGAATATCCTATCTCACCTCGACTCGCGTTTATTCGTATCATGCATTCGAAATCGATCGACAATTAATACAATTACGTAATTAACCAACAACTAGATATGCATCAAGATTGATCAGAAATCAACACATATAAATAAGCACCAAGAATCATGAATCAATGCCTGGAAGGTAAATAGCGATAACAGAAATCACAACATATAGGATCGGATCATGCAAACCCTGTGATTAGAACGAAATCTAGCAGACATAATAAACTAATAAAATATGATTTAACCATAAAATGGAAAATAAATATATAAAACCCGTGATAAAGCGTTGATGAACAATGGTTGGTCTTGAATCAAATCCTGCGAAAGAACGGAGAATAACGGAAACGATCGGACAAAACGTTCCGATCGATAACAAAGCTTAAAAACTAAACTAGAATAATGCAAGAATTAAAGCTAGAACTAAACTAAGCGAAAGAAAGACAAAAATCGAGGAAAATCAATAAAAGCTCTGCTGGGACGTCCTGGGCTTGTCTGGGCTTGTGAGGCGCGAGGCGATCCCTATTTATAGAAAAGGTGGAAACCCCATTTCTCATCCGCCGAGCTGCTCGCGATCGCTGTCATGGTCGCTAGCTCGACCATGAGGCATATCCCGCTCTTCGCTCGCCGCCTTCTTCTCGCATTGATTGCATCATGACCCGGCTAGCGGTCGCTAGCAGTCAAACGGTCGCGATAAATCGTCCAAGAGCTTTCTCGTGGGCTTCAAGGCGCTTTATGCGACCGCGCCTCCCTCGGTGCTCGCTGGTCCTCACCGCCACCTAGCGGTCACTGGAACCGGGCATAACGTCATTTTGCTCGCTTCGCTCCTTGCTTCGATTATCAACATATAAACCTACAAAACGTCAAAGGAACACCCAAGAGCAAGATCTTCTAGAAATAGATGAAACATTAAGAATCGATACATAAACGCACATTAAATGATCTAAACTCATCTTTAAATATCAACAATAAACGTGTAAAATGCGCGTTTATCAAAAACCCCCAAAATTTAAGTAGAAGTTGAGCAAGTAAGTAACAAAGTGTTAGTTACTGAAAGCTTGGTCGTCTATCACCTATTATAAGCAAGAAGTTAGGTCGATTGCACCCGTAAGCAGTCAGAAGTTTCCTAACACCAACAAACTTAGGAGGAACACCAAGTTAGGCAGGATACATAAAATATTAAAGTCTATATCTAGGTTTATTTTTGTACCCATAAACAAGATAAAATCCAAAGTAGTGGATCGATCGTGTTATTAGTCCGTATGTAGAAGCCGATCTCCCTAAACCATGAAAATACTAAATGTTCTTTACTTTCAAAGATCGTATTTACTTTACATATTATCGAATCGAACATCACCAACACACGAAGATAATTCTATTTTGAAACACTCTATCAAGACGGTTTGATATTGATGATATAAATGTAAAATCGACTAAGTAAATATTCGACTTAGTATTCTTCACCGCTTGTGTTTTCAAGAATGCAAAATTAAGCACCACATTTCATAAACACATTAGTTATCGGTCCAACTGATCAATCGCCTCGTTAACGAGAGGTTTGCTAACCGATATCACTTTAAACAAGATTCCCGAACTTGAACTGATTAGTAGTATTGACACCAATATTGAACTGACTTCAATTAACTGACAACTACTAATAAAATAAAAAGTTCAATCTTGTAAAACGAAAAAAATTTAATCTACCTTAGTTGGTGCATTCATCGGCCCTCCCCTAACGAAACCGAGGGACCATCAAAAGTATATCATAAAGCATAGACCTATTCATAAAATCATATATCATAATAATAAAGGTGGGCAATCCCCTTTTTCACGGTAGTGGGGAGCAATTCTTGCAGTTTTCTTTTTTACTATTTTAACCCTCTTTTATTTTTATATTATTTTTCATCTTTTTTAATGAAGAAATGTTTTTTTAGGAGAAAAATATATGGTCATTAGATTACAAAAATAAAGTGCTAAGATTAGTTTCTAGTTACTAGTGTTAGGTTGGTTTCTAGTAGATCATATTTATATATAGTTATATAGTGATATTAAAATAATAATTATTTTTAACGTGAGAACGAAGAACTACAAGAATTCACCATGAACAAAATAAATTGCTACAAAATTTAATGAATCCATGAGAAAGTTTTTAACGTGAGAACTATGAATCACGAAAATTTGTTATGAATAAATGAATTCGATATGAAAGTTAATGCGATCTAATGGAAAAGTTATCAATCCCAAAATTCGAATTTTCACTCGTGGTTCCAACCTATGAGAGGCTAAAATTCTATATTTTTAATTCAAGAACTTTTCCAATGATTCACAACTTTCACAACTAATTCATCATTTTTTGATACTCACATTCTCACAATAAAATTATTTTCATCGCTAACCCTCCCATATATATATGGGGAGCTATCTCTTATATAAGAACCAATAATCACTGTTAGATTGAATAAAATCAGACGACTCATAATTATTTAATCATAAAAATATTCAAATCCCTAAATTTTCGTTATTTCGATTTTACATATTATACTCTTCGTTCTTCGTATAATTCATGTTGTTATTGATATAATAGTAGTTCTTGTGCATACTATCACATTCCAATTCAGTATTATGTTCATGTTAAATGCATGTTTGTGTTTCGTGGTAACATGCAGTTTTATGTTTTGTTCAATGCAGTTTCACGTTTTGTTTAATAAATTTTTGTGGTTTTTAACAGCAAACCTCTCATCCATCCTTATTTATTAATTCCGTCGTCTCTTTCCATGATTTCCAGTGAATTTGTCGTGAATCACCGCCATAGCCATCATCTTTCTCGATTATTCAAGCATCTATCAAATTCATCTTCTATTTTTTCTCAAAATCCATCAATTTTGTTCTCAAAATTTTCTTCTTTTCTTTCTTTCAAAACCTGTTGTTTGTTGTTGTTTATGTATCTTGTCGCTGTCACGGCAGTTACCGCTGCCGCTGCCTCCTAAGTCCGTCACGCCGCCATGAGGAGGAGGATAAGAAGGTGATTTGATTTCTTCCCATATCGCCTTGCAAAATAAAAAGAAAAATGAAATGCCACGTGTCGACCTTGTGGTGCGACCACGTGTTCAAAATGTATGGTCAGATTGAGACTACATATTATCCGGGACCGAAGACTACTTTAACCCAATCCTATATATATATATATATATATATATATATAATAGTATAATATATTACTTTATTATAAAAATACATTAAAACACAAATCTTATATAGTAATAAATTTATAGTTGTGTTACAAAATATAGAAACATAACTTACCAAAATTATAAATATAATTGAATAATAATAATAATAATAATAATAATAATAATAATAATAATAATAATAATAATAAAATAATAATAATAATAATAATAATATCTAAATCGAATGTGGCTGATATAAATTTATATAATGGAGACAAGTGATAAGGATATATTTGCTTTTTATTAAATAATTTTTTCAATTAATAATTTCATCTCTTTGTAAATTTGAATTTTGTTTTTATGTAATACTGTACTTCTAATGTCTTTATATGATTATGAGTTGTTATCAATAATATTTTAAATATCTATAAAATAGTTCATTTACACAGTGCATTGTGGTTCGTGTGAGGTTAACATATACACAAATAATTTTTTGTAGCAAAGATAATATTTTTATTTTAAATACAATGTGTTATAATTTTTGAAGAATTTTATAAATAAATCCATCTTTGCTTGCATAACTTTGCCTTATTATACTATGATTTATTTATTTAAGTGTAGACTTCCACAAATGAAACTTTGCATGCAATAAATATTTAACATTCTTAACAAGAGAGTTGGTATGCCGTTCACCACCTTCCATATGGACCGCTGAAACTTAGTCCATGTCATTTTTAATATTATTGTTTTATTTTAATACCTAATAAATTATTATTGAAATCATCAAATTTACAGATTATATAAATATCAAAGCCCGATATATTATTGTCTTTGTCTCTTTGAAGTTAAAGAGCAAAAGATTAAATCGAGCTTTGATGTTTATGTAATTTGTAAATTTGATGTTCTCGTATTTTTATGTATTAAAATAAATAAGAATATGAAAAATATAAAAGGAAAAAATTGATGTGGAATATATGTTGTTAGTGGTGCTTAGAGGACTATCAGCCATCTTCTTAATCATATTGCAAAAATTAGTAAAATTAATTATTGGAAGATAATTCAATAAATTATAAAACACAATTATTGAATTCAAAATTTTAAGATATAAAAGTAATTCATTAAAAGATATAAAGAGTTTATAGTTTAAATCGGTAATAACAAAATAATTCAATAAGAAATATAAATAATAAAAAGTTAAAATATACATTTTATAAGTTTGTACACATGTTTATACAGAACATTTGTTGTTCAGTCATCCAGACAACTTATTCTCACATAATATCTATGAGAAATCACGTACATTACATGCATTTTGGTATGTACATGAATCAAATAATTTTGATTTGATTCGATATTTGAATTCAAAATTTTGGGATTCGAATACAAATATAAATACTTTTTTTGATTCGATAATTAACAAATACATATTCAAAATCATGATATTCGCTTCGATATTCGTAAATATTCGATTCGATTAAATATTTATATCTATGTATATATATTATTATTATTTTTAATAAAAATATAATATTTTTAATACAAATAAAAATAATATCAAATAATAAATTGGTTCATATTTCTAAATCCTATAAATTAAAAATTAATTGTATGAAAAAAAACCATAGTTTTAAGATTAAAAGTTGCATAATTCTCTCATCCCCTCACTGCCGCCACTCCTACCTCTCCTAAACCCACCCCTCGACGCCACGCCACTCCTACCTCTCCTAAACCCACCCCTCGACGCCACGCCACTACCACCCTCTCACCTTTGCCATAACCACCGTCGTTGTTCCACTTCCTCCACGCACCACAACCACGCTCGCCACTTCACCGCCCCCTGCCACCATACTCCACGCCGCCAGTCGCCACCACGCCATTGTCACACCGCAAAGATTCCCCACCACATTTTTCATTATATCAAATATAATTTAATATGTCGCCAATATATTGAATTGAAGGCAAACGTTACATTTCTTTAAAGTTAAAGCTATGTCCTCATTATCATGTCAAATGACTGAATGTTGCTAAATTATGTTCTCTATTATGACACATGTAAGTTCTATTTTTCTCAATCTATTTCTCAATTTATTTGATATATATATATATATATATATATATATATATATATATATATATATATATATAGAAATGATAAGGTAGGATATGATAGTTTGATCGGAAATAAGAATGAACTGGCCTTTGATTCACTGGATCAATTGTTGAGATTTAATTTCGGTTGTGCTATAGTTTTGTGTTTTGTATGCTACGGATTCTCGTGCAAGATTAGAACCTTCTTGTCTTCTACAGAATGAAAGATGTGTTAAACTAATATATTTAGTATATGTGCTACGAAGAGATGAAATATGTGCTAATCTAACATATGCTGAACATAGTAATTACGATTGTACACAAATATGAAAGATATGCTGACTTACATATCTATTCCTATTACCTACACTTATTTCCATTCTCACAGAACTATCCCTATATATATATATATATATATATATATATAACATTTTTATAAAATTGAGTTCTAATCATTTTTTATATTTAGGAGAAACAATAGTCTTTTTATGTCATGTTGCAAACAACTTGACTCGCAAATTTGGTGAAAAATTGGATGCTTGCCATGTCCAAATGGTTTACATGAAGTGTTATTTTGATGAACTTGATATTTTTTTGTTTATGTTTTTTATCGTTATTGTTTATGTTATGCAAATGATTTAAGAGTTGAAATAGTAAAGTCATCATTTTACATCTATTATTGAGTGGTTATAATTCCACATTATTTAAAATATGATTTTAGAAAATTTCTATATAAAAATTACGAATATAATAGTCTAAAAATACACTTGAAAAAAATTGAAACGAATATTCGATTCGATTCGAGTATTCGTGAATAATATATGAATAGAATACAAATAAAAAAAATATTAGAAAGAGATTCGAACACCATTCGATTACAGTGATATTCGAGTCAATTCGATTCTTACAGTGATATCCGATTTGATTGGATTCGAATCGTTTACATCCCTACATGCATCGGAGGGGGAAGATTAGGAGAGTCATTATTGTATAAAATATTATAGGAACAAAAAACACATTAATATCAATTGGAACAAAAACTAGCATCAAATATCTGCACATCCAACCATGTTATGATAGTACAATTGAAAGATACATCCTTGCATGTGAATGACATAGCGTATGGACTGATTGAACCTCATTGAGGTGTAGATATCCAAGTGGTCCTCAAAACTGCAATAGAAAGATAAAATAACTATTTGTTGTCTACTGCAGCTCAAAATCAAGCAGTCACCTCCTTATTTACATTGTTCCCTTCATATTCTACAAATTATTCTCCAATATTCATAAGCATTTTCTATTCCGTCTATATAATAAGCGTTCATGGAATGATAGGCAACAAAATCATTTCAACTTTTTGACAATGGATTTATAACCCTTGACCTTTATTATAAATGTTATTAATTGTTGGCCCAAATTACAGACCCAAGCCCAAAACTTCCCCCTAATCCTTTTTCTTAAACCTGATCTCTCTTCTCTACCTCTATATATTAAAACTCACGCCCCCTTTGGCAAAAAGGAGTCAGTAGCAATAGAAAAACCAAAAAGCTCAGTGTTACGGGTTTTGTGTGCATTGGTGCTTTGTGCACCGTGAATGATTAGAGTGGGCAGCAACCTATTCGTGGAGAGCTGCCGGGTTTAGGGGGTTATCTTGGGTAGTGGTCGTTGCGTGTCGACGAGTGTGATTTTCTCCTATCGACATCGTGAAGGCGTGTTGCAACGATTTTAGAGACCGCACCGAACCGAATTGTTATCTCTATCTTTCTTTTTCTTTCTTTGTTGTGTGCAGGTCGTGAAAGTCGCCGAACGAGACGCCGAGTTTCGCCGGGGGTCGACGGAGGTGCTGTCCCGAACGCATCGACGATGACGAGGCTGTCCGGATTCACAACAATAAATCCATTGTCTATAGAAATAGGTATATTTTCCTAAGAACAAAAAAATAATCTATGAAACATATATAAGTCATCAAAAATACTCCCGAGGTGTCAATCCCATGCGAGGCCCTCTCATTTCGCGTTATCACTTATTGTAAATAAATATATCACCTCATTTGAACAAATGTATCACTTTCTATGAATAAATATATCATTATATTCTTGATCGATCTTAATTTCGTTAGGAAATAAATGCGAGAAGAACACGAGGATTTACGTGGTTCGATCTTTGAATTAGATCTCGTCCACGAGCAAGAGAGAGTATTCGTGTATCAATGTGTAAGCGATTACAAAGAGTGTGAATGGCCTATTTCGCCTAATCTAGCCTCTATTTATACACAATTATTTAGACCTAGATCTTAAATCCGAGGTCTTTAAATAGATTCGAGATCTTGGATAGGATCTTAATCCTATCCCTCTCGAATTAGGATTCTTTAGATATGGCCGAGCCTTCGCTTCCTACCGGTTTTAGGGGTCTTCGGGGCGAACTTGTCCGTGTCGAGCTTGTCGCCGCTTTACTTGTATTGGGCTTAATGCTTGGGCTGGCAATTGGGCAGATCCTATCACAACCCCCAAAAAGACGCAGGTTGAGGTCGTGTTGGTTTGGGGTTGTTTATGCCGATACGGGCGCGAACGATCCGACTTGGTATGTTTCAATGTTTTCGTCATATGCCGCGTTTACGAGGCATCCGCCGAGGTGTGCGCGTCGTTACTATCTCTTGCCGAGGCGTTAAGTCGAGGTTTTCTTTTCGCTTCACCGACGAGGCGCGTCGAGGTCTCCGGCCGACTTCACTGGCGGGCGCTAAGCGGGGTTTCTGTCGACTTCACCGACGGGCGTTAAGTCGAGGTCTCTGGCCGACTTCACCTAGCGGGGCGTTAAGTCGAGGTCTTCGTCTGCTTCACCGACGAGACGCTTATCCTAGTCTCGCCGTCTGCTTCACCGACGAGGCGCGTTCGAGGTCCTCTGAATGACTTCACCGACGGGCGCTTAACCTAGGTCTCGCTGTCCGGCTTCACCGACGAGGCGTTAAGTCGAGGTCCTCGATCGACTTCACCGACGAGGCGTTAAGCGAGGCCGAACACGGATTTTTCTCGCCGCCGTTGAGTACAGGACACGTGATACGCATTTAATGCGGCAGCGTTGGATTCCCGATAAAGCGCATAATGGGGAATATCTTCCTCGATACGCCATTTCATATCGCTTTGCTATTTCAAAATTTCGCACTTTCAAACTTCAAAAAACGTAACTGTCGCCATTGTTGTCTCGGAGTTCATCACCATCATCCTCGATAAACCAAAAGTAAGTTATGGCTTCTTCTTCTTCTAGTAAATCTTCTGAGCTTCGTATTGTGTCTGTGCCGCCGTCGGATTCGCCGGCGGTTTTGCATGTTCCCCCCTTTCGGGATTTTGGTAAAGTGTCTACTTTTTCTTCTATTTTAACAATCTCCGATGTAAAGGAGATTGTCTCCCAATACTATATTTCTTCTGATATTGTTTATGTTGCCCCCCGTCCGGAGAATAGGGCTTGTGCCTCCCAAGGGTTTGTCATCATGTCGAAGACAACCTCCGGCTGGTCTTCGTGTTCCTTATCCTCGTGTATATGTTGAACTTCAACGATGTTCGGCATATCACTCGCCCAACTTACGCCAAATTCTTTCCGGCATCCGTGGGCTAGGTGTCTATGCCCATCGGCATAATTTTGCTTTCACTTTGGGGCTTGTTCTCCGGTTTTGCAATCGAAGGGTGGTTCGGGTGGTATTATTTATCACCCCGTCAGAATTCAAAGCGAAGATAAAGTCGAAGATCTCGAATCGCGTAAGAAGTTTTTCTTCTGTCGGTTCGAGGGATCACTTGAGTTTACATGGCGATCGGAGAAGATCGCCGATGTGATGGTTGACGAGATTGACGGTGGCCTGGAGGAGGCACTGGACAAAGTAGGTCTCGTGGACGAGGCCTTTACCGAGGTCGAGCTTGCAGTGCGGGCTTAACCCTTATGATCCCGCCACCGGTGGAGTCGGTGAAGGTGAGGCCCTCCTTCTCTTCTGTCTTTTGTTGTATGATTATCCGTGTGTGTATGCATGACTTCTTGTATTTCTTTGCAGTGAACTTGATCAGGGATAAGAAGAAGAAGAGGAAGAAGTCGAGCGCCGATGTCGAGCTCCCCTCCTCGATTTTGAAGGATGTCGAGCTCCCCTCCTCGATTTTGAAGGATGTTGAGGATATGCCTGGCGGCGAGGAGGCTTCAAGTCCCCAGTCGCAGCCTCTTAAGCGTTTTAAGAGGTTAAGCGTCTATCCACGAGGTCAGCGGTTCTTGCCGACCGGAATGTGTCGTCGTTGGCACTCACGAGCTTCCCTATCTTTCCGAGGTAGCGTACTTATTCTTATGCCTTGTGAAGTAGTATAAAGAATTTATTCTTCCGACCTGATGGGATTACAGTATAGGGGTTGCGATCGTGTCGGCCGAGGTGCCCAAGATGTCTGCCGGACGGCCCGGATGTCCTGGTCTCATAACGGACTTCTTGAAAGTCTTTGTTAGCAGACGGGTGGGTGGCCGGTATGCTCAGAAATGGAGGAAGACTCTCCTCGTCCAAGAGATTAGCGAGGCCGAGGCAAAGCTCCGGATCTCGCCAAATGTATCGGCGGATACGACGACCGCCGAGGCGGCGGCGGCGGCCGAGGCGCTGGATGCAGGTGGCTAGGGCGGCGAGGTCAAGTCGCCTTTAATGAAGGCGAGGAGGGAGGAGGCTCGCCGTCGGGAGGCCGAGGTGGCGAGCTCGCGAGGAGATGCTTCGGTATTTGCGGAGAGGCTATTCTTGTCCTGGGGCTTCGGATGGTTAGTGGGCGGCCGAGGTCCTCAATAAGCGCGTCTCGGATGCAATCGAAGAAGTCATCGAGGACTACCTGTGGATAAATCCAAGTATGGGTATGAGGAGATGAGGATGATGTCCCGAGGCGGGCCTATTTCGATGTCCTTGTCTGCGGCCCGAAGGAGCTTCCCGTCATGCGAGCTCGACTGCCTTCTTCTCGCCGATCATGAGTCTGCTCGCTACCGTCCCGTGGACCGAGATCCCCGATCGACGCCTAATGGCTGATCTTGCAAAGGGTCGGGAGGCGGCTGGGGTTCCAGGGCGGCGAGGCTCGGAGTTCGAGGAGGCCGGCCGAACGAGCCAAAGTTAGGCGAAAGGCCGAGGCTTTGCAGAGCTCGGAGGCGGTGAGGTGGGCAGTTCGAAGCTTCCGGAGGGTCACTGATCCACTTCTTTTTATTTTTGAATGTAAATGTACATTGGTTTCGCCTAAGGGCATATTAATAAAATCACAAGTTTATGTGAAGACGCTTATCTTTTATTCATTGTCGCTGAAATGCTTGATGCTTCTCCTTGGTTGAACCAAATCAAGACTTGTCGCGGCTCACGAATTGAAAGAGGTCGAACTCCTCCATATAAAGGGACAACCGGGCCATGTGCAAAGTGAGTCGATATTAAGCATAGAGCTGCCTGGAGGCCGTGACGAGCTCCGTGCTCGCCTTTTTGAATGGAGGAGTCGCTCGAGGTCGCCATGAGTAAGGCTAAATTAATAGCCGAGGAGCATGCGAGTACGGCGAGGTCATCCATCGAAATGGTGGGACGACTATCTCGGAAGTTGAAGCGAGGTTGTCGAGACCACGCTGTTGTGCGAGGTACCGCGTGAATATGGTCGGACCTCCGCACCACACGGGCAGTCATCAATTAAAAGCTCGGAGGCATATATAAGATCGTTGCTCGACAACCACAAACAAGAACTGCTTGACGGGACGCAGAGGCCTCATCTTCCGCCGGGCTTCATGGACTACAATAAATGCTCCGAATTTTGACGATCCGCGGATAGCTCAAGAGAGGCGCGCCATGGCCCTTGAACGACGTGGATCCTCAAGGGGCGGCGGGCGCCATCGAGCGGCCGAGGTCGATCTTGCGAGCTCATCGTCGAGTGGCCGAGGTCGAGCCATGCGGAGCTCATATTGTAGACCGAGGACGAGTAGAGGTAGGATTAGTATAGATGAGCCGTTGAATCCCGATTTTCTAGGGATCTGCTCGCTTTTCCGGTCTCCTCCGCCTCGTAATATGTAATCAGATAACTTATTTTGAAATAAGAAAGATTTATTTGCTTCAGATTGACTTTATATTGAACAAAAGTAATATACGGGCGGAGTTCGCCCTTGTAGAGTTCCATCTTCTAATAAACGGCGAACCGCTCGCGTACAAAGGTAGCTCGTCCTTGTAGAGTTCCGCCTTCGAATAAACGAAGGAATCCGCTCTCGTAAAGGTAGCTCGTCCTCGTAGAATTTCGCCTCGTAATAAACGAAGAACCGCTCTCGAGAAGGTAGCTTGTCCTGTAGAGTTCCGCCTTCTAACTAACGATTTTTTCCCGAGGTCATTGGGAGGGTGGTCCCCTTATTTCGCCTAAATAGAGTACCGCCTTGAAATAAACGAAGGTAATCGATCTCGTATGTAGGAATGGTTCCTGCTTTTTGCGAGGTCATCGGGAGGGTGGTCCCTTATTTCGCCTACATAGAGTCCGCCTTCAAATAAACGAAGGTAATTTGATCTCGTATGTAGGA
The DNA here is from genome assembly GCA_036937905.1 of Salvia rosmarinus. NCBI lineage: Eukaryota > Viridiplantae > Streptophyta > Magnoliopsida > Lamiales > Lamiaceae > Salvia > Salvia rosmarinus. The sequence goes on along the minus strand of CM072813.1, from coordinate 77,485,140 downwards.
ATGGTTCTGTTTTTACCGAGGTCATCGGGAGGGTGGTCCCCTATTTCGCCTACATAGAGTCACCGCCTTCAAATAAATGAAGTTAATCGATCTCGTATGTAGGAATGGTTCCTGCTTTTTGCCGAGGTCATCGGGAGGGTGGTCCCTTACTTGCCTACATAGAGACCGTCTTGAAATAAACGAAGGTAATCGATCTCGTATGTAGAATGGTTCTGCTTTTGCCGAGGACATCGAGAGGATGGTCCCCTTACAGCGCTTAAATTCATCTTCGTATGAAACGAAGGTAATCGACCTCCGTCGAGGGAATTTGTCCTCAAGTAGAGGGTATAGAATAATGGTGAAGATTAATTATGCATTAGTGACAAATAAGACATGCAAAATAAAATTTTATTGATAAAAGACGACGTAAAAAACTTTTTAAAACAAAGTAAGACTTGGACTCGATTAAGCAGACTCGAAAACACGACCGAACAATACTCGACCTTTGACACTTATGCATAATATCTCTTGTATGAATGATGTGCCGTCGTTGGGTAATTGCTCACCGGACAATTAGGCGACTTATAGCCCTTTGCCGAGGACTTCGACCCGATAAGGTCCTTCCCATGTGGCTTCCACCTTGCCGAGCTGCGCGCGCTTTGTTGACTTCATTATTTTGGAGTGCGAGGTCGCCCACTGAATTGTCGGGTTTTAACACGCTGGTTGTAATACCGAGCTACTTGTTGCTTGACCGAGCTTCCTTGATGTGGCGAGGTCTCTTTTCTTCGAGTAGATCTAGATCAGCTCGTAGATTTTCCCCATTTGCTTCGGGCAGAGAAGTCAATAGTGCGGGACTCGATACTCCACCCCTCGCTCGGATCACCGCTTGGTTCCATACACCAAACCGTAGGGCTTTCTCCGCTCGAGGTCCCAGGTGTTGTTCGGTATGACCATAAGACACTGTGGTAAATTTTCCACCCAAAGGCCCTTAGCTCGGTCGAGACGAGTCTTCGCCTTCATGATGGTCTTGTTGGTGACTTCGGCCCACCATTTGCTTGATAATGGGCCACCGAGGTGAATTTTTGTCGATCCAAGCTCTCGACACCACTCTCCAATGTTTTATCGGTGGTGTGTTCCGCTGTCCGAAGGAGGATATGAGGATGCCGGCGACACACCACGCTCTTCCGCACGGTTGACGGCGCTCTTGCTTGTGATTTTTGCCAAGGGCTCGCTTCCACCCACTTCGCCAAGTAGTCAATCGCAACAATTAAGAATTGAGCTGTCCCGGTGCTTTACAAAAGGGCCTATGATGTCGATCCCCATTGCATAAACGGCCAAGGGCTCTGATGGAGGCGAGGTCGGTCTGCGTAGCCTCAGCACGCTCCCATGGAGTCGACACTTTGACACTTTTTCACAAGGTCAATCGAGTCCCGGAACATCATCGCCAATAGTATCCCCATCTCATGACTTTTTGACAAGGCTCGGGGTTCGATGTGACTTCCGATGATCCTTCGTGCACTTCTCGCAAGCGTAATCAGCTCGGTTCGACCCAAGCACCTTAAGAGAGGTTGAGATATGACTTTAGATAGGACCCCGCTCAATTGTATATCGCATAGATTTGTTCAGATCCTCCTAGCTTCCACTTGTCACGGGCGATTCGCCTTCTCCGTGTACTCGAACGGGAGTCATCCAATGGGTTCTTCATCCGAGACTATGTTGACCTCGGCCCGCCATCGGTATCGCCTATGCTTCGCTTTGATTTCTTCATCAAGGCGGGCTCATTGACGACGAGGCCAATTTACTTAAGATGTCACCGCTGCTTTTTGCCCCTCGATGCGAACTATCTGAAAGTATGAGAAAATCCGCTATGTGCTTTTGCTTTTCCAAGGTATTTCTTCATCCTGTTGCTTTTTGCTCAGATTTCAACATTCGCTTACTACGACCGAGAATCACCGTGAACTCACATGACTTGTATTTGGAGATTTTGAGCTAGGCGAAGCCCCGCGATCAAGGCTTCATACTCTACTGTTGTTCGTATTTTGAATGTGAATCGGCGAGTAGGTGATCTCGCCGTCCTGACCTAGGAGTAAGATTCCCGCCCGCTACCCGCTTTCCCGAAACCCCGTCAACGAGAGTCACAAGACTCCTTTGGTATTTCATCCATTGGTTCGGCTTCGCATCGTCTCGACACGGACTCCGGTTTCTCGCTCGACGTTAGCCTGCAAGGAAATCCGCTAGGCTTGACCTTTGATGGCTGGCGGGCGAAGGATATATCGTGCTCGTCCCAGCCGATTGTCCATTTCGCGATTCTTCCCGAGGCTTGGGCTCGTCAATACTTGCAAAGTGGGTAGTCATGAGGACTTGTATGGGATGTGCATGGAAGTATGGACGTAGTCTCCTCATGGCGTTACAATGCTAAGGCAAGCTTCTCCAGGGATGGTACCTCTTTAAGACCTTTTAGTGCTCGGTGATGAAATACACCGGGTCGACGTCCTTCCTCTCGTCAAAGACGCACTTATGGATTCGTCGAGGCGGCGAGGTAGAGAAAAGGACCTCTCCTCTTCTGGACGGATAGAGTGGGAGTTTGGCGAGGTAGCTCTTGAGATCTTCAAAGGACTTGTGTACATCATCCCATGAGAATTTCGGGGCCTTTTGAGTATCTTGAAGAAGGGTAGTCGCTTATCCGCGGCTTTGAAAGAAAGCGGCTCAAGGCGGCTATGCACCGTCACCATGTACGTCATGGATGGTCTTTAGCGTGTTCATTTCAAAATGGTTCGACCTTGACGGGTTGGCTTTTAGCCGCTTCTTGTGAAACCCAAGACCCTAAGAACTTTCCGCACGGACCGCAAACGCACTTTCGGGGTTCAACAGTTGATTTTTCAAGAAGGTCGAGGACGATCCGAGGTCGGCAACACATGCGGCTTTCTCCTTGCTTTGACGACGATGTCGCTCACGATACCTCCACATTCGACCTATGTAGGGTCGAAATATTTTGTCCACCATCCTTCGATAGGTAGCACCGTGATTCTTAGGCCGAATGGCATCTTTTTATACGCAAAGACTCAAGTCGGTAATGAAGGTTGTCTTGGCCGCGTCTTCGTCGTCCATCGTGACTTGGTGATACCACTGATAAGTCCAAGAAATCAAGACTTCAGATCCGACCAAGCGTCGACCTTCTTGTCAATGTCAGGAAGGGATAGCAATCCTTTGGGCAATGTTTGTTGAGGTCGGTAGTAGTCACATCCGCCATCCTCCTCCTCCTTTCTTCACCATCACCGGTCGCTATCCAGTCGGATATTCGACCTCGAACAAGATGCGAGCTTTTAATACCGGTTCACCTCGCCATGAATGACTTGTTCCGCTCGATCGCAAAAATTCATCGAACTAGTTTTATGTTCGGGTCGATGTTGAGCCGGTGAGTGATGATACTTGGTGAGACTCCGGTCATGTCGAGGGGAGACCAAGCAAACACATCTCGGAATTCTCGTAGGAGTTGGATGATCTGATTCTTTATTTCAGGTGCCTTGGTGAGACCAACTTTGACGACCTTTAAGGGCTCATCTTCGTACAATGCGACCTCTTCCGCCTGGTTGTCGGGGAGTGGCGATGTACTTCTTGACTCCAACTCCTCGGGTTCCTTTAATTGCTATGCCTGTGGGTGCTGGACCGAGGTCCCCGCACTCGTAAGGCAACCCGCATACATTCCTCGCTTGCTTTTGATCACCCGGATCACGGCTGCCTCCTCTTGTGGTGGGTATCTTCATTGTCGTGGTACGTTGAGCATACCGCCTTACATCGCTCAGCCAATCTCGCCTAGTATGATGTTATACGGCGAGTGGGCCTTCACTACTGAAGAATTGCACCACCTTGGTGGAGCTCACAGGTGACTTCCCACCGTGACGGTAGCTCAATTATCCCTTCCGCGCGTCTCTTCTTGGACGAAGCTTGAGTGGTAGCGGCGCCAGGCGAGGCGCTTCTTCTATCCCTAGCTTGTCAAAACATTCCTTGAAAATGATGCTTACGACAGCCGCTATCAATGTACACGCTTCACCAACTTATTCGCGACCATCGCTCAGATCACCACCAGATCCCGGTGGGGTACTATTGCGGTACGGGTCGCCATCGAGAAGGTGATCGCCTCCCCTTCCGAACCTCTTGTTGTTAGGCTCACGGTTTTAGACTTGAACTCGCCTTGTGGAGACTTCATGACTTCACCTGGGAGCCCGTAATAGTGGGATTACCTCGTCATATTGGGACTCGTCGTCTCCTTCCTCATCGGTGTTGCGCTTGCTTTTTTGTGGGGCAAATTTCCCTCTTCCTTTGCTTTCTCTTCTCTCTCTCGGTCGGCTTGGCGACCACCCTGGTACTTCTTCGTGGGTCCATCCCGAACCAACATCTCTATCTCTCCCATGAGTTCTTTGCACTCTTCGATGTCGTGCCCATAGTCTCCATGGAATGAGCAATACTTATCCTCGGTTTGGCGCCTCTTCCTCCCCGCCATCGATCGAGGCTTCTCGAGCAGTTCATATGGAGCATGAGATTTACGCCTCGGCCGTCAACGGGTGTATTGAGGTCGCCCGAGGTGTCACGCGGATCGAGCCTCGACCTTATAGGGCGATGTAATCTTTCCAGGCGCTCACGGCCTCGGTTCCGATCTCCCGCATTTCATCTCTTCTTCCTTTTCGAGGGCTCTGCATGCTCGCTTCGCGCTTTTCTTATCGGCCGTCCGCTTTGGCGAACCGTCACATATGCCACGGCCCGTCAGCAGACGGGTTCGATTGACGATCTCTCAGTATAAGGCCCCGCCAAGATGCCATTTTGGAAAGCCGAGATGACTAATGTGTCGTTCACGCCGACCTTCAAACACTCCTTGTTAAACCTCGCCATGAAGTCATCGATGGACTCGTTACGGCTTTGCCTACGGTGAGGAGGTGTGCCGACGATGTTTTGACTCCACCTTCGGAAGAACCTTCATGGAAGGCCGCCATGAGGTCGCGATAGAGCCGATGCTTCCGTGGCGCATCGTCGAACCACCGACGGGCGTTGTCGACGAGTAACTCCGGAAGAGTTTACACATACGAACTTTGAGACGTTGGTTGATCATGTTGTATTGAACCGCGAGAAAGTTCCATGGGTCCCTCATCATCGTAGGGGCGATGCTCGCACCCGTATTTATCCGGAGCAAGTGTTGAGTATCATGTTTGAGAATGGGGTGACGATTTTCCGCACCCATCGGCCGCCCTCCGAGATCGGGACGGAGTTCGACGATCGAACTCGCTTTGGTGACTCGGACCGACCTCACGGTGGCCATGATGCCTTTTCCCGCGCTGCTTGCTCCTTGAGAGCGGGGCGGAGTTCACTGATCGAACTCGCTCGCGATCGGGTCGGCTTCGGCGCGGTCACGACATCCTCTCCCGCCGCTCGTTCCTCGCGCGGTCGGTTCGGGCCCCGACCTCGCCAGATGCCTCGCACTCTAGACGAGGCTTGGCGCTTCGTCTTCGTGACGTGGCCGACCACGTGTCACCGAGGTACTGGAGAAAGCTCTCCTTATTTTTCTCGAAAACCCTCGACAGCTGCGTCGAGGTTTACTGCGGAGCCGGAGGTTCCCCGGATTGTTGCCGCAATTTCCTTCGCTATGGTATCTCGCCTCCGCAGGTGCCTCCTGCAGGCGGGTGTCCGTGCTCGTCGAGACTTTGGACATATCCTTCGTGGTCTCTTCTCCGATCGGGCTCTTCCCGAGCCGAGCTCGGCGTTCCTCTCGCCGCCGGCGTTGTTGCCGGCGATGATCCCGATGATGACTTCGTGTTCCCGGTCATGATTATTTCCGTAAATGGTGGTTGATCGAAGCACAAAATTTCGCTTCCCACGATTTGCGCCAAGGATCGATCTTAATTTCGTTAGGAAATAAATGCGAGAAGAACACATGGATTTACGTGGTTCGATCTTTGAATTAGATCTACGCCCACGAGCAAGAGAGTATTCATGTATCGAATGTGTAAGGCGATTACAAAGAGTGTGAATGACCTATTTCGCCTAATCTAGCCTCTATTTATACACAATTATTTAGACCTAGATCTTAAATCCGAGGTCTTCTAAATAGGATTCGAGATCTCGGATATGATCTTAATTCTATCCCTTCTCGAATTAGGATTCTTTAGATATGGTAGGCCTCTCGCTGCTCCCACCGGTTTTAGGGTCTTCTTGGGCGAACTTGTCCGAGCCTAGATTGTCGCCGCTTTACTTGTACGCTTAACGCCTTGGGCGCGCAGTTACCAGATCCTATCAATTACTTATTGTAAATAAATATATCACTTACCTAATAAATAAATCATCAGTAGACTTTTGTGAATATATATATCAGTTATTCTTAATAGTATTGCTTATTCTGATTATGAGAGGATCTGCCCCCAAATGGGGTCGACCCCACGAAAGAGTCCCCCATAAGTCATCACAATATATTCTCCAGTTGATCTACAGTTGGCATTATATTGATCATATAAGTTTTTGAACTAAATTACCAATATTAATAAATAAAATGTAGAGCAAAAAATAATCCTTACTTTTAACGTCCTATGAAAAGCTAGCCATGATCATTAGCCATAACTGCATCTTAAGTGTACTTGTAAGTTGTAACCTACGTAAACTTGTATATCATAATACTAAATATAACATTTTTTAAAGGACAACACTACAACACTGGTACAATATAATTCATATTCTTATAGTTATAGGTGGTTGTTGGTACACAGTAATGAAATAAGAATGAAATGATGATTCTTATGTTTATTTTCAATTTTATAGCTGATAAGATTTTTACAGTAGAAATAATTATTTCTAAAGAAATGCTCACTCCCATGAACGTGGATCCCCTCCTTCCCCATGATATTTTCTAATCCCATGAACATGGAATTAGCCAAATTAATTTTTTTCTAACAAATTTTTTCTTATTTATTTATCTTAAAGAAATAGTAATAGTGATAAGAATAATAATTGTAAATATTTTTAATAAATAATAATAAAATAATAGTAATAATAATACTACTAATTCACAATATTTATAAATAATAATAATATAATGAATAAATAATAATAATATAATGAAATAAAAATAATATAATAATAATAGTAAATAATAGTAATAATAATTACTATTATAATCATAAATAAATAATATTAACTAATGTTTATAATAAAAATAGTAATAATAATAATAATATTAATTGATAATAATAATAATATAATTAATAATAAATAAATAAATGAATAAATAATATTAAGAGCAATAATAAAAAAGGGATAGAAATCTAAGAGCTTCTAGCACTAAGATTGCGTGATCGTCCATTTTCTGCATAATACATTCTACTCCTGATTTTAATTTGGTTAGAATTGTATTTCCTTAAAAAAAATCACTTTTTCATATTTTACTGTCAGCCATTAGAGAATTGTACATATGTTCACCTATTAATTATGTCACAATAGTACAAACGCTGATAATCAAGCAAGAGATCTACAGTTAAAGAAGCAAAATAAAGTAGAAAATATCTCACTTATCTCAATTGTCATATCTGTATTGACTCTGGGGCCTTGAAGAAAGATGTTGATAAACCAAGGGACTTCCAAGATGAAGGAGGTCTCTATATATAGTCCTCTTAGATGGTGTCCCTATAAATCTGCAAACAAAAGATAAAAAAAAGAACAACAAATAAGATATGTCACCCGAACAATGAAGATTTTCAAGAGACACTCAAATTTCTTTTGTAAGAAAAATTGTAAGTTTTATATAACTAAAAAAAAGGATGAGCTGATGAATATATACGAATAATAGACATCAATGTGAAATAGGAAAATAGAATAAAACTGAACAACGATTGGCAAGTAAATGTCTGGTTTGCTTATAAATAAGTAAATAACTCTGGAAAAGCATTCGACTGGTCACAAAGTAACAATTAAAAAAAAAAGCAACAAATAACAAACTTCAATTTTAAAAAAAATTATGATTCAGAGTGCATTATTTTCACTGTTGGGTCCTAAATGTTTTTAACCGCCTCCTTATTTCCATGAATTCGACTTTGGCACCAAAATTGGAAGTAATTGCAAAAATACAATAAATTCAAGGTACATGAATAAGTTCTCTGCATATGAATTAAGTGCGAGAACGTAGTACAGTAAAACCTCAGTAATATATCATTGGGACTATGGAATTTTATTAATTTAGAGAGATATTAATATATCGAAAAATTAATAATTTATTAATTAAAAGAGAGACTTTTTAAATTCAGCAAATTTGGTACATGTATTGAAAATAAATGAATTTATTATGTTTCAATTAATTATATTCATGTATCAACAATCAATTCATTGTGTATCTACTTTAATATATTCATGTATAATATAAATTCATTATATACAATTAACAATTACATACATGTATCAATTCATTGTCAATTAAATATATTCATGCATCATAAAGGAAACATATACTATATAAATCTCGATATGGAAATAAAATAATTCATAACACTCAAGTCTCAACTATGTCTTCTCATCTAAAAGGCATCACAAAATCATCCATGAATGATCAAATCGAAAGCATTATGTGAGTATAAGAGATCATCCCACATGCACTCAAAAAGATTTACAAGAGTGGGTCAAGAAAATATCGTTTGAAAGTTAGTCAACGACAATATCAAACACTCTCAAGAGATCATCGTAGTACCTTTCACCAACTTTGAGAAAGGTGAGGATATTAAGCGACATAAATCGACGAAATATCCGTGATATGGAGAAAGTTCTTTATGAATGGTTTCTTCAAGACAAGATCGAGTCAACATGATCAAGAGCTTATTTTGAGAAAGCAAAGGAGATAATGAAGCTTTGTATCATCAACACCCTCCCGAACATCAATTTTCTCAAGGTTGGCTTGAAAATTCAAGGTTAGACATGATATTAAATCATTTCGCTGCTTTGGAGAAAGTGGTTCGCTTGATACGCAGGACGTGGAAATGAAACCTGAGGCCATAAGGAGAGAATAAACCAATTTCCCATGAAGGATGTTTTAATTTGATGAAACATGTCTGCATTTACAAAGTTACAAGTCGATCACTCTCGCAACCAAGCAACTTGAGGGAAGAAAGCAAGACAAAGAGAGGCTTACAGTTGTTATTTGTCGCAACGAGGATGATTTAGAAAAATTCCTTTGTGGATTATCGAAAATATGCAAAGCCTCGTTGTTTCAAAAACATCAACATGAGCAACATCAATTGTCATTATCGTACAACAAGAGGGCATGGATGACTAGTGTGCTTTTCAAGAATATGTTCGGTGGTTTGATCACAAAATGAATGGTAGAAGAATCTTGTCGATGGTCGACAATTGTCCACCCCATCCAAAAACATTGAAGGGTTACGTAATGTTGAGCTATTCTTTTGCCACCTAACATGACATCAAGATTCAACCATGTGATGCATGAATAATTAGAGCTTTCAAGATGCACTATCGAGGAGATTCTACAAAATCTATTGAAGGTCATGAGTTGGGGCTACCTAATCCGTAAAAGATTAATGTTTTAGATGCCATCAATTTATCGGTCTCCGCTTGACAACCAATGTTTCTCAAGTGTCAATAGCAAATTGCTTTAGGCATTGCAAAATCCGTTCAAATGAAGAAATCCCACGCGACTCAAGTGAGATAAATTTTGAAGAAAGTCTACATGAACTTGAGAATATGATCAAGGATGTTGGTTATCGCAATAAAATGGACGCCAACAAACTTGTGGGCTATCCGCTAAAATGATGAATGTGCAATGGTTCAAAATTTAGAGGAAATTGTTGCCGATATTATCAAGATCCTACTAATGACGAGATCAAGATGACTCAAGATCACTGAACCAACCACGAGAAAGGAGGCTTTGAGCGACAACAACTCTTCATAATTTTTGTTGCAAATAGAGAACTCGACAATCGGAACTTTTAGCACCATTAAAAAGTTAGGGATGAAATCCAATTAGATTTAAATTTTAAGAAAATCAAGTAACAATTGATTCATATTTTAGCAAATTACCATAATATTTATAATTTTGTAATATTTATGAATTATTAATTTAGAGTTTTGACGGGACCTAATATCTATAAAGGGATTTTTCAAAACTTATTATTTTATTATCTTATCGAAATTGATGATTTTTTACAAAGGCCCAAGTCGGGACCGGAAGATTTTATTATTTTAGAGAGATTATTAATTTATCGAGTATTAATTTATAGACGTTTTACTGTAGTATTTTTTTATGATTTACAAATGTAAAATAAGCTCACATCTTCTGCAGACAAAAAGAGACAGAAAGTATATGTAAAATGATGAATAGTATATACTCCCTTCCTCCCATTTTTCTTCATATTTTTTTATACGTAATTCAAACTTCTTTTTATTCAATTTATGGAAACTATTTTACAAAATACCTCTACTCATTACACTCAATAACACCATTTATTTACACATTTTTCATGGCCAACCACTATCTTTATTTATAATATTACCTTCGACAATACCATTTATTTACACATTTTATTATCCATGGTCCACCGCTAATTTAATTAACACTAGATTAATGTGAGACCCTAACTCCACTCATAATACACTCAACATCTGTAACGACCCGACTTCCTGATTGATGGCTGACTCCATAGATCAATACGAGTCTTTTCAGTATCCTCACTCACACACTCACTGGGAAAACTTTCTGGGGGGTCACCATCTCATAGTTGCTACAAGCCAAACACGCTTAATTTAGAGTGTTTATGAGAAGAATTTTCAAAAAGAAGATGCATCTTGTTGGTATGAGTAACATATATAAAATCCTTTAAACTCTTCTCAAATATGCAGTCTCATACATGTATATTCTTGAAATCCCTCTCCTTACGGTGCATTTCGGTTCATTCATGTAATCATCCGTTTTGAAACCTTAATCAGAGCCGCTCCTTGTCCATGCTTCTACGCACCGCGATCACTCCGCACTTATGCCCCTTGACGTCACATGATGAAGCAAGTTGTTGTTAAGCTACCTTTTATGTTGAAGCATCGCTATACAACTGCTTGCTTACCTCCTATAAATAGGATCTACGGCCTTTAGCTTTCTTCATTCATTTGCAACGGCTCTTTCATGTCGACAAAGAGACGGGTGGCGAGCGAGGTGCCTAAAGTACGAGGTAGTGATGTCATGAGCCGAGGGATGGCTAAGAGAGTCGGACCCCATTGGGATGCCCAGCCGCCACTTTCCTCTCTCCAACAAGCTCGCTTTTATTTTCTCCTTCATTATTTATGTTATGTCTATTTTATAGAAGTGATAACGAGAACACAATGCCCTTAAGCTCGAGCAACAACGGGCACCCGATGGATGTGTTATGGGTCTTCGAATCTATAAAGTTGTAGGAATAGTTTTCTCATTTTGTGCATGTCTAAGATTGCTAGTTCACGACTTTTACTAAAATAGCATGGGCAACCCATTGTCTCGCACAAATCATGTATACATGTTGTTTGTTAAGCATGATATTTATCGAGTCAAGTTTCATGAGATTGCTATATCGAACAACTTTCCTTCTCAGATCATATTTATCTCGAAAATTAGATGTCGAAGTTTTGAGTCGAATTGATATCGATTAATTAATCCTATTAAGGTTGTGCATTCAATTAAAATTATTAATTAAGGAGATAAAATTATGTTTTATGGAATACTTAATTACTGTGTGTGTTCGACATTCGAGAATCGTAATTGCAAATTTATACAGAAACATTTCTAAGGAAAATGAATTATATCGCGATACATGTCGTATCGTGCATTTTAAGATTTCCATCAACCTTTTTCCTTATTTCCCTCCCACTTTACAATCCTTGCCATAAAAACAATCAATCTTACATCATATCCTATTACCTAATCACTAGCTTGACTGGATCATCAAATAAGCAATAAAATAAATCACAACACACCAAATCCTCACCACCTCACTCGGCTACTTCCAAACCGTAAATCAAGTATTCAAAGCTCAAGAAATCTCCATTCTCTAGTTCTCAAAAGTTCATCCTTTAAGAACACTTGAAAATTGATCGAGTTTCCTAGTGTTCCATAGAGATTTCTACTATCGATACTCATCTTCCCACCATGTGTCTCCGGGTTGTTTTCATTGTACCTTTCCTAAAGCCTAGCTTGAGTAATTTACTCCTTATTCTTGTATTCACTTTGTAAGGATCAATCCATGGTTGAAGAAAAGTGACACTCAACCTCCAAGCTTTTGTAAGGAAGTTGACGCAAAGTGTAGTAAGTAGCTAAGTGTTGTTAATGAAAGCACGAAGAAATAAGGAGATTGATCTCGCTAGATAACTCAAGGATTGTAACCCAAGTTACGTAAGGTTATAATTACTTCACTTGGAAATCTAAAAAGGAGTTCCTTAGTGCATTAAGGAATCACCGCTTGATGTGTCCGCAAATGTAGAACAGTTTACTCCAAATCACGTTAAATTTATGTGTTCTTTATATCATGCTTCTCATTCGTTATTACTACTTTTACATCTCTATAACCTTTGAAGATTTTCTATCTACGAGTAAGCTTACCATCACTTTTGCACAATCATCAGATCAAACTAAATCTCATTTGATTGGCTATCTCAACTATTAGTTAGTCTACCATTAATATTCACACCCCTGACATCTCACTTTTCAAAAAACTTACATTATATATTCTCCCCATCGAACTCAATTTATTCGTTAATGCACCATCATAGAATAAGTAAGTCCCCGCCTTGAAAACTTCCGCCCAACCTACCCAAGAAGCGAGACGTCACCTTCGTCGTGTGATATAAGATACCAATCGACCAAACGTAGCTTTTTAGCTTAGACAAAAACTTGGGTGAGCTCCGCCTCACCGTGAGCTCACCCTTGTTTTTTGTTAAAATAATTATATATTAATTATAGTGAGTAAGAATAATTAGATTTTGTTAATTTATAATTAAATTTATTAATTTTTTATTATGATTTTTAATTCAAAATTAGAATTTATTAATTCATAATTATGGTTTATTAGTTCACAAGTAAGGTTTATTAAATCATAATTAGGGTTTATTATTCAAAATTAGGGTTTATTAATTCATAATTATGGTTTATTAATTCAAAATTAGGGTTTATTATTCAAAATTATGGCTTGTTAATTCAAAATTAGGGTTTATTATTCAAATTAAGGTTTATTAATTCAAAATTAGGGTTTATTATTCAAAATTAGGGTTTATTAATTCTAATTAGGGTTTATTAATTCAAAATTAGAGTTTATTATTCAAATTAGGGTTTATTAATTCAAAATTAGAGTTTATTATTCAAAATTATAGTTTATTAATTCAAATTATTATTTATTAATTCATAATTATGATTTTATTAATTTATAATTAAGGTTTATTAAATTAATTAATTTTAATTAAAATTAATTTAATAATAATAATTAATTAATGAAGTGGTCTCACCGTACGCAGCGCGCACAGGAGACCACCTCTTTAGCTTATGGTCCAAACACTGATGTGATAATATACATTACATAGTATATATAAATTGTTGTACCAGGTTCCGTTTTAGATCTTCCATCAATTTGATTGGTTTATATCCTAGATAGGAATATCACATAATCAAGTTTCAAACAGGCCACACGAAATTAAATAAATAAAAATTCTAGTTACAATATAGTGATATAGAAAGATATATAAGGGGTATTTACTTTATGTGATATGACAGATAGATACAATATAAGATAGATTCACTTATATAATTTTTATCTATATATCATACTACACAAAATGAATATACAAATAATACTCATTTTGTTTTTTCATTTTCTTTTTGTGATTAATAAGAAAAATTTGAATTAGGATTGATGAACTATAATTAAATTCGGTTAGGGTGGATACATCGTATAAATGGATGTATACAATTTTTTTCCTAATTTTTATTATGATTAATAAACCTAATCTGAAACTAATGAATCCTAATTGCGATTGTTTAACCATAATTGAATTTAAATAGGTCAGATGGATGCAACGTACATTCTGATGCATATAAGTTATTTAATAATTTTAGTTTAATCTTAAAACTGAGCGCTATTTTAAATTCAAAGTGTTCAGCATAGTACTTTTCACAATAAAAATTATAGTTATTTTGTGGTTTTCCAAGCTAAGTTTCAGTTAAATTAGTATATGTTATGATATTTTTGGTTTTAAATAATCAGGCTGTATGTTTTTGAGTTCAGGTCCTGTGTTTAATGAGATATATGAAGTTAAACTTGAGGTCGCATGCTATTTAGTTGTTTTAAGAGAGAATAAGCAATATCGTTTTATGAACCGTTATTCTTTTCTTCCATCCATATGTGTGACTAATTACAAAATCTAATTACTAAGGACGAGACTCTCGCAAGATAACAAGTAATAACTTTTTTTGGCAGTTTGGTTATTACTCATTGCGTTGCGAAAATTAATCTTTAGTATTGCTTAAATTATTAATGTTTGGTATAATATAATTGAATTAATTGATTGTAAATCACATATTATATATTAGTAAATTATAGTTTTTCGATATTCTACGAACTTCGATGATTTTTAAAATTTATCCTAAATAAAAATTCCAACCAACTCGAAATTGACGTGAAATCAAATTTTTAAATTTGGCATTACTGTCCAACCGTCAAAGTGAGCACCATGTCTAAAAATTATGAGGTCAAATCAATTTCGATTTCGTAAATTTAAGATATAAATTTAAAAAATAATTAAAATTTATATATTTATTCACTAACTTTATTGAATAAAAAAATAAAATAAGAATTCCCTAGTAATTTATGAATTTATAACCAATTAACTTTACTTCATTAGCTGCTCTTGCGTGATTTATTTGGGGTTGGCATATGGTGGTAACAATTTTTGTTTTCTTTTTTAATAATTGTAGGAAAAATTTTAAATTATTGGGAAAATTCTATCTTAATCAAGCGTTTTGATTAGATTCCAAAACCCAATTGATGTTTGTCATGCTAATATAATTTATGCTACTCACTTATTCTAGAGTTAGCCATTTTTATAGATGTTTCAAGAAGAACTATCAACTCGACATGCTCAAGATCGAAAGAGTCCGAAGCGTTATTGAAGCTAGACGATCGATAGGAGTATCGATCTTAGCGAACCGATAAGTTCAATCAAGGATCTCGTACTAAGAGTGAAGACTAAAGTCGACAAACCGATGTCTCAAGATCAAGTATAATGATGCCGATGAACATAGCTATTAGAATAAAATCAAGACTAGATATCAAATCAAAAGATCAAGATCAAGATCAAATGTCAAGATTTGGTGTCGGTGAAAGCAAGAAGTCGTGATATGGTGAAGTGTCATACCAAGAAATTGATCGTCCATGCTAGGAAGTCAAAGCTGACTATCAGAAGTCAAATGAGTTGATAAATAGTCAAACTTGATTATTTATACGTCAAAGCTGAAAGCGTCATACTGACTCAGGTTCCCAAATTGATAAAGACGGGAGTCCAACCTACTAATGAAAGAAGGAGCAGTCTCAACTGGACCAACCTGAAATCAACGCACTGATAAAACACATGGAGTCAATTCAACTTGAAACTCACGGAAACATTTTAGCATTGAGTGTTTGATTTGTCACGTATCATAGCGTATCTGCATAAGATCCTGACATTCCAGATCTATTATTCAGAATTATAGAGCTACAATGTATGATGATGCAGACCGTGATAGCGATGTACGAGGATTCAAATGAGAAGAATTTAAACGACAAACATAAGGATGTGATTGGTGCTCCCTTCAACGACATTATTCATCATCCTATCTATAAATACGTACAGAATCCAACATTCACTACAAGAAAGTTGACTTTTTGCGACATGAAAAATGTATCGCTAACATTTGTTTTATTGTCGCAAAAACTAAGTTGCGATATTTTATGCGTCACTTTATATTGTGTAGCAAAAGGTCTTGTAGCATTTTTACGACACTTTTTATTTATTTATGTCGCAACATATATGACACTTTGTGCATCGCTAACCTAATTGTCGTATAAAATTCATGACATATTACGTGACTTTAGTTGTAGTGATACATGTTAGTTTGTGTCACAGCCCGGTTCGGCTACCACCTTACCGGATCGTGACTCGGTTCGTTAAGAATATGAAACGAATAAGGTTTCCAACTCATTTCATCTACGAAGAATTGTAGATGTTCCAAATGTAAACAAGAATCATGATGAATCAAAATAGCTTATATATATATATATAAGATGGTTTCATGGTTTCAATAAACAACGCCTTTTCAAAGCTTAACACAAGAATAAAAGATAACAGAGTCTCAAGAGTTTGACAATGAAATACGTGTGAGACATGCATGTGAAGATGCATTCTCAAGGTGAACCAAAATACTTCATACTCTTTCGACAAAAGAACTCCGCCAACTCCCGCCTGCTCCATCATCACCAACTCGCACATTTAAAACAAACATGCAGGGTCGAGTACAAATAATGCACCCAAAGGGACATATGCCGAAAACATTTTACTTTACGAAATATCAGGTCGCTTACTTCACAAGAAGACACAAGGGTTTTAGTTGAAAAGGCCTCAGGCTTACTAAATACATTTTCATTTTCTCAAAGGTGTCTCACAGACATTTTACATCACAACGATATTCCAAGTCGGCATATGGATTAACGCCACGGAGGAGGCCTCCTTCACCCGGACGCACGATCGACCGCGAACGTTCGTAGGTCAAACAATCGACCGTAACTCGTTCGTGGTCAAGTGTACACAACCCTAAGCTAGATTCCCTTCACCTCCAAATTTTAGATCCGAATTGTAATACTTTTCCTGTTGCCCTGTGCAACCCGAATGGACATATACAAAACATAAAACATTTTGGCGCATAATATCGATTTTTATTTTTAGAAAAAGCGAAAGCAATAATAAGAAATACTTTCGAGAAAGCTTGTAAAATCTTTTGAAAAGAATGCCCACCTCGAGGACTTAAGGTTTCTTAAGTCACTAGTTTCTATTCTCGGTTTTCCGCTCTCCTTCGAGTCGACCTTATCAACGTAAGAAACGAAGTTTTAGCATATTATTATGCTTCACAAGAATCATCGATCCGAACCAACGATCGTATTAATATCAACTCTATCACTAACGTTATTACTTAACTATCGTATCAACATACTTCGATTGTTATACTTTAAATCAACTTTTCTCAACGCCATTTCACGTATTCTTAAGTACAACTACTATTTTACACATGTATGCCTTTTTTCTATCGATTCCCAACCATATCCTCATTATTCTTGATCTTTCACATAAACAACTATACGCACTTAATATATTCACATATACGAACCAATTTCCATATATATTGCTTCGCCTTTCATAATCCTACGTCACATAGATCTCAGATATTGAATTTCGTGCCTTTGACCTTGGTCAACGTTTTGGTCAACGATTTTGACTTGGTCAACCATTAGTCAACAATTTTGACTTTGGTCAACACAAGGTCAACATTTCGACTTTTTCAATTTCTTATGTAATTTTGATTTTGACGCACAATTCTTGTTCAAAATTCCTATAAAATCATAATATGTCTAAAACATTATTTTGGTTTATATTATGAAATTATATCTTATAAAATAAATTTATAATATTAATACACATAACTCATAGTTTTCAAAACCTTAATTAAACTAAGCAAACAATTTCCAAAAATTCCAATAAAATCACATAACACATACTTATCTATAAGCATCCTTACTATAATATAATTTTATTTATTGTGAACTATTCAATTTAATCTTCCTAAGTCACTTTTGAAAATTTGGACTTAGGTCCAATAAATTCTTAACAATTCCAATAAATTCATACAACACTATATTATGATTCTACACTTTCAATATGTTATGATAACACTCAAACATGGATTATATCTCAACATAATATCATGTTCTAAAATTTTCGAAATTCATAGACTTAGGTACTAAAGTGTTCCAAAAATTCTACATAAAATCATACAAGCATAGTTAATACCCTAGATCATGATTTCATGCTTAAATCAACTATTAAAAATCATACTAATCAACATAACATACCCTTAAGTTTTCGGTCAACATATAAAATTTAATATCATGCTTGATTTTGTGATACAATTATACTACATGCTTAATAACATCATATAAATACAATTTCTAATCATATTGGCACAAGTCTCATGATTTTCGAAAAACACACATATAAACTAAGCTTATAACATAAATTCTAATGTATATATGAAGCTTGTAAGAATTCTAACCTCTTAATCGGAGTAGAATCGATCGTGAACGCTTATTTGATCTACGATCGAAGAACACTTCAAAGAACACTCTCTTATTTTTTTCTCTCTATTTTCTCTCCTATTTCTTTCCTATTTTTGGTCATGAGCTTATGGGAGGGTGATCTCCTATTTATAGGATTTATGAGATGATATTAATTATTACACTTTAAAATATCTAATGTCCACTCAGATAAAATCTTATCTTTATCCTTATCAAATCTTATCATAATCCTTATCATATCTTATCTTTAATAGGTACATCAATCATTCATACAACTTGCATCACACTTGTCCTAAGATAATTAAATTACAATTTTATAATATATGTTTAGCAAATTTTCGCCATTTAGGAGACAAGACTTAGGTTACTTGATCAAATTGGATTCTAACTCTACTTTACACTCATAATGTGATAAGATCACAATCTTATCCTTACATTAATTATAGCATGATATTTATCTCATAATATACCAATTTATTCATATTTTCGGTCACTATATATATTATATGCCAAATATTTTATTTTTCTTCAATTAATAGCTATGTGACATAATATTGATCTTAGATAATAAATTATATCATAAGAAAATTAATTAAGATCAATTTCATATACTTTAGTAAAGTTATCGGCAAACAATTCAAAATTAAGGATAAATTATTAAACTTTCATTCTTTTCATAACTAATATTATTTTCATGATGAATTACATAAATATAATGATATTATATCATAAAATAAATTTTTGAAACAATTCTTAGTATTTTCCCAATTTATTTCGAAATCTAGGTTTCTAGGAATTAAATTTCACAAAATTCCATTCTTACCCTATTTTTATTAATTTCGAAATTTCTATAATTTTGTGAGATAAGATTGATTTAGAATCATGATATATATCAAGTATATAATTAAATAAATTATTTAATACAATTATCACATTAAATTGTGATTTTCAAAAATCACATAAAATCATACTCATTATTTCGAAAATTGTATGCTTCTAGAGCTTAGATATTATTTCCTATGATACTTATCACATTTCTATTACATTTCTAAGAGATAAACATTATCTCTTAATCCATCATGATCTTATCTTATCTTTTAATAAAATATCTTAATGTTTTATCTTATCTCTAATATCATTTTCAACCTTATCACTTACACCTCATGCTTGGGTGTTAAAGATAATTATCTTATCATGTAATATAAGATAAACATGACAACTCATCACATAAAATCAAGTGATCACAAAATAAATCACAAATTAATCCTTATAAATCATGATTTTCAAAATAATCAAATAATAAGGAAAAATATTTCTTTCTTTTCTTAGTGTAAATAATATCCCAAATATACTTAAAATCATATCTATTTATATTTAAAAATTATTTCATTTGAATTTCTAAAGGAAATTTCGATTTAATCGAAATCGCGATTCCCGACGCTCACTTTCATAATCGCTTTCTATCGCATCGCTCCTTCTTAAATTTTGAAATTTTAAGCCCGTAAATTGGGTATTACATTCTACCCCTTAAAGAAATTTCGTCCTCGAAATTTACGATCCTCATAGTGTTCTCGATCTTCCTCCATGTTACATTCTCAATTCCAACGTTGGTACCTCGTGCCCATTTATCCGTCAGACGCTCTTAACTTTCATGCGATCTACTCATCTATCAATTTTATAGATGGTGAATCCTATGTTCAAATCTAAGTTTGCGAACTTATGCTAACGTCAGATCTCCTTCCTCGACGAAGAAGATTCAGATTCCTTCACCTCGCTTCATGCTAAGTTCTAAAATATTCGCAGATAATATCGTGGTCTTTGAAATTTCCATAGCAATAATATATAATCACAAGTATGTCGAAAACGATTCAGACTGCCGGGTTATTTTGGTCATTTTCGGGTGTTGGTCGAGCATAAGCCCTGCTTGTCGTGGGTCGCTGCACCCCTTGCGGTTGGGCTTGTCGTGGCGGGTTGGGCTTATCTATTTGTTCTTGTTGTGGACAGTTGTTGGCAAATGCCCTGTGTTGTCCACACCTAAAGCGCTTAAACGCCCACCAGACAAGTGCCGAGTGATACTTACGGCATCGTGGGCATTGAGGGCTCACGCTTGTCGCCGGTCATTTCGCCGCCCAAAGGTCATTGGACGCCCTTGCCTTGTCCTCGGGTCCATTGGGGCCTTTGATTGCTCGTCCATGGCCTCTTTTCACCGGTTGTAATGATTACCCTTGTTACTAATTTCTTCCCATTTCCTTTTGCCTCGTCCTCTTGGGCTAAAGTCGGCTTACTTTCCGCAATGCCTCTTCTATGTCCAAAGCTCGTCCTAGAGCTTCAAAGATAGGTCATTGCTCCACGACCGCAAGAGATATTCTAATCTCGTGCCGTAGTCCGCATCTAAACTTGTCACCATTCTTTCCACAAGATCCACCATATTTTGGGCAAACTCGACATGTCACGTAATATACGATCATATTCTCATTACCGACTTATCCCCTTGTTTGAGACTCAGAATTCGCTTTTCCTGCTTTTTCTATAACTCTTGGGAATATACTTGTCATATAGTACCATCTTAAAATCTTCCCAAGTGAATTCTCCATCTGTTCTTCGGTCATTATTTTCCTTCCGTTTCCCACCGTAAGTCTCACGATCCCGTTAGTTGAAAGGTAACACAAGAAATTCTTTCCGATCCGTATAATGCAGAAATTGAAGATCCGTTCTATCGACCTTACCCATAGTTCACTTCACCGGGAGTTCCAAATCCCATTAAATGTGGGCGGTTTTGTTTGAGAAACAATGTCTCTATCTTACGAGGCGGTGGTGGTTGTTGATTTCTCGGTTCGAGTCGCCTCTCTCCCACGTCCCAATTCTCTTCGAGGCATTCTTAATGTTTTAAATAAAACAAACATCAATTTCTAAATCGTACTTAGCACATAATCTCATTATGGTTCATGGACAACAACATGTCATACTTTTCAGGAACTAAGCTTCTTAAAACACAAAGTTTTATGAACATCCTTTCGCATAGTCTCGTAAACACTTATTACTTTTCTTTCTAATTCCCAAGTTCATTTATCACTCTAAATTAATTTACGTAAACAATGATGATTTCATCGCATAGAACCTCAAGTGAAGAGATCAGGTCCAATGTCACAAGTGACATTTGTTCATTGAAGCTTCCATTCCTTTACGTAGCATTTCAACTCATGCTCACAAATCGAGCTCTAAATACGCTTCTAGGTTCTCAAACTCGCTTTTATCAAACACTACATAGAAGAGAATTTCTTATGATTTCGCTCGATCTAAGTTCTTCATGAGACTTAGAGTTCATCTACGCACTTTTGAAACTCAAAACAATTTCAACTTCGCTTTATAAACATACTTTATCGACATATAATTCTATATATATATCTATCATCACTACTCATATACCCCTGGGTATAAGCTTTACTTTCTTTTATCATAACAAAATGATCACATACCAATCGGTATGAGCTTAAATTTCTTTAGACAAACCACTTGTTTGCCTTTACGCCAATGAATTATCAAAATTCAAAGTCAGATACTTTCTTCCTTAACGGCATGTCCACTTTAAAACATTTTTCATAAATACTTCCTCGTAACCTGCACGTAACTTTCTTAAAGCTTTTAAAACATACCTTTATTGTCGACTACTTTTCTTTGCGGTTGAGCGTGATGAATGTGAGCGTTGAGCGGTGATGATCGCTTCATAAAAAGTCTAGTGATTCAAGCCGCACTTTGATAGAAAGAATATTTTGGTTCAAAGCAAACGACCGCTCGATACCATCTGTCACACCCTGTTCGGCTACCACCTTACCGGATCGTGACTCGGTTCAGTTAAGTATGAAACGAATAAGGTTTCCAACTCATTTCATCTACGAAGAATTGTAGATGTTCCAAATGTAAACAAGAATCATGATGAATCAAAATAGCTTATATATATATATAAGATGGTTTCATGGTTTCAATAAACAATGCCTTTTTCAAAGCTTAACACAGTAACAAAAGATAACAGAGTCTCAAGAGTTTGACAGCGGAAATACGTGTGAGACATGCATGTGAAGATGCATTCTCAAGGTGAACCAAAAATACTTCATACTCTTTGACAAAAGAACTCCGCTCAACTCCCGCTCTGCTCCATCATCACCAACTCGCACATTTAAAACAAACATGCGGTCGAGTACAAATAATGCACCCAGTGGACATATGCCGAAAACATTTTACTTTACGAAATATTGTGCTGCCTACTTCACAGTAAGACACAAGGGTTTTAGTTGAAAAGGCCTTGTGCTTACTAAATACATTTTCATTTTCTCAAAGGTGTCTCACAGACATTTTACATCACAACGATATTCCAAGTCGGCATATGGATTAACGCTACGGAGGAGGCCTCCTTCACCCGGACGCACGATCGACCGCGAACGGTTCGTGAGGTCAAACAACCGACCGTAACTCGTTCGTGTCAAGTGTACACAACCCTAAGCTAGATTCCCTTCACCTCCAAATTAGATCCGAATTGTAATACTTTTCCGCTTGCCTGTGCAACCCGAATGGACATATACAAAACATAAAACATTTTCGCGCATAATATCGTATTTTTATTTTTAGAAAAACAAGAAAGCAATAACAAGAAAATACTTTCGAGAAAGCTTGTAAAATCTTTTGAAAAGAATGCCCACCTCGAGGACTTAAGGTTTCTTAAGTCACTAGTTTCTATTCTCGGTTTCCGCTCTCCTTCGAGTCGACCTTATCAACGTAAGAAACGAAGTTTTAGCATATTATTATGCTTCACAAGAATCATCGATCCGAACCAACGATCGCATTAATATCAACTCTATCACTAACGTTATTACTTAACTATCGTGTCAACATACTTCGATTGTTATACTTTAAATCAACTTTTCTCAACGCCATTTCATGTATTCTTAAGACAACTACTATTTTACACATGTATGCCCTTTTTCTATCGATTCCCAACCATATCCTTGTTATTCTCGATCTTTCACATAAACAACTATACGCATTTAATATATTCACATATACGAACCAATTTCCATATATATCGTCTTTTTCATAATCCTACGTCACATAGATCTCAGATATTGAATTTCGTGCCTTTTGACCTTGGTCAACGTTTTTGGTCAACGATTTTGACTTGGTCAACCATTAGTCAACAATTTTGACTTTGGTCAACACAAGGTCAACATTTTGACTTTTTCAATTTCTTATGTAATTTTTGATTTTGACGTACAATTCTTGTTCCGAAAATTCCTATAAAATCATAATATGTCTAAAACATTATTTTGGTTTATATTATGAAATTATATCTTATAAAATAAATTTATAATATTAATACACATAACTCATAGTTTTCGAAAACCTTAATTAAACTAAGCAAACAATTTCCAAAAATTCCAATAAAATCACATAACACATACTTATCTATAAGCATCCTTACTATAATATAATTTTTATTTATTGTGAACTATTCAATTTAATCTTCCTAAGTCACTTTTGAAAATTTGGACTTAGGTCCAATAAATTCTTAACAATTCCAATAAATTCATACAACACTATATTATGATTCTACACTTTCAATATGTTATGATAACACTCAAACATGGATTATATCTCAACATAATATCATGTTCTAAAATTTTCAAATTCATAGACTTAGTACTAAAGTGTTCCAAAATTCTACATAAAATCATACAAGCATAGTTAATACCCTAGATCATGATTTCATGCTTAAATCAACTATTAAAAATCATACTAATCAACATAACATACCCTTAAGTTTTCGGTCAACATATAAAATTTAATATCATGCTTGATTTTGTGATACAATTATACTACATGCTTAATAACATCATATAAATACAATTTCTAATCATATCGGCACAAGTCTCATGATTTTCAAAACACACATATAAACTAAGCTTATAACATAAATTCTAATGTATATATGAAGCTTGTAAGAATTCTAACCTCTTAATCGGAGTAGAATTGATCGTGAACGCTTATTTGATCTACGATCAAGAACACTTCAAAGAACACTCTCTTATTTTTTTCTCTCTATTTTCTCCTATTTCTTTCCTATTTTTGGTCATGAGCTTATGGGAGGGGTGATCTCCTATTTATAGGATTTATGAGATGATATTATTTATTACACTTTAAAATATCTAATGTCCACTTGATAAAATCTTATCTTTATCCTTATCAAATCTTATCATAATCCTTATCATATCTTATCTTTTAATAGGTACATTGAATCATTCATACAACTTGCATCACACTTGTCCTAAGATAATTAAATTACAATTTTATAATATATGTTTAGCAAATTTTCGCCATTTAGGAGACAAGACTTAGGTTACTTGATCAAATTGGATTCTAACTCTACTTTACACTCATAATGTGATAAGATCACAATCTTATCCTTACATTAATTATAGCATGATATTTATCTCATAATATACCAATTTATTCATATTTTCGGTCACTATATATATTATATGCCAAATATTTTATTTTTCTTCAATTAATAGCTATGTGACATAATATTGATCTTAGATAATAAATTATATCATAAGAAAATTAATTAAGATCAATTTCATATACTTTAGTAAAGTTATCGGCAAACAATTCAAAATTAAGGATAAATTATTAAACTTTCATTCTTTTCATAACTAATATTATTTTCATGATGAATTACATAAATATAATGATATTATATCATAAAATAAATTTTGAAACAATTTTAGTATTTTCCCAATTTATTTCAAATCTAGGTTTCTAGGAATTAAATTTCACAAAATTCCATTCTTACCCTATTTTTATTAATTTCGAAATTTCTATAATTTTTGTGAGATAAGATTGATTTAGAATCATGATATATATCAAGTATATAATTAAATAAATTATTTAATACAATTATCACATTAAATTGTGATTTTCAAAAATCACATAAAATCATACTCATTATTTCAAAATTGTATGCTTCTAGAGCTTAGATATTATTTCCTATGATACTTATCACATTTCTACACATTTCTAAGAGATAAACATTATCTCTTAATCCATCATGATCTTATCTTATCTTTTAATAAAATATCTTAATGTTTATCTTATCTCTAATATCATTTTCAACCTTATCACTTACACCTCATGCTTGGGTGTTAAAGATAATTATCTTATCATGTAATATAAGATAAACATGACAACTCATCACATAAAATCAAGTGATCACAAAATAAATCACAAATTAATCCTTATAAATCATGATTTTCAAAATAATCAAATAATAAGGAAAAATATTTCTTTCTTTCTTAGTGTAAATAATATCCCAAATATACTTAAAATCATATCTATTTATATTTAAAATTATTTCATTTGAATTTCTAAAGGAAATTTCGATTTAATCGAAATCGGCGATTCCCGACGCTCACTTTCATAATCGCTTTCTATCGCATCGCTCCTTCTTAAATTTTGAAATTTTAAGCCCGTAAATTGGGTATTACAAATATGCCATATTTAATGACATTAGCAATTGATGCATCCTAATTTTCGACACTAGCTTGTGACATTATTATCAATTTTAGTGTAATTTTTACGACATTGTTTCCATTAATGTTGCAACATATACATCATTTTGTGCATCACTAAATTAATTGTCGTATGAAATTTACGACATATTACGCGTCATCCGTGAAAGTGGCATATGTTAGTTTATGTCACATTACATGATACATAAATGTAAACAATTTTATTGTTGTATTTCTTTACAACACATTTTAATTAGATGGTTTGTAACGACCCGGCTTCCTGATCGACTACCGACCCCACTGATTAACACGAGTCTTTTCAAGGTGCTTTGTCCTCACTCACACACCCCGAGAAAACTTCACATAGGTCACCCATCCCACAATTGCTCCAAGCCAAGGTGCTTAACTTTAGAGTTTTTATGAGACGGACTCCAAGTTAAGATGATCTTGTTGGTATGAGTAGCACATATTAAACTTTAAGCTCTCCTCAAATATGCAACACATACCTACATATTCTCGAAATCCTCTCATTCAGTGCGCTTGATTTATTCATGTACCCTCCGCTTTGAAGTCTTAATCGGCCGCCATTGTCCATGCCTCCGCACCGCGATCACTTGCATACTTACCCGGACGTCACATGCCCACCAGCTTCCGCTGATTCATCCTCGAACCACACCGCATCGGGAGGTTCGGCTCGATACCATCCGTAATTATTCGACTTTCGGATCGACTTGGTGATCCCACTGACCAACACGAGTCTTTTCGTGCTTTGTCCTCACTCACACACTCCCTGAGAAAACTTCCTAATGGGTCACCCATCCCACAATTGCTCCAAGCCAATCACGCTTAACTTTAGAGTTTTTATGAGATGGACTCCTGAAAAGAAGATGCATATTGTTGGTATGAATAACACATATCAAATCATTTAAGCTCCTCAAATATGCGCCTCATATCTACATATTATCGAATCCTCTCATTCCTAAGTGCTTTTGATTCATTCATGTGCCCATACGCTTTGAAGTCTTAATCGGCCGCCTCGTCCATGCCTCCGCACCAACGATAACTCCGCACTTCTACCCCAAAGGCCACATGGTTAATGTCACATTTTTCTTTTGTGACAAATATATTGTATATTAAACTAATAATACGATGACACAATTTCTTGTGTTAAATTATTATTATTATTATTATTATTATTATTATTATTATTATTATTATTATTTATTTGAACCTTTGATTTTTATCGAACGTATACAATATTATAATAGCTCATATTTGATTATTTAAATATTTTGAATGAATAATTAGTAAGTGTGTAAATAAACTATAGAAAATTTTGAGACATAAAATGAGTGTCGCGTCGATATGTGTCACTAAACTATGACATAATATATCGATGGCACATAACCGATATAAATATACAACATTGAATGCAACAATATTCTAAATATGTGATATAATTATGACATTTTATCGAGGTGTTGCAAATAAATTGTCGTAATTTTAAGACATCAAATGATTGTCGATATTTGTCACTAAATTATGACACAATATGTAGACGACGACAATCGACGTAAATATACAACACTAGATGCAACACTATTCTAAATATGTGATATAATTATGACATTTTATGGAGATGTCGTGATAATTTATCGCAATTTTGAGACATCAAACGAGTGTTGCATTTTTGTCACTAAACTACGACACAATATTTAAATGACGCACAAATGACATAAATATACGACACTAGAAGCATAAGTGTGGTAATTTTATGGCACATACATGTAATGTTGCATGTGTGTATGTCGCAATAAGTCTATTTTGTTGTAGTGATTTGGATGTTACCGAAACACTATGCATTCTTATTATCAAAAGCTCTCAAAGTTCAAAGCTCAATAATTATCACGCAATGATTTCGAAGAAGAAAATCTGCGGTGTTATCAGCAAACCTTAAGAGCTCAAATATATTTATCATTTCAAGGTTTCAGCACACACTTCCTTAAGTTCTAGGACACTCTTTTGTATATCTCAAGCCCGAATTCTGAATTTGTCTCCTGTGACAACTCAGATCTTAGTTGGAATACACTCTACAAAACCCCTCCAGTTTTAGTCGAAGTTTGGACAAGTAGGCAACGAAGTGTTAGTTGCTGAAAGCTTGGTTATCTTGCACCTGTAAGTAAGAGTTTTATGTCGACTGTATCCGTAAGCAGTCAGAGGTTTCTTTGCACCAATAAACGTAGGAAGAATGTCAAATTAGCGGATACGGTAAGGTTAGCTCAGATTCAGATTTATATCATGTACCGTAAATAAGACCAAATCTTACTTATCGATCGACCGAGCAATCATCCGTGGACGAGGAGTCGATATCTCCGAACCACGAAACCAAGTGTTATTTACTTTTAATTCTTTACATTCAAGATCGTATTTCCATTACATATTATTAAACTGTGATCACCAGCACACAACAACACAACATCGTTTTAAAATACTCTATCAATATCAATTTGATATTGGTGAGATAAATCTGAAAACTAACTAAGCCATATTCGACTAAGTGTTTTTAAGCCAGTTCAAGTTTTTAGTAAGATAAATATAATAACCATCACATTCCGTATGCACATCAGTTATCAGTCAAATTGACAAGCTATCTCAACAGTCAATAGGTTTGCTAACTGATATCACTCAGTACAAGATTCTCCTTATCCGAATCGATCAACAAGATCGACAAATATCAATTATCATTATCCGATCGCTACTAGCACAAGAGCTAATAAGTCTTGTGAATTTTTCTTCTTCTAAATTTGTCTAACCTGGTGTATCCTCATTTCATATACCATACCTCGAGGACCCATCAATAGTGATATCAAAGAATAATACCAAATAAACTTAAAAGATTGCGGGGTTGGATCTCAATAACACATTTATGGGTCCGCTTATCATATTTGATTTTCAAGATGGTTTATCCATCGCACAGAATTTGTGCGCTATCGATGTAAAACATAGGATTTATCAAATATAGATCAAAATTAGCATCGATATTCACATGGATAAAAAAGTTATTAGAATGGAATCTTACAAAGTATGGAAATGCCATTCCCGACAAATAATGGACGCTGACGAAACAACAAAATGGGTCATTTTTTCATTATGAGATACAATCAATATATCTAAAAGATGTATAATATATCATTTATAAAAGAATTATTTTTTTTACAAAATTTGACCCACAAGAGTTTATAACAAAATTTTATATCAATATTTTGTTTTTCAAGGAATGTTTATATTAATATAAGAGGATATAAAAATTTTAAATCCCTAAAATTATGGACCCTGAGTGATTGTTTATACTCGTCCGCCCTCAGGGACGGCCTTTTATGGAATCCTCAAAGTATACATCAGAAGAATTGATTGATTGTGATGAACGAACGATTGTTGGCATTATATGGAAAGACAAATGAATTGGCATGTCAGTAATTTGACAAAACTTTACTGTCAAAAATTCTTGCACAGACATGTGATCTTTTTGGCTAAAACATGATAAGAAATTGTCAAGGTTACATAAAACAATTTAATGATGTTGATGTTGATGTTGATGTTGAAGTTGAAGAGTTGTTTGAGCTTTGTACAACGTCAACCATATAAAAAGTGATAATGAAATGATCAAGATTTTCATTATCATAAACTAGTATTTAACCACAAGAAACACTTGTATTTACTAGTGGTGAGAAAAATAAATTTCTGTTCTGGTTGTTGTAATTAATCACATGTAAGGAATAAGATTTTTTTTTTTCTAATTATGTTGATCTCGTTAATTAGAAGTGCAATATAATATTTTAGTGATGATCAAGTTGTACCGATTTCAGGCAAGGGTATAGTAGTACAATTACTCTGAAAAGTGGATCATACGAGTTCGACATCCAATGTTTATCATGTGTTTATCCTCATCATTATTTGTGGAGTCTTCGTTGAGTGGAAAAGAAAGATCATATGAATATGATCAAATACAAATCAATCTTAAAATATAAAAAAGAAATCATTTTTAGTTTTCTTGATTCATGAAGACCTAGGGTCAATTCACCACCTTATTTGATAGATTCAAACGTCTGGGTTCGAATCTAATGAGGGAAGAATATTATTTTTTTGAATTCAGACACTACATGACGAATTCAGACGCTTTTACGACGAATTCAAACGATTTCAGGAGTTCGTAGTTTATAGGTTAATGATGATTTTAACCACTCCATAGATATATATATATATATATATATATATATATATATATGTTCAACTGAGAACCGTTTTTATACTAAAAACTAAGGACCAAATGAATTTCTATGAAAGTTGATGAATCCGCTGAGAAAGTTACTGAATTTCGAAATTCGAAAATTTTCACCCGGGTTCGAATTCCATGAGGGGAAAATTTTATTTTTTTGGATTCAGTAACTTTCCCAACGGATTCATCAATTTTCACAATGAATTAATCAGTTTTTGGTTCTCACGTTAATTATATATATATATATATATAGCTCAAATAAAAACTTTTCCTTAAGTGCTAACTATGAACCGATCCGAATCCTTTATTTATTTTTTCGATTGATGGATAAGATTAATTGATGATATGTAATTTATTTAAATATTATATAAACCAATTAACCGAACATCTTATTTTTTGGGATAATGTAATATGTTGTTTCTCTTTACTATGTTACACCAACCGTTTTTAGATAAGAGAGAATAATATAAAATATTAAATTTATTCTCTATATATATGTCTCTCACAGATTACGTATATAAAATATTATCTTGGTGCCTTGCAATAAATTTCCTCTGAATAATTAAGTTTCAATAAATTGCCTAACGAATTATATATGCAATATGTTTGCTTAATTCTCAATGCCTCTTCGTATGATTATGTATATTTGTTTAAATTCGACATGACTCTTCGTATGTTGGATTAAATAACAAAGCTGATTATGTATATCACTAAACAAATTCCTAATTACATGGGATCTTTTTTCCTTCAAATTGATCTGATATTTTCTATCATAAAGATATTAAGCAGTTAATTTATAATATTTTCTTAATCTGAACGGTCCATTAAGTATAAATCTAAGATCTATAATGGTTCATAGTTAACACATAGATGTTGGTTTCTATTATAACCTTCCCCTATATATGGTAGGATTTACTAAAAACCAACTTTAAACTAGTAACTAGAAACCAATCTAGTTCGTAGATCTTGATTGATAAATGATCCAGGTTGATCTTTCAAAAATGATGTACTTTTATTATACATAAGATGATGTTTTTTTCGTATTATGTTTTTTCAAGTATAAAACAATGTTTTCTCTATTTCTTATGCATTTTCACGCATAACACAATGTTTTTTCATTCTTACAAGTATGTTGGTTTATAGTTACTAGAATAAGATCGATTTTAATTTGACCATATTCCTATATATAAATATGTATGTATATATATATCAAACAAGATATTTGCATAAAAGATAATGTATAACAAAGGTAGATATAGGGGTAATCAAGTCGAGTAGTGCTAAGCACAAGCATTTGCTCTTCTATTTTTTTATTAACTAAATCTATTTTTTTATAAATACAAAATTAATGAGTTACTTAGAGACCACATGGCTAAGTGGCGAAGACCACGCCTAAGCTAAGCCGTGGTATTTAGTCGACGAGATGTTAGGTTTACACACGAAAAGTGGTTAATAAAAGTTATCTTGCGCAATGCACCACGCCAGAAGCGGCACCGCGTTCATCATATGAAAACGCTAATAGACCACGCGGTTCTCAGCCCGTGGTCTATAACCGCTTAAAATATGGTTATAGACCACGCTGCTTTCACCACCCACGCTGTTTATGTCATAATAGACCACTTTAAGACTAATGCCATGCTACCTATGACGCGTGATCTATGAAGAAAATTTCAGTGTTTTGAGGTTCACGACACATTTGAGCTTAAAAAGCTTTCTAAATTTAGATTTTAAGTAATTGATTCAAAGAAATTACTTGAAGTTATCATGTAATAAATTATAGCAAAGGGTTATTGGCATTAAAATAAACAAATTTTGGTCGATTTTTGATTTTGCAAACCATCAACTTCAAAATTGGTATTAATATGGTTGGTTCGTGGTGAGGGGTGCACGCACATCCCCTCACTATTCATTACTACAATAATATTATTATTTTAACGAATAGTGAGGGGTGCATTGCACCCCACTCACCATGGAACCAACCCACAAATACACAGACTTAAGAACAATTGTAATTTTATCACTATTAAGATTTATGTCCAAATTAAAACTGATGTGACTGACAGTGGCATAGGTTACGTGAGTTGGCTTTGACATGGCTCCAATCGAAACCACGTCATTTTGG
This sequence comes from Salvia rosmarinus, assembly GCA_036937905.1. Taxonomy (NCBI): domain Eukaryota; kingdom Viridiplantae; phylum Streptophyta; class Magnoliopsida; order Lamiales; family Lamiaceae; genus Salvia; species Salvia rosmarinus. The sequence continues at coordinate 77,452,833 of CM072813.1, read as the reverse complement.
CTACGAAAATTTATGTCACCTGTCACATCAACTTCAATTTGGGTGATAATCTCAATTGCGATAAATTTGTAACAGTAACTTCATGTATTTTTTTTACCAATTCAGAAGTTAGAGCAAAATAAAAAATTCGCCAATTTTTGTGTATTTTAACGTTAATAACCTTATAAAAGTAAAAATAAACTAATCTAAACCATCTATTTGATTTTTATCTCACCAGTGCTGCATCAGCAAGATGGGCTGCGAATATTATACATTATTTTTAAAAAAAAATTATGAAAATTCTAAAGTACGTCCTTTCGTTACAAAACTAAGTCATATATATATATAGAGGGAGAGATCAAATAAGACTTGCGCGAGGTAGTAGATGTAGACTAATCTCATCCATTCATCTCAAAGATCCTATGGTGGAGAATTTTTTTGGATTTTTTAAGCTTAATTTCACTGATTTTGTTACATTAAGGGTAGATTAGTAATTTGATTTGTTATATGATTGCAAAAATAAACTATGTGAAAGTGTTGTCACTTAAACACAAAATCGTTATTTAGATCATATCCACACACGAGTAAAACAATGAATTAAAATCAAGAACATCGAAGAAACTTTTTCACGCTTTAAAATTATAATCAGATGTCAATACGACAAAATAATTCACTATAAAATTTACAAATAACGTTATAAAACTCACTACTTTACCACAAGATAAAGTCGGAAAGTTGAGTACTAAAACTATCTATCGAGATCTATGAAAAGCTAAGTTATCTCTCAAGATATATGAAAATACTAAAGATTTCCTCACAACACTGCACTAAAAGAACAATCTTCTAACACCATTAGAAGTTAAAACACTCGTGTGATATTGGAAATGTTACGAAAATAGACTCAACAACATAAACAGATCTTCGATTTTTCTTCAATGATCACAAGATTTTTGCGCTGCTTTGCCTCCTTTTATAGACGCTGAGAGGCCTTCACCGCATGTGGTGGACCACAATCCGCCCACTAAAGATGTGACTAAGTCGTGATGCTTTTTGCATGACTTGCTCCCGAAAAATAGAACCGAATGACTTAGTCCACCCGATCTCTAGCGATCCGCTTCGTGTTCTTCAAATGTTACCATCGCATCCCGCTAAACATGTCATAACCTCGCACACCAAAGAGAAGAAACGGCAAAACTATACAAACAAATTAACTCCTTGAAATGAGGAGACTTAGTCAGAGTTAACCAACTCTAACAAACTCCCCATTTTTGCCTTTCTTCACAAAACCTACATATACACAACAAAATATAGAGTATATATATATATATATATACAGTACTCGCCTTGAATCCCAAATATATAAGAAAAACGGAATACACTCCCCTTGTAAACATTCTCCCCCTGTTTACGCAAATATCATCAAAACATTTCCTGCCACATATTCATCAACAATCAGCCAAACATATTCATCATCAGAGCAGAAAACAATCGACATTGCATCAAAAACGATCAACATCAAAACCAAACATAAAAAACATTCGATGTCCAGCATCAACCAACAACCACAACCTGAAATGTTCAAAAGAAAAAATAGAAATGTTCAAGAGTTCATCAGTTCATCAAAATCCAAATTCAGTCAGTCTTCATCCATATCATCACCCTTAGACGTTGTCGCCCCCGCTTTTACTCCCTTCGGGAAGAAAGAAGGCTTAATAGTTCTATCTTCAAATCATTCAGCTCTATGCGTGCACCCCGAAGACTTTCCATAAAGGTTTGTTCCACTTTGAAATGCGCTCAAGCATGGAACGAACCGTAGACTTTGGGAGTGTCACCATTTCTTCGGAAGAAGCTTCCGAGACTGCTCGTCATTCCTTTGGAAGGATTAGACCATGGAAGATTTTGAAGTTTGTTACCCGAGAACAAGGTATTGCGATGGTGAAGTGTTGAAAGTCTTCAAAAGTGCATCATGGGCTCCATCGTAGACCTTGTTTCTTCAACACTGATATAATGAATAAGGAAACAAGAAGAATCGTGATTCTCGAAAAGAATAGATCCAATTTGTTCCACGATCGCTTTACCAAGGTTGAATGGGATCCCTTTTCCCACTTTATATAACAAAGACACCATGGGCATTGTCACAACCAGTAGTGTTAGAAGACGCGATCCAGCTTTGATGTCATAATCTTATAGAGAACAAAGTGGAGATATGTCAGGGTACCACTTGACATCGGATTTTTCCACTTCCTGACTCTCCCACCTGTGATCTCTTCTGCTACTAGATCATAGTCCTCAACAACCACATCGTTAATCAATTCATCTATCTCAAAGAATGCATTAATTTCGCACGCAGAAATGTTATAAATTTTGCATCTGAAATACACCTTGCAGTATTTATTCGACGTGCAATCAGCAAAAGACTTATCAATATTAGCATACATATGTCTAATAACATTCTTCGGATAGGGATATATAGCCGTAATAAAGGTTCAAAAGACCTCTTTCTTTAAGAAAATCAACAAGGTTGTACTGAGAAAAGGTTACCTCATCAATTTTCCTCTCATTCAAGCATTTTAAGTGCTTGAATTGCTCCCAACTCTTTTGGCATTCCTTTGAGTAAAATTGAAAGAGAGGCTCTTTCCACTTCAATGTCTCGAATCAAGAACATTGATGGATTCTCGAACTAGAATCCCAATTTTCTTCCTCGAGTAGGGACTCGGAGGTGCCGTGGATCGCTGGATGGAGATGCCGTTGAACAATGAGAGGAACAAAGGGTGTAGCGGTGGGGAACAAAGTGGATCCGTAGTTTGTACTGTGCTTTCTTTTCTTTTTCCCTTCAATCTTGCCGCTCTCTTTAGCTTCCGGAGTATTTTATCTAGTGATATGTCATCATCACTGGAGTTTGAATCTGGCTGGCCGTGCTTTTTTGGTTTCGAACCTATGTCTTCTTCCAGAGTCTTCGAGGAGTCACTATGGGATACCCATGTTTGTGCCTTTGATTCGGAGGATGTCTCCGTGGCAGTCTGGCCGTCACGTGGGTCGCCAGATTCTGGAGTAGGTTCTCTGGGAGGTGGAACGTCCTTTTTCTTTTGGGCTTTTGACGGTGTAGAGATTACCGGTGTATCACTAGTAATGTCAATATGAATCGGTGAGCCCGGGCCTCCTACGCGTGATTGGCAAGGTATACGCTCCGACCTCCTCGTTGGCACGCTCGTCCTTTTCCTTTTCTTCCCCGTTTCTGTAGGTTTAGAGGGCTCTTCTTCTTCAGGGTAGATGGTCAGAAGAGGGGTCGCCTTTACAGGTTCCATCTCCAAGGCAAGAACCTTCTCCGGTACCTCCATTGGTGTCGCACTAGGACCGGGTGTCGCGGAAGGTGTTTGGGTCGCTGCCAACGCCTGTTGAAGTTCGGGAGAACTTTCCAGAAATTTTGTGAGTCCGACGAGCAAGGCAGAGGTGGCTGGATCCATTTTTTCTGAAGAGCAAATGGTTAAACATACCAAAATATATGAGGGAAATAAAAGAGACGTTTTTTCCAGATTTTTAATGAGTAACAATGATATCGAGTGCTCAGCGATGTGACCGAGTGTCGCGGCAGCTTTATACTCACTCGTCAACAAGTGGATAAGTTGATTAGACACAAATTCAAGCATATCTTATTTAACAAACCCTAGTTTAGGAACGAAAATCACAGAATAAAACATCACAAAAATAGGAGAAATATATGGGGAGTAGTTGAGATAAAATCAGGTTAAGATAAATGTGTTACCTACTTAACCAATTCTCACCGATATCTCCAAAAATATAGGGGATAAAGGAATGATGTTCCAAAAATCGGATTACTCACGGATTTTTAGGGGTACTTCACAGAATGTTATCATAACATCTTTATAAACATAGGCTCATTTTAATAAGAATAAAACATATAAATACAATCCCATGTAAAATTCGATTACCGTTGTCGCGCTCAAAGTAATCATGGTCGCACTGCTTTGTAAGGTAGCATCGTCATGCGAATGCCGCGCCCCAAACTACTTTGGTGTTTTTCTCAGACACTAAATATTCTTCATCATGTCAGGTCGTCATTAGGAGAACATATTAGATAACAATCCTTAACACAAGAAGTGTCATCAAATAAACAGTTGTATCACCTTCGGATTTTATAATTTTTGTGATACAAACAAATACATTCAAACTTTATCGACGAGAGCAAAGACCAAGTGATCTACGAAGACTCGTAAATCTCTCGTGATCTAGGGCTTTGTGAAAATATCGTGATTTAGTTTTCGGTTTTCACATAATCTAACTTGATTACCTCATCCTCCACCAAATCTCTTATAAAGTGGTGTCGATATCTATGTGTTTTGTCCTAGAATGTCGAATGTGGTTCTTAGAGATATTGATTGCACTTATGTTATCACAAGATACCAAAAGCTCGGTGCTCACAATACCATAGTCATAAGCATTTGTTTCAACCAAATGAGTTGTGTACAACAACTTCCCAATACACGCATCGCCTCAGAGATAAAGAAATACAATTTTGTTTACGACTATGCCAAGAAACCAAATTATTTCCAAGATACAAACAGCCCCACTGCACTTTTCTATCATCCGTATCCTCACCCAATCCGAATCACTAAATCCAACCAAATTGTTCGTGTCTTTTGAAAAGAAAACGCCAAGGTCCAAGTTCCGTAAACATACCGATAACACGCTTCAATCGCTTTTAAATGTGACATTTTAGGCTTAGCTTGGTACTGGCGCATGCACACACACCGAACATTAAACTGGTCGTGTGGTTTGTGAGATATAGGAGACTTCCTATCATTGATCCGTAGAGTGTCAATCAACATCTTCTCCAAGATCATCTCTCGTCATTGTCACTGACCCCATCGGCGTTTATATGCTTTGCTTCCTTCCAATGAATTTTTCACCATATCCTCGTGATATTTGCTTTGGGACACGAAAATTCCATCATCCATCTCGCTGACTTGGAGACCTAAGAAATACGTTAGTTCTCCTACCACGCTATCTCAAATTTAGACGACATAGCACCCGCAAACTCATCAAGCATTGTTTGTGAGGTAGATCCAACTATCATATCATCGACATAAATATGTGTGATAAGAATGTTGTCCGATTTCGTTTATAAACAATGTTCTATCAAGATTCCCTCTAACAAACCCGAAATCAATTAAGAACTTTGTTAGATGACCATACCATGCTCTCGGTGCTTGCTTAAGACCGTATAATGCTTTCTTTAACCCGAAAACATGGTTAGCTTATGTGGATCTTCAAACCTCGTTGTTCGACATATATCTCTTCTTTGAGTTCACCATTTAGAATGCTCCTTCGACATCCATTTGATATAGCTTGATGTTTAAATAACATGCAATGGCTAGAGCAATCGTATGGACTCAATGCGCAACCGTGCAAATGTATCGTCAAAGTCGATGCTTCCACTGAGTATATCCTTGTGCGACAAGTCCGACTTTGTTGCTAATTATGACACCAAATTCGTCCGATTTGTTCTTGAAAATCCACTTTGTTCCGATAACATTCCTGCCAACAGTCTCAAACAAGATTCCACACATCATTTCGAACAAATTGTTAAGTTCATCATGCATAGTAACGACCCGCAACACATCACCCAAAGCTTTTTATGTTCTTAGCTCAATTTTAGAGACGAAACATATAAAACCCGACATTGAAGCACATATGGATGAAAACATACCATCGCTCTATAGTTCAATGGTGATGTACCTCGTGTTCGAATACCATCTTGAACATCGCCTACGACTTGAGAGATTGGATGATTCTACGATTCTTCCCGGAGGATCTCGCCTTTCTTGTTGTTGGACGCCGGTTCAGCTTCATCCTCCGTGTCACCGGAACCTTCGATGTTTGTGTAGTCGTTCCAATGGGTCGTGGCCTCATGTAATATCCCAAGAATTAAAGGCCTAATTACGATATTTAAAATTGTAAATTGTGGTTTCACCGTAATAATTGAATTATTAAATTATCGAATAATGATTTTGATTATTTTGAGATGATGAATTTTATATCATATTCACAAATGATTGTGAATTAAGGAATAAAATTTTATAAAGTGTTATGCAAGAGAATTTTAACGTCGATCGAATATCGATAGTTAAAATTTCGTAAAATTTTCTAAGTGACGAAGCTTATAATTAAATTTCATTATTTATGGAATGATTTAATAAAGTGATTACGACTTTATTACGACCATTTTGAGATGAGTCGATAATGAACGTTGAGACGCTTCAAACGCCAACGCTAGAGATGATTAGAAAATGAGTTTAATGATCAAGGAATTATAATATTTAAATTCCTATGATTATTTTATGTAATTAAAGTATTATTTATCATTTAAATAATGCTAGAACATCGAGGAATAATTATTGAACAAATTTGAAATTTTCGAAAACCCTAATTCGAAAATTTGAATTTTTCACCTATAAATCTTTCTAATAATTTTCCTACGATATAATTTATCATCTAAGATATATATTATGATATATAACTACTTATAGCATGAAAATCAAATTTTGAGCTTTTAATTCCAAAAATATCGTGACCAACTTTTGGGAAACAATTGTTTACGTGAGATTCTTGTTGCTAGCTTTGCTTGTTGATTATTTGGTGAACCAAGTATTATTATTACACACTTACCAAGACTACTAAGTGATAAATCAAGTGGGAGGCCTTTGTGTGTGTGTTAGCCGTATTTGTTGACTCCAAATGGAGGTTGGGAATTAATTAAAGCACTTTGACGATGTATCGCTTGTTTAAGAGTGTAGATATTATATATGTGTAGTATGAGACAAATTAAGAAGCCTTCCTTTGTGTTATGAAAGAAGAACCGACGGCAACCATGGTCCAAAGTCAAGAAAATATTTTGTTTCTTTCAAATGTGTAAGATGTATTATCTTTGATGACATAATACTTTGATGAGTCATAAAGCAAATCTAAAGGCTCGAACTTGTTGTGTGTGAGTGAGAATGACCGAGAGAGAGAGAGAGAGAGAGAGAGAGAGAGAGAGAGAGAGAGAGATACAAGTATTAATTCATTTTAGTTAAGTAAGAGTATTACTTTCAAAACCATTTTACTTTCCAAAATTTCATTCGCCGTGAGCTTCTCCTTTAGAAAACTTTGAGAGATCTCTTCAATAGCCAAAAGCTTGTTACTAAATTCCTTGTGCAATAAATCAAAACCGTTAAAGAGGTTAGATATCGAATGTTTCGATTGCACGTTAAAATTTTCAATATCCAATGGTTCGATTATATGTTTCAAGCATGTGTTCTTGATAAAAATTAAGCTAGCATGTCTTATTGTTCATTAATAATGTTGAGCATGCTTTATAAGTTTCATATTGATGTTTTATTGGAAGCTAAGCATGTTTTATAAAAATCCTGAGATGATCAAAATTTGTAAGTTGTTTTAATGTTGGATTAATGTTACATATTAGTAATGAGACTCATTGTGATTATTTGAGAATTTTAGAAATTGTATGCTATAGTTTTATAATTACCAAAATTTGCTAGGTTGGTATGTTGATGTACAAATTATATTTAAGTGATATTATAGCATATTATCGATCTAGGACATTGTTTAAGTACCATGTAATTTTACTAGGATTTTGGAAAATATATGTTCAATTATTTAAAATTTTCGAGAGGCTTAGGGCTTGATACATTGATGTGTAAATTGATTTTGTCGGATATAATGTTAGATTAATGTTTTAGAGTGATATCTAGACCTTGTGTAATTTTTGTAAGATTTCTTTTACAAAAATGTTTGCTCAAGTATTGATAGAAACCGTGAGCTTTAAGCATTAATATATTGTTTTGTAAGTTGTAAGTGTTGGGTTTATGATGTTTTAGTAATATAGAATGATGATTAAGTGTTGTGGAATTTAATTAGAATTTTAGGAACTTGTTTGATTTATTTTGATGAATAACCGAGGCCTATAGGAATTAAATAGGTGATGTCCAATTTTCCTATAGTTAATAATAATATATTATATGTCTAAAAATTATTTTAAACATATTACGAATTTACGGGATTTTATAAACATAGAATACTATGTTTATGGAGAATACGTTGAACGTGTAACCTAAATGGTTAATATGAGATCGTAGATCATATTACGTCTCTCTCGAAATACGAGAAATATTTAGTTAAAAATACGTGTTGAAACGACGTATTAAAAATGACTTAAGGAATTCGAGTTATTAATTTATAAGTTATCAAAGTTTATTTTTAAACTTTGAAAATCCCGAAAGACGTGACCAACGTACTGAACATGGTTTTTACGTAAAGGTGGGACGTGAACGTGAACAAGTAACGGAAAAAGGAATCGTGTTTTGACAATCGACGATCGATAGTCCAGGTGGGCTTTACTCTACTCAAAAGATCAAACGTTTTATTTACGATGCTTTATTCGCAAGAAATGATGATGAACCTGTTTATTTAATTACCGCCCAAAACCTGCTTATGTTTTATGTATGTATCCTATCCATATTCGATTGTGAATGTTGTTGGGTAGCTCCCAACCGATGAATTGTTTGAATTGTATCCTTGTAAGTACCCACAAGGATGATCGAGAATTCTTATCCCGTGCCGGAGTGGCAAGGATTTTGTGCACTATTTTGCGACTGTCTTTGAAAGGGTGCTTTCATTGGTCATTGCGTTCATGAGAGGAGGCCTCCTCTCCGACGCAAGGAAATGATTATTGAGATATGTTGAGGGAAATATTGGAGATATGTTGTAGTAACCCGAAAATCTTATAGTAATTATTAAAGCTTAATTAAGTATTATTAAAGGCTTAAAAGCTATTTAAGCCTTTAAGAATTGTAAAATTCAATATAGTGAAATATTAATCGGTATGAACCGATTAATTTAAGATTTAATTATATGGAATTGAAAATGTAGAAAATTATTAGAAATGAGTTTAATTGTGATAAAATGTGAATTATGTGTTTATTTATAATTGTTTGCATGAAAAAAATGCTATTACTTGGAAATTATGTTATGAATTACATTAATTATTTTTTTATGTTATATTTTTCTTATAAAATGAGATAAAATATTATTCAAGATATTAAAGTCTTTAATAAATTTGTTTTATTAATAACTAATGATTAAAGAACTTATTTATGTAATTTTCAAATTTAAGAAGTATTATAATAATGAATTGAATTTTATTAAATAAAGTAATTTAAATTATGCTATATGAATCTAAATTAAATCATGAATATAAGTTATATTAGATTTTATAATTTACTTGAAATATAATCCTATTAATTAAATTACACTAAAGTTGGAATTAGCAAAGTTAAGAGTGCATTTATAATAATTTTGAAATTTGTGTATTATTATCTTGAAATTTTACATAAATGCTCATGAAATTTAAATTAAACATCTAGAAGTATAATACATGAATAAAATCATCTTCTTCCCTATTTTCTACAAAACACACGACACACACACACTTCACCTACAAAATTTTATCTTCACATTTAACACAAAGTTAGACTTGGGAATTACGTAAAAATTGCTCTACCAAGGTAATTACTTCATTTATGCAAAGTTTACATAAATTAAATTGATGAATATCATGTTTTATATCCTTAAAGTTTTCGAAAATTATGGGATGTGATTATGATTGATTTGTTTAAATTTTGTTATATGTGTTGATTTAATTATGTTTATGGAGTTAGATTAACATATGTTATGGAATTAAATACCTTAAATTCATGAAATTCTAAAATTAAAGTTTGATCATGAAACCCTAATTTTGAATATGATTTCTATGTTATGATATGATTAAATTAAGCTTAGATATATGTTTAAGTATGCTTATAAACATCATATGATTAAAGAAATTAAAAGTTAAATCATGTTAATTAAATTTTAAATTTTCGAAAATCACAAGTCGATGAACTTGATGATTTTAATTTTATTGATGAATTTGACATGATATTCATGCTTAGGATATAAATAATGTATAAAATGAATTTATAGGAATTTAATTTAATCATATGCATTATGTTCAAAAATTTCAAAATGAAGGAAGGCATGATCTATGATTTCTTGATTTTATTTGATGGAATTGAATTGATATTTGAGATCTATGATAAATATAAGGTCTAAATAGAATTTATGGAAATTTTGGACATAGATATCAAAAGTTACAAAAATTAAAGTTTAGGTTGAAAGTTATGTTCATTATGTGATATAATTGATCTATAATTGAATGGATCATGAAATAATGATCAATGACGTTAATTAAGTATGATTATATAATATTTGATGTTTAATGGGTTGTATATACTAAAAATATTGAAATGTATATATATATATAGTTGAATCGCTTTAGCGATTAACGCTGAATGCATGATATTAGTCTTCAGATAAGGTTCTTAAGTGTATGTTTGATAATATGATGATGATATTGAGGAGTTTGGGATAAGATTGGTGTATTTTGGTGTGTTTGGGCTATACATATTATGGATGTTACGCCGAATTTCGTAGAATTTAATACGATAAGACGCTTTAGGTATTACTTGATCACTAATAGTATAAATAAGTAAGAAATATTGCTAAAGTCAATAATTATCTTATGTTATAAGGATCAGCGGAGGAATCGGAAGTAAAGAACGAAGAATCGAACGCATCGAGTGAACGCCATCTGCGGGTAATGACATGAACTTTATTTCAAGCTAAACATATGATATGTTATGAGTTTGATTTGTGAAAACATTTGATCACCACATGATAATCATGCTAAATGTTTTACCACATTGTGGGTATGACGGCAATTACCTATCTCGTGAGGAAATGTGAATCATCGCGCACGTGTAGACGGTCGTGAGCTTGCAAATGTAGCGCCATGGTATTGTGGGAGGCCTACTTCTACCGTATGACGTAGATAGGTATGACCGTAGTTGCTATCCTTCGGACCAACTCGGTATGTTATGCCGTATGTTTCAAAATAAAGTGTGGTGACATGATATTATGTGAAAGTTTTCTTATGAATCATTAATTCAATCGCCTTATGAACGCTATTAGAAAGAAAGGTTTTCGAACAAAATGTTTAACTTTGAAAGATATATCGGCATTATCCATCGAGTATTCTCGCTCATGCCCTCCAAAATGTTTTTATTACGCAGTTGAGTATGAAGGAGGCGTGGGAAAACCGAGTGAGATATCGTTTGATCTTTTACTTGTTTGATATGTCCAATATCATGTCTTCACATGATATTCATTGATCTTCCCCGGAACCTGAAACTTTGAAACCGCACTTTGATAAACCATGTAACTATTTGGAAACTTTTATATGTATATGGTAGGTGGTCCTCATTTTGATAATTGTCGAGTTGTATATTTTCTCGATCAGGTTCGATTTATTTACAAACGTTATATCGTCTCGCTTGTTTCCAAAACTTATTATCTAAACCACGCTTTTATTGAAAGATTATCGTTAATTAAACCAACATGCCTTGATTATTTAGTTAATTAAGTAATTAAATAGTCGGGTCGTGACAGAGTGGTATCGAGCATTGTTTCGCTTTGATCCAGAATTTTCTTTCGAGCCAACCTCTTGTAAACCTCGAGTCGCTAAAGGCTCAGAGTTCCACCATCTCTTCACCAACCGTAAAGTAATCGTAAGTGATGTGTATATTTGAATGAAAGGTGATTATGTTGAACATTATTAGATGGTATGTGTGAAAATAAATGATATGTGATTATGCTGTTTCTAATTAGTATAAAAGTTATATTCGACTATGGATGGTACGGAAGGCGTTGCTCGAAAGAATATTGATAATAGGCCTACCGATTAGCAATATCGATAGTTTCTTTTCCTTTAGAATCGAGAGGAGCAAGATCGCCATTTGCTCTCAAAGTTTATGATGTGGAGATCAGTTTAAAGAGCAGGATCGAGTTAGATGGACTCTCGCATGTTAATGCTTTACCTCCTTCGGGACGGGCATCCGAAATGGCTTTGAATTATGTACATATTGATATGGAGTGAATTACTTGTAATCTCGATCGATTTGTAGATCTTATCAAAAGCAAGATTAAAATAGAGATCCCGTAGTTACCATATCGCCCTTTTGATCAATTTATTCCATAGCTCATCAAATTTTAGATGATTTTCTTCATCCAAAATGGGAGAAATTAAACCTATGTTACGTGAGGTTGTCATTTCTAGTCCTACTCCCGAGTCCTGCTCGATAGCGATAGTCTTTTTTCCTCGACCTCAGGGACCCTAGATGACTTAGATCTGTTGAAACCATTTGCACTAAAAACTCCTTCACCACCTTTATCTCCTCTTCCCGAATACCTTTAATCATGTCTTCCACGAGGTAGCCGGAATTTGAACAACCACTATCCGCTGGCACTTATTTGAGACCTATATGTTGGTGAAATGCCCTCTTTATCCGATCCTTCCCTTTCGCGAGAGGCCGCCACCCACCGATCATGCTCATACTCCCGAGGATAAAAGGAAGAAGAGCCAAGAGGAATCAAGAGGACCCCGAAGAACTCGATGAAGACATAGATAGATAAGAGAAATATGTTTAAAGCTAGGTAGATAGTTAGAATGGCAAGGCGTAACTACCACCAATAATGAAACTAACTTATTTTGTAAAAGTCCTCACCGAGGCAATTTTAAACTATAACATGCTGCTTATTTTGTTGTTGTTTTGTAAATTATAATATGTCGATATCTTTGTTGTTTCTCTGTTGTTGGACCTTAAATCTTGTGATGATTGCGCTTTACTATAATTTGAAACCTTATTTTTGTTGTGATATCTTATCAATCAGGACAATAATATTCTTCTTTTGTATTAGTATGCCTCCAAGAAGAAGAAATACAAGTTTGAAGAAAGAGATAGGAAGAACACTCGTAACTTTCCAAATCGTGAACCTCTCCACCAAATCGAAAAATTTCAACTCTTTCTTCGTAAACCCACCTAACTTCACAGAGCTGGTAGTCCCGCCGTCAAGAGTGGGTAAGAACTATTGAGAGAATCTTTAAGTTCTGGAATGCAACGACTGTGAATGTTCTTGTGCATAAATTTTCGATGAAAGGACCGGATTTCTCGTGGAGGCCAGTAAAACCTCACCCCGAGCAATCTGAACTTTACATGGAATGCCAGGAAGAATCAGATGCTAAGTTCATTCCTCAAGCTATAGAGGCGAAGGAAATGAATTTATGAATTTGAAACAAGGTAATAGGAGCGAGTGAGTACGATCGGAATTTCAGATATTATCCAGATATGCACCTTATAAAGTAGAAATGTATGAGAAGATGGCGAGATGTTTCGCTCGATTACGACCGAACCGAATTATTTTAGCCGTCAACCACCCATGTCTTACGCAGAAACTCTTAACCGTATGCTGACATGGAAATGGAGATTCGTCAAAAGATGTCACGAGACTAATGTCATGACTACAAGGAATTATACCAACAAAATCCTCCCAAATGGAACAAAATATAAAGGAAAAGAAAATGGGAGATGCGAGGAAATTCAAGCAAAGACCGTTAAAGGGTAGCTCCCTGCCGAGATTATTCCACCGCCGACCACCGACAACCACTCTTTTCTCGTAATCGATAAGACCACCCATGTGCCTCAATGCAACTGCATACATTTCGGTTTATGCTGAGTGGAGTAACATGCTATTCACAAGTGCACTTTGCTTCCCGTCCATACGACATGTAATGTGGCGGAGAGGAGAAAGAGGAAAATCTTCGTGACCCGCTCAGACTGCGGAAAGCAATGACAGATATCCACAACCGCCTCGCTATCAACTTCCTCCACCGCAATGATCAGAATCCTGGCTCACCAGACGCCATCTCAACTCTACAAGTTCAACCTCAACATCAACATGCGATGCTTTAAAATGAAACGAGAAGAGTATGGAAACCCGGATGTATGGCCCAAGAGTGTACCGTTATAGTTTTGTTTGATACGGAGCATCGATTCCTTCATTTCTACCGCATGTGTAGATAATCTCAACTTCCCGTAGAATTATCTCAAGTAGGTTTCAAAGTGCTTACTCCAATAGGTAGGCGCAGAGTTGATAAAGTATGTCCTAACTTCAATTTGAGTTAGGATCACTCAGCTAAAAGTCAATCATTACGCCTTATGCATGGGACATAGATATTATCTTGGGTATGGATTGGTTAACGGAGAATTTCAGAACGATTCAGAACAACGAAATCGATTTCAACCACCGTGAAAAGAACCAACGTGTTCTATGGAATCAATGAGAGAAGAAGAGGTGCATGTGATATCACTTGCAGTAAAAGTTGATAAGATGTAACGAAAATCATGCCTATCTTGTATGCCAAGCAAGACAAGAAGAATAGAAGATTGATGATGTACGTTGTTCGAGAATATCTGACGTATTTTAAAAATTACCCAGATACCGCCAGATCGACAATCGATTTCGCGATCGATCTGAGCCGTGATCCGCCACTCCAAAGCACCGATCGGATGGCCCCTAAAGAATCGAAGAATTGAAAGTCCAATTACGAACTTTGGACTTAGGATTTATTCACCAAGCCACACCGGGAGCACCAGTTATTCGTCAAAAGAAGGACGGCACCTTAAGAATGTGCATCGATTATCGAGAATCGAACAAGGTGACATTGAAGAATAAATATCCGCTCTAATTGACGACTTGTTCGACCAATTGAAAGGAGCAAAGGTATTTTAAAATCGATCTAAGATCGGTTACCATCAAGTGAAGATAAAACCCGAGGATATACCGAAACCGCTTTTAGGACCCGATACGGACACTACGAATTTGTAGTCATGCCGTTGACTAACCATGCTCCATGTGTTCATGGATCTCATGAATCGGTATTCCATGAATATCTCGATAAATTCAGTATAGTGTTTATCGATGATATTTTAATCTATTCAAAGAGCTAACAAGAACACGAGGAGCATTTGAAAATTGTATTGAAAACTAGGCACAAAGATTATATGCCAAGTTCAGCAAGTGTGATTTTGGTCGAAAGAAGTAAATTTCTTAGGCATATAGTCTCGGCAGAGGAATTAAAGTGGACCCCGCCAAAGTCCAAGCAGCTGGTGGAAGTCACCTACGACTCCAAATGAGATTCGTAGTTTTCGGGTTTAGCGGTATTATAGAAGATTCATCAAGGATTTTCTAAAATTGCTAAGCCAACGACGCAATTGTTGAAAAGGGTAAAATTTCATCGACCCCGAATGCGAAGACAGCCAAGAACTCAAAGAAAGACCACCAATGCTCCTATCTTAACTATACCGATCCGAGAAAGATTATACCATATACACGGATGCCGAGAAATGGAATTGATGCTTTAATGCAAGAAGGAGTGGTCGACACGCTACCACGCTTGAAGATTCATGAACACAACTATCCCACTCACGATCCGAACTCGCAGCAGTGGTTCATGCTTTAAAATATGGAGACATTATTTATACGGATCAAGATGCAGATCTTCACGGATCACAAAAGTTTGAAGTATTGAACAAAAGATCCGAATATGCGACAACGAAGACGGCTCGAGTGTCAAGGATTACGACTGAAATTAAGTATCATCCAGAAAAGCCAACGCGCTGCGACGCCCGAGTAGGAAAATTCAGAAGATTAGGAACTCTTTAACGGACCAAGGAGAATTATTAAAAGAGTTCGAGAGAATGAAGTCGAAACCGTGTTACCTCCCAAATATTCAAGGAATGTAAAATTGATGGTACTTCCGGATTTGAGAGCTCGATTATCAAGCGCAGAAGAGATAAACAACTTGAAACTCTACGAGCAAAGATTCGAATGGGAAATTTTTCGAATATCATGAAGTGGGATAATGCGATTATGTTTGGTAATCGCATATACGCACTTCAACGATACGTAATTGAAAATGAAATTTTGAATGAAGCTCATATGTTCAGATGCTGCACATCCCTAAGTACAAAATGTACCAGGATCTTAAACAAAAGTTTGTGTGGACGGGATGAAACAAGACATTGCCTCCTACGCGAACGGTGTTTAGCGTACAACAAGTAAAAGCTTTACATCAAAGACCATACGGAAAGTTACATCTCAAGGCTCGAATGGAAAGGGATCACATCGCTATGGATTTTGTAATTGGTTTACCCAAGTCAGACGAGGAAATACGGCTATATGGGTAATCATTGATCGATTAACCAAGAGCGCCATTTCATTCCAATTCGATAACGTATGGAGCGATAAGTCGACAGATTTATGTTCGGGAAATTGTTCGGCTACATGGAGGCCGATCTCAATCATCTCGATCGTGATGCCAAATTCACCTCTCGGTTCGGACTACTTTTCAAAAAGAATTGGGTACACGGTTAAATTTTAGCACCGCTTCATCCCGCATGCACGGTCGACCGAGAGAACAATTCGACCTTAGAGGACATGCTCGTAACCATAGTGCTTGATCGGGAGATCAACGGGAACAAGTTCTACCGATAGAATTTGCTTACAACAACAGCTTATCAAGCTACTATCGGCATGGCACCTTATGAAGCACTTTATGGTAAAAGTGCGATCATCCCAGATTGGGACGAGGTAGAGAACGGAAGATTCTCGCCCGTATAATCAAGAAATGGTTCAAATTGTACGACAAATAAAACAAAGAATGAAAGAAGCTCAAGACCGACAAAAGTCCTATGTCGATCATCGTGACAGTAATTGAAGTTCAAATAGGACAAGGTCTTTCTTAAAGTTTCCCAACTAAAGGAGTTCACCGCTTTGGAATAAAAGGAAACTTAAACCCGCATTTCGACCTTATGAGATATTGAACGGATTGGGCTCGTAGCCTATAAGTTAGTTGCTCCAAACTTCGCTAACGACATGACGCTTTTCACGATCTCACCGTAAAGTATGTATATGATCCACAACATATTCTTCATTATGATGAAATAGTCCCCAATGCGACTTAAGTTATGAAGAAGGCTCAAGCATTCTCGGACCTAAAAGAATGGTTAAGGAATAAAGTTATTCCTTTAGTAAAAATTCGTGGAAACATCACGTCCGTAAGGACGGAACCAGAAGATGAAGGAGAAATACCCGACTTGTTTAATAAGGTACTAAATTTCGGGACTAAATTTCTTTTTTTAGGAATGAGTAACCCAAAATCTTATAGTAATTATTAAAGCTTAATTAAGTATTATTAAAGGCTTAAAAGCTATTTAAGACTTAAGAATTGTAAATTCAATATAGTGAAATATTAATCTGTATGAACCGATTAATTTAAGATTTAATTATATGGAATTGAAAATGTAGAAAATTATTAGAAATGAGTTTAATTGTGATAAAATGTGAATTATGTGTTTATTTATAATTGTTGGCATGAAAAAAATGCTATTACTTGAAAATTATGTTATGAATTACATTAATTATTTTTTTATGTTAAATTTTTCTTATAAATGAGATAAAATATTATTCAAGATATTAAAGTCTTGAATAAATTTGTTTTATTAATAACTAATGATTAAAGAACTTATTTATGTAATTTTCAAATTTAAGAAGTATTATAATAATGAATTGAATTTTATTAAATAAAGTAATTTAAATTATGCTATATGAATCTAAATTAAATCATGAATATAAGTTATATTAGATTTTATAATTTACTTGAAATATAATCCTATTAATTAAATTACACTAAAGTTGGAATTAGCAAAGTTAAGAGTGCATTTATAATATTTTTGAAATTTGTGTATTATTATCTTGAAATTTTACATAAATGCACATGAAATTTAAATTAAACATCTAGAAGTATAATACATGAATAAAATCATCTTCTTCCTATTTTCTACAAAACACACGACAACACACACTTCACCTACAAAATTTTATCTTCACATTTAACACAAAGTTAGACTTGGTAATTAAAGAAAATTGCTCCAACCAAGGTAATTACTTCATTTATGCAAAGTTTACATAAATTAAATTGATGAATATCATGTTTTATATCCTTAAAGTTTTCAAAATTATGGATGTGATTATGATTGATTTGTTTAAATTTTGTTATATGTGTTGATTTAATTATGTTTATGGAGTTAGATTAACATATGTTATGGAATTAAATACCTTAAATTCATGAAATTCTAAAATTAAAGTTTGATCATGAAACCCTAATTTTGAATATGATTTCTATGTTATGATATGATTAAATTAAGCTTAGATATATGTTTAAGTATGCTTATAAACATCATATGATTAAAGAAATTAAAAGTTAAATCATGTTAATTAAATTTTAAATTTCGAAAATCACAAGTCACATGAACTTGATGATTTTAATTTTATTGATGAATTTGACATGATATTCATGCTTAGGGATATAAATAATTTATAAAATGAATTTATAGGAATTTAATTTAATCATATGCATTATGTTCAAAATTTCAAAATGAGTAAGGCATGATCTACGATTTCTTGATTTTATTTGATGGAATTGAATTGATATTTGAGATCTATGATAAATATAAGGTCTAAATAGAATTTATGGGAATTGTTGGACATAGATATCAAAAGTTACAAAAATTAAAGTTTAGGTTGAAAGTTATGTTCATATGTGATATAATTGATCTATAATTGAATGGATCATGAAATAATGATCAATGAAGTTAATTAAGTATGATTATATAAGATTTGATTTTTAATGGGTTGTATATACTAAAAATATTGAAATGTATATATATATATAGTATAGTTGAATCGCCTAGCGATTAACGCTGAATCGCATGATATTAGTCTTCAGATAAGGTTCTTAAGTGTATGTTTGATAATATGATGATGATATTGAGGAGTTTGGGATAAGATTGGTGTAGTTTGGTGTGTTTGGGCTATACATGATGTTACGTCCGAAATTTTGGTAGAATTTGATACGATAAGACGTTTTAGGTATTACTTGATCACTAATAGTATAAATAAGTAAGAAATATTGCTAAAGTCAATAATTATCTTATGTTATAAGGATCAGCGAGGGAATCGGAAGTAAAGAACTAAGAATCGAGCGCATCAGTGAACGCCATCGTGGGTAATGATACGAACTTTATTTCAAGCTAAACATATGATATGTTATGAGTTTGATTTCTTGTGAAAACATTTGATCACCACATGATAATCATGTTAAATGTTTTACCACATTGTGGGTATGACGGCAATTACCTATCCGCGGTAGGAAAATGTGAATTATCGCGCAGGTAGATGGGTGAGCTTGCAAATGTAGCGCCATGGTATTGTGGGAGGCCTACTTTACCGTATGACGAGATAGGTATGACCGAGTTGCTATCCTTCGGACCAACTCGGTATGTTATGCCGGTATGTTTCAAAATAAAGTGTGGTGACATGATATTATGTGAAAGTTTTCTTATGAATCATTAATTCAATCGCCTTATGAACCGCTATTAGAAAGAAAGGTTTCTTGAACAAAATGTTTAACTTTGAAAGATATATCGCATTATCCATCGAGTACTTTCTCGCACTCATGCCCTCCAAAATGTTTTATTATGCAGTTGAGTATGAGGAGGTGTGGCAGAACCGAGAGATATCGTTGATCTTTTACTTTGTTTGATATGTCAATATCATGTCTTCACATGATATTCATTGATCTTCCGCCGAACCTGAAACTTTGAAACCGCACTTTGATAAACCATGTAACTATTTGGAAACTTTTATATGTATATGTAGGCGTGTCCTCATTTTGATAATTGTCGAGTTGTATATTTTCTCGATTGCGTGTCGACTCTATTTACAAACGTTATATTGTCCGCTTGTTTTCAAAACTTATTATCTAAACCACGCTTTTATCGAAAGATTATCGTTAATTAAACCAATACACTTGATTATTTAGTTAATTAAATAATTAAATAGTCGGTCGTGACATATGTGGATATGATATGGATCATACATACAGGAAAATGTCCGCCGCATCTAATATTTATGGAAAATGACAAAATGTTTGGTAAACACGATCATTTGAACTAAAACCTGTAATGTGATAGGGCAATATAATTCAAATTGATGAAAATGTTTTGCATTGAGTCCACGAGGTATTCTTGTACTCAATATGTTTGTTTTAAATGTGCAGTTGAGTGAAGATGATAGAGGTGTTGAGCGTTGGAGTACTTTTGTTATTAATATTTTATCGACACCTTAAATACATATCCATATGTATTCACATGCTTTCACGTAGAATTTTGAATGTTATGTCAGGTCTTGATATTGAAGCTAAATCCATTCGCACTAGTGAACCCTTGATTAAGAATTGGTAACCCTTTCTATATGTAATTACGTGTGCCGTATATAAGGGTTGAATCAGTAGTTCGTTTGATGTTTGTTCTATAATCCTTTGATTAATTCTTTTTAAATATTCTATAATTATCGCTCCAAGTTCCACCTCGTTAATCCGCATTAGGTTAGAGGGTCTACACCTCGCCAGCGACATCGCCGCTAGTATCCTCGCGAGTGATCTTCTATTAATTCAAGAACATTCTCATCCCGCTTTTCCCGCGAGATTAGCAAGATCATCAAAACAACATTTACGGACTCTTGAGTGGTCCGTAATCTCGATTATATACATGGTATGCTTGACTATTTAGAGAGTACCACTAAAATTCCTTTATCGCTCTTCTAATCAAACTTGGTAGATACTCTATCATTCAAGATGAGCAAACACACCCAAACACGTGAAAATATTTGAGATTCGTTCCTTCATTTCGAATTTCATATGGTGTTTTGAAGGAACCGTCGAATGTTCACGCGATTGTTGATATGACATGCGGTATTAACAGCCCGCCTAAACGTTGACAAACCTTTGAGCTTAACATAACTCATGCCATTTCTATTAGAGTTCTATTCTTGCGCCCCACACCATTTTGTCGAGGTGTTTTTGCGGAGAATTTCGAAAATTCATTTTTCTCACAAAAATTTGTGAAAGAGATATTCTCAAACCTCTTCCATGATCCGATCGGATCCTCGACACTGAACACCAAACATGTTAAAATTATAGCAAAGAGGATTTTAAACGCTTCAAATGTGTCGATTTTCTCGTAAAAGAATGTCCATGTGTACCTGAAAATCGCCCACAATAACATATGTATACCTCTGCCACCCAAGCTGATCTCGAGGTCCTACTAAGTCCATGTGAAGTCAAAACAACGTGTTGTACCATAATGTTGCTCGCGATGTTGTACAACACAGGAACATGGGTCTGCTTTTCCCTTCGACAATCACCATAGACCACCTTTCCATCACCTTGGGTAGTCCACTTATCGCCCATTTTGTTCAACTCACAAGATTTCTAAAGTTAGTATGTCCTAACTTTGATGCCATAACACACTCTCATCAATTTGTGCCTTATTGCACTTTCGTTCGTCGGCCATATAACAATTATCGGCCGACCCTCGTCCTTTCATGAGACATGTGTTCTTACCATCATAGACCTCACAAGAATCTTTGTCAATTTAACTTGCAACTCTTCATCACATAATCGACTTATGCTTATAAGATTTGCCATTAAACCTCAGACTGCAAGACATTCTTGAGGCTAGGTAAACCTGACGTAGGAGTCCTTTGCCTATGATTTTTCCTTTAGAACCACCTCCAAAAGATACACTACCCCGTGATACGACTCTGTAGTTGGAAAGATACGTTACCGTTATGGACGGGAAAGCCGCTATCAAAATACCATGAACCCGAAATGTTAGTTTTCAACGCATGTAGACAATATGGCATTTAACTTCATCTTTCCGACCCAAACTTTCTTTCGAACGCCTCTATTGGTCGTGTTTGATGCAAGGTTTGTCGAGCGCTCGAGTCTTTATGTATGTTCGATAACATGACCTAGGCATCATCCTATGTCCATTAAAATCAGCCTTTAGTTTATAATGAAAGGCCTAATGTGACCAGAGCAAGAATGACATACGATTTTCTATGTTTTCTTGTGTCATTTTTACCCTATGTATTGGTTCACCTTCTTTAACGAATGGTTTCCATTTGTGGCAACAATTTTGGGAACCACAAGTGTTAGGAACACGAGTAAAACCTAAACCAAGAGTATCCGATTTTCCCATTAACAAAGCATCATCTTATTTAGACGCACTGTTTCACTTTCCGAACGCATCTTGTGCCACTTCAAGTCGACACGCCACCTTGTTTAGTTCGACTTCCTTTGTGTTATCAAGACTTAAGCTTAGCCAAAGATGCTTTCACCGTGTTTTCTCTTGATATGAGCTCAAGATCTCGACTTTGTCCTTTCCATTTTTCAAGTAACTCGTCAGACAACTTTTTCACGACTATGGCGATAGAGTCTTCATCGAATCGCCTCACAATCTGATCATTCACAAAAGCATTTAAGCAAAACAAACTTGAATAATAGTCGAGACCATACCGCTTGACATCGGATCAAACGATCGCATCTTCCTCATCGTCGATAATGTTCGCAACCGCGACGCGTGGAGTTCAATGTGGCTGGCACAGCGTCATGTCATTATTTACCTCTTCAAGAACTCCTCGCCATCACTCCATATACCCAAGATGACTTTCCTCTCTTCCTTAGCATGTTTGCACATTGGTTTGCGTAATGTCCATACTTCAGGATTATCACCATCGGTCTTCGAAAAGGTCGGAGTGAAGCTTTGAGGTTTTCAAGACGGATACTCAACCATTCGATGATTTTGATCCATAGCCTAGCTTCAACTTTCTCCTTATTCATCTTCCTTGCCATAGTGTTGAATTTCCGGTGATTAGAGCAACATCATCGCCACTTTCATCTCCGCAGTCTTCTTCATCATCCAACTCGATTATCTCCGCGATGTTCCATCGGATGTTGCGCCAGAGGAAAGCAACAATGGCTTTATTGATGCACCTTCTCCTCCGATTCATCTCGATGTCTTGAGGAATTCATGAGATCCATGAACTCAATGGCTGCAACCGCTTGAGACGCTTCAATAGCCGTGACCTTCATCTCAAATTGCCGGTAAGGTTCAAGAGCCTCGACACCAAAGAACTTGTTACTTATCGCATCACCAAGATCTTGACACTCATTGGCAATATCCAATATCCTCGTGTAGTCGCTGATGTTCTCTTCTTCTCCCATCTTCATATTCTCGAATTTGAGTGAGAATGCAAAGTCGAGACCTTTATACTTGTATCACTCACAATGCCGTTGAAGAACATCCCAGCATCTTTTGCGACGCCGTTTTGATCAATTTGAACATCGCATGTCCACGGAGCGTAAATAGCATTGAGGGCCTTCTCGTAAGTTTGTCGCAACCGATCTCTCGTCCATCGTGCGATGGTGTGGGTAACATCCCAACATCGTGGTCTTGGACACCATCTATTCTCCACGGATCGCCATGCTTTGACATCAATGGACTTGACGATGAGCGATCGGTCTTCCAAGATGAATAATTCGATCCATCCAAGATTGGAGGTCGATAATACCCGTAATTGTTTGAATCCATGGTGAAATTATAGCGAAGATACCGACACGATCTCACCTGTATCGAGTGGTAGCTCGATACCAATTGAAAGTGTTGTAAACACAAAATCGTTATGTAGATCGTTATCCACACACGTAGTAAAACAATGAATTAAAATCTAAGAACACCGAAGAAACTTTTCTCAGATTAAAATTATAATGTAGATGCCAATATGGCGAAATAATTCACTATAAAATTTACAATAACGTTAAAAACTCACTACTTTACCACAAGATAAAGTCGGAAAGTTGAGTACTAAAACTATCGATCGAGATCTATGAAAAGATAAGAAGCTATCTCTCAAGATATATGAAAATACTAAAGATTTCCTCACAACACTGTGTACTAAAAGAACAACCTTCTAACACCATTAGAAGTTAAACACTCGTGTGATATTGGAAATGTTACAAAAGCACTCAACAACATAAACAGATCTTCGATTTTTCTTCAATGATTCGATTTTGCGCTTGCTTTGCCTCCTTTATAGACGCTGAGAGGCCTTCACCTGCAGTGGTGGACCACGATCCGCCTACTAAAGACGTGACTAAGTCGGGCGCTTGTGCATGACTTGCTCCCAAAAATAGGAAAGACTTAGTCCACCGATCTCTAGCGATCTGTTTCGTGTTCTTCAGGTTACCATCGCACAAACATGTCGAACTCGCACACCAAAAGAAGAAACGGCAAACAATACAAACAAATTAACTCCTTGAAATGAGGAGACTTAGTCGAGTTAACCAACTCTAACACTATGTATTTGGTTGAACTTAACAATGCATTTAAATTAACATAAAAATACAGCAGCTGAACACAATAATACATGTAGGTTGAAAGCGACACCCAAAGCACGCCTCCTGGCCACCCCGATGCAATCTCGCGCCTCCAGTGCTGTTGACTACAATGCATTTTACGATTTGTAAAATGCATGAACATGTTTTATTAAATGCATGAACGTGTTTTGTTAAATGATGCTTGTGTTTTGGCAACATGCATTTTATGTTTGTCAAATGCACTTTTATGTTTTTGATAGCAAACCTCTTATCCATCATTCTCCATCAATTTTGTCGCCTCTTTCCGATTAATCGGTGAATTTCACCATAAACCACCGATATAGCCACAATCTCTCGATTCTTTAATCCTTTATCAAATCCATCTTATATTTTTCTCAAAATCCATCAATTTCGTTCTCAAATTTTTTCTTCTTTTTCTTTCAAAATCTGTTATTTTTAACTGTCGTATGTATTATTGTTGTCCATCGCGCCGTCCGCCGCTCACCGTTGCCGCGCCGCTGCTACTGCCGCGCCGCCAGTAAAAAAATGAAGAATAAGAAGATGGGGAGAAGAAGAAGACGATTTGCTTTCTTCCCATTTTGCCTTGAAACAAAAATTTTAAAAAAGAAGGAAAAAGTTGTCATGTGTCACGTGATACGACCATATGTTCAAAATGTGATCTAGATTGAATAATATACTATCTCGGGAACCGGATATTACAAATCCAACCATAAATATATATACACTTAATATTTGCTTCGAGATTCTATAAAATTATTATATTAAAATCAGTACAACAAAATAAAATATGATATATGGTTATAATATAATTATTATAAATAACAATGTAAAATAGCAAACATCAAGCATATGAAACGCTATTTTATTAATAATTTTAACAAATATTTTCAACAAACAATCATTTTAGAATTTAAAAGTTTATGAATGAAACATCCAATTAGAATTTCGATCTAAGGCATTACCTTTTATATATACATATAAATCTAAATATTTAATTATTATATTTCAATAAATTATATTTATTTATTAAGGTAAATATTCAGCGCCACGAATCCACACCAAATTGAACCAAAACCAACAATTAATAACTTTGAACAAATTGATTAATAAGTTTTGATCTTTCTTCATGAGCTTTTACCTTGCTTTGGTACTGATGCTGGAAATTCATCAATGAAAACTGTGAATATCGTGATTCTATTTTCTTCATCTATTTTTGATTCAGCAAAGTTAGAATTTGTTAATATTGAATTGGGCTTTCTTTCATTTCATGATACAATTAATATATATTAAAATTTAAATTAAACAAAAAATATCTAATTACCAATATTTTAGAATTTCACAATGTTTAGAATTTTGTTAACATTTTCTCTTTGAATTTGAATTTTACTTTCTCGAGATATTCTGGAAAGAATAAATATTTAGTGATTAATAACTAATCATTCTAGGAAATTAAGTGCTGGGATCTAAGGAACAAAATTTTGAATGATCCAAAATCCTCAAATATGATGATGAATGCTCTAGTCTCAAATAGATGAGTTAGTTAGAAAGCTCGAAAAGAAATTAAAAGCTAAGTGAGAAGGCTAGTACGAAGATGAAGCTGAAGAGATCGTGACAATAATGAATCGGAGTCAACCTAACGACAATAAAAAGAATGATACGAAGAAGTAGAAACGCAGGTCATGATAATCCAATGGACAAAATTGATGATGGAAGTGCAATGTTCACAAAGTCATAAGCCCTACGAAGATCCATTTTCAAATTAGCATCTAGGTCGTCCTCAGCAGCTCTTGTGCCATAAAATATTATCTATGATGCCTTTGCACAAAAGCTGTTTGAGACCATCCAATATATACGGTTGACCAAAGTCTTGATACAAGTTATTGGCCTAAAATCCCTAACACAAAATTAATTAATTAATTATTAAAGTTGTGAAACGATATTGTGAATCTAAGTTGTAATAAAATGTGGCCAGGAATCCCCAAAATGTTGGTTTTCTAGAAAATATGCAATGAGAGAGCATATATAAGCTAAATGAAATACATTTGAAACTTTCACGCCTGAGACCTTAGTCTATGAGACGGAAATTGTCAAGGTTGATGAGAAATGGAAAGCACTTATTAAAAAACAACAACAAAATTATAGGTGGCACGTGCGAAGTGAGGAATAATATAGTTATGCATGCGAAACAAAATATCTCATATATGTTGCCGGTGTACATTTCACAAATTTTTTCAATACTCCTTCCATACCATTTAAAGATCTCGCTTTTCAACACGAATATTTTTATCGAGTGGAAAGCAGAAACATGGAATATGTTCTTATCATTGAAGAACACATGTTTGTTCTCATTACTCCTAAACTTAGATGCCCTTCTTGACGATCGACTAATGAGCGGCGAGTCAGCCGGTACTTTGGAATAAGTCGAATAATATGGCTAAATGCTATATGATGACTACTATGTCGAAAGCTGCGCTGAACGCGATATCGATCGATGGTAGACGCGATCGATATTTGGTCGAGTCTCGAGAGTAAGTTTGGGCGGTCGGATCGGACGATCGACTTTCCACAATGAGAGAAATCTTGGGCGTGTAAGATGGAAGAAGGAAGATTCGGATCCATGAACATGTCTCGCGTGACTCGTACTAGCGGATAGTCTTGATCGGTTGGGAGGAGGTATTGACGGCTGAGGGTCGATATCGGTATCAATACTGCGCCCCAAGTCTTTTGAGAACTTTTCGTGAATGCGATCATGAGCAAAGACCGAGTTTACACTTAGTCGCTTGCTTAATGATCTCGTTCTTTGCGGAAGGAGTTATGGGAAAAAGACGTCATTCTCTTTGCAACACGTCTAAAGGCCCCAATTTTCGTTCTGAAAATGGAAAAGAAAAGGGTACCAAAGGTGGAAGAAGCGAGGCAAATAATGGGAGTAATGGGAACGAAGCGTGGTTGCCAGGAGGCTTGAAAAAGCCAAAGGAGAAGGCAAGTGCTTGAGTCTTGATGGGCCCCGGGCGTTGAAGCGCCAAGTGCCCCTATGCTCGAGGCTCGAGGTATGCTGTTTGCTTTAATGTGAACATGTTTAGCGACTTGTTCTACCCGTTCTTGGGTAGTAGTAGATCTGGTATAGATGATCATGTTTATTCTGCCTTCCGAGATTCTGCGGACAAGGGTGTTTGATGGCGAGATAACGATCTCCATGGGCAGCAGCCCGAGTCGAGGCCGTTGCAGTTGGAGATGTTACTATGTTTGAAAGCAGTTTAGTTTTGAAAGGCGTTTATATGTGCTTGGATTTTCGGCGGAACCTTGTTCCCATTTGAAATTATTTACTCATGGATATTACATTATTTTTGATAGTGGTGTTTCTATCATTAAATGACGAAGTTATTTGTGTTGGCACTTTATATAATTAAGCTTTATCTTATTTACTCGACACATAATACACATAACTATGTTGCATCTTCGTCAAACCCTAAAAGAGAAAGTTTTCTTCGCAAAGATGACCTTCTTTTCTCGGCGTCTTAGATTAGGTCACGTCAATAAAAATAGGATCAGAGGCGGCTAAGAATGGGCGTTGGGTAATCTCACGGTTACTCGTTCCAGTCTGCGAATCTAATATAGAAAATAAGATATGTCGACGGACCATGGCGAAGAGTTATAGAGCGAAGAAATGTTAGAGCTAGTCCATTACGACTGTGTGGACCAATGTCCACACAAGCTCGTGGAGAATGCAGTATTTTGTCACTTTCATTGGCGATTACTCGAGAATGCGGATACATATACTAACCGCGCAAGTGCGAATGTTTGAGAAATTGAAAGAGTTGAGGCGGAAGTGGAGCCGAAGCGAGGTAAGAGTATCAAATCGCTGCGTTACGATCGCGGTGGCAAATACCTCGATAACGAGTTTATAGACTATCTAGTGAAGTGTGGGATTACGTCCCGGTAGCGCTTGACCGAACACGCCACAACAAAATGGTGTGTCGGAGGCGAAAAATAGGACTCTTTTGAAATGGTTAGATCTATGATGAGTTATGCTACATTGCCTATTTAGATTACGGGGTATGCCTTAGAAAGCAGTGACATACTTGCTAAATCTAGTACCGTCAGTCGATCGAAAAGACCGGCTTCGAGGTTGTGGTTTGGGCGCGAAGCCGGTTTAAGCCACGTAAGGATATGGGGCGATCGACCACGTCTTTGAACAAGAAGGCCGACAAGTTGGAGGCTAGATCCGACGCAAGGCTGTTTATTGGCTATCTGGAGGAGCGAAGGTGGTTATTCTATAGTCTGGGATCGGAGAAGGTCGTTATTAGCACTAATGCTCGATTCTTAGAAGAGGACTACATGAAAATCATAAATCCAAGTTGAAATCATTCTTGAAAATTAGAAGATGATCGTATTCTACCGATTAGACCGAAGGTGCGAGATGTCGAGTCTAGTGGGAGGGATCGGCACGGATACTTGAGAATTGAAGTGGGTGGGTTCACCGGAGATCTGAAGCCGTCTGCAAGTGAGCACCACCTGACAAGTTGTGCAGTTAGAGAACCACAAGTTCTGCACCCACGGTGCCATTGTGCTGTGGCGCCTCGTCGTGAGTGGGAGGGTTGTTCGTCGACCCGGCGATTTATGTTAGTGGGTGAATCTTGGTTTAGTCGAGAAGCGAGCAGGCAATAATGGACCTATGGACATCTGAGGAGGCGATAAAAGATATTGATGCAAGATCATGGCACGCTATGGACTTAGAAATGGAGTCCATGTGACTATGGATGTATATGAAAAGACACTCTACGCGGATGGCGAGGAAGCCGTAGGTAGTAAGTGGATATCTGAGAGAAGAGATTAGATGGAGGGTTTGAACTTTTAAATCGAGAACTTGGCGAAAGGGTACACTCAGTTGAGGGCATCGATTTCGATGAGACCTTTTAAACATGTAGCAATCTCAGTCCATCGAAATTCTTCTAGCCATGTGACCCACTTGAACCTAGAGGTTTGGCAAATGGATGTTAAAACCGCTTTTCTAGCGGTTACCTTGAGGAAGGTAGAGACGTCTATATGCGACAATCGAAGGTTATGTGGTGAAGGGTGAAGCGTCTAGTATGGAAGCTTAAAAGTCCATTTATGGACTTAAGCGAACCTCCGGTCATGGAACTTCTGCTTTGACGAGGTGGTCGAGTCTGGATTACCTAGTTGCTAGCGAGGTTGTGTGTGTCGGTTAGATGTCGGCGGTGATGTGGTATTTCTTGCACTTTATGTAGATGACATCCTTCTAGTTGGCAACAATGTGAAGGCATTATCGGACGTAAAGAGTTGGCTATCGATAAGTTTCAAATGAAGACTTAGGAGATCGTGCATTCTTGGGATCGAGGTTTACGAGATCGCGAGAAGAAAATATTGAGCTTATCTCGGGCGTCTTACATTGATCTGTGATTACTCGTTTTAGTATCTGGACCCCAAGAAAGGATTGCTACCTTTCGGACATGGCGTTCGCTTTATCTAAGACTCGATCACCTATGATGCAAAGGAGATAGAGGAATGAGACAAGATTCGCTGCAACTTGGCGTAGGAAGTCTCGTATGCTGCAATCTTGCTGCGAGGCTTGGATATGCGCTATCACGGTAGGCATAGTAGCTGAATATCGATCTAACCTGGACAAGCTCATTGAATTGCGATGAAAGCATATACTCAAGTACACGAAAAGGACTCGAGATTATAGGCTGGTTTACCGTGCGAGATAGTCTAATGCCTTTGGGTTATCTGAGACTCGGTTCAAAGGCGACCGTGATGAGAAAAGTCGACCTCGGGCTATGTGTTTACCTTGGGAGGTGGGCCGTATCACGGCGGAGTGCAAAGCATCGATGCGTTACGGACTCTACCATGGAAGCGAATATGTAGCGGCGGGAGGCTTCTAAAGAGGCTGTATGGTTCGAGAACTACCTCATGGATCTAGATGTGGTACACGGTTTGCCCAAGAGTATCATAGTTCTTTGTGATAACTTTCGGTGCGATGTGCAAACTCGAAGGAACCACCGGACCCATGGCGACCAAACACATGAGAAAAGTACCATGTCATCACGAAATCCTTGAAGCGGGGTGATGTCGCGATTGAAAAGATTGATCTGACGGAAAATCTAAGCGGATACATTCACTGAAAAGGCTGCGCAAAAAGTCTACAGTGCTGCGTTCGAGGACTTGGATTGCGCGATGGCACCCACTTAGAAAGAAACTTTTGTATAAGTGGGAGAAAGCGAAAGTGATGGTTGTTGTAATAGTAGTGAAAGACACATTGTATACTAAAGTTTGCTTTAGTATAAGTGGGAGATTGTTGGTTGTATCTTGAAAGCGAGGTTGGTTGAGCTTGTATACAATGTTTCTGTTACCACTATTACAATCTCCTATCGAATTGAATACTTGATTGCATATATCGTATTACCTTATCTCGTATATAAGTTAGATCATACATTGTGTAGAAGATCACGAGTACATATGATTGGTCGAAGCTTAATGAGATATAAAAGTTTCTGGTGAGACAACTTGAGGACGAGTTGTCGGTATGAGCTGTGATATAGATAAGTGACTTGACTTGGTTGCTTGTCTACATCTTTGATGCGTCTCGGGCGTATTGAAGGATCACGGTGAGTTGTGTTCTTCTATCATCTGTTGTGAAGAACCAAGATCTCGGTGACTTCACGATGATCTAAACCTCGATAAGGTATTAGGTGAATATGAGTTCTTGACCATCACTTTGACTTGTTATGGGTGAGGTTATATATTTCTAACCAATTCTCCGCGTCTTGGGTGGTGGCGGTCTTGTATGTCGAGCTAGTTATACATATAGAGTCATAGTATCCGTTTAGGATGATGGCGTCCCTAAGGAGCTCGAAAGGTTTATTGTACTAAACCACTGCGAGTTGAGTTAGCTCGAAGTACAATAATAAGGTTGAGTGGTACTACTTAAGGAATTAAATATATTTATTATTTTAGCGATCGAATCTTATAAATAATTAATGGACGTTCGATATCTTAAATACGAGGATTCGTAATGTCTAAGTGCAAGCAGACTCAACTTCGGTAATAAAGGGGTTGTTGGATTTGTATCTTGAAAGCGGTTTGGTTGAGCTTGTATACAATGTTTCTATTACCACTATTACAATCTCTATCTGATTTGAATACTTGATTGCATATATCGTGTCCCTTATCTCATATATAAGTTAGATCATACGGTGTGTAGAAGATCACGAGAGTGCGTATGATTGGTCAAGCTTAATGAGATATAAAAGTTTCCTGGTGAGGGCGACTTAAGGGCGAGTTGTCGGTTTAAGGTGCGGTATAGATAAGAAGTGACTTGACTTGGTTGCTTGTCTGTCTTTGATGCGTCTCGGCGTATTGAAGGATCACGATGAGATGAGTTCTTCTTTCGACCGTCGTGAAGAACCGAGATCTCGGTGACTTACGATGATCTAAACCTCGATAAGGTATTAGGTGAGTATGAGTTCTTGACCGTCACTTTGACTTGTTATGAGTGAGGGTTATATGTTCTAACCAATTCTCCGCGTCTTGGGTGGTGGCGATCTTTATGTCACGCTAGTTATCTGTGTCAGTCACCGTATCCGTTTAGGATGATGGCGTCCCATAAGGAGCTCAAAGGTTTATTGTACTAAACCACTGCGAGTTGAGTTAGCTCAGTACAATAATAAGGTTGAGTGGTACTCTTGAAATAAAGTTGTTAATCGTTTTAAGCGGTCGAGTTGCTATAAATGATTAATGGACGTTCGATATCTTAAATACGGGGATTCGTAATGTCTAAAGTGCAAGCCCGACTCAACCCGGTAATAAAGGGGTAAGTCGACATTCTTTCTACAGTGGCATGATCGAATGTTTATAAATTAATTTATATTACGGGTGAACATAAGATAATTAATTTATTTGAGGCCCATCTTTATTCCTTGCATTTGATCCACAGGTGGCCCGTCAGGCCCGTAACCAGGAAAATCGGCGCCCCTCATGCTCTCGATTGGCGAGATTTTATTCTCTTTATCCACAGGATATAATTATATTTATGGTATATGCATAGATCCTTTCCATATAAGATTATGGTAATAATCTTGAGAGTATGGAAATAATCTGGAAGTATGGAAATAATTCTAAGATATGGTAATATTCCATATAGGATTATGGTAATATTCCATATAGGATTATGGTAACATTCCATATAGGATTAAGGTAGTGCATTATAAATATAAGGTATGAGATAAAGTCTAGTTAATGCTCACATATTGAAGAAGAATTTTCGGCTCATCTCGCACGAGAGAAAATTTTCGTGAGCTTTGTGAGAGAGCGAGGGTGATTTTCGGTGCATTCTCCATAGCTTCGTCCTCACTCGGCGTTGGAGATTGGGTGTCAGGGATACGGATCCAGGAAGGTCGGCACGAGTCTCGGCCGTTCGATCCGTTCGTCCGTTCGATCCACCTCGGCGGATCGAAAGGTAAACACGAGAAAAACACCAGCGTGTTGCGATTAATTATATAGGCGCGTGCTGGGTTTATAATCAATGTATGGTGAATTAAACACCAAGATGGATCCTCGGGCGAGGGTTAACATCGTTTTCCTACAATTGGTATCGAGCACGGGATCGAATCTTGGCTCTGTTGGATTAATTCACGTTTGATTATTACGTGCGTTTTATAATTGTGGTTGTCGTTCATCGTGGCTCGTTTGTTTTGTTGGTTTTGTTTTACACGAGAAAATCCGTGGTTAGATTAGATTTTATCATGTAAATCTTATACGTAAAGAAAAGCGAGCGAAAGAGCGAAGAGCAAGCGGCGGGAAAAACAGTAACTCGGCGGTCACGGGCGGTATCTGACGGCGAGCCTCGCGGTCGCGAAAGCGATCGCGGCGGCGCGGGCGGCAGGCGTGCGTTCGCGCGAGATCCTGGCGCCCGCGCGGCGCGATCGCGGGGCGGCCGCGTGGCGGCGGCGGCGAGCTAGCGGGCGGCGGCGGCGCGTTGCGACGCGACGGCGGCTTCGCGGACGAACTTCATGATCGCGAGTTCCGACCGGCCGGGCGGCGGCGTCTCGGCGGGCGTTGGCGCTCGGGAAAAAACGCCGCAGCGTGCTTCGATGGGTCGCGATCGCCTTGCGACCAGCGAGCAGCGAGGACAGCGAGCGACGGTATGGCGGTGGGCGCGGCGGGCTTTGCCTAGCGGACCCGGCACTCTTTGGGCCGACCCGGCCAGCGGACCCGTTTTCGATTTTCCGGCCCGTGCCGGTGCGCGAGGCCCGTTGTTGAATCCGGTCCGTGCCCGAACACGCGAGGCCCGTTCAGTTTAATTACGTGCTTTGTAAATCTATGTAATAGATTAGATTTAAATGTCGGGGTTTCACGATTGGGGCGCGATGAGCGTTTTATTTTATTTTATCGTTCATATGCATGTCGTGGATGTTTAAATTATGCGGTAGCATGCTATGTATGTTTATATTACGTTGACAAACCTTTAAGTGTTTCACGTAATTGGATGCGCATAGTAAGCATGCTAGGTTTATCGCGTTTATCAAGCATATTTTAGAATTACTGCGAGCATGTTTTACATGTTGAGTTCTATAGAAAAGCATGCTAGGATTACGTGATCGCATGGACAAACCTTTTGAATAAAAAGACTAAGCAAGCAACCCGACAAATTAATTTTTCAAATTAAAATGTCAAGACCTCCACTTTTGATCTCTAAACAAAGTGAGGCATTGCGTGATGGCGATCACAGCGTGGCTTGCTTTGCTTTGTTTATCATAAGTTTGTTAGATGAGATTTCTAAATAAAACATTTTAAATCTATTGAGAAGTGGGAGTTTCATGTGTAGCGATCCTGCAGCGTGGCTTGCATGTGCGATTTTCATAAGTTCTCTAGAGATAGATATAAAATGAGATAACAAAGAATTTGAATTGGGCGGTATGGTCAGGTGGTATACCAATTCTAAAATTCATTTTCTGTTTGTTAAAATTGTGGTCATTGCTTGACATCACCTCAAGTACAACTTCCATGAAGTCCTTCTTGCGATAGTGATGTGGTGCAGTAAGGTCGATCATTAATTTCATTTGTCGTAAGGATATGTTGACATGGATTGAAATTAAGCGACTAAAGGTATATTTTAGTGCAGTGGGGGTTCGTATATAGCGTCCACAGCGTGGCTTGCATGTGGAATTCCTTGGGCGATTGGAGGTTTCAATTAATATTGTTTTATCAAAGGTTACAATATTATTATTACAATTATTGCGATCGTATGCTTATGTGTTTTACATTATCGTTTGAGATATGTCTCTTCGCCCGATTATCAATATGCTACTTTAAAATCCGTTATCCGGTCCAAATTTTATCCAGTGGAAGCGAAACATGGAATATGTTCTTATCATTGAAGAACACATGTTTGTTCTCACTACTCCTAAACCGATGCCGCTACGCGGCGTCGACTAATGAGCGGCGAGTCAGCGGACTTTGGAATAAGTCGAACAATATGGCAAAATGCTATATGATGACTCGATGTCCAAGGCTTGCAGTGCTGACATCGATCGATGGTGAGCCTGACGATATTTGGTCAGTCTCGAGGTAAGTTTGGGCGGTCGGATCGGACGATCGACTTCCACACATGAGAGAAATCTTGGCGTGTAAGATGGAAGAAGGAAGTTCGGTCAATGAACATGTCTCCCATGACTCATCTCATGGATAGTCTTGATCGGTTGGGAGGAGGTATTGATGGCGAAGCGAGTCGATATCATCTCAATACCTTTGCCCCAGTCTTTTGAGAACTTTCGGCGTGAATGCGATCATGAGCAAGACCGAGTTTACATAGTCGGTTGCTTAATGATCTCGTTCTTTGCGGAAGGAGTTATGGGAAAGGAGCACATGCTCTTGCTAGCACGTCTAAGGGCCCAAAATTTTCATCGCAAAATGGAAATAGAAAAGGGGTGCCAAGGTGGTAGAAGCGAGGCAAATAGTGGGAGTAATGGGAGCAAGAACATGGTTGCCACCGGAGGCAGAAGAAGCGAAGGAGAAGGCAAGTGCTTCAAGTGCGGTGGGCCCGGGCATTGGAAGGCCAGTGCCCTATGCTCGAGGCTCGAGTGCTGTGGTTTGCTTTAATGTGAGCATGTTTAGCGACTTTTCTACCCGTTCTTGGGTAGTGAATCTGGCATAATGATCATGTTTGTTACACCTTGCGAGGGTTCTGCGGACAAGGGAGGCTGTTTGATGGCGAGATAACGATCTCCATGGACAGCGAAAGTCAGGCATTGCGAGTTGGAATGTTCTTTATGTTTTGGGACAGACAGTTTAGTTTTGAAGAGCGTTTTATATGTGCGGATTTTAGTGGAACCTTGTTTGTTTGAAATTATTTATTCATGGATATTACATTATTTTTGATAGTGGTGTTTCTATCATAAGAAATGACGAAGTTATACGTGTTGGCACTTTATATAATTAAGCTTTATACTATTTACGCAAAACATAATACCTATAACTATGTTGCATCTTCATCAAACCACAAAAGAAAGTTTTCTTAGCAAGATGACTCTACTTTTCTCGGCATCTTAGATTAGGTCACGTCAATCTAAATAGGATCAAGGCGGCTAAGAATGGGCGTTGGGTGATCTCACGGTTACTCGGTTCGGTCTGCGAATCACATATAGAAGGTAAGATGTCGACCGGACCGCTTCAGCGAAGGGTTATAGAGCGAAAAATGTTGGAGTTAGTCCGTTCGACTGTGTGGACGATGTCCACACAAGCTCGTGGAGAATGCAGTATTTTGTCACTTTCATTGGCGATTACTCGAGTGCGGATACATATACAACTTGCGCAAGTGCGAATGCTTTGAAATTCAAAGAGTTTAAGGCGGAAGTGGAGGCGAAGCTGGTAAAATATCAAGTCGCTGCGATCGATCGCGGTGGCGAATACCTCGATGTGAGTTTATGGACTATCTAGTGAAATGTGGGATTACATCGGCGCAACTTCACAAGACACCTGACAAAATGGTGTGTCGGGCGAAGAAATAGGACTCTTTTGGAAATGGTTAGATCTATGATGAGTTATGCTACATTGCCTATTTAGATTACGGGGTATGCCTTAGAAAGCAGGACATACTTGCTAAATCTAGTACCGTCGAGTCGGTCGAAAGACCCTTCGAGTTGTGGTTTGGTATGAAGCCGATTTAAGCCACATAAGGATATGGGGCGATCCGGCCGTGTCTTTGAACAAGAAGGGCGACAAGTTGGAGGCTAGATCAGGCCTTAAGGCATTTATTGGCTATCTAGAGGAGCGAAGGTGGTTTATTCTATAGTCTAAGGATCGGAAGGTCATTATTAGCACTAATGCTCGATTCTTAGAAGGGACTACATGAAAATCATAAGTCAAAGTTGAAATCATTCTTCGAGAATTAGAAGATGATCGTATTCCACCACCGATTAGGCGAAGGTGCGAGATGTCGAGTCTAGTGGGAGGATCGACACGAGATACTTGAGAAATTGAAGTGGGTCGAGTTCCCTTTGGAGATACCGACCGTCTGAGTGGTACCTACCACAAGTTGTGCAAGTTAGAGAACCACAAGTATCTGCGCCCACGTTGCCATTGTGCTGTAGAACCTCGTCGTAGTGGGAGGGTTGTTCGTCGACCCGGCGATTTATGTTCGTGGGTGAATCTTGGTTTGGTCGGTGAGACGAACATGCAATAATCGACCCACGGACATACTGAGGAGGCGTCTGAGATATTGATGCAAGATCATGGCACACGCGTATGGACTTAGAAATGGAGTCCATAGCGGCTATGGATGTATATGAAAAGACACCTCTACCGGATGGCAAGGAAGCCGTAGGTAGTAAGTGGATATCTGAGAGGAAGAGATTCCGATGGAGGGTTTCGACTTTTAAAGCCGGGCTTGTGGCGAAGGTACACTCAGTTGAGGGCATCGATTTCGATGAGACCTTTTACGCAGTAGCAATGCTCAAGTCCATCGAAATTCTTCTAGCCATAGCAGCCAGCTTGAACACAGAGGTTTGGCAAATGGATGTTAAAACCGCTTTTCTAGCGGTTACCTTGAGGAAGGTAGAGACATCTATGTCGACAACACGAAGGTTATGTGGTAAGGGTGAAGAGCATCTAGTATGGAAGCTTAAGAAGTCCATTTATGGACTTAAGCGAACCTCCGATCATGGAACTTCACGCTTTGGCGGTGGTGAAGTCTATGGATTTACCCAGTTGCCTAGCGAGAGTTGTGTGTATCGGTTAGATGTCAGCGGTGATGTGGTATTTCTTGCACTTTATGTAGATGACATCCTTCTAGTTGGCAACAACGTGAAGTGATATCGAGATGTAAAGAGTTGGCTATCCGATCGGTTTCAAATGAAAGACTTAGGAGATGCGGCGTACGTTCTTGGGATCGAGGTTTACTGAGATCGCGAGAAGAAAATATTGAGCTTATCTCGGGCGTCTTACATTGATCTTGTAATTACTAGTTTAGTATCGCGAGACCGCGAAAAGGATTGCTACCTTTCGGACATGGCGTTCGCTTTATCTAAAACGCGATCACCTATATTTGCAAAGGAGATAGAAAATGAGACAAGTTCTTACTGCTTCGCCGTGGGAAGTCTTATGTCTGTAATCTTATGCACGAGGCCCGATATACGCTATCACGGTAGGCATAGTAGCTAGATATCGATCTAACCTGGACAAGCTCATTGAATTGTGATAAAGCATATACTCGAGTACACGAAAAGGACTCGAGATTATAGGCTGGTTTACCATGCGAGATAGTCTAATGCCTTTGGGTTACCACTGACTCGGTTTTCAAGGCGACGTGATGAGAAAAAGTCGACCTCGGGCTATGTGTTTACCTTGGGAGGTGGGCCGTATCTGGCGGAGTGCAAAGCGGCGATGCGTGCGGACTCTACCATGGGCCGAATATGTAGCGGCGGAGGCTTCTAAGGAGGCTGTATGGTTCAAACTACCTCGTGGATCTGGGTGTGGTACTGGTTTGCCCAAGAGTATCATAGTTCTTGTGATAACTCGGTGCGATGTGAAACTCGAAGGAACCACGGACCCTAAGGTGACAAAACACATAGAGAGAAAGTACCATGTCATACGAGAAATCGTTAGGCGGTGGCGTCTGATTGAAAAGATTGATCTGACGGAAAATCTAGCGGATCCATTCACGAAGAGCACTTGCAAAAAGTCTACGATGGACACGTTAGAGGACTTGGTTGCGCTTGATGGCACCCACTTAGAAAACTTTTGTATAAGTGGGAGAAGCAAAGTGATGGTTATTTGTAATAGCTAGTAGAAAGACACATTGTATACTAAAAGTTTGCTTTAGTATAAGTGGGAGATTGTTGGATTTATATCTTGAAAGCGGTTTGGTTGAGCTTGTATACAATGTTTCTGTTACCATTATTACAATCTCTATCGATTTGAATACTTGATTGCATATATCGTGTCCCTTATCTCATATATAAGTTAGATCATACGGTGTGTGAAGATCACGAAGTGCGTATGATTGGTCGAAACAATGAGATATAAAAGTTTCACGGTGAGGGCGACTTAAGGACGAGTTGTCGGTTTAGGGCTGCGATATAGATAAGTGACTTGACTTGGTTGCTTGTCTATCTTTGATGCGTCTCGGCGTATTGAAGGATCACGGTGAGATGAGTTCTTCTTCGACCGTCGTGAAGAACCAAGATCTCGGTGACTTCGATGATCTAAACCTCGATAAGGTATTAGGTGAGTATGAGTTCTTGACCATCACTTTGACTTGTTATGAGTGAGGTTATATGTTCTAACCAATTCTCCGCATCTTGGGTGGTGGCGTCTTTATGTCACGCTAGTTATCTCATGTCAGTCACCGTATCCGTTAAGGATGATGGCGTCCCTTAAGGAGCTCAAAGGTTTATTGTACTAAACCTGCGGTTGAGTTAGCTCAAGTACAATAATAAGGTTGAGTGGTACTACTTAAGAAATAAAGTTGTTAATCGTTTTAAGCGATCGGATTGCTATAAATGATTAATGGACGTTCGATATCTTAAATCGAGGATTCGTAATGTCTAAGTGCAAGCCCGACTCAACTTCGTAATAAAGGGGTAAGTCGACATTCTTTCTCTAGTGGCATGATCGAATGTTTATAAATTAATTTATGTTGCAGGTGAACATAAGATAATTAATTTATTTGAGGCCCATCTTTATTCCTTGCATTTGATCCTGAATTTGGCCCATCCAGGGCCGTAACAGCTGAGGAAAATCGGCGCCCTCATGCTCTCAATTGGCAAGATTTTATTCTCTTTATCCACAAGGATATAATTATATTTATGGTATATGCATAGATCCTTTCCATATAAGATTATGGTAATAATCTTGAGTATGGAAATAATCTGAAGTATGGAAATAATCTAAGAGTATGGTAATATTCCATATAGGATTATGGTAATATTCCATATAGGATTATGGTAACATTCCATATAGGATTAAGGTAGTGCATTATAAATATAAGGTATGAGATAAAGTCAGGTTAATGCTCACATATTGTGAAGAAGAATTTCGACCATCTCACTTTTGAGAGAAAATTTTCGTGAGCTTTGTGAGCAAGGGTGATTTTCGGTGCATTCTCCATAGCTCGTCCTCACTCGGCGTTGGAGATTGGGTATCAGGGATACTGATCCGAGAAGGTCAAAGCAGAGTCTCGACCGTTCGATCCGTTCGTCCCGTTCGATCCACCTCGGCGGATCGAGGTAAACACGAGAAAAACACCAGCGTGTTGCGATTAATTATATAGGCGCATGCTGGGTTTATAATCAATGTATGGTGAATTAAACACGAAGATGGATCCTCGGGCGAGGGTTAACATCGTTTTCCTACGAGGGTAAGTCGGCATTTATTCTCTAGTGGCATGAATAAATGTTTATAAATTAATTTATGTTTTGGGTGAACATAAGATAATTAATTTATTTGAGGCCCATCTTTATTCCTTGCATTTGATCCTGGCTGGCCCAACCGAGCCCCTGGCTCTAAAAAATCGGCGTCCCTTGTGTCTCTCAAAGGAAGATTTTATTCTCTTTATCCTATAAGGATATTATTATATTTATGGGATATGCATAAATCCTTTCCTTGTGGGATTATGGTAATGCATTATAAATATAAGGTAAGAGATAAAGTCTAGGTTAATGCTCATTAATCCTACATCATTCTCGAAAATCACAAACATAGTGTGAGGAATTTTCGAGAGCCTCTAGAAAGCATTGGGTGATTTTCGAAGCATTCTCCATAGATCGTCCTCGCTCGGCGTTGGAGATTGGGCAGCCGGGATCTGATCCGGAAGATCAAACACGAGTCTCGATCCGTTCATCCGTTCATCCTCGGCGGATCGATGGTAAACACGAGAAAACCCTACGTGTTGCGATTAATTAAATAGACGCATGCTGGGAATATAATCAATGTATGGTGAATTAAATATCGAAGATAGATCCTCGGGCGAGGGCTTGACATATGTCGTCCCTACAATTG
Source organism: Salvia rosmarinus (assembly GCA_036937905.1). NCBI lineage: Eukaryota > Viridiplantae > Streptophyta > Magnoliopsida > Lamiales > Lamiaceae > Salvia > Salvia rosmarinus. The sequence goes on along the minus strand of CM072813.1, from coordinate 77,412,026 downwards.
GTATCGAGCACGGGAATGAGAATCTTGGCTCTGTTGGATTAATTCACATTTGATTATTACGTGCGCTTAATTAATTGTGGATCTTTCGTTCATCGTGGCTCGTTTTGTTTTTGCGGGTTTTGTTTTCACTACGAAAATCCGTGGTTAGATTAGATTTTTCATGTAAATCTTATGTGTAAAGAAGAACGAAGATGAAAGCGAAAACGAGGCGGCGAAGAATCGCGGGAAAACCGGACGCCGGCGACCTCGGCGCCGTCTTGCGTCGTTAGCGGCGGCGGGCGGGGGAGGCGGCGGGCGGGCGGCGGCGCAGCGCACCGCGGCGGCGGCGGCGTGCGTCTGGCGCTGGCGTCTCGGCGTCTGGCGGCACCATCGGCGGCGAGCTTGGGCGGCTCGCCCGTCGGCCGCGGCGGAAACCTCAGCGTGGTCGGGCGGGCGGCAGGCGCGCGCGACATTCGTCGCGAGTTCTCGGCGGCTCGGCGAAACCACGTGGGAAACCTCAACGAGGTCTCGGCATGTCTTGGCGCTCGAACGCGAGCGAGCGCCTGCGCGCGCCCTCGGCAGCAGCGCGCAGCGTTCTCTGCGGCCTTCGGCGGCAGCGCGCTATGCTATCTGTGAAACCTCGTGAGCACGCTCGGCGGGGTGTGCGGCAGGCGGCAGCGGTAGCGCGAATCTCATGAGGCCTCGGCGGTGCTCGGCGGCCTCGGCCTGAGACTCGCGCGAAACCTCAAAGTCGCCGATTTTTCTCGGCGGGGTGGCGCGACAGCGCGGTCTTTGGTGGCGCGCGCACGGGCCATGCCTGGCAAGCCCGGCCCACAGTTCGACCCGGCCCGTTTAGTTACGGGTCGATCCGACCAGTTTCGGCCCGAACCCGTTTTCGACCGGATCCAATTTCGGCGAATCCGGTTTGACGAATCCGGTCCGTGCACGTGCCGCGCGAGGCCCGTTTCGAGATTTTATTACATGCTTTGCAATTCTATGTAATAGATTAGACTTGAAAGTGCGGGTTCCACGAGTGGGCCACGATGAGCGTTTTATTTTATTTTTATCGTTCATTGCATGTAAGTGGATGTTTAAATTATCTTGATAGCATGCTATGTATGTTTATATTACGTTGACAAACCTTTAAGTGTTTTACGTAATTGGATGCACATAGTAAGCATGCTAGGTTTATCGCGTTTATCAAGCATTTTTTAGAATTACTGCGAGCATGTTTTACATGTTGAGTTCTATAGAAAAGCATGCTAGGATTACGTGATCTGCATGGACAAACCTTTTGAATAAAATGACTAAGCAAGTAACCCGACATATTAATTTTTGAATTAAAATGTCAGAGACCTCCACTTTTGATCTCTAAACAAAGTGAGGCCTTGCGTGAGTGGCGATCCACGCAGCGTGGCTTTCTTGCCTTTGTTTATCATAAGTTTGTTAGATGAGATTTCTAAATAAAACATTTTAAATCTATTGAGAGTGGGAGTTTCATGTAAAGCGATCCACGCGTGGCTTGCATGTGCGATTTTCATAAGTTCTCTAGAGATAGATATAAAATAAGATAACAAAAGGATTTGAATTGGGCGGTGTGGTCTGAGTGGTATGCGATTCTAAGAATTCATTTCTATTTGTTAAAAATGTGGTCATTGCTTAGACATCACCTCAGTACAACTTCATGAAGTCCCTTCTTGCGATAGTGATGTGGTCTAGTAAGGTCGAATCGTTAATTTCATTTGTCATAAGGATAAGTTGACATGGATTGAAATTAAGCGACTAAAAGGTATATTTTAGTGCGGTTGAGGGTTCGTGTGTAGCGTCCACAGCGCGTGGCTTGCATGTGGGATTCCTTGGCGATTGGAGGTTTCAATTAATATTGTTTTATCAAAAGGTTACAATATTATTATTACAAATTATATGCGATCGTATGCTTATGTGTTTACATTATCTTTTCGGATATGTCTCTTACTCAGATTATCAATATGCTCGCGCAAAATCCGTTATCCGGTCCAAATTTTATCAGTGGAAGCGAAACATGGAATATGTTCTTATCATTTGAAGAACACATGTTTGTTCTCACTACTCCTAAACCGATGCCCTTCTTGCGCGACGACTAATGAACGGCGAGTCAGCGGACTTTGGAATAAGTCAAATAATATGGCTAAATGCTATATGATGACTACTATGTCGAAAACTTTGCATTGCGATATCGATCGATGGTGAGCGGTGATATTTGGTCGAGTCTCGAGGTAAGTTTGGGCGATCGGATCGGACGATCGACTTCCACACAATGAGAGAAATCTTGGCGTGTAAGATGGAAGAAGGAAGTTCGGTCCATGAACATGTCTCCCACATGACTCGTCTCATGGATAGTCTTGATCGGTTGGGAGGAGGTATTGTGGCGAAGCGAGGTCGATATCATCCTCAATACACTTGCCCAAGTCTTTTGAGAACTTTCGGCGTGAATGCGATCATGAGCAAGACCGAGTTTACATAGTCGGTTGCTTAATGATCTCGTTCTTTGCGGAAGGAGTTATGGGAAAAGACACATGCTCTTGCTAGCACATCTAAAGGCCCAAAATTTTCGTTGCAAAATGGAAAAGAAAAGGGTACCAAAGGTGGAAGAAGCGAGGCAAATAATGGGAGTAATGGGAACAAGAACGTGGTTGCCACCGAGGCTTGAAAAAGCCGAAGGAGAAGGCAAGTGCTTGAGTGCGGTGGGCCCGGGCATTGGAAGGCCAGTGCCCTATGCTCGAGGCTCAAGGTATGCCGTTTGCTTTAATGCTTGAAACATGTTTAGCGACTTGTTCTACCCGTTCTTGGGTAGTAGATCTGGCATAGCGATCATGTTTGTTACACCTTCCGAGGTTCTGCGGACAAGGAGCTGTTTGATGGCGAGATAACGATCTCCATGGGCAGCGCGAAAGTCGAGGCCGTTGCGAGTTGGAGATGTTACTTTATGTTTTGAAAGCAGTTTTAGTTTTGAAAGGCGTTTTATATGTGCGGATTTTAGGTGGAACCTTGTTTACGTTTGAAATTATTTACTCATGGATATTACTTTATTTTTGATAGTGGTGTTTCTATCATAAGAAATGGCGAAGTTATTTGTGTTGGCACTTTATATAATTAAGCTTTATACTATTTACGCAAAACATAATACTATAACTATGTTGCATCTTCATCAAACCTAAAAAGAAAGTTTTCTTCGAAGATGACACTACTTTTCTCGGCATCTTAGATTAGGTCACATCAATAAAAATAGGATCCAGGCGGCTAAGAATGGGCGTTGGGTAATCTCACGGTTACTCGGTTCCCGGTCTGCGAATCACAATATAGAAGGTAAGATGTCGACCCGGACCCTTCAAAGCGAAGAGTTATAGAGCGAAGAAATGTTAGAGCTAGTCCATTCGACTGTGTGGACCAATGTCCACCTGGCTCGTGGAGGATGCAGTATTTTGTCACTTTCATTGGCGATTACTCGAGTGCGGATACATATACAACTTGCATGAAGTGCGAATGTTTTGAGAATTCAAAGAGTTCAAGGCGGAAGTGGAGGCGAAGCTTGGTAAGAGTATCAAGTCCTGCGCGTTACGATCGCGGTGGCAAATACCTCGATGTGAGTTTATAGACCATCTAGTGAAGTGTGGGATTACATCCCAGTAGCTTGACCGAACACGCCACAACAAAATGGTGTGTCGGGCGAAAAATAGGACTCTTTTGAAATGGTTAGATCTATGATGAGTTATGCTACATTGCCTATTTAGTTACGGGGTATGCCTTAGAAAGCGTGACATACTTGCTAAATCTAGTACCATCAAGTCGGTCGAAAAGACCCCTTCGAGTTGTGGTTTGGCGCAAGCCGGTTTAAACCACATAAGGATATGGGGCGATCCGACTGCGTCTTTGAACAAGAAGGGCGACAAGTTGGAGGCTAGATCCGACGCAAGGCTGTTTATTGGCTATCTAGAGGAGCGAAGGTGGTTTATTCTATAGTCTGAAGGATCGGGAAGGTCATTATTAGCACTAATGCTCGATTCTTAGAAGAGGACTACATGAAAATCATAAATCAAGTTGAAATCATTCTTGAAAATTAGAAGATGATCGTATTCTACCACCGATTAGACCAAAAGTGCGAGATGTCGAGTCTAGTGGGAGGATCGACACGAGATACTTCAAGAAATTGAAGTGGGTCGAGTTCCACGGAGATACCGACCGTCTGAGTGGTACCTACACGACAAGTTGTGCAGTTAGAGAACCACAAGTTCTTGCACCCACCGTTGCCATTGTGCTGTGGCGCCTCGTCGTAGTGGGAGGTTGTTCGTCGACCCGGCGATTTATGTTCGTGGGTGAATCTTGGTTTAGTCGAGAAAGCGAGCGAGCAATAATCGACCTATGGACATACTGAGGAGGCGATAAAAGATATTGATGCAAGATCATGGCACACCGCTATGGACTTAGAAATGGAGTCCATAACGACTATGGATGTATATGAAAGACACCTCTACCGGATGGCGAGGAAGCCATAGGTAGTAAGTGGATATCTGAGAGGAAGAGATTCGATGGAGGGTTTGACTTTTAAATCCGAGCTTGTGGCGAAGGGTACACTCAGTTGAGGGCATCGATTTCGATGAGACCTTTTAAACATGTAGCAATGCTCAAGTCCATCGAAATTCTTCTAGCCATAGCGACCCACTGAACTAGAGGTTTGGCAAATGGATGTTAAAACCGCTTTTCTAAGCAGTTACCTTGAGGAAGGTAGAGACATCTATATGCGACAATCCCGAAGGTTATGTGGTGAAGGGTGAAGAGCATCTAGTATGGAAGCTTAAGAAGTCCATTTATGGACTTAAGCGAACCTCCGGTCATGGAACTTACGCTTTGACGAGGTGGTCAAGTCCTATGGATTTACCTAGTTGCCTAGCGAGTTGTGTGTATCGGTTAGATGTCAGCGGTGATGTGGTATTTCTTGCACTTTATGTAGATGACATCCTTCTAGTTGGCAACAATGTGAAGTTTATTATCGGGCGTAAAGAGTTGGATATCCGATAAGTTTCAAATGAAAGACTTAGGAGATCGCGTACATTCTTGGGATCAAGGTTTACGAGATCGCAAGAAGAAAATGTTGAGCTTATCTCGGGCGTCTTACATTGATCTTTGTGATTACTCGTTTAGTATGCGGACCGCGAAAAGGATTGCTACCTTCGGACATGGCGTTCCTTTATCTAAGACTCGATCACCTATGTTGCCAAAGGAGATAGAGGAAATGAGACAAGTTCCTGCTTCTTCCGTAGGAAGTCTCATGTCTGCAATCTATGCACGAGGCCCGATATCTGCTATGCGGTGGCATAGTAGCTAGATATCGATCTAACCACGGACAAGCTCATTGAATTGCGATGAAGCATATACTCAAGTACACGAAAGGACTCGAGATTATAGGCTGGTTTACCATGCGAGATAGTCTAATGCCTTTGGGTTATCTGGACTCGGTTCCAAGTGGACCGTGATGAGAAAAAGTCGACCTCGGGCTATGTGTTTACCTTGGGAGGTGGGCCGTATCTGGCGGAGTGCAAAGCATCGATGCATTGCGGACTCTACCATGGAAGCCGAATATGTAGCCGCTTGGAGGCTTCTAAAGAGGCTGTATGGTTCAAGAACTACCTCATGGATCTAGATGTGGTACTGGTTTGCCCAAGAGTATCATAGTTCTTGTGATAACTTTCGGTGCGATGTGCAACTCGAAGGAACCACGGACCCACAAGGCGACCAAACACATAGAGAGAAAGTACCATGTCATATGAGAAATCCTTAGGCGGTGATGTCTTTGATTGAAAAGATTGATCGACGGAAAATCTAGCGGATACATTCACAAAGCACTGCGCAAAAGTCTCACAGTGCGTTCGAGGACTTGGATTGCGCTTGATGGCACCCACTTAGAAAGGAAACTTTTGTATAAGTGGGAGAAGCAAAGTGATGGTTATTTGTAATAGCTAGTAGAAAGACACATTGTATACTAAAAGTTTGCTTTAGTATAAGTGGGAGATTGTTGGTTGTATCTTTGAAAGCGGTTGGTTGAGCTTGTATACAATGTTTCTGTTACCACTATTACAATCTCTATCTGAATTGAATACTTGATTGCATATATCTGTGTCCCCTTATCTCATATATAAGTTAGATCATACATTGTGTGAAGATCACGAGAAGTGCGTATGATTGGTCGAGCTTAATGAGATATAAAAAGTTTCACAACCGAGACGACTTGAGGGCGAGTTGTCGGTATAAAGCTGCAAGATAGATAAGAAGTGACTTGACTTAGTTGCTTGTCTATCTTTGTACGTCTCGACGTATTGAAGGATCACGGTGAGTTGTGTTCTTCTATCGGTATTGTGAAGAACCAAGATCTCGGTGACTTCGATGATCTAAACCTCGATAAGGTATTAGGTGAATATGAGTTCTTGACCATCACTTTGACTTGTTATGGGTGAGGTTATATGTTCTAACCAAGATTCTCCGCATCTTGGGTGGTGGCGATCTTGTATGTCAAGCTAGTTATCATGTCGAGTCACCGTATCCGTTTAGGATGATGGCGTCCCTTAAGGAGCTCAAAGGTTTATTGTACTAAACCCCGCAGTTGAGTTAGCTCAAGTACAATAATAAGGTTGAGTGGTACTACTTAAGGAATTAAATATATTTATTATTTTAAGCGATCGAGAATGCTATAAATAATTAATGGACGTTCGATATCTTAAATACGGGATTCGTAATGTCTAAGTGCAAGCTTGACTCAACTTCGGTAATAAAGGGTAAGTCGAGCATTTATTCTCTAGTGGCATGAATAAATGTTTATAAATTAATTTATGTTTTGGTGAACATAAGATAATTAATTTATTTGAGGCCCATCTTTATTCCTTGCATTTGATCCACAAATGTGACCAACCAGCTTGGCTCTAAGAAAATCGGCGTCCTTGTGTCTCTCAAAGGAAAGATTTTATTCTCTTTATCTATAAGGATATTATTATATTTATGGGATATGCATAAATCCTTTCCTTGTGGGATTATGGTAATGCATTATAAATATAAGGTAAGAGATAAAGTCAGGTTAATGCTCATTAATCCTACATCATTCTCGAAAATCACAAACATAGTGTGAGGAATTTTCGAGAGCCTCTTGAGCATTGGGTGATTTTCGAAGCATTCTCCATAGATCGTCCTCACTCGGCGTTGGAGATTGGGCAACCGGGATACGATCAGGAAGATCAAAGCACGAGTCTCGATCCGTTCATCCGTTCATCCTCGGCGGATCCAATGGTAAACACGAGAAAACCCTACGTGTTGCAATTAATTAAATAGGCGCATGCTAGGAATATAATCAATGTATGGTGAATTAAATATCCAAGATAGATCCTCGGGCGAGGGCTTGACATATGTCGTCCTACGGTGTATATACTCGATGATCAATGCGATGCAAAATCTTACCATAGGCTTGCCATTTCTCTAATATCTCCACGCGTCAAATGTGTTCAAATAAGGATAAAAGGTCTTTTCATAGGTTATATTGTAGGCACATTGGTTAAGGTAGGATAATATATGGCTAAGTGACTCAAAAATATTCCAAGCACCCCATTTATACTTTTCGACACATATGGACTTTGTCCATTTCCTCTTCTTTTCAACGTGCTAAATCGACGTTTTATCCTCATAAGGTACCTATACTTTGATTAACGACCCTTTATGCTCAAAACACATAGTGAACTTATCATTGCTTTTCTTTTCTTTTCTAGAGCTTATAGGGTTTATCATTCACAACAAAGGTACTATTCTTCACCACAGATGTATTTCTCTAAAAGAAATTTTTCTCGTCATAACTACATCAAAAATTTCAACCCCTTTTGATTCCCATATCCATCATAACCTCCTATCATCCGGTTAATCGAAAGAAAAAGTCTAATAAAGGCTCAAAGAAGCCGACAAATGGTATACATCATCAGGTTAGTGTTTGGGTGAATATGTGGTTAACAAAGATGGCCTTTTATCCTTTCCAAATTCGAAAACACATATTGTAGTCTCGACACAGAAAAACGGCAAGTTCTAGAAGAGAATCACATGCATGATATCACACAATTAAAAGAAACTGTATCAAGATGTTTATACAGTGAAGCTCAAGTCTCACGGGTTAAGCAAATGGTGAAAAACAACAAGTTTAAGCAATCTCAAGTCGTTCATGCGTCATTTTCTAACATATCATGTGCACTATCTTTAAATTTCACAAAAAATTTCTATCGTCATTGGCCACATGGATTAAAACACTTCACTTAACTCGTTGATCGACAGACACAACACGAAAAGAAAGACAAAAACACGACAAAAAGCAACACAAACGAAAAATAAAACAAAATACAAAAACAAAATAAGAAATCGTTAGGTTACCTCCCAACAAGTGCTTAATTTAACGTCTTTAGCTAGACCATCACTAACCTTTCTCAATCCGGTGTTTTGGTGGCAACAGAAATCCTTCCCAATTTGTGGATCCTCCTATACTTAGCATTCACGGATGACCACCACTGACTATGGAAGTGGCCACCCCCAAACTTATTGCGAACATGTGGAAGCAATAAGGTTTGCAGAAAAGAGTAGTTGGGAGAGAAAACTTACCTTGGAATGCCGCGCTACTCCGGTGGCGGATAAAATCCGCGCCACTGATCCCACCGCTGCATCATCTCCATCATCTGACGTTGTTGCTCGAGATGTGCCTGGTGTTGGGCGAAGAGGGCCTTCTGCTGTTCCATCATCGAGGTCAGGCTCCCGTCAATGTAGTTTAGACGATCATCTATTTGATCTAATCGATCATAAATCCTAGGATCGCCTCGGATGGGTGGTGGGTGCACTGTGCCTCCTGTCTCGGGCGCCTCCGCCTGCTCGGCCGCCTCATGCGGTTGCTCGCCCTCGACCTCGCCTTGCGCGTTCACGCGCTGCGTCCATTCATAGTGCGCAGGGGAGCTCAAGTTCTAATTGGCATCCGCGTGAAAGTAGCGGCTTATACTAGTGAGCTCTGGATTGGGTAGGCGGAAAACCGATTGGCCGTTTTGATCATATAGCAGCCACAGGTAACGTCTGGGGTACCTCTTCAGGAACGTCTGGACGTATAAGCACGGCTTGTCCAGGAAGATATCGTGAGAGATAGGACTCTCTCGAATCGTTACCCCAAAAAAATCAGCAATGGGGGTAATGAATCCCCCTATGCATATCTTTGCATTGCCCGAAACCGTGGACTGCATGTGGAAGTGCTGAGCTAGGAACATGCCGGCATACATCTTCTGGTTGAACATGGCTCCAATCAGGATGCTCATGTCTTGTGATAGAACAGTGCCGGCGTTCGAACGGCCATGTGATCGCTCACTTTTATAACACTAAAAAGTGTAAGTATATAGGTAAGTCGAGTATCGTATCCACAAGGATTGTATCACGAAAACATAGAAGCTAGCTCAACAATAATTCATCATTATTCAAGCACAGAAATTGGGTGAGAAGTTTAAGGGTTTCAGAATTTAATCCAAAGCAAAGGTAACCATGCAGAAAATAAAAGAAAGCAATAAATATCAAAGATGATAAAACAGATAAGAAAGACTAACCCTAGGGATGCATTAATCCTATCCACAACTTATGTTTATCCTATTCCTATTAACCAATTTTTAATCCAGACAAGATGGAAGATCACATATATAACCGACAACTTCTGTTACGACAATTGCGGCAGTGGATTACAAGTTTTCCCTATCATTCTAGGTGAAAACAAGTAACTCCAATAGGATCACTAAGAATAAGCTTCCTACGAATATCCTATCTTAGCTACGACTCAAGGCTTATTCGTATCATGCATTCAAGATCGATTGACAATTAATACCATTACGTAATTAATCGGCAACTAGATATGCATCAAGATTGATCAGAAATTAATACATATAAATAAGAACCAAGAATCATGAATCAATGCCTGGAAGGTAAATAGCGATAACAGGAATCACAACATATAGGATCGGATCATGCAAACCCTAGGATTAGAACGGAGAATTACCTAGCCATAATAAACGGAATAAAATACGAATAAATCATGAAAACGGAAAATAAATATATAAAACCCGTGATGAAGCGTTGGAAGAACAATGGTTGGTCTTGAATCCAATCCCAAGCGAAATAACGGAAAACAACGGAAAGCGATCGGACAAAGCGTTCGATCGAAAACAAAGCGAAGAACTAAACTAGAACAATGCAAGAATTAAATCTAGAACTTAGCAGGCGAAAGAAAGGCAAAAATCGAGGAAAACTGAATAAAAAGCTCTGCAGGCGTGCGGGTGCGAGGAGCGCGGTGGGGTTGATCCTGTTTATAGATAGGGATGGAAACCTAATTTCTCATCTGCCGCCCGCCGCGACCACTCGCATGATCGCTAGCTCGATCGCGGTATGTCTCGTAGCGCAATCTTCGCTCATGATCGCCTCTGCTGGCTCGCATGGTTGGCTCGCGGCACAGGTAGCGATCGCTAGCCATGGTCGCGAAATCGTCTGATAAGAAGCTTGGCGCTAGCGCGGTTGCTCGTGCCCGCGACTCGCGACGCTTTCTCTCCGGCACTCATTTGGTGCCTCATGCCGACTAGCGACCGCTGGGCTGGTTCTTTGAAACAGGCGAGCGTGGTTTGGCTCGTCTTGGTTCCTTGCTTCGATTATCAACATATAAACCTACAAAGCGTCGAAGGAACACCCAAGAGCAGATCTTCTAAAATAGATATAATCGTTAAGAATCGATACGTAAACGCACATTAAATGATCTAAACTCATATTTAAATACCAACAATAAACGTGTAAAATGCGCGTTTATCACCATGTATGGTGAGCGTGATGAGCGGTGGAAGAAGCGGATGCCGGATTCGTGATCGAGCTAGCCTTCGATCTCGAGGCATCATAGTACGGAGTGTGCTCGAGTCTGGAGTCCATGAACTTTGGCCATACACTTTGGACCGTGTACTCGACGTCCCCGATGTAGTTGCCCTTCGGATTTCCATTGATTATTCCATTTAGTTCGTCCACGGATAGTTGACGGGGCTCGTTGTCAGTCGGGCGTGATGTAATCCGGTACTCCGTTTGTCTTGTGGACATGGATAGTCGATAGGAATTCCAGCGTCAGGATCCGGTATGTCAGATAGTTGGCCGTGATAATTGAGTACAGCCCGGATCTCTCGGCCAACCACGTCACGTCATTGGCTATACCCATCTCTTGACAGTGTTGATGCACATGAACCTCGAATGCTTGTGCCGTAATCTCACCAATCGATTCCAACGGCTTCAGGCAGTCATTCGACGGTCTTACTCCAAAATTATTGGATCGAATTCATCTTGTGGCGCATCGCGTGGCTCGTCTTGGGACTCATCGTGTAGCTCATCGCGGGAAGTGGAGGCAATGTCTTTTCCTTGCGCTTGTGACCGTGAGTACGCACATATATGTACCTAAAAAATTTCAAAGTTAGCGCATGTAGGTATAAAACTATCAAAACAACGTCGACCCAAAATGCTCAATATAGATCCCCAAACTTCAACTTAGTCAAATTATTTCCCCGTACTTTCATATAATCTAGCAAAACAAAATAGGGTGGGGAAAACACACAACGGCCAAATTTTTTCATAAATAAGGCGTTACGGTGAATTCTCGCGACCACACCTCATGGTCGCGAGGGTGTGTCGCGAGCGCAACACATAGCGCACCTGTGACACAGCGCATGCCTGTGTGCGTTCGCCAGAGCCTCGCCTGACCAGTGACCTGAAATGTCAAAGTCGTCAAGACAAAAGCTGCCGATTTGCATGCATATTTCTCAGATTTTCGAACCCAAATCAATAATGTAGGCAAATTAAACTAAGAATATACCTGTATAAACATTAATAAACCTAACATTGGACTAACCATGCTCAAACACCAAACAAATCTAACAAAATAAGCCCTAGTTTCTCAAATTTAAATAACACACATCAATAGGATAAATGGACAAAATTCTTCCAAATCATGCTCAAGAAACGTAAACCCATGAAGAATTAAGCAAATGTAGCATACCTTGAGTGGATTTGATGGAGAAACACAAGAAAAATGGGAGAGAAAAGTGCCTTGGGTGCTTGAGAAGGAAGGGTCATTGTTTTCGGAAAAAAAAGGGTGTGTGCGCGTGTGGAAGAAAAAATTTGGGAGAAGCAGGTTTAAAAAAAATGGTGCAAAAACGCGGGTCAACGAAACGGGCGCGGGTCAGGGCGAATCTCGCGGTCGAGCTCGCGATCGCAAGCTATGTCGCTCAGCCAGAATAGCCACTGCCCACTTTTGCGCGACTACACCTCGCGGTCGCGAGGGTGGTCGCTAGACACTTGTTTTTTTTTTTAAAGAAAAAAGCTATTAAAACTTTGGGACCTAACAAAACAACGAGACACGACACAAACAAAGAAAAACAGACAAAAACAAAAACGAAAACAACAAAAACAAAAAGCATGTAAAACTGTTGGGTTACCTCCCAACCGATCTTTAGAATTATCGTCGCTAGCTCGACGGTACCTCTTATCATGGTTCGTTGAGCTTGGTCACCTTGACTTCTCGGTCGAAGTGTGACTTGAAGTAGGATTTGAGGTACTGGCCGTTCACCTTGAAAATATTTTCACTCGAGTCGAGCAGTTCATAGCTTCCATTGGCATGTGCACGGTAAACGATATACGGCCCCGACCATCTTGATTGTGTTTATCAAACACAATCATAGTTTGTCTCTTCATTATCAAACTAATACTGATAAAGTATTTCAAAAGGTGCTATTGTTGCGTGTGCTGGTGATGTTCAGTTCAATAATATGCAAAACAAATAAGATATTAAAAATAAATAACTGAAAGTAAAGAACACTTATTTTTAATGTGGTTCGGAGAGATCAGCTCCTACATCAACGGACTGATAACACAGTCAATCCACAAACTAAGATTTTATCTTGTTTACCTAGATATAGACTTTAACCTTTTCTGTATCCCACCTAACTTGACGTTCCTCCTACGTTTGCTGGTGCTAGGAAAACCCTGACTGCTTATGGATGCAGTTGACCTAACTTCTTACTTACAGGTGCAAGATAGATAAGTTTTCAGCAACTAACACTTCGTTGTTCACTTGCCCAACTTCTACTTAAACTTTAGGGTTTTTAGTAGAGGGTTTTCCAACTAAAGTTAAGCCATCACATGCGACAAATTCAATATTTCTAAGCTTAAGATATATAAGATGGTATCCAAAATTTAAGAATATGTATACTGAAATCTTGAGCTAGTAGACATATATGAGCTCTGAAGATTTACTGATAGCACTTGGAACTCTCTTCTTCGAAATCACTAGGTAAAAGATATTGAGATATAAGCTTTAGATGGTTTAGAATATTTGATTGTGCAGCGTTTCATTTATATTCAAAGGTTGGATTCTGCACGTATTTATAGAACATATGATGAATAGTGCAATTGGAGGAAACACCAATCACATCCATTCCATTTGTCGTTTGAATTTTTATCATTTGAACCCTCGTATATCATTGTCGGGGTCTACATCATCGTACTCTGTAATTCTGAAAAGTGGTTATGGCATGTTTGGATCTTCTGCATATACACTATGACATGTGACAAATCAAACACTCAAGGCTAAAATAACTTTGTGTTTCTTCAGTTGTATTGACTCCGTGTTTCTTGATGACGTTGACTTGGTCGTGTCGATCGAGTCTCTCTTGCTTTTATCGATGATGGACTTCATCTTTTATCAGTTTGGAGACCCTAAGTCAGTATGATGCTTCAGATTTGCCGTAGTTATCAACAACTTTGACTTCTAAGCAGCTTTGACTTCCCAGCTGTTGGTATGACATTTAGTCATATTTCCGACTTCTTTGATTTCAGAAGCGCCGAGTCTTCAGTCTTCGACTTCACTCCTCAGTAGCATTGTTCATCAGTATCACTGTACTTCAGTCTTCAGTCCACGATCTTCAACAATGCTTCTCTTCAGTTGCACTGTTATTGAAATTTCTTTCAGTACGACTAGCTTTAGTACTGCTTGAATTCCATCAGTCTTGGGTTTGTCCAAACTGGCAGTTCTTCTGCTAAAATATGTAACCATTATGATGCCGATTATGCTGGATCTAAAATTGACAGGAAATCTACTTCTGGATATTGCACTTATTTTGGAGGAAACTTAGTTACTTGGCGAAGTAAAAAATAACATACTATTGCTAGATCTTCTCCCAGGTTGAGCATTGAGTTGTGGCTCACACTCTTACTGAAATGATTGAGGTAAAGAATCTTTTTGAGGAATTAAGGTTCACATTCAATGAACCTTTACCTATGCATTATGATAATCAAGCAGCTATCTACATTGCAAACAACCCAGGGTTTCATGAAATGACTAAGCACATTGAGGTTGACTGTCATTTTATTCGTGACTATGTGTTGAGCAAGACTATTGTTACTCCGTTCACTTCTTCGTCCAACCAGATTGTTGATATCTTCACTAAACCTTTGGGCAGGAAATGATCATCAAAACTTTATATCAAGCTGAACATGATTGATATATATGCTCTAACTTGAGGGAGAGTGTTAGAATTTATTATTATTATAGGCCCAATACTAAATTGGCCACTAGGTTGTAACTTTAGTTTTCTACTCTCGATATATATGCGAGTCTCTTTTGTTATCAATACACGACTTATTTTTCTCCTAAATGGATTTGTATTTACTGCTTTACAGTATAAAATAAATTTTATATATTTATTTAGATATTTAAATATACTATACTTAATTTTGATAATAAGAAGTTTAAAATAAAATAAAATAAAAATAAAAATATTTTCGATTGGACTTATGTCATTGATGGAGTATGGAAATGATAGAATCGAATTAGATTATAGATTGTGTAGGTGAAAAAGAGATAAATAAATATTATATTAAAAAAATTGTCATAGATCAAGAGTGTGTGTAGTCTTAATGGATAATAGGAGTAAAAATGAGTCATGTATGATTTTTTGTAAATAAATAGGTAAATTGAAGATAGTTGATGTTTTCAAAAAAAAAAGATGCAAGTTTTGGTGAGCGAACCAAAAAGAATTAGATGCTGGCGTTTGATGGACAAAGAGTAGTAATTTTGATGTTATATATATATATATATATATATATATATATATATATATATATATTTTATTTATTAAATAAAATTATTAACACAAATAAAAAATTAGGATCTTTTTAATTTTAATATATTAAATACATTTCTATCATAATACCCAATGTTGAAAATTTAGGGTCAAATAATTGTTTTGTTTAGATCCTAAAATCAATTGAAAAGATAGTCAAAATCTTACGTACCCAATAATGACCATCTCATGTGTTGTCTGTAGTCAATTTATTTGTTGATCTTTTGTTTAAAAGATGACTAGTATAAGAAGAAACCAATCTAAAGACGTTCTAAAAGAAATCAACTCAAATGAACCCCAGTTGACTTATTAGTGGACTCGCACCAAGATCTGAAAAAACAAAAGCAATCGACGAAGTCAAAAGACAACGAGTTTAATGAAGACCTAAAGAACATTAGATGTCAAGCGAAAGATATCAATATGAAGGAAGTATAGTGTGAAGATTCGACAAATCTAACATAAGAGAATCTGATGATCACTATGACTCAGTGAGTCTTAATCAGACGAGCAAAAGACTATCAGATCCTGAAGGACTCTCTGATATGATGAATGTTCTCGTAGAGTGATCAATAGTCAGTCACATAATGGGATCTGATGATTTGAAGTCAGAAGAAGTCAATAGAAATAAGCTAAGAACAAACATCAACTAAACTAATAACTGAAGACCGAAGCTGATGGAAAAGAGTCAGACCAACTGTAAGATTATAATCAAATCCGTTTAACTTACAAAACGATAAAGCAGAAGATGACAATCCCAACGATTGTATTTGTTAGATAGTTTGAATCCAGACCTCTATATATACGAGGACTCCCTAGTTAGAATTAAAGAGAGAATGCACAACGAGATAACCTTTATGTCTTGTGGGATGTTCGGCTGCTATGAGCAGACCTCTATATATGCAAGGACTCCCTAGTTAGAATTAAAGAGAGAGTGCACAACGAGATAACCTTTATGTCTTGTGGGATGTTCGATTGCTATGAGCACTGAACTTCTAGTTCCAACTCCAATGAGGACTTGGACATAGCTATTCTCTCTATTGAAAAATGATTCACCACTTCATCTACAGTTAACTCCATAAGTCCAGTCTCACCATCTGAGTTGTTCTACTTTGTAAAATCTATATCTTTTCTTAGAGTCGAGTGTTGCCTATCTTTTTACTTTTCCTTCAATGTAAAGGTACAGTCAACTTAGTTGGATTTGTAGTTCTAACCCAAGTCTAGGGTGAGAACAGAAGTTAGGATGAAGCTGTGATTAGACAGCAAGGTGCAGCTACTGAAAGCAAATGCAACGAGTAGCCCTAAGGTTAATTGGGTGAAAGTGAGATGATGATAGGTCTTGTCCTGATAACCCAGGGATGGAAGATCTCAAGTTTTTTGGGATTGGAAGTCACTTCCCTTAGAAGTCTAAATCAAAGAATTTCTAAAGTGAATTGGAATTCACTTGCTTGACAGGCTATGGATGTAAGAGGGCTTTCTTCGAATCGCGTTAAATCCTTGTGTCGTTTACTATTTTGTTTT
Source organism: Salvia rosmarinus (assembly GCA_036937905.1). Classification (NCBI taxonomy): domain Eukaryota; kingdom Viridiplantae; phylum Streptophyta; class Magnoliopsida; order Lamiales; family Lamiaceae; genus Salvia; species Salvia rosmarinus. The sequence goes on along the minus strand of CM072813.1, from coordinate 77,395,308 downwards.
TCTATTTTGCTTTGCAATTACTCGAACACAACACACAGATGAACACAGAACTCACCCGATGCTTCGTTGATCCACTCACATACACTTAAATCTTACATGGTTTAATGTATCTCTATCGTGTCTGATGAACGAGTCTGCCCTACACCACCACTTTCCATTTGTGCGATAAGTCTCTCAGCTAAATTTATGCTTATCTTCAGTAGTCTCAACCATTGACTCAATTGCCTTCTCTATTGCCAGTCTTAATTCAAATTTTCTTAAATTAAGTGTATTCTCTCCATACACCTGGCACCTCATTCAGAGGCCCCATCACCTAGCTCCTAATTATTTTCAAAATCCTAATGGGTTCCAGTGTCCCTCTTAACTATTATCATTAATTTTAAAATGTTAAATACATATTTTTCTTTTCTCTTTTTTAAGTCTCCGAAACTTAGTGTCCTCTTGATCACCTTCTCCATCCACCCTTTTATGCTCTACATACTAATATATGGTCTATAAATATCTGCAAATGGCATAGGATAGATAAACAATATTTGAAAATTAAGTGTGAAATATCTTGATAGCATACGTATCTACGATATAACAATCTCTAAAAAAAAGTATTAGTATTTCAATAAAGTTATGCAAAGTCGCACATATTTAGCTTTCCTAAAATTTCCCACGATCGATGGAACTAGCATAGATCAATTACCAACATAATGAAAGAAGCCAAGATGTAGCATGAGCATTCAGCTCAACTTATGCAAGCACGACCATATTGCACCCAAAAAGGAAAACAAATTAAAAATTGGTGAGAGAAAACTAGGGCCACGAAATACGGAGTGGAGTCGGCACCCCCAAATTTCCTAGCTAAAACATCTCCCACCTCGACCTGGCATACTTGATAACCTGCTCAAAGTGGTGGGCCGTGTCGGGCGGATGCGACTCGATCCTCGGGCGGTCGGGCACCACCCACCGCCCGTCTCCGCTCCTGATCATCCCCTTGTGCTCATCCTGCCACCAACACGGCGGCACCCCGTAATCGTCTCTCAAGAAGTCGCAGCTCTTGTTCACCAGCGCGATGTCCCTCTTCGATGCTAAGAAGAACCTCTTATCCCTGCCCTGGTACCCGTCCAGCAAGTGCAGAAGCGCCTCCAGATTGTGCGCGCATCTCATGTCTCTAGTTTTCTTCAGAAATGGGGAGCGAGAATGGTCTAAGGCTAACTCGACACCGACGTGGGCGTAGCTCCACGGGAAAGACATCGCGTCTTCTATGTATTTCTGGTATTGGAATTTCTCGTTTGTGATGATTCCGGGGACCGTCGGGACCTTATCGTGCACGTTAACGACTCTCAGAACCTTGATGCCCAGCTCATCGCACCGCTCCTTGAACTTGAGGTTTCCAACCCTAGGCCCCGAGAACGAGAAGACGGTCACCGGAATTTTGCCGAGGATGTCCTGGCCGTCGTCTATGACGTTCAGTTTCACCTCGGCTACGTCGTAGGCGCTGAGCAGCGCCAGAGCTGCTCCGAGGCTGTGTCCCGTGATTGTAATGCTCAAGTTCTCGCCCCTAAAGCGGTGGACAATCCGCCTGAGCTCGGCGAGAACCTGCTCACGGGCTGAGAAGGAGCAGAACTTGCAGGATTTCTCCTTGGAGGTGTAGAGCTCGAAGAAACCGGACTCGATCTTGATGGACGGATCGTCGCGGAAATGGGCGGGTCGCAGGATGTCCTTGAGGTCGTGGATCCACTCGAGGTAGGTGACCGTGCCGCGCCACGCGACGACGATGTCGCGGCGGCCCAGCCGTCGTATCTCTTCCTCGTCGGTCGCCACCGCCACGTAGCCCATCCAGTTGGCGTGCTGGCTCCAGATGCTACTGACACTGGATCTTTGGAAGAAGTTGGGCAGGTTTATGTTCGACGTCGCGTAAAGGTACCGGGTCAGGGTGTAGCCCCGGCTCGCGAGGCCGAGGCGTTCGAAGAAATGGGCGCCCTCGTACTTACAGGTGCCGCAGTATTTGGAGTGGGGTCGAAGTCGAATGAGTCGTAGCAAGATTGTGCCATTTCACCGTAGCGAATGATTTCTTGCCGAAGATGGGAGTTCATGGGGTCCAGCAGGTCTTCCCAGTTGTTCTGGCCCTGAATTTCTCTCCAGATTTCGCGAAGCGGCCGGGGTCTTCGGCGCAGAGTACCTCGTCGGTTTTTTCTACTTCTAAGCTTGAAAGAGTTGAGCAACTTGTTGAAAGTGAATGTTTTGATCGAATAGGTTTTATTTTGTTGGGAAGCAGTTGAAGTTTCTTGCCGTTTCGGTGGTGTTGATTGATGGAAGGATTCTGATTTTGTGAGTGGAGTTGTTGAAACAGGACGGTAGGAAGCCATGGGACTGGAGAAAACAAGTGCTTGAATTTTAATGGAAATGCAAAACTATATGAGAAGGTAGTGGGGTTTCAGTGCACAACATTGTCTTGATAAAATGGAGTTTGTGTGCGACACCGTGTACGATCGTCTTTTGTAAACACGTACCAACCATTTTTTCTTAACTTACTTAGAAACCAATTAATATATATGTTTCGTGTACATAAAATACTTACCATATATAAATGAGATAAAATCATGTCCATTAGATTTGAAAATTAAATGGTTAGATTTAAGTATGCATCTGAGTTAGTTATATGTATATTTCTACATATAATTGTGCATTTGTACATCTACATCATAATTTGTATATTGAATTTGAAGCGTCCATATTGATTTATCAAATATTGATATTTGTCCTCATATTTTCATTATAAGAAATGTCCACATGATAACCACTACGAAGGGATGAAATATGTGCTAAACTAACATGTGCAACATAGTAATTCTGATTGTGCTATACAAATATGAAAGATGTGCTAGACTTACATATCTATTCATATTTTTTACATTAAGGAGCTTTCTCACCATAACCCGCCCATATATATATAGGGGTTGGATCCAATGAGAACTCATCTTTTTTGAGAACTTGAGAACCATGCATAAGACGTTGAATATAATGCACAAAACAGTATAAATTTGTGCATAATGTTTATAAAATTGTTGCACAACAAAATAATTTTAGAAAGTTTTCGTAATGCACAACTTTATACCGTTTTTTGCATCATCTTCAACGTCTTATGCATGGTTCGCAGAGTTCGTAAAAAAGATGTGGTTCTCATTTGATTCACTCTCTCTCTATATATATATATATGGTTGGGTTCCTATAGTACCCGATCCTCATGTAGTATGTAGTACGGAATCTTGATCACATTTTGTACATGTGGTCGCACCACAAGCTGACATGTGACAGTCCATTTTCCAAAAAAAATTTCAAAAAAATTTCCTATGGGTAAATTGGGTAAAAATAAAAAGTCAGACTTCTTTTTCTTCTTCGTTTTTTTACGAAGACAACAACGATAGGCATCGGAGGTGGCGACGGTGAAGGCTTGACAGCAGCGACAATGGCGATGCGAAGCAGCGGACAACAACTTTTGAAAGAAAAAAAAGAAGAAAAATAAGATTTTGAGAAAAAAATTGAGGGATTTTGAGGGATAAAAGGCATGCTTCATTTTGAAGGATCGAGAAGGAGGGTGGTTATGGCAATAGTTTACGGTGAAGTTCATCGATGTCGAAGAAGAAGGCGAGCGACGGAGAAGACTGATGATGAGTTTTGCTATCGAAAATGAAGCATGCACACAACAAATTATAAAAATACATACCACAAAATATAAACATACATACTATAAAACGTAAACATGCATACTACAAAATATAAACTTGCATATTTTTTAACAAAAATATGCATATTATAAAACAACAATCTGCATACAACTAAACACAAACCTGCATGTTTTAAAAAAGAAAATCTTAGATTTTTTATTCACCATATCTCTTTGTATATCTTCTCCAATTTACACAATTTTTTTTTTGATCATTTGTTTTCTTTTTAATTATGATGTTAGAAGTAATCAATTTAAATGTGCGAATAAATCTTGGAGAAATCAATCTCATATGTATTTTGTGTTCAACGTTATGAAATTTTATGTTCAAATCATATATAGTTTTCTGTATAACAAAATACATGTAGTTTTATGGGAAGTAAATATCATGCATTTTTTTGTTAGCACGTATGCAGTTTTGTGTTCAAACTTATGCAGTTTTCTATTTTAAAACATGCATGATTTGTTTTTTTTTTTTGTATCACATAAAAAATCAAATTACTAATCTACCCATATTGTAACAAAATCAGCATCTAATGACTTAAAAATCCGAAAAAAATTCCATCATAGGATGTATGAGATGAGTTGATGAGATTGAGTACTACATACTACTTCAGGTTTGGGTACTATATGATCTTAATTATATAGGGTTAACGTGAGAACCATTTTTATATTAAGAACGTGAGAAACAAAAAAAGATAAATTCACTGTGAAAGTTGATGAATCAGTCAGAAAAGTTACTTAATCCAAACAAATCTAATTTTTTAAATTTTCATCCTTTATAGGATTCGAATCCGGGTGAAAATATTGAATTTTGGATTTAATAACTTTACAATAGATGCATAAACTTTCATAGTGAATTCATTTTTCATATTGAAATTTTATAATTCTTAGTTCTCTTGTTAAAATGGTTAATATATATATAATAAAAAATTATTTTCCATAAAATCTAAAACCAATGCATTTTACATACAAAATTAATGCACTTTATGCACTATGAAATATTAATGAATAGTGTTGAATTTTATCAGAACTCATGCGTGCATTAGCTTTATGTGTAAAGTCATTAACTTTGTACATAAAATACATTGGCTTTTAGGTTCTTAAGACAAAATAGATTTTTATTATAACACAACACTCTCTCTCTCTATATATATATATATATATATATATATATATATGAGGGATCAAATAGTACTCGAGCCCGAGGTAGTATGTAGTACCTAATCTCATCCACTCATCTCATAGATCCTATGTTTGAGATTTTTTCGGATTTTTTAAGTTCATTTTCGATGATTCCGCTACAGTAAGGGTAGATTAGTAATTTGATTTGTTATGTTATACAGAAAATCAAATCATGCATGTAATTAAACATAAAACTGCATATTGTTATGCATAAAACTACATGCGGATGAATACAAAGTTGCATAATATTTTTTGTTATGTGATATAGAAAAACAAACCATGCATGTTTTAAAACCAAAAACTGCATACGCATGAACGCAAAACTACATTATGTTAAACATAAAAAAGCATAATAGATTGATTTATCCCAAATCTATTCTTTGATTTAGATTGATTATTTCTAGCTTTATAATTCGAAAAAAAAAAAAACAAATGATCAACAAGAAAAGTGTTTGTGCATATTGGAGAAGAGAGAAAGAGAGATATCGATAATGAAAAACCTATGATTTTCTGTTTTTAAAACATGCATGTTTGTGTTTCGTAGTATGCATGTTTCTTTTTTGTAATATGCATGTTTATGTAGTATTATGCATATGCAGATTTATGTGTATTGTTATGCAAGTTTATGTGCATTAGTATGCATATTCTTTGCTGGATCTTCATCTCGTCGTCTCCTTCTTCGATTTTCGGCAAACACCACCATAAAACACAGCATCCTTCTTCGGTTTTTGGTGAACTTCGTCTTAAACACCATCATTGTCATCCTCCCTCTTGATCATTCAACATTCTCTCAAAATCCTATTGTTTTTCTTAAATTTCAGACAACTATAACCAGTGCCCAACCATTACCGTCATGAACGCCACAGCCACGACCATCTCCACCGTGCCATTGTTGCTGCCTCCACCATGCCATCGTCGTCATCTACTTCACTTTATTCTCTGTTGAACAAAAAATAATTTGCAGTAAAGAAGAAGAAGAAAAAGAAGAAGAAATAATTACTATCTTGCCCTTAAACGAAAATTAAAATAAAAAAATTAAAAAATCATCATGCCACGTGTCGCTTATCTAGGCTGTCCACGTGAACCATTGTGTGGTCTAGATTGAGTACTACGTACTATCTCGAGGACCGAGTATTACGGAACCCAACCCTATATATATATATATATATATATATATATATATATATGAGTGGTTCGAATGAGAACCATATCTTTTTGCGAACTCTGCGAACCATGCATAAGAAGTTGAAGATGATGCATAAAGCGGTATAAAGTTGTGCATAACGAAAACTTTCTAAAATTATTTTGTTGTTCAACAATTTTAGAAAGTTTTAGTTATGCACAACTTTATATTGTTTGTGCATCATCTTCAACGCCTTATGCATGGTTCTCAAGTTCTCAAAAAGATGAGTTCTCACCGATCCAACTCCTATATATATATATATATATATATATATATATATATATATATGAGAGAGAGAAAAATGGTTATTATAAACTACAACTCATGAAATCTTTTGAATTAAATCAAAAACTATCTCAATTAAATCGTGAAAATGTTTAAAAATTAGTCCCTAATGTGATTCAAACCCAAGTGTTTAAATTCATCAAATAAGGTGTTGAATTCTATGTAGAATTTCACAAATTAATGTCCAAAAAATGTTCTTATTTTATATTTTAAAATTGGTTTGTATTTGATCCAATTTATGGGATCAAATAGAAATCCTCCCAAGATTAGTAACTAGAAACCAATCACATTCATTGATTTAAGTAAATCTATGGCAAAAAAAAGCATCCTGAATTTCAAGGCAAATATTTTTCTTTATTGTTTTATGAGGATAATATTGTCATTTGCATTTTTAATGATGGCAGTTGCTAGTTTTAAGGGATATCAAATTTTAGTTTATTTGATCAGTTATTTGTTTACTCGATTTAGGCTTTTTATAACCTTACTATTACAAGATTTTTTTATCACTTAATTGTACATGTTGTTCGTGTTCAGAACAAAAGTATATTATTTCATGTGTTAAAAATATTTTATAATATAGCTTAAAAGCATATCACTGACATTGTTTTCGTTGTTTTTTTGTCTTTAATAGTTGAAGTGAATGTGGGGAAGAATAGTGAGTAGTGATTATATTAGAGTTTTGGATAGTGCATTTAAATAAAATAGATTTGTTTATAATTTCAACAACAAACAAACCATGTTTAACTAAATTAGACAAGCATAATAAAATTCGAAATCATTCAAATATAATAAGTCTGTATTTAAATTCAATAATGCACACAAGCATACTTAACTACGTCATGAAAGCATAGTAACATACAATACGAAAGTATTTAAATGTTTTAGAATATCCTATTGATTTAACGACAAATAAAAGCATATTTGAATTATTCATAAAAGCGTTACGATATAACAATTGAAAGCTCTTGGGAAAATCTGTCTTAACTGTATGTTTTTATTAGATCCCAAAACTCGTTGATGATGGTCCTGCTTATGTAATATAGAGTTGATCGCATGTTAGAGAATTAACCTTTTTCGTTATAGGTTTCAACAGAATAACTACCGGTTTGGACAAGCCCAAGATTGATGAAGTTCAAGCGATCTTGAAGTTAGTTATCTTGAAGAAGTTTCGCACCGCAGAATCAAGAGAGACATCATTGAAGATCACGGATCGAAGACCAATTACATCGATACTGATGCACGATGCTACAGAAGAGTGAAGTCAAGACCGAAGGCAGTTGAAAAATAAAATCAAGATCGAGATCGAAGACCCGGTCTTGGCGATAAAAACGAAGAAGTCAAAAATATGACTAAGTGTCGTACCAACAGCTGAGAAGTCAAAACTACTGATAACTATGTCGAAACTAAAGCGTTATACTGATCCAGGGTTACCAAACTAATAAAAGGCAGAGTCTAACCTGCTGATAAAACTCAGAGTAGACTTGAATGATACGACCTGGAGTCAATATACTGAAAAGATATGAAGTCAACCCAACTGAAAAAATACGAAGCTATTTAAAACTTGAGTGTCTGACTTGCCACGTGTAGTAGCGTATCTGCAGAATATCCTGACATGCTAGAACTACTGTTTAGAGCTGTAGAGCTACAATGTACGATGATGTAGATCCCGACAATGACGTAAAAGGATTCAAACGGGCATAATTCAAACCACAAATAGAATAGATGTGATTGGTGCTCCCTCCAATATCACTATTAATCGTCCGCTCTATATATACGTGCAGGATCAAACCTTTTAAGGTAATCGAAACACTGCACATTTAATTATTCTAAAGCATCCAGAGCTAATTTCTCAAGAACAAACATCTAACGATTTCGAAGAAGAGAGTGTAAAGTGTCATCAGTAAATTCTCTGAGCTAACACATATTTATCAGCTTAGAATGTCAACATACACTCTCTTGTCTTTTCTAGGTCCTTATTTTATATATTTTAAGCATAGAAATATTGAGTTTGTCGTTTATGACAGCTCAATTTTTAGTTGAAAAATCTTCTACTCAAAACCCCCAAAATTTAAGTAGAAGTTGAGCAAGTAAGTAACAAAGTGTTTGTTACTGAAAGCTTGGTCGTCTATCACCTATTATAAGCAAGAAATTAGGTCGATTGCACCCGTAAGCAGTCAGAAGTTTCCTAATACCAACAAACTTAGGAGGAACACCAAGTTAGGCAGGATACATAAAATATTAAAGTCTATATCTAGGTTTATTTTTGTACCCATAAACAAGATAAAATCCAAAGTAGTGGATTGACTGTGTTATTAGTCCGTGTATGTAGAAGCCGATCTCCCGAACCATGAAAATACTATATGTTCTTTACTTTCAGCATCGTATTTACTTTACATATTATTGAACTGAACATCACCAACACACGTAAGATAATTCTATTTTGAAACACTCTATCAGTATCAGTTTGATATTGAAGATAAACTGAAAATTGACTAAGTAAATATTTGACTTAGTATTCTTCACTAGTTTGTGTTTTTAGTAAATGCAAAAATTAATCACCACATTTCGTAAACACATCAGTTATCAGTCCAACTGATCAACTGCCTCATCAGTTAGTAGGTTTGCTAACTGATATCACTTTAAACTAGATTCCCGTACTTGAACTGATTAGTAGTATTGACACCAATATTGAACTGACTTCAATTAACTGACAACTACTAATAAAATAAAAAGTTCAATCTTGTAAACCGAAAAAAATTTAATCTACCTTAGTTGGTGTATTCATCGGCCCTCCCCTTACGAAACCGAGGGACCATCAAAAGTATATCATAAAGCATATATATACCTATTCATAAAGACAAACACTTGTGTGCGCGCACGCGTACGCGACGCGCACAAGTGTTTGTTATTTTTTTATTTTTTTATATTTTGTTTATTAATTCATAATTAGTGTTTATTAATTCATAATTAGGGTTTATTAATTCAAAATTAGGGTTTATTAATTCAAAATTAGGGTTTATTATTTTCAATTAGGGTTTATTAATTCAAAATTAGGGTTTATTATTCAAAATTAGGGTTTATTAATTCATAATTAGGGTTTATTAATTAACAAGTAGGGTTTATTAATTCAAAGTTAGGGTTTATTAATTCAAAATTAGGGTTTATTAATTCAAAATTAGGGTTTATTATTCAAAATTAGGGTTTATTAATTCATAATTAGGGTTTATTAATTCAAAGTTAGAGTTTATTAATTCATAATTAGGGTTTATTAATTCATAATTAGGGTTTATTATTAAAAATTAGGGTTTATTATTTTCAATTAGGGTTTATTAATTCAAAATTAGGGTTTATTAATTCCAAATAGGGTTTATTAATTCAAATTAGGGTTTATTAATTCAAAATTAGGGTTTATTAATTTATAATTAGACTTTATTATTCAAAATTAGAATTTATTAATTCAAAATTAAGATATATTAATTTAAAATTATATTTATTACTTTAAAATTAAAGTTTATTAAATTAATTAATTTTAATTAGATTTAATTAATTAATTAAAATTAATTAACTACTTAAGATATTAACTAATTAATTAAATAAAGTGGTCTCACATGCAAGTGGCAGCACGGAGACCACCTCATTCATAAAATCATATATAATAATAATAAAGGTGGACAATCCCCTTTTTCACGGTAGTGGGGAGCAATTCTTGCAGTTTTGTTTTTTACTATTTTAACCCTCTTTTATTTTTATATTATTTTTCATCTTTTTTGAATGAAAAATGTTTTTTTAGGAGAAAAATATAAGGTCATTAGATTACAAAAATAAAGGGCTAAGATTAGTTTCTAGTTACTTTAGGTTGGTTTCTAGTAGATCATATTTATATATAGATATATAGTGATATTAAAATAATAATTATTTTTAACGTGAGAACGAAGAACTACAAGAATTCACTATGAACAAAATAAATTCGCTACAAAATTTAACGAATCCACCGAGAAAGTTTTTTAACGTGAGAACTATGAACCACGAAAATTTGTTATGAACAAAATGAATTCGATATGAAAGTTAATGCATCTAATGGAAAAGTTACTGAATCCAAAAATTCAGAATTTTCACTCAGGGTTCCAACCTATGAGAGGCGAAAATTCTATATTTTTTAATTCAGTAACTTTTCCAGTCGATTAGTCAACTTTCACAACGAATTCATCATTTTTTGATACTCACATTCTCACGATAAAAATTATTTTCACGTTAACCCTCCCAAATATATATAGGGAGCTATCTCTTAGATAAGAACTAAGAACCAATAATCACTGTTAGATTGAATAAAATCAGACGACTTATAATTATTTAATCATAAAATTATTCAAATCCCTAAATTTTCGTTATTTCGATTTTACATATTATACTCTTCGTTTTTCGTATAATTCATGTTGTTGTTGATGTAATAGTAGTTCTTGTGCATGCTATCACATTCCAATTCATTATTATGTTCATGTTAAATGCATGTTTGTGTTTCGTGGTAACATGCAGTTTTATGTTTTGTTCAATAAATTGTTGTGGCTTTTAACAGCAAACCTCTCATCCATCCTTATTTATTAATTCCGTCGTCTCTTTCCATGATTTTCGGTGAATTCGTCGTGAATCACCGCCATAGCCATCATCTTTCTCGATTATTCAAGCATCTATCAAATTCATCTTCTATTTTTTCTCAAAATCCATCAATTTTGTTCTCAAATTTTCTTATTTTTCTTTCTTTCAAAACCTGTTGTTTGTTGTTGTTTATGTATCTTGCTGCTATTCGTCTTGTTTACCGTCGTAAATAAATCTCCGGTCTTGGTCATTGCCGCCAAGGAGGAGGAGAAGAAGGTTGATTTGATTTCTTCCCATATTGCCCCTTGCGAAAATAAAAAAGAAAAAAAAATGAGCGGCCACATGTCGGTTGTGAGTGCGACCACGTGTTCAAAATGTATGGTCTAGATTGAGTCTATATATTATCTCGGGACCTGGTAATCTGAACCTAATCCTATATATATATATATATATATATATATATATATATATATATATATATATATATATATATAGTATAATATATTACTTTATTATAAAATACATTAAAACACAAATCTTATATAGTAATAAATTTATAGTTGTGTTACAAAAATATAGAAACATAACTTACCAAAATTATAAATATAATTGAATAATAATAATAATAATAATAATATACTAAATCGAATGTGGCTGATATAAATTTATATAATGGAGACAAGTGATAAGGATATGTTTGCTTTTTATTAAATAATTTTTCAATTAATAATTCCATCTCTTTTGTAAATTTTAATTTTTGTTTTTATGTAATACTGTACTTCTAATGTCTTTATATGATTATGAGTTGTTATCAATAATATTTTAAATATCTATAAAATAGTTCATTTACACAGTGCATTGTGGTTCGTGTGAGGTTAACATATACACAAATAAATTTTTGTAGCAAAGATAATATTTTTATTTTAAATACAATGTTATAATTTTTGAAGAATTTTATAAATAAATCCATCTTTGCTTGCATAACTTTGCCTTATTATACTATGATTTATTTATTTAACTGTAGACTTCCACAAATGAAATTTTGCATGCAATAAATATTTAACATTCTTAACAAGAGAGTTGGTATGCCGTTCACCACCTTCCATATGGACCGCTGAAACTTAGTCCATGTCATTTTTTAATATTATTGTTTTATTTTAATACCTAATAAATTATTATTGAAATCATCAAATTTACAGATTATATAAATGTCAAAGCCCGATATATTATTGTCTTTGTCTCTTTGAAGTTAAAGAGCAAAAGATTAAATCGAGCTTTGATGTTTATGTAATTTGTAAATTTGATGTTCTCGTATTTTTATGTATTAAAATAAATAAGAATATGAAAAATATAAAAGGAAAAAATTGATGTGGAATATATGTTGTTAGTGGTGCTTAGAGGACTATCAGCCATCTTCTTAATCATATTGCAAAAATTAGTTAAATTAATTATTGGAAAATAATTCAATAAATTATAAAACACAATTATTGAATTCAAAATTTTAAGATATAAAAGTAATTCATTCAAAGATATAAAGAGTTTATAGTTTAAATCGGTAATAACAAAATAATTCAATAAGAAATATAAATAATAAAAAGTTAAAATATACATTTTATAAGTTTGTACACATGTTTATACAGAACATTTGTCGTTCAGTCATCCAGACAACTTATTCTCACATAATATCTATGAGAAATCACGTACATTACATGCATTTTGGTATGTACATGAATCAAATAATTTTGATTTGATTTGATATTTGAATTCGAAATTTTGAGATTCAAATACAAATATAAATACTTTTTTTGATTCGATAATTAACAAATACATATTCAAAATCATGATATTCGCTTCGATATTCATAAATATTCGATTCGATTAAATATTTATATCGATGTATATATATTATTATTATTTTTAATAAAAATATAATATTTTTAATACAAATAAAACTAATATCAAATAATAAATTGCTTCATATTTCTAAATCCTATAAATTAAAAATTAATTGTATGAAAAAAACCATAGTTTTAAGATTAAAAGTTGCGTAATTCTCTCATCCCCTCACTGCCGCCACTCCTACCTCTCCTAAACCCACCCCTCGACGCCACGCCACAACCACCCCTCTCAGCCTTTGTCATAACCACCTGTCGTCGTTCCACTTCCCTCCACGCACCACAACCATGCTTCGCCGCTTCACCGCCCCAGTACCACCATACTCCACGTCAGCAAGCTGCAACCACGCTCATTGTCACACTGCAGCATTCCCCCACCACACATTTTTCATTATATCAAATATAATTTAATATGCTGCCAATATATTGAATTGAAGGCAAACGTTACATTTCTTTAAAGTTAAAGCTATGTCCTCATTATCATGTCAAAATGACTGAATGTTACTAAATTATGTTCTCTATTATGACACATGTAAGTTCTATTTATTTCTCAATTTATTTGATATATATATATATATATATATATATATAGGGGAGGGTTAATGTGAGAACTATTTTTATCATAAGAACGTGAGAACCAAAAAATAATGAATTCGTTGTGAAAGTTAATGAATTCATTGGAAAAGTTAATGAATCTAAAAAATCCAAAAAAATAGAATTTTCGTCCTTCATGAGATTCGAACCCGGGTGAAAAATATAAAATTTTGGATTAAGTAACTTTCCCAACGGATGCATCAGTTTTCATAGCGAATTCATTTTGTTCATTGTGAAATTTTGTAGTTCTTAGTTTTCACGTTAAAAATGGTTCTTATTTGAACCAAACTCTATATATATATAGGAGAAGGATCAGGTAGGATAGGATAATTTGGTCGGAAATAAGAATGAATTTGGGCCTTTGATTCGCTGGATCAATGGTTGAGATTTAATTTCGGTTGTGCTAAGAGATGAAATATGTGCTAAACTAACATGTGCAACATTGTAATTCTGATTGTGCTACACAAATATGAAAGATATGCTAGATTTACATATCTATTCCTATTTCCTACACTTATTTCCATTCTCACAGGAACCATCCCCTATATATATATATATAACACTTTTTTTATAAAATTGAGTTCTAATCATTTTTTTATATTTAGGAGAAACAATAGTCTTTTTATGTCATGTTGCAAACAACTTGACTCGCAAATTTGGTGAAAAATTGGATGATTGCCATTTCCAAATGGTTTACATGAAGTGTTATTTTGATGAACTTGATATTTTTTTTGTTTATGTTTTTGATCGTTATTGTTTATGTTATGCAAATGATTTAAGAGTTGAAATAGTAAAGCCATCATTTTACATCTATTATTGAGTGGTTTTAACTCCATATTATTTAAAATATGATTTTAGAAAATTTCTATATAAAAATTACGAATATAATAGTCTAAAAATACACTTGAAAAAAAATTGAAACGAATATTCGATTCGATGCGATCGTGAATACTATATGAATAGAATACAAATAAAAAAAAATATTAGAAAGAGATTCGAACACCATTCGATTACAGTGATATTCGAGTCAATTCGATTCTTACAGTGATATCCGATTCGATTTGATTCGAATCATTTACATCCCTACATGCATCAGAGGGGGAAGATTAGGAGAGTCATTATTGTATAAAATATTATAGGAACAAAAAACACATTAATATCAATTGGAACAAAAATTAGCCTCAAATATCTGCACATCCAACCATGTTATGATAGTACAATTGAAAGATGCATCCTTGCATGTGAATGACATAGCGTATGGACTGATTGAACCTCATTGAGGTGTAGATATCCAAGTGGTCCTCAAAACTGCAATAGAAAGACAAAATAACTATTTGTTGTCTACTGCACCTCAAAATCAAGCAGTCACCTCCTTATTTACATTGTTCCCTTCATATTCTACAAATTCTTCTCCAATATTCATAAGCATTTTCTATTTCGTCTACATAATAAGCGTTCATGGAATGAGCAACAAAATCATTTCAACTCTTTGACAATGGATTTATAACCCTTGACCTTTATTAAAAATCCGTTGTCTATAGAAATAGGTATATTTTCCTAAGAACAAAAAAAAAATCATCTATGAAACATATTTAAGTCATCACAAATACTCGGTCAACCCCATGTGAGGCTCTCTCTTTTCGCAATATCACTTGTTGTGAATAAATATATCACCTTTTTTGAATAAATGTATCACTTCCTATGAATAAACATATCATTTACTCTGAATAAATATGTCATTATATTACTTATTGTAAATATATCACTTGCTGTAAATAAATAAATCATTGTAGTATTTGTTGTGAATAAACATAGAAGTTATTCTTAATAGTATCACTTATTCTGAATATGAAAAGGAACTGTCCCAAATGGGGTCGACCCCATGAAAGTGTCCCCCATAAGTCATTACAATATATTCTCCAGTTGATCTACAGTTGACATTATATATTGATCATATAAGTGAATGAACTAAATTACCAATATTAAGTAAATAAAATGTAGAGCAAAAAATAATCCTTACTTTTAACGTCCTATGAAAAGCTAGCCATGATCATTAGCCATAACTGCATCATAAATTTACTTGTAACATACGTAAACTTGTATATCATAATACTCCACCCGTCCCATTTAAAGTGTCACATTTCTTTTGGATAAGGGTATTTAGGAGAAATGTAATACCCCGGACATTTAAAACAAATTTTTGATTTATTAGATGGATTAATTAATGACGAATCCAAAGATAAAAATGAAAGTCGAGAACTTCCGACTTTGAGTGAATAGAAAATCCTATTAATTTTCGCATATAATTGGATGACGATAATACTAACTTAAATGATTGGAATTTATTCCAACTTAACATAATTAAAATGTTATTACATGTGTTGTATTAAAAGGATTTTGTGATGGTTTTAAATGACAAATAATGATCTATTTAAATAAATATGGATTATTAACTAGATAAGTATTACACTAATAAAGGGATAAAATATCTTCTCTTATTTGTCTACACTTTTTTTCGAAAATTGAAAAAAAAGGAAAAAGAAAAAAAAAGAAAAAAAAAAGGATAGGTACATATGGTTAAATTATGACCAAGTATGTGATCACTTTACTAATTAAATAGATAAGATATTTATTTTATTGATAAGATAAGATAAGATAAGATATTTATTTTGTTGATAAGATAAGATAATATTTATTTTGTTGATAAGAAGATATTTATTTTCTGTTGACTAAAGAAGATATTTATATTTCTAGAGCTTATAAAAAGAGGATACATCACAAAATAGATATTTTTATTTTCTTCATCTTCCAAAATTTTCAAAAAGAGAGAAAAAAATAGGGGAAAGTGTTCTTCCATGTCTTCTTGAGTTTCGAGTTAGAAAAATCGAATTCTTCGACGATCGACTCCGATTAAAAGGTTAGAAATTATCTTACCTATATAAAAAAAATTAGAAATCCATCCATGAAAAATGTAATTATATGCTTTGGTTATTTCATGAGAAATTTGAGGATTTTTGTTAGATGTTTAGGTTGATAATTAAATATGTTTATATGATGGTTGTGAGCATGTATTATGAATTTGCTACAAAGTTAAGCATGTTAAATTTTTCTTATTATAGTTGAGATATATGAGATTTCTAATGGAAGTTATTATGATTTTTGATAATTGTTTTGAGCATGAATTGATAATATTGGGCATATTGTTTGAGCATTTAAGAATTAATTCATAATTTTTGAAAAATGTTGGAAAATTTATTTAAAAAAAAATCAAAAAATCCTAGACATGAATTATTGAGGTATGATTTCTTTATGATGAATATTAGTGTATATTATTGATGTATGATGAGGATAATGTATAGTGTGAATTAATTATAATTTTTGAAAATTGTTATGTTTTTTTAAAATTTTCGAAAGCCATAGGATGAAGGGGAATGATGTCAAATTTTTCTATGTTTAATGTTATTAGATATTAATGATCCTAAATTAAAATAGAGTGTTATGCGAATTTATAGGAATTTATGGAATTGTTTTGCTATTTTTTTCAAAAATTTCGAAAGTCTTAAGTTAGAGGATTTAGAGTTTCAAATTATTTTATTAAATGTGATCATATATTTAGGCCCAAGAATATGTATAAGATATGCTATGAATTTATATGTTTTTTTTTAGAATGAGATATAATATTTCTACGTGGAGACGTTTTGCTAAGTGGCGTAGAAATTTGAAATATAAAGTACTATGCATAAATTAGTTTCATATATATAATTGGGCATGACTGAATGTTAAAGTGAATTTATGAGATTTATTGGAGTATGCTAAATAATAAATTAGAATTAGAGCATATTATGTAAGTTAATTGTTTTATATGTTTAAGGTGAATTATGAGAAATACATCAGTTTGAAGTTTGAAATGACTTGATTAAAGTATGAATGCATGAAGCATGTTAGTGCGTGAATAGAGCTATGTTATTTGCCTAGCTAAATGTGAGTTATCTGATAGGATGAATAAGACGTGTAAGGTGAGAAATAAAGCGAGGAAATATTACTAATGAACTAGAGTTTTCGAATTTCAATTTATGAATACGCGTTAGTGCACGACGAAGCTTAGTTATGAAATTAGGGTTCATAATTTACATGAAATGATGTGGATTGAAGAAAAGAATGTAAGGATGAAGTATCATCTCTCTTCAAGACGCGACGAATTTAATCAACGTAATATAGCTGTTAATCGTGATAAAAGAACCCTTCAATGTTAAAAAGGTTGATGTTAATAAGTCCTTTATTTCGGATTGATGATTTTCAAAAAGCGCAGTGAAGTACTAAATTTCGTTTCTTACGTTGATAAGGTCCGATTCGAAGGTGAAAGGAGACGACAAGTGATCACTAGTACCATAAGAACAATAGTTCTTAAGGTGAGCATTCTTATCTAAACAAAATGTGGATTCTCTTGTAAATGGATTTTACAGAAATATTTACTGTTATTACTTTACTACTTTTCTTATACTGCAAATGTTTAAATACGATATTATCTGCCAAAATGTTTTATGTCTTGTATGTAACCATTCGGGTTGGCTAAACCAACATAAGATATTACAAATTCGGATCCTACTGGTGAGATGCTAGTTAGAATTGTGTACACTTAGCCTCAGAACCGTTCGTGGTCAGTCGTGCGTCCGGGTGAAGGAAGGCCTCCCTCCCGGCGTGTTCCATAGCCGACTTGGATTATACGTTGTGAGAAAACGCCTGGCCAGGCAATGTTGCGAAAATAAATGAAAATGTTTAGTAAGCACAAGGTCTTTCAAATAAAATCCTTATGTCTTACTGTGGATGCGGCAGCACAATTTCGTGCAAATAAAAAAAAAATATTTTCGGCATGTGTCCACTAAGTACTTTGTACTCAGCCCTACGTATTCGTTTTTGATGTGCAGGTTGGACTTGTGATGGAACAGAGCGGAATTCTTTTGTCAAATTAGTATGGAACATCTTTTGGTTCACCTTGAGAATGCATCTTCATATGCATGTCTCACACGTTTATTCCGCTGTAAGCTCTTGAAACTCTCTTAAATTCTATAACTATGTTAAGTCCTTGAATGTCTTAGTAGAGACTTTGTAAATAACTACTGTTTTGTCAGAATCTTCGAATCGACCCTCTATGTAACTTATTTTCTTCTATCCTTAATATCATCTATGCTTCTGCAATATCTATGCTTTCTCACATGTAAAATGAGTTGAAAATCTTCATCTTTTATATTTACTTAATCCAATCCCAAGTTACGATCCGATAAGGCAGTCCTTCGGGATTAGCCGAATCGGGCTGTGACAAGACAGGTATAAAATAGTTAAAGTGGTAAAAAGTGGGTAGGGTCCATACTTTTTTAAGGAATAATTAATTCCTAAATGAGATGTGACATTTGTAATGGGACAACCCAAAAAGAAAAGTGGGACATTTTAAATGGGACAGAGAGAGTACTAAATATAACAATTTTTTAAAGAATAACACTACAACACTGGTAAAATATAATTCATACTCTTATAGGTGGTTGTTGGTACGCAGTAATGAAATAAAAATGAAATGATGTTCCTATATTTATTTTCAATTTTATGGTTGATAAGATTTTTACAGTAGAAATAATTATTTTCAAAGAAATACTCACTCCCACGAACGTGGATTTATCCAATCCTCTCCCCCCATGATATTTCATAATCCCATGAACATGAAATTAGCCAAATTAATTTTTTCTAACAAATTTTTTCTTATTTATTTATCTTAAAAATTAGTAATAGTGACAAGAATAATAATTGTAAATATTATTTTATTAAATACTAATAATAAAATAATAGTAATTATAATACTAGTAATTCACAATATTTATAAATAATAAGAATATAATGAATAAATAATATTAATAGCAATAATAAAAATAATTTAATAATAATAGTAAATAATAGTAATAATAATTACTATTATAATCATAAATAAATAATAATAACTAATGATTATAATAAAAATGCTACTACTACTAATAATAATATTAATTGATAATATTAATAAAAGATAATTAATAATAAATAAATAAATGAATAAATAATATTAAGAGCAATAATAAAAAGGGATAGAAATCTAAGAGCTTCTAGCACTAAGAGTCTAAGATTGCGTGATCGTCCATTTTCTGCACAATACATTCTACTCCTGATTTTAATTTGGTTAGAATTGTATTTCCTTAAAAAAAGTCACTTTTTCATAGTTTACTGTCAGCCATTAGAGAATTGTACATATGTTCACCTATTAATTATATCACAATAGTACAAACGCTGATAATCAAGCAAGAGATCTACAGTTAAAGAAGCAAAATAAAGTAGAAAATATTTCACTTGTCTCAATTGTTATATGTGTATTGACTCTTGGGCCTTGAAGAAAGATGTTGATAAACCAAGGGACTTCGAAGATGAAGGAGGTCTCTATATATAGTCCTCTTAGATGGTGTCCCTATAAATCTGCAAACAAAGGATAAAAAAGAAGAACAAATAAGAAATGTCAAGATTTTCAAGAGACACTCAAATTTCTTTTTGTAAAAGAAAAATTGTAAGTTTTATATAACTAAAAAAAGAAGAAGAAGGGTGAGCTGATGAATATATACGAATAATAGACATCAATAAGAAACAGGAAAATAGAATAAAACTGAACAACGATGGCAATTGGCAAGTAAATGTCTGGTTTGCATATAAATAAGTAAATAACTCTGGAAAAAAAATAAGCAACAAATAACAAACTATCAACAAACTTCAATTTAAAAAAAATTATGATTCAGAGTGCATTATTTTCACTGTTGGGTCCTAAATATTTTTAACCGCCTCCTTATTCCATGAATTCGACTTTGGCACCAAAAATGGAAGTAATTGCAAAAATACAATAAATTCAAGGTACATGAATAAGTTCTCTGCATATGAATTAAGTGCGAGAACGTAGTAGTTATTTTTTTTTATGATGTACAAATGTAAAATAAGCTCACATCTTCTGTAGACAAAAAGAGACAGAAAGTATATGTAAAATGATGAATAGTATATACTCCCTTCCTCCCATTTTTCTTCATATTTTTTATACGTAATTCAAATTTCTTTTTATTCAATTTATGGAAACTATTTTACAAAATACCCTCTACTCATTACACTCAATAACACCATTTATTTACACATTTTTTCATGGCCAACCACTATCTTTATTTATAATATTACCTTCGACAATACCATTTATTTACACATTTTATTATCCATGGTCCACCGCTAATTTAATTAACACTAAATTAATGTGAGACCCTAACTCCACTCATAATACACTCAACATCTGTAATGACCCGACTTCCTGATTGATGGCTGACTCCATGGATCAATACGAGTCTTTTCAGTATCCTCACTCACACACTCATCGGGAAAACTTCCTAGGGGGTCACCATCTCATAGTTGCTACAAGCCAAACACGCTTAATTTAGAGTGTTCATGAGAAGAATTTTCAAAAAGAAGATGCATCTTGTTGGTATGAGTAGCATATATAAAATCCTTTAAGCTCTTCTCAAATATGCAGTCTCATACATGTATATTCTCGAAATCCCTCTCCTTATGGTGCGTTTCGGTTCATTCATGTAACCCTTCACTTTGAAGCCTTAATCAGAGCCGTTCCTTGTCCATGCTTCTACGCACCGGCGATCACTCCGTACTTATGCCCCGGACGTCACATGATGAAGCAAGTTGTTGTTAAGCTACCTTTTTATGTTGAAGCAGACTGCTATTCAACTGTTTGCTTACCTCCTATAAATAAGGATCTAGGGCCTTTAGCTTTCTTCATTCATTTGCAACGGCTCTTTCATGTTGACAAAGAGACCGTTGGCGAGCGAGGTGCCTAAAGTATGAGGTAGTGATGCCGGCGAGCCGAGGGATGGCTAAGAGGAGTCGGACCCCATTGGGATGCCTAGCCGCCGCCACTTGCCCTCTCTCCAACAAGCTCAGTTTTTATTTTTCTCCTTCATTATTTATGTTATGTCTATTGTATAGAAGTGATAACGTAGAACACAATGCCCTTAAGCTCGAGCAGCAACGGGGCACCCGATGGCTGTTAAACCGCTGATGCCACAACCATGCCACTGTCGCCACCCAACGGGCTGCCTTTTGGCTTCATCCCTTAAGGCTTTTGTGTTCTGGGTCTTCGATCTATAAAGTTGTAGGAATAGTTTTCTCATTTTGTGCATGTCTAAGATTGCTAGTTCACGACTTTTACTAAAATAGCATGGGCAACCCATTGTCTAGCAACCCATTGTCTGCACAAATCATGTATACATGTTGTTTGTTAAGCATTATATTTATTGAGTCAAGTTTCATGAGATTGCTATACTGAACAACTTTCCCTTCTGTATCATATTTATCTGAAAATTTGGATGTCGTAGTTTTGAGTCGGAATTGATATCGATTAATTAATCCTATTAAGGTTGTGCATTCATTAAAATTATTAATTAAGGAAATAAAATTATATTTTATGGAATACTTAATTACTATGTGTGTTCGACATTCGAGAATCATAATTGCAAATTTATACAGAAACATTTCTAAGGTAAATGAATTATATCGCGATACATGTCGTATCGTACATTTTAAGATTTCCATCAACCTTTTTCCTTATTTCCCTCCCACTTTACAATCCTTGCCATAAAAAACAATCAATCTTACATCATATCCTATTGCCTAATCACTAGCTTGTACCTTTGATGATCAAATAAGCAATAAAATAAATCACAACACACCAAATCCTTACCACCTCACTCGGCTACTTCCAAACCAGAAATCAAGTATTCAAAGCTCAAGAAATCTCCATTCTCTAGTTCTCAAAAGTTCATCCTTTAAGAACACTTGAAAATTGATTGAGTTTCCCTAGTGTTCCATAGAGATTTCTACTATCAGATACTCATCTTCCCACTATGTGTCTCTGGGTTGTTTTCATTGTACCTTTCCTAAAGCCTAGCTTGAGTAATTTACTCCTTATTCTTGTATTCACTGTAAGGATCAATCCATGGTTGGAAGAAAAGTGACACTCAACTCTCCAAGCTTTTTGTAAGGAAGTTGACGTGTAAGTGCAAGTAAGTAGCTAAGTGTTGTTAGCTGAAAGTACGAAGAAATAAGGAGATTGATCTTGGCTAGATAACTCAAGGAATGTAACTCCAAGTTGCGTAAGGTTATAATTACTTCACTTGGAAATCTAAAAATGAGTTCCTTAGTGCATTAAGGGAATCACCTGCTTGACAGGTCTGCAAATGTAGGAACAGTTCACTCCAAATCACGTTAAATTTATGTGTTCTTTATATCATACTTCTCATTCGTTACAACTACTTTTACATCTCTATAACCTTTGAAGATTTTCTATCTACGAGTAAGCTTACCATCACTTTTGCACAATCATGAGATCAAACTAAATCTCATTTGATTGGCTATCTCAACTACCATCTAATATTCACATCCCAGACATCTCACTTTTCGAAAAAACTTACATTATATATTCTCCCCCATCGACCTGAATTTATTCGTAACAGACCATCAGAGAATAAGTAAGTCCCCGTCTTGAAAACTTCTAGTTCCAACCTACCCAAGAAGCAGTACGTCAGCCTTCGTCGTCGTGATATAAGATACCAATCGACCAAAACGTAGCTTTTTAGCTTAGACAAAAACTTGGGTGAGCCCGCCACCGTTAAATTTCAATTGTTTTTTTGTTAAAATAATTATATATTAATTATAGTGAGTAAGAATAATTAAATTTTGTTAATTTATAATTAAATTTATTAATTTTAATTATGATTTTAATTCAAAATTAGAATTTATTAATTCATAATTATGATTTATTAGCTCACAAGTAAGGTTTATTAAATCATAATTAGGGTTTATTATTCAAAATTAGGGTTTATTAATTCATAATTATGGTTTATTAATTCAAAATTAGGGTTTATTATTCAAAATTATGGCTTATTAATTCAAAATTAGGGTTTATTATTCAAATTAAGGTTTATTAATTCAAAATTAGGGTTTATTAGTCAAAATTAGGGTTTATTAATTCTAATTAGGGTTTATTAATTCAAAATTAGAGTTTATTATTCAAATTAGGGTTTATTAATTCAAAATTAAGGTTTATTATTCAAAATTATAGTTTATTAATTCAAATTATTATTTATTAATTCATAATTATGATTTTATTAATTTATAATTAAGATTTATTAAATTAATTAATTTTAATTAAAATTAATTTAATAATAATAATTAATTAATGAAATGGTCTCACCGTGAGCACAGCGCGCACAGGAGACCACCTCTTTAGCTTATGGTCCAAACACTGATGTGATAATATACATTACATAGTATATATAAATTGTTGTACCAGGTTCCGTTTTAGATCTTCCATCAATTTGATTGGTTTATATCCTAGATAGGAATATCACATAATCAAGTTTCAAACAGGCCACACGAAATTAAATAAATAAAAATTCTAGTTACAATATAGTGATATAGAAGAATACATAAGGGGTATTTACTTTATGTGATATGACAGATAGATACAATATATGATAGATTCACTTATATAATTTTTATCTATATATCATACTACCCAAAATGAATATACAAATAATACTCATTTTGTTTTTTCATTTTCTTTTTGTGATTAATAAGAAAAATTTGAATAATTAAGATTGATGAACTATAATTAAATTCGGTTAGGGTGGATACATCGTATATATGGATGTATACAATTTTTTTGCTAATTTTTATTATGATTAATAAACCTAATCTGAAACTAATGAATCCTAATTGCGGTTGTTGAACCATAATTGAATTTAAATAGGTCAGATGGATGCAACGTACATTCTGATGCATATAAGTTATTTGATAATTTTAGTTTAATCTTAAAACTGAGCGCTATTTT
The DNA here is from genome assembly GCA_036937905.1 of Salvia rosmarinus. Taxonomy (NCBI): domain Eukaryota; kingdom Viridiplantae; phylum Streptophyta; class Magnoliopsida; order Lamiales; family Lamiaceae; genus Salvia; species Salvia rosmarinus. Next base: position 77,370,910 of record CM072813.1, on the reverse strand, counting down.
AAATTCAAAGTGTTCAGCATAGTACTTTTCACAATAAAAATTATAGTTATTTTGTGGTTTTCCAAGCTAAGTTTCAGTTAAATTAGTATATGTTATGATATTTTTGGTTTTAAATAATCAGGCTGTATGTTTTTGAGTTCAGGTCCTGTGTTTAATGAGATATATGAAGTTAAACTTGAGGTCGCATGCCATTTAATTGTTTTAAGAGAGAATAAGCAATATCGTTTTATGAACTGTTATTCTTTTCTTTTCTTTTTTTTTCTTTTTTTTTATGAACTGTTATTCTTTTCTTCCATCCATATGTGTGATTAATAACAAAATCTAATTACTAAGGACGTGACTCTCGCAAGATAAGAAGTAATAACTTTTTTTTGGCAGTTTGGTTATTACTCATTGCGTTGCGAAAATTAATCTTTAGTATTGCTTAAATTATTAATATGTTTGGTATAATATAATTGAATTAATTTATTGTAAATCCACATATTATATATTAGTAAATTATAGTTTTTCGATATTCTACGAACTTCGATGATTTTTAAAATTTATCCTAAATAAAAATTCCAACCAACTCGAAATTGACGTGAAATCAAATTTTTAAATTTAGCATTACTGTCCAACAGTCAAAGTGAGCACCATGTCTAAAAATTATGAGGTCAAATCAATTTCGATTTGGAAAATTTAAGATATAAATTTCAAAAATAATTAAAATTTATATATTTATTCACTAACTTTATAGAATAAAAAAATAAAATAAGAATTCCCTAGTAATTTATGAATTTATAACCAATTAACTTTACTTCATTAGCTGCTCTTGCGTGATTTAATTGGGGTTGGCATATGGTGGTAACAATTTTTGTTTTCTTTTTTAATAATTGTAGGGAAAATTTTTAAATTATTGGGAAAATTCTATCTTAACTATGCGTTTTGATTAGATTCCAAAACCCAATTGATGTTTGTCATGCTAATGTAATTTATGCTACTCACTTATTCTAGAGTTAGCCATTTTTGTTAGATGTTTCAGTAGAAGAACTATCAACTTGGACATGCCCAAGACTGAAAGAGTCCGAGCAGTATTGAAGCTAGACGTACTGATAGGAGTATCAGTACTAGCGCAACTGATAGAAGTTCAACTGAAGGATCGCGTACTAAGAGTGAAGACTAAAGTCAGACAAACTGATGTCTGAAGATTGAAGTATAACGATGCCGATGAACATAGCTATTAGAATAAAATCGAAGACTAGAGATTGAAATCAAAAGACTGAAGACTGAAGATCAAATGCTGAAGATTTGGTGTCGGTGAAAGCAAGAAGTCAGGATATGGTGAAGTGTCATACCAGCAGCTGACTGTCCATACTAGGAAGTCAAAGCTGACTATCAGAAGTCAAATGAGTTGATAAATAGTCAAACTTGATTATTTATACGTCAAAACTGAAAGCGTCATACTGACTCAACTTCCCAAATTGATAAAGACGGGAGTCCAACCTACTAATGAAAGATGAAGCAGTCTCAATTGGACCAACCTGAAATCAATATACTGATAAAACACATGGAGTCAATTCAACTTGAAAATCACAGAAACATTTTAACCTTAAGTGTTTGATTCGTCACGTATCATAGCGTATCTGCAGAAGATCCTGACATTCCAGATCTATTATTCAGAATTACAGAGCTACAATGTATGATGATGCAGACCGTGATAGCGATGTACGAGGATTCAAATGGGAAGAATTTAAACGACGAACATAAGGATGTGATTGGTGCTCCCTTCAACGACACTATTCATCATCCTATCTATAAATACGTACAGAATACAACATTTGGATGTTACCGAAACACTATGCATTCTTATTATCAAAAGCTCTCAAAGTTCAAAGCTCAATAATTATCACGCAATGATTTCGAAGAAGAAAATCTGAGTGTTATCAGCAAACCTTAAGAGCTCAAATATATTTATCAGTTCAAGGTTTCAGCACACACTTCCTTAAGTTCTAGGACACTCTTTTGTATATCTCAAGCCCAGAATTCCTGAATTTGTCTCATGTGACAACTCAAATCATAGTTGGAATACACTCTACAAAACCCCTCCAGTTTTAGTAGAAGTTTGGACAAGTAGGCAATGAAGTGTTAGTTGCTGAAATGTTGGTTATCTTGCACCTGTTATTAAGAGGTTTATGTCGACTGTATCCGTAAGAGTCAGATGTTTCCTTGCACCAATAAACGTAGGAAGAATGTCAAATTAGGTGGGATACGGTAAGGTTAGCTCTGTATCTAGATTTATATCATGTACTCGTAAATAAGACCAAATCTTACTTATTGGATTGACTGAGCAATCAGTCCGTGGATGTAGGAGTTGATATCTCTGAACCACGTAAAAACCAAGTGTTATTTACTTTTAGTTCTTTAAATTCAGTATCGTATTTCCATTACATATTATTGAACTGTGATCACCAGCACACAACAATATAACATCGTTTTAAAATACTCTATCAGTATCAGTTTGATATTGGTGAGATAAATCTGAAAACTAACTAAGCCATATTCGACTAAGTGTTTTTAAGCCAGTTCAAGTTTTTAGTAAGATAAATACAATAACCATCACATTCCGTATGCACATCAGTTATCAGTCAAATTGACAGCTATCTCAACAGTCAATAGGTTTGCTAACTGATATCACTCAGTACAAGACTCCCCTTATCTGAACTGATCAGCAGTACTGACACCGATACTGAATTATCAGTTATCCGACTAGCTACTAGCATAGTAGCCAATAAGTCTTGTGAATTTTTCTTCTTCTAAATTTGTCTAACTGGTGTATCCTCATTTCTCATATACCATACCTCGAGGGACCCATCAATAGTGGTATCAAAGAATAATACTAAATAAACTTAAAAGATCGCAGGGTTGGATCTCAATAACACATTTATGGGTCTGGGCTTATCATATCTGATTTTTCAAGTATGGTTTATCCGTCGTGTGTAATTTGTAGGCTATTGCATAGGAACATAGGATTTATCAAATGTAGATCAAAATTAGCGACTGTATATTCACATGGATAAAAAAAAGTTATTAGAATGGAATCTTACAAAGTATGGAAATGTCGGTCCTGACAAATAATGGACTCTGGACGAAACAACAAAAATGAGTCATTTTTCCATTATGGAGATACAATTGAATATTTCTAAAAAGATGTACAATATATCATTTATAAAAGAATTATTTTTTTGTACAAAATTTGGACCCCCAAGAGTTTATAACAAAATTTTGGGACAGTGAATATTTTGTTTTTTGAAGGAATGTTTATATTAATATAAGAGGATATAAAAATTTTTGGGCCTCCTAAAATTATGGACCATGAGCGATCGTCTATGCTCGCCCGCCCTCAGGGACGGCCCAATATGGAATCCTCAAAGTATACATCAGAAGAATTGATTGATTATGATGAACGAACGATTGTTGGCATTATATGGAAAGACAAATGAATTGGCATGTCAGTAATTTGACAAAACTTTTACTGTCAAAAACGCTAATACAGACATGTGATCTTTTTGGCTAAAACATGGTAAAAAATTGTCAAGGTTACATAAAACAATTTAATGATGTTGATGTTGATGTTGAAGTTGAAGAGTTGTTTGAGCTTTGTACAACGTCAACCATATAAAAAGTGATAATGATATGATCAAGATTTCATTATCATAAACTAGTATTTAACCACAAGAAACACTTGTATTTACTAGTGGTGAGAAAAATAAATTTATGTTCTGGTTGTTGTAATTAATCACATGTAAGGAATAAGATTTTTTTTTCTAATTATGTTGATCTCGTTAATTAGAAGTGCAATATAATATTTTAGTGATGATCAAGTTGTACCTATTTCAGGCAAGGGTATAGTAGTACAATTACTCTGAAAAGTGGATCATACGAGTTCGACATCCAATGTTTATCATGTGTTTATCCTCATCATTATTTGTGGAGTCTTGGTTAAGTGGAAAAGAAAGATCATAGGAATATGATCAAATACAAATCAATCTTAAAATATAAAAAAGAAATCATTTTTAGTCTTCTTGATTCATGAAGATCTAGGGTCAATTCACCACCTTATTTGATGGATTCAAACGTCTGGGTTCGAATCTAATGAGGGAAGAATATTTATTTTTTTGAATTCAGACACTACACGACGAATTCAGATGCTTTTACGACGAATTCAAACGATTTCAGGAGTTCGTAGTTTATAGGTTAAGGATGGTTTTTACAATAACCACTCCATATATATATATATATATATGTTCAAATGAGAACCGCTTTTATACTAAAAAACTAAGGACCAAATGAATTTCCTATGAAAGTTGATGAATCCGCTGAGAAAGTTACTTAATTTCAAAATTCAAAAATTTTCACCCGGGTTCGAATCCAATGAGGGGCGAAAATTTTATTTTTTTGGATTCATGACTTTCCCAACGGATTCATCAATTTTCACAATGAATTAATCAGTTTTTGGTTCTCATGTTAATTATATATATATATATATAGCTCAAATAAATTTTTTTCCTTATGTGCTAACTAGGAACCGATCTGAATCCTTTATTTTTTTTTCGATTGATGGATAAGATTAATTGATGATATGTAATTTATTTAAATATTATATAAACCAATTAACCGAACATCTTATTTTTTGGGATAATGTAATATGTTGTTTCTCTTTCCTATGTTACACTAACCGTTTTTAGACAAGAGAGAATAATATAAAATATTAAATTTATTCTCTCTCTATATATATATCTCTCACAGATTACGTATATAAAATATTATCTTGGTGCCTTGCAATAAATTTCCTCTGAATAATTAAGTTTCAATAAATTGTCTAACGAATTATATATGCAATATGTTTGCTTAATTCTCAATGCCTCTTCGTATGATTATGTATATTTGTTTAAATTCGACATGACTCTTCGTATGTTTGATTAAATAACAAAGCTGATTATGTATATCACTAAACAAATTCCTAATTACATGGGATCTTTTTTCCTTCAAATTGATCGGATATTTTCTATCATAAAGATATTAAGCAGATAATTTATAATATTTTCTTAATCTGAACGGTCCATTAAGTATAAATCTAAGATTTATAATGATTCATAGTTAACACATAGAGGTTGATTTCTATTATAACCCTCCCTTATATATGGTAGGATTTACTAAAAACCAACTTTAAACTAGTAACTAGAAACTAATCTAGTCCCTAGATCTTGATTGATAAATGATCAGGTTGATCTTTCAAAAAGGATGTACTTTTTTTATACATAAGATGATGTTTTTTTCGTATTATGTTTTTTCAAATATAAAACAATTTTTTCTCTATTTCTTATGCATTTTCACGCATAACACAATGCTTTTTCATTCTTACAAGTATGTTGGTTTTATAGTTACTAGAATAAGATCGGTTTTAATTTGACCATATTCCTATATATATATATATGTATGTATATATATATATATATCAAACAAGATATTTGCATTAAAGATAATGTATAACAAAGGTAGATATAGGGGTAATCAAGTCGAGTAGTGCTAAGCACAGGCATTAGCTATCAAATACTTTTGAGGTTCACGGACACATTTGAGCTTAAAAAAGCTTTCTAAATTTAGATTTTAAGTAATTGTTTCAAAGAAATTACTTGAAGTTATCATGTAATAAATTATAGCAAAGGGTTATTGGCAATAAAAATAAACAAATTTTGGTCGATTTTTGATTTTGCACACCATCAACTTCAAAATTGGTACAGAAATACACAGACTTAACAGTTGTAATTTTATCACTATTAAGATTTATGTCCAAATTAAAACTGATGTGACCGACTGTGGCATAGGTTACGTGAGTTGGCTTTGACATGGCTCCAATCGAAACCACGTCGTTTTGGCTATGAGAATTTATGTCACCTGTCACATCAACTTCAATTTGGGTGATAATCTCAATTGCGATAAATTTATAACAGTTGTAAACTTCATGTATTTTTTGTACCAATTCTGAAGTTAGAGCAAAATAAAAAATCCGCCAATTTTGTGTATTTTAACGTTAATAACCTTAAAAAAGTAAAAATAAAAATTATATATATATATATATATATATATATTCAATATTTTGGCTAATGAATTTATATGAAATGAAGTTAAAAAACATGAAAAATGAAAATAACTGTTAAATAAAATCCATCCTCCCTCTCTTCATATGAAAACTGATCTAAACCATCTATTTGATTTTTATCTCACCAGTGCTGCATCAGTAGGCATGTCAATCGGGCCGGCCCGAACCCACTCGGGTTATTGGGCTATTCGATTCGGGTTATTTGGGTTGACATTTTTTTCTGGTTAGAAATGTTCAACCCTAACCCTAAACTCTCGGGTTTCGGGCTAACCCATCGGGTCAATCAGGGCAGAAAATTTAAGGAAAAAAACTATATATATATATATATATATATATATATTATTGATAATAATAATATTTATAACAAATATTTTATATTAAGCGTTGGAGTAAAAAACAAATAAGTGAAAAATAAATATAATACATTCCACAAGTTCTTTTTTTTTAATCTTATTATACTAACTTTGAAGAGCAAACAATGAAAATTAAAAATAGTGCTCATGACTAAACTCTTTTTTTCTAATATGCTTTAATATTCACATTCCATGTAACTAAATGATCTCTAAATAATATAATAATACAATTATAGCGGAGTTAAAACTTATATCAAGAAAAAAATTAATAAGTTAATTCAATATAATACTATTTCAATTATATTACAATATCAAAAAAATGTTCACAACTAAATTATTTTTAATATATTTGAATATTCATATTCCATAATAGCTAATTCAATATTTAATAAATATTTTATAAGTTAATTCACTATAATACCAATTAAAATTTATAATTTGGAAAAAAATCACTATAAATAACTAAATAAACAATCAATCTATAATAGCTACAAAAGTTAAGATAATTAAACATGAAAAGTAAATTTTGACTCAAGAATTTTGAATTTCTAACTATTAGATAAAAGGAGAAAATGAGTTAAGTTTTTTTTTATGCCGTCCGATGGTCGACTATGACCGACCGGCCAGCCCGATTAACCTGTTAATTGAGATGGTGGCTCCTGAATAGCCCGATTTTATATTCGGGTTATGATTTTATATCCCAACCCATTAATTTTATCGGGTTATTCGGCCACCGTGGGTTTCGACCATATTGACATCCCTATGCATCAAGATGATGGGTCATGAATATTTTATACATTATTTTTAAAAAATTTATGAAAATTCTAAAGTACGTCCTTTCGTTACAAAACTAAGTCATATATATATATATATATATATATATATATATATATATATATAGAGAGAGAGAGAGATCAAATAGATACGAGCCTCGTAATATATAATACCCAATTTCATCCACTCATCTCAAAGATACTATGGTGGAGATTTTTTTTTGGATTTTTTAAACTTAATTTCACTGATTTTGTTACATTAAGGATAAATTAGTAATTTGATTTGTTATATGATTGTGAAAAATAAACTATGTATTTGGTTGAACTTAACAATGCATTTAAATAAACATAAAAATACATGCAGTTGAACACAATAATGCATGTTGGTTGAAAGCGCACACCCAAAGCACGCTCTTGCTCCGGCGTCACCCCGATGCAATCTTGCGCCTCCTTAGTGCCCATTGGCTACAATGCATTTTTACATTTTGTAAAATGCATAAACATGTTTTATTAAATGCATGAACGTGTTTTGTTAAATACATGCTTGTGTTTTGTGGCAATATGCATTTTATGTTTATTAAATGCGCTTTATGTTTTTCGATAGCAAACCTCTTATCCATCATTCTCCATCAATTTTGCCGTCTCTTTCCCGATTAATCGGTGAATTTCACCGTAAACCACTGATATAGCCACAATCTCTCTCGATTATTTAATCCTCTATCAAATCAATCTTATATTTTTTCTCAAAATCCATCAATTTCGTTCTCAAATTTTTTTCTTCTTTTTTCTTTCAAAATCTGTTATTTTTAACTGTTCGTATGTATTATTGTTGTTGTCCGTCGTCGTCGTCGCTGTCTGCTGCCGTCGCCGCCGCTGCCGCCGTCTGCTGCTGCCATTGTAAAAAAAAATGAAGAATAAGAAGATAAGGGGAGAAAAGAAGAAGAAGGCTGATTTGCTTTCTTCCCATTTTGCCCCTTGCAAACAAAATTTTAAAAAAAGAAGGAAAAAAGTTGTCACGTGTTAACTTGTGGTACGACCATATGTTCAAAATGTGTGATCTAGATTGAGTACAACATACTCTCTGGGAACCGGATATTACGGAAATTCAACCATAAATATATATATACTTAATATTTGCTTCTGAGATTCTATAAAATTATTATATTAAAATCAGTACAACAAAATAAAATATGATATATGGTTATAATATAATTATTATAAAATAATAATGTAAAAATAGCAAACATCAAGCATATGAAACGCTATTTTTATTAATAATTTTAACAAATATTTTTCAACAAACAATCATTTTTAGAATTTAAAAGTTTATGAATGAAACATCCAATTAGAATTTCGATCTAAGGCATTACCTTTTTTATATATACATATAAATCTAAATATTTAATTATTATATTTCAATAAATTATATTTATTTATTAAGGTAAATATTCAGCGCCACGAATCCACACCAAATTGAACCAAAACCAACAATTAATAACTTTGAACAAATTGATTAATAAGTTTTGATCTTTCTTCATGAGCTTTTTACCTTGCTTTGGTACTGATGCTGGAAATTCATCAATGAAAACTGTGAATATCGTGATTCTATTTTCTTCATCTATTTTGTGATTCAACAAAATTAGAATTTGTTAATATTGAATTGGGCTTTGAAAGAAAGCCCAATGTTTAGAATTTTGTTAACATTTTCTCTTTGAGTTTGAATTTTACTTTCTATCGATATATTATGGAAAGAATAGATATTTAGTGATTAATAAGTAACCATTCTAGGAAATAAAGTGCTGGGATCTAAGGAACAAAATTTTGAATGATCCAAAAATCCTCAAATATGATGATGAATGCTCAAGTCTCAAATAGATGAGTTAGTTTAGAAAGCTCGAAAAGAAATTAAAAGCTTAGTGAGATGGCTAGTACGAAGATGAAGATGAAGCTGAAGAGATCATGACAACCTGAATGAATCGGAGTCAACCTAACGACAACAAAAAGAATGATACGAAGAAGTAGAAACGCAGGTCATGATAACCCAATGGACAAAATTGATGATGGAAGTGCAATCCTCATAAAGTCATAAGCCCTACGAAGATCCATTTCAAATTAGCATCTAGGTCGTCCTCAGCAGCTCTTGTGCCATAAAACATTATCTATATATGATGCTATGCCTTTGCACAAAAGCTGTTGAGACAATCCAATATATAATACGGTTGACCGAAATCTTGATACAAGTTATTGGCCTAAAATCCCTAACACAATTAATTAATAAATTGTTAAAGTTGTGAAACGATATTATGAATCTAAGTTGTAATAAAAATGTGGCCAGGAATCCCCAAAATGTTGGTTTTCTAGAAAAATATGCAATGAGAGAGCATATCTATTTATAATACGATTACGGATTGGAGCACCATATTCATTTACGCGCCCACGGCATCACCTCTATCCTCCATTCCTATTTATCTAAAATCTCTATTATATGAATGTTTAATTTTATATTATAGTGTTTATTTATTTAATATTCTCAATTAATGCTATACATAAATGATTGTAAAAATAGAAAGATATTAATGCAATTTTGTCAACTCTATTAAATTTAAATTACAGTTACTATGTGCATTTGTATGACAATATATTTATTCAAGTTTCCTTTCGTTTGTTATATTATATAATTATAATTGTATTCTCAATTAGATTATATAAGTATAGAATGATAGTTTCCACACAAAAAATAAAAAATAAAAAATAAAAAATTTGGGGATGCCAAAGTTTATTAGTCATACCATTTTAGTTACTTAACTTTATCTATATTGTACCTTAATTGCATGTAAACGTGATTGTATCAAATTTTAGATAAATATTTTTGGTATTGTTATATATATACCTATTGTATGTATACATGTTAATATATTTTGAAATAAAAAACAGTGATGCAATTGCATGTGAAATATTTTACGAGATATAATCAGTAGAGAGGTTATTAATTTTTTAAGGGATTCCAACTAATAATGTTAAAATGCAATAAGTAGAACTACAAAATAAAGTTCGAAGTTAATATTATTTTTAGTGCAATCATAAATTCTAATTATGTACAACAATAAAGAGATCGATTGAATCTCCATCTATTTATAATACGATTACGGATTGGAGGCACCATATTCATTTATGCGCCTACGTGGCATCACCTCTATCCTCCATTCCTATTTATCTAAAATCTCTATTATATGAATGTTTAATTTCTATATTATAGTGTTTATTTATTTAATATTCTCAATTAATGCTATACATAAATGATTGTAAAAATAGAAAGATATTAATGCAATTTTGTCAACTCTATTAAATTTAAATTACAGTTACTATGTGCATTTGTATGACAATAAATTTATTCAAGTTTCCTTTCGTTTGTTATATTATATAATTATAATTGTATTCTCAATTAGATTATATAAGTATAGAATGATAGTTTCACACAAAAAATAAAAATAAAAATTTGGGGATGCCAAAGTTTATTAGTCATACCATTTAGTTACTTAACTTTATCTATATTGTACCTTAATTGCATGTAAACGTGATTGTATCAAATTTTAGATAAATATTTTGGTATTGTTATATATATACCAATTGTATGTATACATGTTAATATATTTTGAAATAAAAAAAGTGATGCAATTGCATGTGAAATATTTTACGAGATATAATCAGAGAGAGGTTATTAATTTTTAGGATTCCAACTAATAATGTTAAATGCAATAAGTAGAACTACAAAATAAAGTTCAAGTTAATATTATTTTTAGTGCAATCATAAATTCTAATTATGTACAACAATAAAGAGATCGATTGAATCTCCATCTATTTATAATACGATTACGGATTGGAGCACCATATTCATTTATGCTACTACGTGGCATCACCTCTATCCTCCATTCCTATTTATCTAAAATCTCTATTATATGAATGTTTAATTTCTATATTATAGTGTTTATTTATTTAATATTCTCAATTAATGCTATACATAAATGATTGTAAAATAGAAAGATATTAATGCAATTTTGTCAACTCTATTAAATTTAAATTACAGCTTACTATGTGCATTTGTATGACAATATATTTATTCAAGTTTCGTTTGTTATATTATATAATTATAATTGTATTCTCAATTAGATTATATAAGTATAGAATGATAGTTTCCACACAAAAAATAAAAAATAAAAAATAAAAAATTTGGGGATGCCAAAGTTTATTAGTCATACCATTTTAGTTACTTAACTTTATCTATATTGTACCTTAATTGCATGTAAACGTGATTGTATCAAATTTTAGATAAATATTTTTGGTATTGTTATATATATACCTATTGTATGTATACATGTTAATATATTTTGAAATAAAAAACAGTGATGCAATTGCATGTGAAATATTTTACGAGATATAATCAGTAGAGAGGTTATTAATTTTTTAGGATTCCAACTAATAATGTTAAAATGCAATAAGTAGAACTACAAAATAAAGTTCAAGTTAATATTATTTTAGTGCAATCATAAATTCTAATTATGTACAACAATAAAGAGATCGATTGAATCTCCACGACATGATCAAACATTTTATTAATTGATTAACTTAATACCTTATTCTCACCCTTTATCTTGCTTATACACTTTAGATGTGCTTAGGTGGCTAATAATATTTTTAAATATAAATATATATCCTCTTTAATTCAAGTAATTAGTAGATATTACTATACGATATTGATAATTGAACAAATAATAATAATTATTGTAACAACTTATTTTTAATATTTTAAATAAGTTTGAGTAAATATGAGTATCACTACATGTTTGTGACGAGACCGAGTAGTATGGTCACCTTTTAATCTGATTGGAATGAGTGCATGTATATACATTCTAGCTAGGTTCATATGACTGAAATGTTTATATATGAAAGTATATGACCTCTTCATTCGAATAATTAATGGCTATTACTATACGAGACTGATACGAGAATGAGTAGTAAAATTACTCTTTAATCAAGTACGAGACATATACATATATATACATTCTAAACATATTTCATAAAATTTATAATTTTGAAATTTATACTTTGAATTTAATATGTATTTTTAAAGTCACTTTTAATCGGATTTAAGACGGTATATACATTATAAATGAGTCAGTTGACTGAAATTTTTGTAAATCTAAATATATGACATCTTTAATTCGGATAATTAGGTACTATTTTACAAGACAAGAACTATTTTGGGATGGTTGCAGGTAATATGTGCTAGACATGTTCTTCATTTTGTAATCTATTGTTATGTATATTTATCCTATAATGTTCGATTCTTTATTGAGATAGATAATTAATTACTTTAACAACTTATATAAAATATGAACTTTAAACATATTTAGATAGTTAGTAGGTATTAACTACACGAGTTTGGAACATGAACGAATAGTAAAAATATTCTTTAATCAAATTTGGAACATGTACGACTATAAAAATTTCAAAGGATCATAACATCAATTTATCCTAGACATGTGTGAATTTTATTCAATTTTTTGATATTTTGTTATTTATATTATTTATCATTAATGTTTACTTTGTAGTGTTGATTTATCGAAAATAATAATCAATCAATCGTAAAAATTATATTTATAATTTTAAAAGTTAGGGTAAATAATCAAATTTAAGATGGGTACAGTATATACATTCCGACGGTACGAACAAGTATCAACATGCCTCGAATATTTATATTTCTATTGATAATTTGATTTTTATTAGAATTGATGGAATATAACTTATACACATCAAATTAAAATATATTACCCGATATAAAGATTATTTCATATGATAGACATTTTAATAAATGAAAAACTCAATTTTCGCCATATTACATGAATGATACACTGGAAGAGTTTGAAATCTATAGCTATTATGATTGAATTGCTACAATAAAAGATTATCTTTTAAAGTATAAATAGTGGACATGTCAATCGACTATCCAAAGACATCTCGCAATGTAAAATAATCTATTATATTTAAGAACTCATTTATGTTATTATTCAAAGGTTAAATTATCATATTGTCTGTTATTAATTAATTTACTTAAAACATAAATTCTTATATATATAATATCAATTATTTTAATAGTTTTATTTATAAATTCAAATATATGAGTAATTACGGATACCACTTTACTGATTTGAGATGAGAAGGGTATAAGAAATATGTTAAAATATAAGAAATATCTATTAATATATAATTCCATTACATATTGAAGACATCGCATTCATCTACAATCCTATGGGGTATTTTATGATTTTTCATTTTAATTTTTCTAAATGTCACAAATTTCCTTATTTAACCACTTATCATTTAATATGTTGATTGATTGTTATGTTAATATTAAATATGGTATTATAAATGCTTATCTATATTTATTACATTTATTTAATTCAATTTATAATCTTACAAAAAATCAATATCAATATTCTTTAATTTAAATTTGATTTAAAATCATGGTATTGTAACTATGATGTAGTGTATCCTATTAAATCATTCCTTTATCTTTTTCCTTCTAGAAATAAAATATATTTTAAGTGTAATATTTATTTTTGTAAATAAACTTTGTGAGATTAATATTTAAACTATGTGAGTTCATTAAGAAACATTCCATCACATTTTGATAGTTCGAGTTATATTTAACGAATATTGATTTAGCGTGCAAATAATCAAACAAATAATCAATCATAATATCGACATGTTGTAATAACATGTCGATACTACGATTGTAAATTTTGTATTAATTTCTATATACTAATAATAGATGTATATATATATATATATTATTTTATGTCATAATTATTCTTTTCTAACAATATGTTAAAAGTAAAAGAAATATTAATCCATAACATATATGCATTTATAAATCATATGAAAATAGTTTTAAAATATTTACTCATAAATACTAAAATATATGTAATAATTTAAATATAATAAACCAACTAAAACAATGTTATACAAAATGCACAATACCAATTAATTTAATAGTTACGAAATTCATAAATTATAAGTTATATCCATTAACATATAATACATTTTAATAAATGAAAACTAAATTTTCATCATATTACATGAATGATACACTAGAAGTGTTTGAAATTCATAGCTATTATGATTTAAATTCTACAATAAAAGATGATCTTTTGAAGTATAAATAGTGGACATGTCATCATCGATATACCAAAGACATCGCAATGTAAAAATAATCTATTATATTTTAAGAAACTCATTTTATGTTATTATTTAAAGGTTAAATTATCATATTGTTTGTTATTAATTAATTAACTTAAAAACATAAATTATCTATTTATATAATATCAATTATTTTAATAGTTTGTATTTATAAATTCAAATATATATGAGTAATTATGGATATCACCATACATATTTGAGATGAGAAGGGTATAAGAAATATGTTAAAAGTATAAGAAATATTTAATCCATAACATATGTGCATTTATAAATCATATGAAAATAGTTTTAGAATATGTACTCATAAACTTTAAAATATACGTAATGGTTTAAATATAATAAACCAACTAAAACAATGTTACAAAAATACACAAATTTCAATTAATTTTAATAGTTACAAAATTCATAAAGTAGAAGCTATGTCCATTAATATATAATATATTTTAATAAATTCACTTTTAAATGAGTCTGAATGCTAATCGACATGCCTACATTGAATTTTCTCTATTTTTAGTGATGGTTCATGATATTTTATATAAATTGTGAGATAATTACAAAGTTATTTTATCATATTTTAGAAAAAAATTATTTTAAATTAGTCTTATTTTCTATATTTAAAATAATAGTTTATTATTATATTTTAAAATATCTGTTGAATTTAATTTCTATTGAATTTGTATATGTATAGTAAGTAAAAAAAATCAAATCCTCATAGACATAATTTTTTGAATTATTATTTTAAATTTTATTTATAAATTACAAAGAAATGATTTCCCGTCGAAATTCGACGGGTTATACACTAGTATAATCTAAATGAAATACATTTGAAACTTTCACGCCTGAGCCCTTAGTCTATGAGACGGAAATTGTCAAGGTTGATGAGAAATGGAAAGCACTTATTAAAAAAAAATCAACAAAATTATAGGTGGCACGTGAGAAGTGAGGAATAATATAGTTATGCATGCCGAGACAAAATATCTCATATATGTTACCGGTGTACATGTAACACCCTAAATTCTTAATTTAAAAATGCTATATTTTCTTAAATAAAATAGCTAAAGCGGAAACATGTCAATTTTTTTTTAAAATTTTTTTTAAATAATAAAATATATAAAATCTCTTGAATAAAATTGTCAAATAATGAGTCCAACATACTCAAGTTTAAACTTTGCAAAAGAACTGACGCCAACCAACGACCCAAAGCAAACTATGCAAGACTTAATAGTATGAGATAAGTTGGAGTTCTATTAACTCAAATCCAACAACGATAATAAATGAAAGGAATTTAAAACCAACATAACACAGGTCTTGGAAGGAATTAAAAGCGTCATAACACCACTAGGCACACCCACACCGTCACGCCGCTCCATGATCATACGCTTACTTTACAAAAGTATATTTGAGTTATATGCTCTGATACCACTAAATGTAACACCCTAAATTCATAATTTAAAAATGCTATATTTTCTTAAATAAAATAGCTAAAACGGAAGCATGTCAATTTTTTTTTTTAAAATAATAAAATATATAAAATCTCTTGAATAAAATTGTCAAATAATGAGTCCAACAAACTCAAGTCTAAACTTTGCAAAAGAACTGACGCTAACCAACGACCCAAAGCAAACTACGCAAGACTTAATAGCATGAGGTAAGTTGGAGTTCTAGTAACTCAAATCCAACAATGATAATAAAGGAAAAGAATTTAAACAAAAATAACACAAGTCTTGGAAGGAATTAAAAGTGACATAACACCATTAGGCACACCCACACCGCCACGCCGCTCCATGATCACTAACCTGAAAATATTTTAGATAAAGGGGTGAGCACAAAACGCATTCTCGGTGGAGGGAACAAGGAATATCATTATTTTATTTGTCAAACGTGTATACATTGCAAGAAAGTAATAGTCAATCATATTCAACCTCACCGGTTTAAAAATCCTGCCACACAGGCAAAAGTTACGCCACACAGGCTATGGTTCGCCACACAGGCTACGCCACATAGTACGCCACACAGGCTACGCCACATAGTACGCCACACAAGCTATGGTTCGCCACACAAAGCTACGCCACATAGTATGCCACACAGGCTATGGTTCACCACACAAAGCACGCCACATAGTACGCCACACAGGCTATGGTTCGCCACACAGGCTACGCCACATAGTATGTCACACAGACTTTCATCATGGATGTAACAAAACACAACAATGATTATCACCATGAACTTACAGGTAGAGTAAATCCCATAATAATTATGTTTATTCAAAATCACATGTTTGCAATTTAAAGAGAATTTTACCCACAATAGATATGTTTATTCCAAACCACATATTTGCAAGTTAAGAAGATTTCACCCACCTTATTTTGTCGAGCACCATAAAACAAAACCAATCAATTCTGGGACGAGGGTCCTAGTTGCGTCACAAAACATTATTGCTTTTTCTTGTTAAATTTTTATAAGGGCTTTTAGGAAACCTTAAACGTAATTTCTTAAGCAGACTAAATATTATTACAAATCAAGGCCCAATTTATTTTATTGCTTAGCCCATAACTGTAAAGTAAAATTTGAAGGCCCTAAAATAAATTATGAAATTCTTTTTCTAGCTAGGGACGCAACTACGGACTCCCTCAAGTCCAACACAAATTCGAGCATGATAAATACTCACAAATCCAACACATAAGATTTAAATTTAAAGCAAATTAAATCAAGCAAAAAGTGGGGCGTTACAGTACAGTTCACAATTTTTCTTTAATACTCGCTCCATCTCTCATTTCTTTTGGATACAAATATTTAAGAGAAATATATAAAGTAGTCAAAATGATAACAAGTGGGTATGGTCCATATTTTTTGAATGATAATTACTTCCTAAAAATGGAATGTGATATTTGTAGGCTTGTGAAATTCTTACTCCACCGCGGTTACACCGTTAAAGCTTCCGTCCGTAATCCCAGTTCGGTTCTTCCACTCTCTTTGAAAGAGTTTATTGTCTTTCTTCTTCTTCTTCTACTTCCTTTTTTGTTTCAATAAAAGTATTATCCTGTTTCTGATTTATAAGTGAATACCCCAAACTAGGGCTGTCAATTTTCGACACGACAAGAGAACACGATATGAAATTAACGGGTTAATGTTCAGCTTTATCATGTTCGTGTCCTTATTGTGTCGACACGATAAGAACACGATAATTTCGTGTCGTGTTTGTGTAACCCGATAATTTTCGTGTTGCATTCGTGTTCGTGTCGGATCGTGTCGTTTTCGTATAATTCGATAATATTTATATATATATATATTTAATATTAATTTAATTATATTTTATATTTTTTATTTTTTTATTAATTTATTTTCTAATTTTGATTTAAATTTATTGTTTCGTGCCGTGTCAACACGAAAAAAATCGTGTCATATTCGTGTTCGTATCATGTACGTGTCGTGTCCATGTCAGTATATTTCGTGTCGTGATCGTGTTCGTGTTGGATAGATCCTTAATGGGTCGTGTTCGTGTTTATCTTATCGTGTCGACACGATAACGACCCGACACGCACGAATTGCTAGCCCTACCCCAAACCTCATGAAAAGAAATCTTTTTGCAACAACAAAAGAGTTAGTACCAAGAAGGTCAATTTTAAAAAAACATTTAAGATCAGAGATGTATGCATGTGTATTTGTGAGCAATTTTTAGTGAAAGAGACAAGATTTGTTCAGTTGGGATGACGCCTCTGTTCAGGGAAGTCAGTGTAACCGGATAAATTGACCTGAAATCCTTCAACGTGTACATGAGGGCTTTGGTCAAGCATCCAAGATGGACCGACTATTCGCACTCTTCTAAAGAAAATTCTAGATAAGTCACAACATAAACCAATTGAACTTAAAATACTTCAAATATAATAATCATAGAACTCAACTATGTTTCTAGACGATAACAACAAAACATACACACTGAGTGTACAGCGGAATGTCGCATACTTAAAACAAAAATAGAGAACAATCAACCCGCCTCAACCGCTCATCACGTCCGCCGCTTAGTTACCTGAAATCATTTGGAAAAATTTTGGACTGTCAGTGGGTCATGCATTTTCACAAACAGTTCATAGAAACAAAAGGAAGAAAGTACATGTTATACAGTAAGCATAAAAGGTTTTAAAACATAAATCCACTTCCATGAAACCAAAACCTTTTACTTGGGATCCATTAACACATTCCATTTTTACTCTAAGTTATTTGATCTCCGGGACAAACGACACTTCATGATACGATCCTCGTTGGTACGAAGGATCTATCAGCACGCGAACGGAAGATTTTGGACAAAACCGATGGAAAATCCCAAAACCTCTGAATCTAACCCAAGAAGTGATATAGGTCAGTATGTCGCCTGTACCCCAACGTGAAGAATGAATCCTTATCAAAGAAGAACTCTAATTTACAAAAGAAGTTTTAATAGGCTAAGACTCTAGATAAGCCTAAAAAATGTTGCGAAAATCTTGATACAAAAACGTGGCTCATATGCCACATAATAATTAAATTCACAAAACTTGGGCTGCATCACTTCAAGATCAAATTTAACATAACTCAGGTAAGACTTCGGGACGAACCACACTTCGAGATCAATCATCGAACTGGGTAATGGGCAGAACTCAGAAGCCGCAGTAGGCTAGTGGGGATCAATCCACGACATCCTTACCGTGTAACTTAGGCGCCTTGCTCGCCGCTTGTCTCCTCGTCAACACGCAGAACCGTTGAAAATGAACAAGGAAAACTGAAGGCCCTAGGTCTCTATTTATAGTTTTTCAGAAGTTCGCTTGCACAAGCACGTGTGCAAAGTGGACGTAATTAGGAATGTTCTTGCGCAATCACTGACACAAGTGCTAGCCGGAAAATACTTTATAAATCACAACTTGATCATTTGAAATCTGTTTTCAAAAATTCAAGAGCCTACATGCTCACTTTTAAAAACTCTTCACATAGACTATTCATTTGCAAAATTTGAAAATCATGTGAATTTAATACATATGAAAAACAGATTTATCCGGACGTTAGATCTTATTCTAGGTCCAAACAAAGTCCAACTTATTCCAAACTTCATCGAAAAATCTAACGAATATTTTACTAATATTCTACGAAGAAACAGGTCATTACACAATTATATTATGAACTATCAAAAATATTTTTTTTAAATCTTAAACTATCAGTTTTGTATCAAATTCCTTGTCTATTTTTTGGCTCCGACAAGTTGGTGTGTTGTACCGGATTGCCATAATGTATTTAATATTTTAAAAACCTACTTGAAAAGAATAATGTCACCGGATTATTAAATAAACCGTGGCAGTCTGTCTAGCCACATGAACTTTTCATAAACGAAAAATGGAAAAGGGGAGACAATTGATACAAGATCAATAGTTCAAGATTTTAAAAAATATTTTCGATAATATAGGATTTAAAGTGATATTCACCTCTTTTAGTTAAGAAGATTGGAAAATTCATTGTTTCAAATATTATTGTAATTAAGATAAAACTCCCATATCTCCTTAAAGTAAGATCAAAACCCTATCTCACCAGAGCTAGCGCATAAACCTGTAACACGTTACACCAACATTAATGATAAAAATTGTTGGTGGCTTTTTGCAGGCAGAATTGATTGGTCCGGCACTTAAATGGACACTCGATGTTTTTAGCTTCATGCGCGAAAGCAACATCTGTTAAAAGGGTTGTTTTAACGTCGTCTATGGCTTCCGTTTACTTTAACGGCAGGACACCATGCCCTTGAAGTGGTAATTGATGAGACATGGTGGTCCGATGCAGACTTCCGCAAATCCACTCAGGTAATGTTTCACAGTCACTTAGTCATATTAGCCCACTTTTAATTTGATTAATTGAGGGCTAGAACTATGCTAAATAAATAAAATGTATGCTAAATAAATAAAATGTAAGATGAGATGAATAATTAGTTATTAATTTATTATCTCTTTTACTTCGTTGACGCGGAGTGCAGTTTAATTAATAAGATCATTCCCATGAAACTTGTAGATCGGATTGGGGTGTTCAAGTCACCTAAAGGTATATGTAGGCATATCATTTTATATTTATTCAAAAATATTAACAAAATTTAGTTAATTATCTTTTCTAATTCATTTGATTCGATTCAGAATATTACGTTTTAAGCATAACAGACATATCTAGTGGAATTTTTGAACAACCTTGTCATAGTAGTTGGTTGACCAATTATGAGGATAATGTATTCCAATTTTCTTGGTTTAGTAATATAATTTTTAAATAATTATAAAGCTTATAAATGATATTAAGTATATTATGATATTAGCTATTATTCAGGTCTATAGATAAAAATATATCATAAAATTAATAATATTTGAAATTATATTAGTTTTATAAATAACAAATTTACTTATATTTTTATATATAACAAAAATATATAGATGCATTACCAGAGGCTTTCCTTTCATCTCCCAAGACAATAAATAAAATTAATAATGAGAAGGAAAAGCCTTAAGATTCTTAGTTGTAATGCTCTCCTTTCTAGCTTAGAAGGTATTCACATTACTCCTTGCTTCACATTTTGTTGATACTTTATTGTATCTGATACTTGCTTTTTTTGAGGATGATGACTCTTTTGGGTTAAAAATCATGATTGTCGGTGAAGACAATGAAGTATTCTTTTTTTTTTTATCATTAAATACAAATTTTAAAGCCGCCACACGATGGACTCGAATCCGGACCTTCTACCGCGATTAACCACTCTATCACTAGCCAACACACGCACTTTTGACAATGAAGTATTCTTTTATTTTAACAAGGTGGAGATTGTTGGAATTTTCTAGTGTTAAAATAAAAGATTATTGTCCCACATTGATTTTGTAAGCAAAATGAGGAGCCACTTAGTGTTATATAAGGAGCATAAAGTTCTTTGTTACAAATGTACCAATCATTACATTATAGTCTTGTGATTAAATTCTAGTTTAAATTCCTTTCTTAGTTTCTCTTGTGAGAATCTTGATAGAAGGATGAGAGTTTATCAAAGGCTTGTAAGAGTGTAGGGGGTCGAGAGAGAGATTTATACAGTGTGATTGTAGAAATTTATCATATAGTGAATTTTCCACATTAAATTCTTGTGTTGAGATTGTTATTCTTTTTCTTCCTAATTTTTTGTTTCTTTCCTAAGTATGAATGGGGACCTGATGTCCCAACGCATAGAAATGCATAAAACAGATATGTGCATGAATTCGTGTATTTTTTTTTTTGAACCATAACACGATTACAGGAACACACAAACGGCACAATATATTTGTAGCTTTTGAGAATTCTTCAGCTAATGGAAGATACATTATGACTGAGAGAGTTGCGCACCTTTCAGACGTCGTCCGAATATTGCGCGATTTGTATCCTAATCTTCCACTTCCTCAAAAGTAAGAGCTTTCCATCATTTGCTCTTCACTAATGGTCATAATCATGAGGCATTGTTCTTGGCCTCACGAATTTCATCTTATGTTACATAGGTCTCATACTCAATATAGTAAAACTTAATTAATCAAACTCGACTTTTTCCTTCTTCTACCTCATTGGTGATATCCTGTTTTTTACAAAGTAATTTGATTGTGTACTACACATAGCCAGATACAAATTGAGAAAATACTTTCGAAATAAATTAACTACTTAAGTTGTTGAACTGAGTGCGGCTCTTGTAACAACTTCCATTTAGTATAAATTATGAACTAATGCATATGCTATGAAAGTTGATAAATTCACCGCGAAAGTTGATTAATTCACTGTGAAAGTCGATAAATTTGAAAAATGGAATTACTGCCCTCATAGAATTAATCGAACTCATGTATTTGGATTCATCTAACAAAGTGACGAATTCATCGTTGATATTTAAAATCGAATGACCAAATATTGTTTATATTTTATATATTAAGATTGATTTTTATTTGATCCAATTCCTGCTGAACTAGAGTAGAAACTAGTAATTTTCATTGTGAACCTTACCACAAACCTTACCTTTTGTCTTGTGTACTAACGTTTACTTCTTTTCAATTTGTATATATACACTGTTGATTTTTAGTGGTCAGGCATTGTATTTTATATAGTTTCGAATACAAGGTATAAGTCACAATTTATTGTTTTAATTCTCTTAGCTCCGCCAGTAAGTCTTACAACAGGACACATGTGCTAATTCGGATTGGTTCTTTAAGGAAAATTCTGATCAGCAAATGAGATTTTTAGGGTGTTTGCTAAGCTTATTTTAGAGAGCTTATAAGTTTCAAGAATTTATAAAATGTAATGTCTCAAAAGTTTATAAGTTGTCAAAATGTTGGATTATTGAGCTTATAAGCTAGGGAAAGAATTGTGAGATAGAGAGAGAAAATCATAGTTAGAGAGAGAAAATTGACAAGATGTGAAGTTGATAGTGTATATGAAGGAAATAACGAACAATTGTTAGATTATTTTCATAAATTCATCGTTTCACTACAACAAAATGTTCCAATAGTGACATGATTTTTGAAGAATTGTGACACCTATGGATGTCATTAAATAAATTTGTGATATCTTGTGGATGAGTAACTATTATGTATGTCACAAAAAAAAAGTATGTCACAAAATTTAGTGAAATTTATAAATGTAACTATTTTTGTTATAGATGAACGTGTAACTATTTTTTGTAGTTCCTAGTTTCTCATATTTGAACTTTTTATCTCTCTTTTTTCTTTACCATTCAACATTTTTTGTTTCACCTTGATGTCTATTATATTTAACAAATTAATTTTTTATTATATTGGAATAAATTATCTCTGTTATTTTGGAAATGTTAAATCTAAAAAATGCAATTTGAAACACCAAAATCGGACAACTAATTGAATATATATATATATATATATATAGATAGATAGATAGTTAGGTTCAAATGAGAATCACTTTTATCCTAAGAACTAAGAACTTAATGAATTTGCTATGAAAGTTGATGAATTCGTTGAGAAAGTTATTGAATTCTAAAATTCAAAAATTTTCACCCGGATTAGAATACCATGAGAGACGAAAATTCTATTTTTTTGGATTCAGTAACTTTCCCAATGGATTCATCAATTTTCACAATGAATTCATCATTTTTGGTTCTTATGTTCTCAAGATAAAAATGGTTATCACGTTAACTATCCCTATATATATATATATATATATATATGGGTAGGTGTATTTTTCGTGTTACACATTAAACCACGTAAGGGAAAAGAAAATATACCGATAGAGCTCACACGTAACTCTTATGATGAAGAAGTTAGGACTGAGCCTTCGCTTCCGCACAATATGTTCAATGGAATTGAAGGATTTTTTTTTTTATTTTTTATTTTTTTATGGAATGAGATATATTATGTAGCTCTAAGGATTGGTATAGAATTTATGATAGGTAGAAGAGTAAGAAAGCTGAAAACTTAACAACACATGTTTTGTTTTCAGAAAGCTCAAAGGTTTATTGCTTCTGAGTACTTGGGATGATTTTACAATGAAAGAATGCCTATTTATAGGCAAATATATCTGACAACTAATGGTGCCTACACCTATCCACTAACTAATAATGCATATTACTATTCACACCACCAAAATAATGCCTATTACTATTCACACCTATCTACCAACTAAGGCGTAACATTTTTCTAACATGTAACACCTATTATCCTATATAATGCTTTCAATAATACATTACACGTTATATCCTATACGTGTAAAAGAAAAACAGGAAAAAGAAGAAAATTACAAAAGAAGAACGATTACAATTTAATAATTGTTGCCCATCTGTTTAATCTTCGTAAATCTCTATGAGTTTCGAATTGTGTCATGACTTTGAGAATCTTCAATGTCTTCTTCTTCTTTATCTGTGTTGATGATAGTAATTTCTTCATCTGCAAGACTATCACCTTCTCCGCTGAAAGGAAGGAACATATTCCAATTTGGTGTAACCCATATTTGTAAATAATGTCCTTCAGACTTCTGAAATATGTTAATTTATTCTTCAGAATACTGAAATGTAAAATGATCTGGTTCCCTCTTTTTACATTTGGTTTGAAGATATCGTCCAGAATATTCAATGTCTGTCAAATAAATTCTTTTTCTAACTGGACGATAACTGTGAGATGTAGCTTCTGGAAGAGAAGCTAGAATTTTGCAGTAGACCTTTGATTTGAAAGATAAGGATGAAATATTGCCAGCTGTCAATAGAAATTTTCTCCCAATTTGTTCATTAGGTCTTCTGCTTTTTTCAGATAATCAATTCCATGAAATCAATCATACCATTGTGGTAAAATTGATTGTCATTTCATCCGCATGTCGATCTTGTTTAAATCAATCAGAAGTAGAAGGCCGTGAATTCGATCTGCTCATTAATTAATATCCCTTCTTCAGATAATTTTATAAACATCGTGCCTTTGTATGATTTTTACGCCTTGAATTTTGATTCATTGAAATAAAGTTCAACAATTTTCTTTGTAAATCAACAAGGTTTTGAGGAAACCTTGTAAAACTTTAGTAGAAATAATTTCCTCAAGGTCGAACAATTTCCGTGATCGGTTCCATTGTTTCTCTCCAAGGAATATCAAGAATTCTAGTTTTAAAATTTTCAAAACTTCTTGGAAGTGGAACATACTGGGTTTTTGTTTTCAAAAAATCAATTTTTTGATTTAACTTTGTAATGGTTGATTCCATGACCGAGATCGTCTTATCTTTGTAATTACAATCATTTTGTAAACTTTTCAATTGATTGTTAAGATCAGAAGTTTTCTTTTCAAAGTCCACAAGTTGTAATTCATAATTTTTTAACAAAGAAGACTGATGTTGAATTACACTACTGGGTTTTCTTGTGCAACTGAGCAAAACTTTTAACTTCCTCCGGTTCAATAAAAATTCTTGTATACCAAAGGCTTCTAGCATTTGACAATGCTTCAAAACTCGTAGTAACCTTTCCAAAGAGGTTTAGGACAATTAATATATTTTCAACAAGATTAAAGTTATGAAAACTTCAATTTTGTTCCTCCGAAAATAACATAATGTAAACTTCTTTTGGGGTTGCTCGTTTTTTATTTTGGTCGAAAAATAAAATGCCGAGCATTTAAAACTTGAACTTTGAAAGTCAGTAGCTTTTGGCAATGTTGAATATGCCATAGATTATCAAGGATAACTGTTGTCTCTGTAACCTTTGTAATTGCTCTAAACCGTAGCAGTGATTTGAGCATTTTGTAAAGTTACTGCTCCAAATTGAATTTCATCTTTGTAATCTTTGGATTCTCTTAGTCCGGAGAACTCGTAACACTTTTAGTTTCCTCGTTCAAGAGATATCCATTGGATAATGTCTCTAACTCGAATCAGATAATTTTTCTTCCTTCGGTCTTAGAGACTTCTGGTGTGTAACTTTCTTTTCCTTTTGAAGGCTTTATAATTTTTCTATCAATTTCTTGCATAAAAGACGATTTATCTTTCTAGATAAGAGGTCGAATATTATTATCTTTACCTTTATATGTTCAAATTTTACTCTATAATTATTTCCTTGAATTATTTGTTGTAAATTTATCCATCTTGTCTTATTAACTTTTTACTATTAGCATTATTAATTATTTCCTTGAATTATTTGTTGTAAAATTATCCATCTTGTCTTATTAACTTTTTTACTATTAGCATTATTAATAAATTTTACAATAACTTCACGATCTGTTCTAACAGTGAATTCATTTTTTAACCATATTTTAAATTTTTCTAAAGAATTTATTAATGCTTGTATTTCATAATCTAAAGATGTCCAATTTAAACCTGTTTTATTAAAGTTTCCACTAGCATAAGCAGCTATTCTTTCTTCATTTTTTGGACTGAATTTATGGGGTTTACAAATTAATACTGCTCCCCATCCTTCTTTACATCCATCACATTGAATAATTATATAACTATCACTTGTAGGTAATTCTAAAGGTTTAATATTTTTTATTTTATTTTTAATTTTTTGAATAAGTTTTTCATCTTCTATATTAAAATGTCGTTGACCATTTTTAGTAGTTTTACTATATAATGGACCCACTAATTTACTAAGATTTGGAACAAACTTTCTAGCATAATTTACTAATCCTAAAAATGATTGTATTTGTTTTAAATTTGTTAATTTATTTGAAAATTCTAAAATTTTAGTAGCAATATGAGGTTGTAATTCTATTTTTCCATTTTCAATTTCTAATCCTAAAAATGAAAATTTTCTAAAATTTTAATAGCAATATGAGGTTGTAATTCTATTTTTCCATTTTCAATTTCTAATCCTAAAAATGAAAATTTTCTTTTAAATAATTCCATTTTCCTTTTACTAATTACTATACCATTCTTTTCAATTTCCTTAAATATAATGTTTAAATGTTCTTTATGTTCTTTTCAATTATTACTTGCTACAAGAATATCATCAATATATACTAGACAAAATTTATATTTTAAAAATATATTATCCATAAATCTTTGAAAGATAGCAGGCGCATTTTTTAACCCAAAACTTAATACATTCCATTCAAATTGTCCTTCTGGACAAGTAAAAGCAGTTCATGGTTTAAACCATTCTTCTAATTTTAACTGATTATATCCACTTTTAAATCAAATTTACTAAATATCTTTTATTTTGTATAAGTGCTATTAAAGTTTCTTTATTTTGTATGTTATAACCATCATCTTCATAATTATCATTTAATCTTTTATAATTGTATACTATCCTAGGTTTTCCTTTTTATTTCTCGAATGATTTCTTACTATAAAAGTCGTAGATCTATGAGGACTTTCAATGTCTAATTAATCCATGTTTTAACATTTCATTAACTGCTTTCTAAATTCTTCTACATCTTCTCGCACTATACTCCATTTTGTTCTAATTGTAATTTCGTAATTTTATTTTTATTTTACAAACATAATTCACTTTTGCTTTTGTAATATCGCTCCTATTAATCCTAGTTTTTCTAATCTTAATATTATAGGATAATTTTTACTTGTAATATCAGGCCCTTTTTCTAATTCTTGTGAAATAAATTGTGAGAATAATTTTATAGCTTCATTTTCAATGAAATTATTTTGTTTGTTTTGTACTTGTTTTAAAATATCTAATTCTCCTAGTCCACCACGCCGGGCAAACTCGATGTATGTGTATATCTATGTGTTGGAAAACTATAAACTTGTTTACTTAGTGTAATAAAATTTTTAGCAATTGTTAAATTACCATTTAAACTAGTAATAAAATTTAATCCTAATAAGAAATCTTTAGAATTAGTTTCTTTTGGGTTTATTATTACCGAGGTAAATCATATATATATATATATATATATATATATAGGGTTGGATCCAGTGAGAACTCATCTTTTGAGAACTTGAGAACTAATGTTGATGAATAAAACCTAGAAAGTTGTGCACAACGAAAATATTCTAAAATTGTTGCACAACAAAATAATTTTAGAAAATTTTCGTTATGCATAATTTTATACCGTTTTATGCATCATCTTCAACATTTTATGCATGGTTCGCAGAGTTCGCAAAAAGATGTGATTCTCATTTGATCCACTCCATATATATATATATATATATATATATATATATATATATAGTAAAATTTGAAACTCTTGAGTTATGGTAAAATTTAGTTATATTCCTATATGTAACAAAAAAATTATTGTGACATGTTTAAATGTTTTAAGGTTTAATTATATGGATAGATGTGACAAATTTTACTATATTTTCAAGTGTAACAAAATTTACATATATTTTACGTGTAACAAAAATATATTGATGCACGTATTGGTGTAATTAAATTTTGCGACATCTAAAGATGTCATAAATTTTGTAACACTTCTCTTGGTGTCACTAAAAATATATAACTACTAGACATTTTTTTTGTAGTATTTTGCTTATAAGTTTATGAAAAAATAAGTTGGGGTTGAGTAACTTATTTTTAGGGGAACCTTATAAGTTGTTTAGGAACTTATGAAAAAATAGTTTATAAGCTGTTTTGAAGAGTTTATAATTAAGCTTAGCAAAACACCCCTTTGTAAACTTTCTTTGATCTGGCGTCTGTGAGAGACCTAATTAATGTATAAAATCTCACACTAGTATATGTAACTATCAACCCACATCCAACATTTATATTTTTAATTTGAACTATGGTTTTAATACATATATGTGATTTTATGAGTTATATGTGGTACTCTGAGCTGTGCGCCTACAATTAGTAACACTTTTGGTATAATAGTTATTTAAATCATGATTCTTGACCAAACCTGCAATTTAAATGTAACTTTTAAAATATTGTAAATAAGTGTTCCAAATTTGTAAGTAAAACTCACCCAAAGTTTTAGCGGACTCAAGCATCATATTCCTGTCTCCAACCCTAAATCCAAGAGATCTGGAGCATGAGCTTTGGTGCTCTCAAAGAGAGGAATATGTAGTCGTTTATATGACTTTGACTCCAATATTTATTGACTATGATAAGTTTGGAGATGCAAGACACAAATCAAATTATGGCAGAATAGAAAGTTGAAAGTAAAAGGCTAACTAGCTTTTGTTTTATTTAGCCACCATTAGTTTTCAGCCGCTATAATTAAATATATATATCACCCACCATTAATTTTGCTTGGCAGCTAGTGATATATTTATATCACACAATATCACTGTCGTATTTTAACATCATAATAGTAACAACACTTCTGGTCATCGAGTTTGAATATACTAATTTTACTACTAAACGAGCATAGCTATTGCTAAGCCTTTAGTACATGATACCTTAATTTCAAATTCCTTGAAAGAGGAGGTGATTGGAGACCACTATCATTTGCACACAACATCCTAATAGGAGGCGCACTTACCCTCAGCTTCTTTGAAAAGCAAAAATTGCAATAAATCAACACTGAAACCAATTAAAAGAAAAATAAATGAGCATATTTGGGCATGCTGATCAGGTAGCCCGTGGGCCATGAAAGATCATAGTGAGCCGGAGCATCGTTATCTTTGATCATGGAGACCATACAGTCGTGGGACCAAAATCCCTCTTCACTTTGGTCAGAACGGCTAATTCCTCGATGAAAATACTTTCTACCACTGGGGGATGCACTTCCTTGGGAGTGGGGTGCAGAGCCATCATAGGCTAGTAAACACTCTCTTGAGGGGTTACGAAGAAATACTTCTCTAGCCATCCTTTGTTAGTGCTTGGACCTAGGGATGTCAACGGACGGGCTTTACCCGGACAAGAACCAATAAATTAGTATTGGTTCTGGTTCTGGAACCGGCCCATTAAATATTAAATCCGGACCGAAGCCGGACCATTAAGTTATGGATCCGGACCGGTATTATCCAATGCTAACCGGTTACCCACTGGGCTGCTTATACCACTACAAGCCTACAATCCCTTATTCCCGTCAGAAAAGAAAGAATAAAAACCTTCTACACCTAAATCCACAATTCTTCTCTCAAACCTCTACTATCTTTCTCACAAATCCGACGACCATGTCGCCTCCGGCGGCTCATCGTTCGTCGTCCTCCTCCTCAAGCCCTCGCGAGTCACAACCAACAAGCAGGTTTCAATTTTTGTGGGTGCTGTTGATCCATTTTCGCCCCCTATTCACGGTTCTCTCTCTTTTAAAAAAAAAAACAAGATTCTTTTTACATGGATATAGATTCTTTTGAAGGAGCATTCTGTGGTATAACCTCTTTCTTCGGCTATGGACTGAAACTAGATCTCCCTTGAATACTTCCTTGCTTGTTGGAATAATGTCATGAATGAGGAAAATGAACCAACTTGCTCGATAAGTTAGGTGATTCTGCCTCAGTGACCATGATTCTGCCTATGCTTTTGCTAATTGTATTACCCTTTCTGAGAATTTTTTTTAACGATTTCTTATTTATCGTAGTTTTTGGCCACAATTAACGTTTAATTCTGAGAATTTTAGAAACAGTTATGGACACTTATGAAAATTGGAGAGTATATTAGATGGCTCAGTCCTCCATGCATGACGATTTACTCTTCTCTCCTGATTTAAAAAATAGTTTGAGGCATATCAATTATCAAGTATAACAAAGTAAAAGTAATTTCACACGACACACTATAATTTGGCATGTAATATAATCATAGCTTCAGATTAATTATTTATTGGGTGCAATAGTTTAAACAGTGTTAATTTAGTGCACTCCAAGCATTTATTAGTTTTCAGCATATCACCCCGCTAGAGTTTAGGATCAAAATTAGGGAAAATATACAATTTTAACTTGATAAATTGACTTTATTACAATTTTAACCTAATAAATAAATAATACATTAATCAAGTCCAATGAATTGATTTTGTGATAATTTTAGTCCATAACTGATTTTTAGACATCAAAAAGCACAATTGGCATCGAAAATAACAAATAGCCCGTACCTAATATATATGTCATATATGTTTTATATATGAGTGATTGCATAATCACGTTTTTGGTAAATGAAGGTTCTAGTAAATTAATTAATATTTGATCATGATACTCAAATATAAAATGCTCTTATAGAAAAAGTGGATATGTAATGCTCAAATTAAAATTTATGTTAAGAATAAAAAATAAAAAATTGATCGGGTCGGACCCGGAACCGGACAAACGGGCCGGGTCTTGACCGGTCCGGGTCCAAACGGGTCTGGAACCGGAATCGGAACCGAAACCGTTGGTTAAAAATTTAATGGGTTTTGAATCTGCTCCGGATCGATCCAGAAACCCGCCTGGCCGACATCCCTATTTGGACCCCCTCCCCCCACATAAGGACGAACAATGTCATCTGGTTAGGAAGAAAAGCAATAAAAAATGCCACTCCTATTGGCAACGTGACAATAATAAAAAATGTAGGTTTGCATTGAAAATTTCATATTCATGGATAAACATGTAAAAAAGAAACATTTTCGAAGAGCGGAAGGGTAGATCTGGTTTAAAAGAATCTCATACAGTGTGACCAAGTTGGCTAGGAAAATTGGAAAACGTAACCCGACGTCCACTTGCTTTTGCCAGAATACCATGGCAG
Source organism: Salvia rosmarinus (assembly GCA_036937905.1). Taxonomy (NCBI): domain Eukaryota; kingdom Viridiplantae; phylum Streptophyta; class Magnoliopsida; order Lamiales; family Lamiaceae; genus Salvia; species Salvia rosmarinus. The sequence continues at coordinate 77,339,350 of CM072813.1, read as the reverse complement.
GTGGTACTACAGAAATAAGCCTATCATGAGGTGGGCTTTTGTACATCCGTCTGTATATACGGATTTTGATACTTTTCTTCAGTATAAATGATGCTCCATCTGTCCTATTTAAAATGTCTCATTTTCCTTTTTGGGTTGTCCCATTACAAATGTCACATTCTATTTTAGGAAGTAATTATCCCTTCGAAAAGTGTGGACCCTACTAACTTTTTATCACTTTAACTATTTTATACTTATCTCCTAAATACCTGTACTCAAAAGAAAGGGGACAGTTTAAATGGGACAGAGGGAGTATTATTCTTCAATATAAATGATACTTTCTAAATTATAGTGTAAATGATACTTTTATTTAATGTAAATGATATTTTTCTTAATAATAAATGATACTTTTATCCGTCCATACAATGCAAACGGATGTACACAAGTTTTTGTGGCCTATCATTGGTACTAAGGTATTTTATGTGAAAGGAAGGAGTGGCGAAGTTGTTCTTTCAAGGAATCAAACTTCTTATTTATTTGGAATTTGTGATCAATGCATATTTGATTAAATCTAAAATAAACTGAAAAGATATACCAAGTTATATCTTCTCGATAATAGTCATTCTGATGTATTGTCTTTAGTCAACTCATCTGTTAGAGAGCTTAACTTTGCTTAAACGGGTCTTAGTCTAAGGGGTAATCGAGTTAAAGACATCTAGTCAGAAACCAACTATGAAGGACTCAGTTGCCTCATCAAAGGATCAGTCTCATGCTCGAAAGCAACCAAAACGAGTAGATAAAGTCAGCAGCAACAGACAACGAGCTTAAATGTAAAGAAAATCAAAGCATCATAAGGAAAGAGCTTAATGATGAAAGATCTTAAATCTGAATAGAGATCAGAGAGCTGAGTACATTGAAATGATTCAGAGAGCCTGAATAATTAGGGGATCTAACGATCACTATAGCTTCATCAAGACTGAATTAGACGAGTATCAGAAAATCAGAGAACATGAAGGACTCAGCACTCACTCAGAGGATATGAAGTCAGATACAGTCTTGTCGCAGATCAGGAAGCTGGAGATGGAGAAGTCTAAGAGAGTCAGCACAGACTCAGATGTAGACTTAGTTGAAGACCGAAGATGGAAGCTGATGAAGAATAGGCAGATCTAGTAATAGTTTGCTAATAAACATCTATCTGACTCACTATACAACAAAGCACAAGAAGACAAATCCAACAGTTGTATTTGTCAAATGGAGTTTGAATTTTAAATGGTTACTTTTTCAACAACTAGTTTGAGTTCGAATCTTTATGGATATGAGACTTCCTCAATTGGAGAAAAAGAAAGTGTGAACCATCTTCACATGGGTGTTAGTGTTGGATGTTGGATGTCTTAGACGAAAAAAGACACAACTCCACACCTCCAACTCCAACGAGACTTGAACGGATTCCAAGCTATGTAAGTTTGATGATTTCACCACTTCGTCTAAGGTGAAACTACTTAAATCTAGTCTCTCAAATCTCTAAGTTGCACTTCAATGTAATACCTACAATATGGCTTAAACAATTGAGTCAATCCTTAGACTTGTTCTTCAATATAAGGGCTCACTTGATTAGTTGGAAAAGATAGCCCTAACCAAATCCCGACATGTGTTGTAAGAATAGAAATTAAGGTGAAGCGCGAGTAAGAGGAAACTTATCTAAGCAGCTGGGTCCAACATCCATATTGTACTTTATAATTTGAGTTTCAAAATTACTATCAAATATATGTTTACAAATTTTTTTTTACAAAATTCTTGCTTTCTTCCACTCATTTTATGCTCAAAATTTTCAATATACACTAAATACAAAATTTACAAATAAAAATTAGTATTAATTATCATAAATTATATGAAATTTGGATCACTTTATGTTTTTCATATGAATTTAAAAATGTGATGCCAATAACAAAAACTTATTTTGTATTCATAATTTTCACAATATTTTCAATGTTTTTGGTCAAATAAAAAACGACATGGCACAAGTCGGAGAGGTTGGTGTCACACCAGTTTTGATATGGGTGGAATCTGTCATCAGGGCCGGCCCTGGGGGTTGGCCCAAAGTGCAACCGCCCAGGGCCCCCAAATTCTAGGGGCCCCAAATAATTTTTTTTAAGCCCATTAAGCCCAGCCCAGAAAAAAAAAATTAATAACTTACCTGCTAAAATTTGAGAACGGCAGATACGCAACGCAGCAGAAAGAATCAAGTTTCTTCTTCATTCCCTCCCATCTATCAATCAGACTATTAAATTAACGGCTATTTTCACTTCTCTTTTCCATTCCCACACATCTAAAGCATTCCAATTTCGATAATTCTTTTCCTCATCTTCGATCGGAGTCATAAATTACAGAAGCAAGAGAATTGAAGCAGGGCAACAATCTGAAATTCTGCATGTGAACGTGATTTATTGATTTAGAGGGTTGACGATGGGCCGACGGCTATCGGCTGAGCATTGAGCGGCTGAGAGCGATGACGAAATCAGTCTCCCCTTTACGGTTTGCATCTCTCGTTTTGATTTGTGTTCGACATCAAGAGGTATTTTCTATACTTAAAGTAATTTGTGAATTGTGAAATTGTGATTGTTGTGCTATATATTTGACTAGCCATTTTGTGCATTGAAAGTGAGGTACTGGAAAAGCTTGATTTAGAAGAATTTATTGATGATTTTGCTTCTCAAAATGCTAGAAGGTCTAATGACAATTATTAATTAATTTTTCGGTTTGATTACGATTAGCTACCGGCCTATGTATGGATATAGTTTGTATTTTATTTTCACTTCACAAATATTGATAATAATAGTATATAGACATACTCGTACATTTAAAGTCTCATTGCAAAGTAACTTATAATTCAATTCGTTTTTTTGCTAGAATTCAGAACATTTTCGATGTTCTCGTGCATTTAAAGTCTATTTTTGTCCAAACTAAAACCGACATGACATATCAGAATTTTGATATGACAAATCGGATGCTTAAAAGAATAATATTGTATATAGCCGATTTAAACAACTATTTCATTCATATTATAAAAAATATTAAATATCATTAGATGTCTTCAAATAGGCAAAATCGCAAGACTTGATTCTCAATTAAGATTTGTTAGGAGGATTTTCAGTTAGATTCTAAAACTTATATATCTGAAACCCAGACCCCTGGCTATCGAATCTGGTGTAAATAGTCTCAGCAGCTCGTTTGTTAAAGAGTTATTTTCCACTTTGACAAGTATTCAGCTAAGGAAGAACCTGAAGTTGAAATACTACACTAACCTGAAGTCAGAAGTCAAGGTTCAGACTCAAAATTTTAAAGATATATCTAAAAACATGATATCAGATCCAAGAAGTAGTGAAGTCAGATGGACTGAACAGTCAGTCAAATCTATGATAGTTCGACAAGTCGTCATAAATTCTATCAAGTCAAACCACCTGAAGAGAGTTACAAATTTAACTTTGATAATTCATGAAGCTGAAGAAGAAGCCGGAAACCTTCTAGGATACTAACTCCACATCTACGGAAAATGATAAAGACGCTATACGACAAGTCCAACGACTAGTTTCTTCTATAAAACAAAGTTTGAATTTCAAACAGTCACCTTCCAACGACTAATTTGAAATATTATATAGAGAAATGATTGTCAACAGACACAACTAATGAACATTCTAGCAATAAAAGCAAACAAGCTAATCTCAATCTTCAAGAACACTCGAAATCATACAGAATTTCCCAAGTGTTCTATTTTGATATTCAAACTTTCATACAATTCCTCATGTGTGTCTCTAGGCAGAAATCTCAATATATCCAAAGCCTAGATCTGAGTCAATCCTATCCTTAATCCTTATACTTTATTGTAAAGGATCACATCATTTAGTTGGAAAAATAGTGACACCCAACTCACCAAGCTAGTTGTAAGGTGAAGTTGAAGTGTAAGTGCAATAAGCAACGAATGTTAGCCGTCTGAAAGTGCGATGAAGTAAGGTGGTTGGTCTTGGCCAAGTAACCCGATGATTATAGATCTCTAGAATGTGGGATCTATAATCACTTCCTTGGAAGTCTGAAATAGGGGATTCCTAAGGTTTAAGGAATTCACCGTTTATCTGGTTAGTGAACATAAGAGAGTTAGCTCCGAACTACATTAATAATCTCGTGTCCATTTGCATTCTCTTATACATCATTCTGCATGTTTATCTGAATTGAATCAATAAATCAAACTGCATAGAATCTGAATAACGAATTAGTTACTCGTATCAGAACCATCAGGGTTCATAGGTACTGTTAAATGTGTCTTTTGCATCACGCACGTTAGACTCTTGTTGGGGTCTGAATATAGTTGTCGTTGGTAACCATGGATTCAAGCTTAGATGTCGACGTCAAAGTTAAATGTGAATCTTGGACGACGCTACTATTGTTGTCCAACATGGAGGTATGAAACTTTCGTTCAATTTGAAAGGAATGACGTTCTTCACTTCATGCCATGTCTCTAATTATCTGGCATGTATGTTCAATCGCACTCAATTAATGTCATTGGAAGTCTAAGTCAGATCTAATTCGATTGAAAATATAAAAGGTAGTAAAAGTACTATAAGTATGTATATGTTTTTAAAGTTTATATTAAAACCACAATTTATTTAAGATCAATATATTTATAAACCAATAACCTTTCTATATTTGTACAACTCGGTTTAAATTATCCATTATTATATCGTAGACTATGTTACGACTCTGTAGACGATACGCACACACACGTGAAGACACTAAAACACACACAATCACTTACAAGATTCTCCAGTTTGACATTATAAAACAGCAGCAGACTGGCACACACATGCATGAAGATTGGAGCATCCCAAAGCTCAACAAATTCAGTGAAACTGCACGTGTGCCCTTCCTTAACTCATTTCAAATTTCAAGAGTTCAATTTAATTTCTATATATCAGGGTGGTATCCAAAGTCCAAATGTCCTTTAAGTTGCTTTTTTATTTAAAATTCGCCCTAAACTTGAGCTGAACTTATGACATTGATAACTTCCCCATACATTTATATAGCTTAAATATCTTGCAGTATTAATTAGTAGCCAATTAACTGTTTCTGGGGTGGTGGGCTAAACTGGCAGAATCAATTTACTCTTGCCGACATATGTAGTCCAATATGGGAGTTTAAAAATATCCACGTTAACTGCAGCTAAAACAATATGGTAAGGCATAATCAAAAGCCCTTCATCCAATAAAAGTACATAGAAAAATTAAATCCTAAGATTAATCTGAATATCTGAGTTCCCTCTAAAGAATATTTGGGCGTCCATCTGTCTTCTAATAGTTTACTAGAGTAGTCAAAATCTAACAGAAGTCATTGTATTACAAGGGATATTGATCTAGCAAAAGATTCATTTGACGGCATACAAGTCTATAATATAATTAATTAAGATAACAATTATCGAAGGAACATATTATGGAACCAGGCTTGAGTACCAAATGAAATGCCATCTTTATGGCTTGTTGTATAATATCATTATATAATATAGAATCTACCCGTATTTCTGTTAAATATAATAAAAATTCCAACATAAAAACTATATGATTAAATTGTTATATATAATTTTAGTGTTATATAAACTCATTTGGAAATAATTTTTAGGCATTTAAACAAAAAATTATTTTGTGAATTTCATTAAATTATTTAAAAATTTAAGTATCAATATATGCCAATGCTTATAATTCTAATATATTAAATTATATTATTGCTAGAACTATATATATATATATATATATATATATCAGGTGTTACATGTGAAAGTTTAGTAAGACGCACAATAATTATAATTGAGGAAAGAAATAGAAAATTTAGTCAAAATCTTCATATTATACAAACATTACAGATAATAAAGCAATTAACTTAAAGATAAATTTATCTCAAAGTTTGAGATGTAATTAGATGCCATATTATACATCATTGTTTAGCTAGAAACTATAGAAGGAATAATTGCCTTCTAAATCTTACTTATTACTCAATTTGCAACTTTGACTTGAAATAGTACTCAAATTGCAATTTTCACCTGAAAATATAGAAATGATAAGTATCCAAATTTTCAATATTTTGTAATAAAAACTCTCCCAAATTTTTTGGTGATCAATACTTTCAAATATAGATAGTTTTGAGCCATTGATTAAAAAAACAATGTTTGAACTTATGACGGGCTCGATGGAGGGACGACGTGGCATATGGGTCGATATCCAGTACTTTGTGATATGACAAATTTCAACATCTAGTTTGACGACAATTGTCATAAAAATTCTAGAAAAAAGAATGTTATCAGCAGGTATCTAACAACGACTGACATGCCATAATATTTTCCCCTCATCCTGAAAAACCTAACCTGGGTTTTGATTTTTTGAATCGATGTATCAAACAATAGGAATTTTAAATTTTGGATTGCTGAAAAATTTGAGAAGCTTTTAATTGCACAAAGAAAGGTAAGTTAATTGTTAGGAGCGTTATCGTATCATAACGACAAATTGGATTATAGTTCGTGTTTAAATGACAACCATCCCACTTCAAAATATAAATACATGATATTGCATCGATAATAAGTTAAGCTAATATAAGTATAAAAATATTTAATTCTAATTAACTAAATAATATCTAAAACGACTATTGATAATTAAACATTGGTATAAATGTGAAATGAGAAAAAATAAGTAAAATAAAGGATGACTAACAAATTTTAATGTTAAATGATGAGAAAATACGTTATAAGTGTTGGGAATCGCTGCCACCACTCCGTCCAATTAGTATGATATTGTCACTTTGGTAAAAGCATGCACGGATTTTTTTTGCCAACAACTCCAAAAGCGCCATACTAATTGGGGTGGGTTTTAATATATAGAAGGCAATTATTCTTCTATCTTCCGATGTGGGATGGGTTTGCCAACATACCCAACAATCCTCCCCTCAAACCAAGGACCACATCATTGTCCTCCCCTCGAACGATAATCCGTACATCTTGCACCGCCGTTACCACCACGGGACTCGCCGCCTGACCACTCTTGCAGGAAGACTTTCGACACAAGAAACCACCGGATTCAATCGTGAGTTCACCGGGGTTCCTCCATCATCGGAAAGCGGTCTCGCTCGCCCACGATTGGGCCCACCAACCGTCGGCTCTGATACCACTGTTGGGAAACTGCTGCCGCCACCACTCCGTCCAATTAGTATGATATTGTCCGCTTTGGGCCAAAAGCCCGCACGAATTTGTTTTTGGGCTCAACCACCCAAAAGGCCTCATACTAATTGGTGTGGTTTTCTTAATATATAGAAGTCAATTCTTCTTCTATCTTCCGATGTGGGATGGGTTTGCCAACATACCCAACAATCCTCCCCTCAAACCAAGGACCACATCATGTCCTCCCCTCGAACGACAATCCGAACCTCTTGCACCGCCGTTACCATCCAACGGGACTCGCCACCTGACCACTCTTGCAGGAAGACTTTCGACATAAGGAACCACCGGATTCAATCGTGAGTTCATTGGGGGTTCCTCCACATCGGGAAAGCAGTCTCGTCCCGCGCACGTATTGGGCCCGCGAACCCGGCTCGATACCCTTGTTGGGATCTGCGCCGCCACCACTCCGTCCAATTAGTATGATATTGTCCGCTTTGGGCCAAAAGCCGACGGATTTGTTTTTGGCTCAACAACTCCCAAAGGCCCATACTAATTGGGGTGGGTTTCTTAATATATAGAAGGCAATTATTCTTCTATCTTCCGATGTGGGATGGGTTTGCCAACATACCCAACAATAAGACATGAGTATGATACATTATATTGTACTAATTAATATTAATGATGGGATTCAAGAGTCAGTTTAGGTGTATTGAGTCTCATTAAATGCCATCTGTTTTGCAAAGGACGAGTGAAATATGCAGATATCTTTTCATTTTCTTTCTATCTCTAGCTTTTTTCAAATTCAGCCCGCAACTTTTGTAAGAGAATTGAACTTTCTCACTTGATCTTGCCAAGAATATGTCGTCTCAATATTCTCCAAGCCTCCTGGCCACTTGCAACCTTTGAAATTCTCTCATAAATAGGAATTTCTAGTACTTGATAAGTTTGGATGAGAACTTTACTTTTGCTTCTTGTTTTTAAAAGATCTCTTTGGCCAACGGTGAGTTATGTTTCATCCTCTAGTGCTCCTACGCCTTCTTCAACCACGCTTCACAAGTCTTGAGATTCAAGACACAACTTTGTTAGGTAGCTCCAATAATCAAAGGGAAATGAGGTTGTTTGACATTTTTTATGGGTTATTGGCATATAAATATACGAAATTTGATGTGATTTTAGTTTTGTACATGATCTTTAAAAGGAGTATATAAATACACGAACTTTAATATAATGTTGATTTTGCACACAAACTTTAAGAAGAGTATATAAATACACGAACTTATTAATTTTAGTAATTTTATCACGATTTATTTTTTCAACCAAATTGAAACTTATATGGCATTAGATATGATGAGTTGATAACGACGTGAAAATAAATTAATAAATAAAATATAAAAAAACATTTACATTTGGTAAAATACACCCATTGACTTATTAACACACAAAAACACATATAAATTTCACGAGAAAGAAAGAAAAAAAAAGAAATATAACACAAACACATAAAACGAAGAGAGCACTTCAAATCTTAAACTCATCATTTGTAAATGGAGTAAATGACGAACAAATAAGCTACTACAAATGTCTTCTTATTCACACACGAACTTTAAGATTTTCACATCGTTGCCAACTCTCATCATATCTAATGCCATGTCAGCTTCAATTTGATCGAAAAAATAAATTGTGGTAAAATTACTACAGTTAATAAGTTCATGTATTTGTATATTCCTTTTAAAGTTCGTGTGCAAAACCAAAATTAATCAAAGTTCATATATTTATATACTCCTTTTAAAGTTCACGTGTAAAACCAAAATCACATCAATGTTTGTGTATTTATATATCAATAACCCTTTTTTATCTATTGGCTCTGATACCAATTTGTAGGAAAAATTAGAGAAAAGAATTTGAAGGCTTTGAGAATGTGAAATTGTATTTCTCAAGTTTCTGATTTTTAGCCTTCCAGATTGTCAAACCAAGTTCACATATTTATACTACTTGGATGATATGGGAATCAAGAACTATAAAATAATGATGCAAATTCAAGATGACTCTTGGACTAGAATTTTGAAAAATAATCTTGTAGAGACTTGATTCAATGAATTTGGTTTTCTCCAACAGCGGCGTCGCGCGAGGGAGGAGAACAGGTGGCAGTGGTTGCGCAAAAAGACAATGGTTAGTTCTCTCTAAGACAACGGGTACTCCCACTACGATAATGGTTTTCCACAAACCGTTGTCTACCACGTTTCTCGTGTACTGGTATTTTGTGATAGGAAAGTCATTTTATGAAAAAAAAAATGAAATAGACCTAATACATTAGTTTCCATATCGCAATTCCTTTTCGTTACAAAGAAGGGGTACAGATTCAAAATATATGTATGTACATATATTATTCAAATTTTGAGAAAAGAAGAAATCATGACTTTATGACTTTGAATTTTAAGACGCATATTTGAATTGCAGCTAAACATAGATAAAGCAGAAAATTACTTTATACAAGAAAATAAATACTGTTTAGTTCTATTTTTCTTTCTTATTCATTTCGTACTCCCTCTTTCCTTAATTTAAGGATTCTTAATCATTAGACATACCTCCAATAAAAAGTATCATTAAACGTACCTGGGCAAGCGGGCAGACTGCCCCAAATCATTCCTTGCCCATATATATATCGTTTACATGCAAAAATGAAGAGTTCAAGTTACCTCTTTCCCTCGCCCAAATGTTTTGGTTTGCTCCTCTTATTCCTTATTTATATCTAATATAATTGGCCAGAATCTTTTCATTTTTGTCGAAATATTTTTCACATATCTAAGAGAACCGTTCCTGTTTTGGTTTACTTTCTGGGGTCTATGATTTAATTCGGTTCATCTCATTCTTTCTTTTGTATTGTCTTTTTCCCATTGTAAGATCCTGGCTTCATCCAGTTCTGGGTAATATCTAATTAGCTTTCCATGCATTTTTCCTCCTTTAGTTAAAATCACATATATTATGGGTCATTAGGTTTTTCCTTCTTTTTTTTCTTTTTTGTTTATGTTTTGTTTGTTCTTTTAAAGATCTATGTAAAAAGAAAATGAGGAATATCGTATTACTTTTCAGTCAAACATCTTAGTGGTCGATAAAGTAATGCAATTTCCGCTTTGCACTTTTCGCAGCACTTTCTTTCGTGCTTCCATCGTTAGAGATTTCAGTTGAAACCTCAGACCATTCACAGCCCAAAATCGACACTTTTTCCACCAAGCTGCAGCCACTACTTTAATTGGCATCTTCAACAATGAGTCCATCATGTAGAAGAAAAACTAAAGGCACAAGAAGATCATCTTCAAGAACCAACAAGCATTGCTTAAGATCGAGGAATATTCTAGAAAGCTCAGCAGTTTCGCCTGCGATTTCTCCGGCCAAGACTTCAAGCGGCGACAAAGATGCTGAGAATTTGAATTCGTCTTGCAACTCTATTTGCTCCACTCCGAAAGCAGAAAGGTTTCGGATACCTGAGATCACCACTTGCCCTCCAGCGCCCAAGAAAAGGCGAACACACGCCGCGACTTGCTCTTTAAGGCGGACACCTCTAGTGTTCTTCGCCCCTCCAGATATAGAGCTCTTCTTTTATCTCGCGCTTCGTGGTATTCCGTTAATCAGATGAATTTCCCTGGTTTTTGTGTTGATTGATTTTGCATTTTGTGTGATCACTGCTAGGGAATTTGGATTAGTTATTAGTGTTTTTTGCTCTGGTTTAATGTCAGAGATATATACCTGATGATAAACCTAATATAGCTTTTGGGATATGTTCTTTTCTTTTGCCCTCTGTATTTTATTTTATTTTTTTTTTGATTATGGAGTTTCTTGAAATGAATTTGTGCCAATTTTTCAGATGTCTCTGAACAAAAGATTGGTGGTATTTCAAACTGAAAGAATGGGATATAATAATTTGTTTTTGACTGTGGTTTATGTTAATTCATCTTTCCACGACCCAATTCAGAATTGTCAATTTTCACAATATTTTTTGTCTGAAAGGTATACTTCCTCCATTTCGACGCAAATGCATATCAATGAATGTTGCCACGGAGTTAATTGATTATTCCAAAAAAATTAGCTACGCTCTAAAAGCTTAATTGCAAATTAAATCTCAGTCCTCTGGTCATATTAGAAATTAGATCTAAATTTTCAGATATTTTAATAATGTCATAACTTTATTTTATTAGTAAATTTGTCCCTTCCAACTTTTTTATCCTAGTTTGGAGCTATGATTTTGACTTCCATCTGATTTTGAAACTTGAAAACTCAAGATATTAAATCCTATTGTTTGGATTGTTTTCCGTATTATCGATTTCATTGTCGGATATCTAAAATTACAATTCAAACCCTATAAAGTTCAAATTACGCTACGCCAACTTTCGACTCAATTATTCGCCTCTGTATGTACGACAACCAAATTGTCCACTACTTCAAAAGTCCTCAATCTTTTAAGTTTTGATATCAGATGTACATCGAATCTCAATTCCAAACTTAGTGGAAAAAATTAAGGGACATGAATTAATCAAAAACCGTTAAAAAATAAATAGCATATTTCGACAAGCACACCACACGCTGTTTTTTCGAGGTAAACGAAATCGTGTTTGATTTTAAACAAAGGCATTTCATTTGTAGCAAATCTAGCTAACGAAAAAATATACTGATAGATTAGTTCCATACAAGTAGTGATTATACTGATTCTTTGGTGTCAGAAACGAATGATGATGATGTCTATCCCTTATTCCAAATGGGAAAGTTTTTCCCATAAGCTTCCCTCCCAACACTATAAGAATATGAGGGGATAAATCATGTTGACTCATCGATTAAAAAGATATGAGCACTTTGCCTAGTGTCCACAAGAAACCATCCTAAAGAGGGTGAAACTCTCGCACTACGGCTGCTAGGATTCGATCTTTAGTCCTTAGCTCTTAACCAACTGAGCTAAGTCCGTAGAATGATGTCTATCCCCTCTCTACATATAAATGCTTGCATATTAAACTCCATTAATACACCAATTGGCCATGTCTTCTCAAATATAACTAGTCTGGAAAGGGATTGCCTTAACAGCATGCATGTATTTTACATTTTATTTTATTAATTGTATATCCTGAATTAATATGTTAATGCTATGTATTTTGCACCATTAAAGAAGCTCAGTTTAAATTGTTCGTTACCTCAAAGCATAAGATGGATTAGCTTAATTAGTGATTTTATTTATTTTAAAGTAAGTATCCTGATAGAATTGATTTACTGATCAATTATATTTTGAATTTTCAAAGATTCTAAAAATATGCAATAATTTGTGGAGCTGAACCAAAAAAGATTTAATAATAATATTGGAAATAGTTTGCAGGAGAAGAACTTTTTTATTCAAAACTTTGGAATCGGAAAGCCTGTTAAGACTATTGTCTTTTAACATATGAAAGGTGAAATTATCGTGTCAGATTTTATTTTTTTAATTATTAATATTTGCTCTTTATCTTGTGTCAGTTAATTTGTAGGGAATCCAACATGTCTGCTCTGAACATGGGCAACATAAATAAAGGAATCCAATGAAAAGGCTCGTGCGGGTTGGGATCATTTGTTTTTATATATTAGGGATAGGGAATCTCAAGAAATTTCTCATCATTTTTTTTCTTTCGAAATTATATATACTTTTAGTAAATTCTGATTGATGATGATGACTGCACTTCTTATGGATCTTTGTTGACATTTTATTATCACGTTTATGATAAACGATGCAAAAGATTACTATATACCGGAATAGTTTTTATGCTACTTCTGTCATGGTAACATCATTTGGTTTTCCAGACTTTATTTCTTTTCTCATCTCTGGTTATTTTTCTTTCTTTTTTGGGTATACTGTGATCATCATTTCTTGCTGAAGGAATATCATGGTTACTGGTATTTGGGAGTTTAGACCACAATATATTATAAGTTGAGAACATATGCATTATGTTTTAAAGTTTTCTTTAAACACGCCAAACAAAATAGTTGTACTAGTAGTATTTAATCCAATGTACCATGGACTTAGTTCGGTTAGTTAAAAACTAGCATATTTGAAATAAGGACTAATGATCGAATTCTAGTAGCCGTAGTGTGGGAGTTTCATCATTTTTAAGGTGACTTCTTATGGATACTAGACAAAGTCCTCCTAACTTTTTAATCGTTGAATCACTGTGATTTTCCTCCTCACTTTTTCATGAGTTGGGATGTGGGGGCTCCCGGATGGAGTGCTTCTCCTTTTAGAACAAGAAAATGTTAGACTTTAGGGGTTTCAACTTTGATATTTGTGTAATAAAAATGTAAATTATTAACAACTCGTCAATAACTTTTTCAATTTTACTATTTTACAAATATGTTTGTCGGAGATGAACTAAAAATAAGTCTCACTCGTAACTCGACCGATTCATGACCTTTTCACAATTCCGTAATTGCATTTAAATAAACTGGGGAGACCAACTCTATGTGAACATAAACATATTACGAGCTCCAAACAAGAAAAATGAAAATTGGGGGCTTGAAGCAAAATACTAAAGAAACTTTAAAAAAATTCTTCCTAATGTGGATATATTTTACTATCAAATCTCTAAATTTCATATTAGTAGTTTTTTTCATTTTCTTAATTAATCATAAATATATTGGTAGAGGTTGCAATGAAAGTATCTATATTTTATTGGCTCATTCTCAACAAAAATATCATTTTTTTGTTACTACAAATAGTATCAACATGTCCTTTTTTTGTTTGTTGGAATCTGAACAAGGAAGAGTTGAATCATCCCAAAAAAACCTCACACTTGATAAACGTCTTTTTTAAACTTGAAATTTAGAAAATTCAACCTACGCCGAATTTTTTTTTCTAGCTACACCATTGGGCATGCAAGCATACCCACAAATAAAATTTCAACTCTTCGGTATCTACTTACATCAAACATGTCTATTTATATGTCTGATGTATATATATAGAAGAATTCAAATAAAAACTTATTATCGTAATAATTAGAATAACATATTTAACAAACGATGTAAAATAATTGCACTATATATTGTATTATAGTAGTGTGACTATTTTATAAATTCATTATATTTACTTTAAATATATTTATAAATTTAATATAAATATTCTCATAGTTTTAACTATAATAGATTTAATTTAAACCAGTTTTGATATGTTGGGCTCCTCAAACGACACGGCGACGCTCTCTATCTTTTTTAATTATTTTATATTTTCTAATCATCAATAATTTTACTCCTTGTTCTTTTTTCTTTCTTACATCTATTTCTTTATCTCTTATGCAACTTTTTCAACTTCTCCACAGCAAAGAATTGAACATCCTAACTTCGGATAGAGAAGGTCTAAAGGCAAAAGGTAGAAGATGAAAGAAAAGACATGCTCCTCCGTCTTCGAAATTTGTTTTCAGTTTTTTTATTTGATACGTCACCCAAAATTTGTTTCCTTTATCATTTATGAAAATTATCCCACAAAATACTTTATATACTATTATCTTTTAATATCTTTTATTTATATTTTTTATCACTCATAATCCACTGTTATTCTTACTTATTATCCTTAACAACTTAATTATTTATATAAATTATTCATAGTCTACCATTAATTAATATAATACTATACTAATGTGGCAAACCTGCAACAAAGATTTTCTTGAACATATTTTAGAGATGAATAGAGTATTTAAATCTACGGTCCGCATTGCATCTGAAAAATCTGCCATTTTGTTTACTAGTGTCATTTCGGTTGAGATTTAAATTTTGTAAAATCAATCTAATGGGAACAAGACTTGAAATGACGATCTATAAAAAAAACATCAATACTAAGATCAACTAGAATCAAGTGATAGCTAAAAAGAATATTGATTCCACAAGCTTGTTAAGAAGTTTAATTCTCCAAACTAACATCAGTTTACAGGAAAAAATAAAGTATCGATGAGAGAATAATGATAGAGAATTTTTTCTCTCTCTACAAATTTATGTTCTTTGTTCTGTCTTCCTCTATCTCTCTCTAAATTTGATGCAACATATCTTTTTCTCCATCTTTCTACAAATCTTAAAATGTCCCTTTCATATACTCCAATGTCGTTCTCTCTCTCTCTATCATCAAAATTTTAGACACATTCTCCTAAATTTTTATATTTTTTATGTTGAGTTATCGTAATTTATTACACCATCCATATTCTCATGAGATCGAGTATTCTCATGAGATCAAGGTGTAAAATTCTTGAAGGAGAGCTTCCCTTTTTCAGAATAAAATTGATAGTCTTCACAACAACACCTCCTTCAACTATTTTGCCCGACATCCACTGATTATCTCTGGCACAAATTCAAATTCCCTACTACTGCAAATGTTTACAGAGTCGCATGTCTTTCTATTCTGCTATTGATTATTTCTTCTACTTATATATATCTCGTCCCGTTGAAACCTCAAGACTTGCAAATTCTCGGGTGCAAAACAATTAATTGAGAATAACTGCAGAATTTTATTTTGTTTAGGAGAGGAAGAAATCTTAATTTAAAAAACAATGGAGAAAACAAATGCAGAAATGAGAAATAAAGAAAATATGATTGAAAAAATCGGCATTATAAATAGCATGGACAGATGTGAGCCCAACATAATCTGAATCAGCAAAGAGAGGAGAAGCCATCTCGATTATCAATTGAGAGAGAGAAACAAAAATTGAGGAGAAGAAAAGAGCGCGATGGATGAGGAAAGAGGGAAAAAAACAGGAATAAAAGAATTTGGTTGATTAGAAATCGAGGGAAGAAAGGAAAGAAAAAGAGAGAGAAAAAATAACAAAAAAAAAAGGGATAGAGATAGAATTGTTGATGTGGCTGTGTGTTAAGTTTGACATTTTAATGTGTTAATGGGGAGAATTGTCCAAATTCTTGACATTATTATCTAATTTAATACATATATTAACATGCTACTCTTTTTATCTAATTTTAATTAAAATTATAAAAATATCATCCATAACCCGCGGCCAACCCATTTTCCGGCGGCCAACCATCCCTCCCTCCCCTCTGCCGGCGGTCAACCCCCTCCCTCTTCCTTTTTCCGACGGCCAACCCTCCCTCCCCTCTGTCGACGGCCAACTCTCTCCCTCTCCTTTTTTCCGACGGCCAACCCTCTCTTCCCCTTCCCATCTGTTTCCCGGCGGTCAACCATCACTCCCTTCCCTCTGTCGGCGACCAACCCTCTCTCTCCCTTTTCTCTGCGACCAACCCTCCCTCCCCTTCCCATTTGTTTTTCGGTGGCCAACTCGTAGTCAACCAATTTTTCGACGGTCAACCAATTTTCTTTGCAATTTTTCGGATTGGTCGTCGAAAAACATATGGAAAGGGGGGAGGTTGGTCACCAAAAAAAGAGAGAGGAGGAGGGTTGGCCAGTCGGCGGAGGAGGAGGAGGGAGGATGGTTGGTCGTCGGGAAACAGATGGGAAGGGGAAGGGAGGGTTGGCCACTAGAGATGACAGTGGATCTCGGACCCGATCTGGATCTTTAAAAAATAGGATCCGACGGATGTGGTCCGGATCCGGACCATTCTTTTAAAATCCGGATCTGGATCTGGATCTCAATTTCTGAGATCCAGATCCGATCCAGATCCGGCCCATGAATCCATATATTATATATGTATATATATTTTTTATTTATATTTATAAGTGTATTATATTATTTTTCTTTCTAATCGAAATTGGATAAACTAGATTACGGAATTGAATGATATGTCAATAATATTATAAACTTGTACCTTGTATTTGAGGAAATTTTGTATATGAGTGGTCTATTTGCTAAGATATATGTACTACTTCTTCTATTACTGTTGCAATATTATTTGTTGTCATGAAAGCAGAAGTAAATTTATAACTAACATCTTCTTGTATAGTAATGATTGTAGAATTTCTAACTAATTATTATAGTGTTATATGTATTTAGATTATTATTATTATTATTATTATTATGGTGTTACTGTGAATTATAGTTGATTTATGATTTATTTTAGAAGAGAAAATATGTGGATCTGGGTCTATACCCTGGACCCTGCGAATCTTTTGGATCTGGGTTTGGATCTAATTTTTTTAGATCCAATGGATCTGGACCGGATCCGGACCCAATCAAAAAAATTTAGATTTGGATCTGGACCTAGCAAAATTCGATCCAAATCCGGTCCATTGTCATCCCTATTGGCCACCGGAATTGTGTCTGTGCGTGTGAATCCGTGTGATTTTTTATATTTAAGGATAAAATTGTACAAATGGTTAAAAATGATAGCAACTTAACATATAAGATAAAAAGAATAGCAAACTTAGCATATGGTTTATATTAGATTTTCGCCCCTTTTAATATTAGTTGAATAGATAGCTTTTGTAAATAAATTATTGAGTCAGCAATCTTAGTGAGGTTTATAGGATATTAGTAATATAAATACTGAGCTCTTTGTATTTTCTTTGAGCTCTTTGTAACAATTTACAATGTAATCGAATGAAAATTTTCTCATCTTTTCTTCTTATTTTATTTTTTATATCCTTTCTGTTCTTTCTCTACAATTTTAAAATGGTATCAGAGCAAAAAACCGTTGTGCATGAGCATCTCCATCTCGTTTTCTCTTCAACAATTTTAACTCATCTTTTTCTGTTCGATCAATATTTTTCTCTTAAAAATCGGTTCGATTTCTCCATCAGCGCTCGTTTAGATCTGAGCAGTTTTGTTCTAGGTCTTAGTTTTCTGATTTTATGAATTTTTTCTGATGATTGCAGCAAGAGTTTCCTCATTTGGTGTTGTCACTATCGCCGCCATAGATGTTGTGCCATCGTGATTCTCTCGAGGCAGTCTATTGGAGTTTATCTCGTTCCAGGTTCTCTCGTTAGCTACGATTTCTCAATTCCTCTTTTCTCTCTGATTTTCACCGATTAAAAATTGGTGAACTATGTTGTCTCACCGATTAAGTCGGTTGTTTTGTCTCTTTCCGATAAAATCGGATTTCTCTATGGTTTCTACAGATTGTATGTCGGTTGATTTTCTTAGATCTACGATTGAATATCATTTCTACCGATTGTATGTCGGTTTCTAGAATTTATCTTCTATGAATCTACTGATTGTATGTCAGTTTCTAAGTCTTCTACTCTCTGTCTGGTTTATCTGCTAGGATCGATGTCGATCTTAGCTCTTTCTGTCCAGACTTTGTTTGAATCAGTTGAAGTCGTGAGTTGTGATTTCCATCTTCGGTTCAAGTATTTCTAGAACTGTGTAGTTCTTCATTGTTTTTGGTCTCTCAGTCTGGATCTATGTAGATTTGTGAGAGTTAATATGTTTGTTTCTCTGATTTAGTTGAATTTTTGTGCAAAAGTTTGATGAATTTTCTGGTTCTTTGTTCTGTCTGGTGGCTGGCAATAGTACTTTGAGGGTGGCAAATGTTTTAGTGTAGCTTCTGATTGGAGATGTTATGCTCTGTATTCGTGGTGTTCATCATCAATTGTTTCTTGTGATTGGTTGGGCAATGATAGGTGCTCCGAATCTGCTATGTTTAGTAGTAATATATAGAAATGTTGGCTGCAAGTTGTGAGTGAATGATATACTAGTTGGCATGAAGCTGGTGTTTGATTAAAGGGGAGTGATATTCTTGGTGATTTAGTCCTTGAACATCATGATACTATGCTCCTTCCCCTTGGTTCATTGTTTATGTGGAGTCTACATTGTTTTTGTGTTGAGAATCAGATCGAGCAATTTAGACTTAAGTATTGTTGCATTAGTTGTTTGTTGCTTTCCTTAGGTGTTTGGCTTTCCTTGCAAGATGGTTGCATATGTTTTGCTCCCATTTTGAGGGGGAGTGTTAAGTTTGACATTTAATATTAGTTGAATAGATAGCTTTTGTAAATAAATTGTTGGGTCAGCAATCTTAGTGAGGTTTATAGGATAATTAGTAGTATAAATACTGAGCTTTTTGTATTTTCTTTGTAACAATTCACAATGTAATCGAATGAAAATTTTCTCATCTCTTCTTCTTATTTTATTCTCTACATCATTTCTGTTCTTTCTCTACAATTTTAACACTGTGTCGCCTATGACGCTCATTTTAGGAGCCAACATATAGAATTTGAATCAAATGGGAATAAAAATATTGATAAGAAATAGAAATAAATTATAACTCTTAATCATGGCAGATCAAATTATATCTATAAATGTGTCATTTTCAACTAGTTGTGTTACGATTTACTAAAAATTATATATTCTTTAGTAACTAATGAAATATACTGAAATACTACATAACACTAACATTTTTTTATTTTTTACATATGTGTCCCAACGTAATCATAATAACAAATAAGATTCTAATATTTTGAATGAATTCATAATCACGTCATGATGACTGAATTTGAACTCGTTTTGCCTAGATGGCATGTCAGAAAGCCACATTATTTACTCATAATTTTTTTTAAAAAAGTCTAAAAAAAATATGTTGTTTCTCATATGTATACATTCTAACATATTTCCTCAAAATAATATGTATTAGTTTGTAGGCATTATTAAAATCAATAATCAATTAATGATATTTTATTGGATAAGTACTATTATATCTCTTCTATCTTCTTACAGACGTTTTTCTTCAACTCAAGATCTCTAGAAATCTGTAAATGAGCTTACGCAAAAAAATTCAAAAAATTGACAAACCATCTCTATGTTTCCCATATCTCTCTCTCATTTAAGAAAAAAGAGGAACCCCAATTTCAAATCTATATTTCTTCTCTCCCCTTCTTCATCCATCTCTTCTAGTGACCTTTGTTGTCTGATTACATTCGCGACCAACGCCTTCAACCAATTGTTGTGGCCGCTTGCAGTTCTCCTTGCCAAAACATATGCACTGATCAATCTTATTTTCGTAGGGTAAAGAATGCGTAAGGAACACGAGGAAGTAACGTGATTCGATCTATCGAAATAGATCTACGTCCACGGAGCAAGAGAGTGTATCTTTATTGAGTATGTAAGAAGCGATTACAAAGAGTGTAGATGATCTCTTTCATCTAATCTAGCCTCTATTTATATACCATCATATTGAGTTTGACTCTAATACAAAGTCTTCTCTCATAAGGATTCTTTTAGATATGCATCTGAATCTTCTACGTCTCCAATATCGATTTGAGTTGTAGTTGGTCGAGGAGTCTTTTTGGGCCGAACTCACATAGGCCGAGCTTAATGTCGGGACCCATTTATATTGGGTCTGATGCTTGAGCCTAGTAGTTGGGCCGTATCCTATCACATCCCCCCCCCCAAAAAAGACGTAGAAGTGAGGTCGTGATGGAGGGGACGATGGATCGGACATTGCCTCGCCGAAATTTGTGATCTGGCGAAGTTGAATGTGTATAGTCCTGCCGAAGTTGAATGTTGCCCGGTCATAAATTGGTCAAAGTCGAACACTCGTTGCCCCGTCGAAGTCGAATATGTAATCTCGTGTCGAGGTCGGACACGGGATGTCGTGCCGAGGTCGAACACGAAACACGTCACATCTATTTAATGTATACGGCGGTTGGGGTCCCGATAAAGTGCACGTTGGGGGGATAACTTCCCCAATACGCCATTTCTCATTTCACTTTATCCGCCGCCAACTTTCAAACTTGAGAAAAACTCTCTCTCTTTGAAAAAAGTTCGAGTTTCCAGCACTATTCCTCTTTTCACTCGTATTCGCCGGAGCACCAGTTACCATTTATCTCGATAGCCTTGCTAAAACAAGTAAGTATATATGGCTTCTTCTTCTCGTTCTGATGAGGCTCACGATCGTGAAGATCGTGATGTGTCAGTGTCGCCACCGGGTTCGCCGGTGGTATCTTCACAGCGTCCTTATGTCGTCGTTTTAGATGTTTTTACCGTTGATTCATCTATTCCTTCCCTGTGTAGTGTTGCTTACCCGCCTTTGCGGGGTTTTGGTAGGGTTTCTACTTTTCCGTCGTGTCTAGATTCCCCTTCAATTAAAGAGCTTGCTTCGAGATTTTTTGTCCCAAACTCTGTTGAGTTGGCCATTTCCTGAGTGGAGAATAGGGCCTGTGCCCTCCGGAGGTTTTGTTACATGATATCTGAAGACGCCCTTAAGTGCGGTCTTCGTCTTCCTTTTCCTTCTGTTTATACCGAACTGCAAAAAAAAGTTCGGCCCACCTCTTGCCCAAAAATGCCAAATTATTTTCGGCAGTTGACGGGTCTTGGTGTCTATGCCCGTCGCTATAATTTTCCTCTCACCCTAGGGCTGGTCTTTAGGTTTTTCCAGTTTAAATCCAGCTCGGGGTGGTATTATTTATCACCTCGTCGTAGTTTTAAGGTGAAGACGAGGTCAAAAATCCCGAATGGCAGAAGAAGTTCTTCTTTTGTCGATTCGATGAGGCATTCCAGTTCGTCTGGAATACGGGAAAGTTGTCAGATGAGGCCACCGATGACAACTTCGGTGACCTCGAGGAGTCATTGGAAAGGGCCGGCCATGTCGACGAAGTTTTTTCTGAGGTCGAGATCGTCGCTACGGGGCTGAGCCCTTATGATCCTGCTACCGCGGTAGAACCGGTGAAGGGTGAGGCCCCCCCTTCTTCCACTTCGGCTCTTCCATGTTTTTATTTTTTTATTTTTTATGTCCTAACTCGGCCTTTCTTTTTAACTCTGCAGTGAACTTTGGTGCCACGAAGAAGAGGAAGAGATCGAGGTCTGACCTCGAGCCATCCAACGTGGCTCCGAAGACCGTGTCCGAGCCCTCTTCTGAGAGGACCGAAGACATATTGAGGTCGCCTTCGCCCTTGCCCATTCCACGCCCCAACAAGGAAAGGCGCGTGGTTTCCGCTCCTGCCGACGATGATGAATGTGAGATCGTCGGTTCCCATGTCGCACGTCGGTCCTTCCCGAGGTAATGCAATTGTTTTATCACGTCACAAAGTTATGTGTTTGATGTAATTGTTTGACGTGGTTGATTTCGGTATAGGGGATCGAGTACATGACGGCCGAGCTTGCGATGGTGTCCACCGAACTGACTGCGACGTCCACCCAACTGTTGGAGTACCTTAATGACGCCGTCGTCCAGTTCCACCGGGTGGCTCGCCTCGCGAGGGGTTTGGAGGAGGAGAAGACCCTCCTTGTCCACGAGGTGGCCGAGGTCGAAGCGAAAGCTCGGTATGCGGCGAAGAGAGAGGCCGCGGCTCTGGCGGCGGCTGAGGTGGCGAAAGCGGCCGAGGTTGGACTGTTGAAGGCCGAGGCGGAGGAAGCCAGGTGTCGGGAGGCCGAGGCGGCGGCCTCGCAATGAGAGCTTCTTCGCGCCTTTGCGGAGAGGTTGTTTTTGTCCGGGAGGTTCTCCGAGCTGGCCTCGGTCCTTAATACGAGCGTGGCAGCGGCCACTCTCGATGAAGTCGTCGAGGATTACCCGGATTTGGATAAGTCCAAGTACGGGTATGAGGTGATGTCGAATGAGGCCATGTTGCGGGCGTATGCCGAGGCTCTCGCTGACGGCATGAAGAGCTTTGCTGTTGTAGAGAGTCTGGCCTCCTCCTCGACCTGCCGATCACCGAGGCGGTCCGTGCTGTCGGTGGGCGATGTGTCCCACTCAAAACTGCTATTACCGATCCGCCAAGGCGGGGGCGGCGATCTGCGTGGTCAAGCTGCAGAGGTTCGGAAGGAGGCGGAGGAGGTGCAGCCCGAGGAAAAGTTTCCGGACGGGTCAGTTGATCCCATTTTCGTCCTTTTTTTTGTATATAAAATGTACTCACGACATCATTAAGATGTCGATTTTGATCCTGCCTTGAAGGCCTGAATAAAACCTCAATTTTATGGAAGAATGCTTGTTTTTGTTTTATCTTCAGTATGGTCATGAACTTGTTGATGTGTCTCCTTGGCTAAACCAAATCAAAATCTTGAACCGAGCTCTCGAAGCAAAAGAGGTCGAGGTCCTTCACTTGGAGGGCAAGCTGGTCCATGTGCAGGAAGAAGCCGACGTAAAATTCAGGGCTTCTCAAGAGAAGTATGATGAGCTTCAAGCTCGGTTTTTGAAGTTGGAGGAGAAGCTGGAGATCTCGAAGGATGATGTCAACTCGGTTGTCGAGGAGCACGCCGAATACGGAGCTGTTATTCGCCGAAGTGGTGGAATAACCATCTCCGAGGCCGAAGCCAAAGTCTTAGAGATCGCAGGCCGGTGTTCGAGCTACAAACGTGAGTACGGCCGAGACTCTTGGCAATTTCAGGAGCAGCTTGCCGACCTGAGAAGAATAGGCGGTCTCAGATGATCATGTAGCTCGGCATCCACAACTCGAGCGGGTGCTTGCTTCACCGCCGAGGCCTCCGACGATGCATTCAAATACTGGGATTGTTGATAGGCATCCTCGAGAGTTTTATGAGCGCGAGAGGCGGTAGTTATCGAGTAGCCGAGGTCGGATGACGAGACATAGAGGTCAAGCTGGCCGAGCTCCAGGTGTCGATCGAGGACGAGGTAGAGATAGAGGTAGGGTAAGCATAGATGAACTGCTGAACCCTGATTTTGCTAGAGATTGGCTTAGCTTCTCCCAGTCTCTCGGTCTTTCATCGTCCTCGTAATGTCGTGTATGCGTTGTATTTTTTGGAAAGAAGGACAAATTTTTCTTTGTCTTGTGTTGATTTTTTCTTTTTATCAAACATTATATATATTTCATCCTCGTAATCAAACGAAGGTATGTCGTCCTCGTAATCAAGCGAAGGTAATTCATCCTCGAAATAAATGAAGATAGTTCGTCCTCGTATTTAAACGAAGGTAGTTCATCCTCGAAATAAATGAAGGTAGTTCATCCTCGTATTAAACGAAGGTAGTTCATCCTCGAAATAAACGAAGGTAGTTCGTCCTCGTATTAAATGAAGGTAGTTCATCCTCGAAATAAACGAATGTAATTCATCCTCGAAATAAACAAAGGTAGTTCGTCCTCGTATTTAAACGAATGTAGTTCGTCCTCGTATTAAACGAAGGTATAAGTTCCTTATTTGTCGAGAAGTGTCGATAGGGGTGGTCCTCTCACGCGCGTTTATTTTACCCTGTGTTGGGTTTATTTATAATCCTATTAGATGGTATTATATAATGGGGAAGAGGTAGTATGCATAAGTGACAAATGAAATATGTAAGACTGAGCACATGAAGTAAATAAAGAAAAAGATTTTATTAATGAAAGATAAAGACACGACTTAACAAAACTAAATGAATAATTTTTTTCTTTTGACACTTATGCAAAATATCTCTTGAGATGAATGATGTGCCACGTATGAGGTATTTGCTCATGGATAAATGGGCGAGTTTATATGACTCTTTTCCGAGGACTTCTTCAACTCGGTATGGTCCTTCCCATATGGCCTCTAACTTGTCGAGCTTCTCAGCTTTACTGACTTCATTATTTCGAAGTACGAGGTCGCCTACTTGGAATTGTCGGGATTTGACACGCTGGTTATAATACCAAGCTACTTGTTGTTGTCATCGAGCTTCTAATGTAGGCGAGGTCTCTTCGACCAAATTGTTCTACTTAGTCGCCGCATGATAGCACGAGGTCCCTATAGCGTGGTAAGGTCGGCCAAGTCGAATCTCTCGATAAGACTTAACAGGGCTTATGATGTGTTACGATAAAAGCAATAAATCTAAATCCTAAACTTGATTTGGGAGATGATTAACTAAGATTAACATTAAAATTAAACATGCAAACGATTGACAATAGCGTTCAAGCGATTCAATCGCAACAGAATTCTTCAAGAATGTGAGATAAACTAGGCATTAGGTTCTTCGCCTTGATTAATCGATTTATTGCTTGATCAAGAAATTTACCTATTCATGCAATATTCAAACCTCAATCCAAACACTCGACTTTCGTTCCGTGAATTAAACTGGGTTATCAAATTTCACAAATACATAAACTATTAGAGTCCCGTTTCCAGTAACCTCTAATCCAATCTATTCCTATGATGCAACGTATCTATCTCTCGATAATACGAAACATAAACAATTAAATGGTGATCAATCACTTAATCATAAACCCAGGATTCAATTGATGCACTCAATCCAAACAAATAATCAATTAAACAATTTGAATCACCCAACCCTAGAAAAGAATTAGTTCATGCTCATTTCACGGATCAAACAATTATAATCGATAGAAATCATAATCCAATAATTCAACGAAGTAAAATCGAATAATAATCCTTACAATCGTAATGTCGTTGATGGATTTCTCCAATCAAATGTCTCAATCAATCCCAAATGCAAAAGAAATAACTTGGAAAATAGACGAACAATCATTTGAACACTACTAGAAAAATCAAGATAGACTACACATAATATGTGTAGTCTGTGTGTGTGTGGAGCGTGACAAAAGTGGTGTAGAGAATACTGGCGCGACACACTACGCTTTTTATCGTAGTCTATACCCACCATAGACTACGCTTTTCTCACATAGACTACGCTTTTACGCCGTAGTCTATCTTGACAGCATCTACACAAAATTTCGCACATACACTCGCTTTTTATGCGTAGTCTATACCCACCATAGACTACGCTTTTCTCACATAGACTACGCTTTTCGCCGTGGTCTATACCCCATGAACTACACTGCACTCGCATACACTACGCTTTTTGTCGTAGTCTATACCACCATAGACTACGCCGCACACAGACTACGCTTTTCGCGTAGTCTATCTTAAACAGAACACAAAAATTTCGCACACACACTACGCTTTTTATCGTAGTCTATACCCACCATGACTCACGCCGCACATAGACTACGCTTTTCTGTCGTACCTATCTGCACACTACAAAATTTCGCACATACACTACGCTTTTTATGCGTAGTCTATACCCACTATAGACTACGCTTTTCGCACATAGACTACGCTTTTTACGCGTAGTCTATACCGACAAACTACACAAAATTTCACACATACACTACGCTTTTTATGCGTAGTCTATAAGTATTAACTACGGTTTTTGAGTTTATTTACTACGGTTTTAATGCCAAATTTACTACGCTTTTTCTATTACAACCCGTAGTCAATTTAATAACAACTACGGTTTTTCAATTTCAACCGTAGTTAATTACTTTATTTAAACCTGTACAATTAATAACGCACAAGCAAATGAGATTAAAATATACTTGCGACGACGTTCAAAATCACTATTCAAAAATATACAATTTGTTTTCATTACAGCTACAAAATCACTATACAAAAATATACAATCTGTTTTCATTACAGCTACAAAATCACTATACAAAAATACTATGCACATCACATAACAAAACAATAAGACCAGATCCCGTATCTCAAGACAAAATAATTGAAAAGATCAATAACTTACAACTAAAACATCACAAGACTATATGTGAAGAAGCATGAAATTTGCTTATTCAACGCGAACTTCATCAATGTCCTCTTGAGAGTAAGACCGATTTTGAAACTATTAACAATTCAAAATAGAATATTAGCACTCTTGTATGAAAAAATGATTATATTAAAGAAATGAAATGTTTATCTTACATGTGAGCGTAAAGAAATGGAACCACTCTTCATAACTTCTTCAATTATATCTTTCACGAGCGTAGTATTCATCAACAAGACTCTCAATCATATCTCTCGATTCATCAAATTACGAAGATCATTGTCACGAACATGTTTCAACATTAGAACTGTGGAAAACTTAATTAGATGCTCGTTCTCAATCAATCAAAAGAGAGACAAGTATGTATCATTATCGAATGAAAATTTATACTAGTCAACAACCGGTTACATTTACCTGAGAAAAATCAATATTACATCGCTCTCGGGAACAATTGTCATGCAACACATTCACTTATCATCATAACTATGTAGTGATATAAAATAGCTTTATATATCAACATAAATTCCAAAACATGGACTAAATACGAAAATCAAGCAACGCTAACACGTAACAAACGAGAGAGAACTTACAAGAAACATTGGGTGATTCGCGTAGTTATCAAGAAAAGCTTGTCTCTTTCTCGACTTGTCATATCGGCTCAAGCACTTGGAGAATAAGTGGCGGATGCCAGTATGATAGCAACATGAGTCCACTCACCTAACAAGTACAAGGAAATATATGATCGGGATCCTTCATAGGTTTAGGAAAGAATTTAGTTAGATTCACTCAAGATTACGACCTAGAGAGGTATTAACTTTCGTAGATAATAACATAATCACTAATCGGAAACACAATATCACTAATCTCTACATCACTATATAGTTTTTGTAGTAGAATAATAGAGTGGACATCTTCTACTATCACTTAAGTTTGTGGACATAAGATTAGACTTGCTACTCAAGCAAAGAGCTTTCAACACTCAAATATATGTGCTTTCCAATATACAATTGATGGTTGATATGAAATAAAGCATAAAGGTGAGAATTATAAGGAGCAAAAGGACAAAAAGTAGGAAAGGAAAAGTACACGTGCACACCCTACACAACCAAATTCTCGGAATTACTTCACGGTATTAGGTAGAATATGGATAATAGACGTACACGTAGCATGATGTTAACAAACCAGATATAGCATGTTTCCTAGGCTTAGGTATGGGATCATTCACATAAATTTTCTCTCACGACCAACAAGCCATTTTATCCCCTACCCTAAGGAAAATACATATTCCACAATTTGAATTTATTGCTTGACAAGGAATAAAAGGAAACTCAAAAAAAAAGAAGAGAAGGAAAATGTTTTCCTTGTCCAATTCATGTTCACTGATTTGTTCTATGACATTCGGATATATGATGAAATACATGAAGTTCAAATATGATAATTCCGGAAAACACACCCAAACAACTATAAAGAAAACTTCAATTAAAAAATCTCTTTTCGATTCTTTTGCTCGGTATTGTATTGTATTGTACCACACCTAATTAATCTTGAAATCATTAGGTCTAAAATGCCATCGATAAAAGAAAATATTGGCGATAAGTGGAAAGATCTACATGTTAACAACAAGATGGAGATAGTGTATACCAATTTTATATGTTTTCAAAAATCGGGTAAATGGTTTATGGATGAACAATCATGAAACAAGAGTTAGAGTCGAGTTGAGTAAATGGGAAATATTAGCATGTCTCAAATTCGAGAAAACGATCCTTATTAATGGAAACTAAACAAGTAAAATCTTACACGGTGAGTTGTTTGCACATAAGGAGACTTCTCGACAGAGCGACCTATCAAAATAACAAAATAGCATCGATGATAACTTGATCGATAACCCAAATCTAAAAGGAAAACAAGCTTTATACATACCGGATGCTAGCGGGCCCCATTCAATAAAGTTCACAAGTTTTCTTTCCTTATTCTCTGTAAACTATCATGAACCTGTTTTAAGATAAGTGAAGTTAGTATTACAGATAGAAAGCACATCGACATTTAAAAAAAAATGTCCAAACCGAGCATGGTAGTAGGTCCTTGTAGATCAAATCTTAAGCAAACCAAACTTTTACACGAGAACTATAGCTCTAAATACACATCTTTGCCAAATCATTTGTAGACAAGCTCATCTAAGTTTTGTATTCAGTAAACAAGAATACCATGAGAGAATTTTTCGAATGGGTATGAGAAATGAATAAATTTCTCTCTTGCACAAGAAGTCTTCTCATCACATCAAGTACCATCGTTTTCCTAATTACATTAGCACGAAAACATGAGCATCGCATTAGATCGCTATCTTAAACTCGTTAAGAATGATAATCTGGGCTCAACGCCTTAAACATAACATTGTTTAAAGTAGAAATCAAACTATGATCCGTAAACAATCAAATATTAGAGTTATCAAGCACCAATGGAGCTTAAGAATGTGCTATATGAGTTATCACTCTAAGCCGTGTTGTCAAAGAGACGAAGCCATTCTAGAAGTATGCATTAACACTTTTTGAACAAAAGAATATTACACCATTTGGCGCACAAATGGGCCAAAATAAACATAAAGGGGGGTGTTGTTTTGGTAAAATAGTTTTGCCACTAATATTAGATTGATACATGAGCTTAAACACAAAATCAAGACATGATAGTCGTCACCAAGCTCATGGTGCCATAGAAGTTTTCACAAATACGATTAATCTTGCATAAAATAAAAATATGTATGAATTAGACATTAATGAAAATTGTATGGGAATTAATAGCAAATTAACCACCAAATACAAGAATAGATAAAGAATTGTGAATTGTGTGGAGATCCATCAACTGACACATTGAAATATACTTGTATTCTTAAGATCTCATGCATGTCGAAAATGCAATTTCGTTATAGATGGACGATTTGTCCCAAAAAAAAGTTATTTCGACCAAACAAAAGGTTGGCGGTGTAGAGCGAAGGCAAGTATTGTTCTTAGATCTTAAAATGTATAGAAACTACATTATCTTTCTTCTTCTAAGAAAACTACATCTTTCTTAACTATCTGTCGGTCAAATGAATTCGATTATCTAATGACGATAAAACATTCTATGTAAAACCGCTTAAGATTAGGAAGAAAATAGAGTAAGACGATCTTTTAATAATTAAAATTTTAGTTAAGAATAATAATATTTTTAATTTTAATTTTTATTATAGATAATTCACATTGTATACGATGATGCGCAAAGATCGGGTTTGTCACATTGAAGGCACATCTTACTAAAAAATTAGAAATTTGTATAATCGAGTCAAAGTTGTATACCGCATCGATAAGTGCAACCAAGGCTTTTCCATAATCTAATCTCGCACATCGCGGTCAAGTCCATGAGATAACCGGAAGCACGGGCTAAAAATTCTATAACAAAATCTTTTCTTGTAATAAAGGAGAAAGCGACGACGTCGTGTCCCGCCTCCACACCCATACCGCATCGGCACAATTTTTTCTTTTTGCGTCGAAATATTATAGTCTATCACCATGACCATAAGTTTCGCATCTACACCAACCGACTCAACTTCTCTAATTGCATAATGAAGTTTCATCAATGTCCTTAAACAAGCCTTAAACCTTATAATTCAATGCACACAATCATTTGAATACTTGTATATTCCACACAAATAACCAAAGCCTCGCTCTCTCGACCATTGTGAAATATAACTCATAGAGAACCGACAGAAAATAATGTATCATTTGCCTCTCAATTCACATATAAGCTTAGGATCCAAAACACGTAACATATAGTTTTCTTACATGTATTGTTTGCATCGATGTAGATTCTCAATTGCTCGTTGCCTAGACCGCAGAAGGAAAATTTTGAATTTAGACTTAACTCATGCAAGAGATAGAAAGCGAAACCCACAAATATTCAAGCAAAGCCCCAAACATGAACAAGTAAATGTATGAAGCATTTATAGTGACCATATAGAATGTGAATAACTAACACCACAATCTCTCCACAAAAATTAACTAAAGCAAATGCAATTATGAGTTTCTTGGATTTGTTAGAGTAACATAGTCTTACCCAGACATTGCTTGAATTATTGTAACAATGAACAAAAATTTTAACATCTCTTAGTAAGTATAGGATGCTTCATACAAAGAGAATGCGACATTTTGCCACACAAAATTAACTGATCGGAGCAGTGAATTGCAAATTAATGAATCCTCACATGCAAGTTTATTGCACTGGAGTTACCTTTTGCTATTGGACCCGGATCTAATGGCTAATATGTTCGTATGGCAACATGCAAGGAAAGAGAAAGAAATCATCATAAAAATAAGACACGAATGTGTAGCCCATCTTAGCAAACACCATACAACATTCTCGCAAAGACTACTTACATCTAAACCACGAGGATTGGCACATGGTCAAAATGGCAAGTCTACACATTACGTAAATTAAAAGCACCTACCGATTGGTTTGTAGCCCATCTTTCATAGTAATGTGTATATCTTTCTAAAGAATTTTAGCCATCTCTTCGTTTTTCACCTTCATCATCTTGTAACAATAGGTCCAAGTAATTGGATACAATCTGAGCTTGTAATTTTCCACTATAAGACAAACCAGATAGGCTTACCACTCCTTCTTGCTTGGCTACTGCAGAATGCAGTTGCACGATAGAAACCACCAGTTCTTTCACCGTGTTCGACCATGCACCAAGCGCATAACCTACAAGTATATAATCGACAACTACATGGATGATAAACTCATAAAAGGAATCGCATATACAACGAGTAAGGTAGAAGATACGTAAAAATAAAAATTATATTAATAAATGAATCGATCGTCTTTAACTTGAAACAGGAAGAGGACATACCAACAAAACTCAAATTTACATGGTGGTGTGCATGTAATATGCATGCAACCTTGATTCTTCTCAATTGGCCGTTTGCATTTTGGACAAGGTTTAGAATTAGCCAAGATCCCGTGATAACATCATATGCATTAGAGAAGAATTTGGACTACGTGAGAAGAAGAACACCTCGTCAATAATACATTAGCTAGATCTATATTTACTATTTTGGATGGACATAAGCAAGAGCGTGATCAACTCACTCCTAGCAAAACCAACATACCAATTTTACGATGCACTTGACCGCAGCAAAGGCAAGTCAAAAGGATCAAAAGTTGCGAGAATGTAAAGATAGGAATTCATCAAATGGGTTCATATAGCTAAAGGACTTCACTATCGAGCTAGGAAACCAAAGATAAAACCAAAGTCGGAGATGTGTAGTTTAACGATCAAAGCCCAAGCAAATCACTCAATATATATTATCTTTTTAGCAAAATATTTTATTTTGTAAAGATGATACGATGCAATGGGCCAAGGCATTGCGTGTAAGACGAATCGGTTAAAATGCGGTGGCTCAGCAAGATGTAATTATCAAGTTTTACTTTTTAGATTTGATAGCAAGAAAAAAAACGGTGCAACCCTACTACTTTCACTAAGAAATCCCAAGAAGTTGAGTACCAAATCAAGGCATAGAATATTGAAAGCGACCCTTACACGATGGTATCCACTTGCCCGCTTATTCCCAAAGACCTCCTCCATGATCGCAATAAATACATTCTCATGATTGTAGAGATTCTGTATTCACCATTTTGTATGCCATTAATCACTCTAGCTCCAAATCCACAAGCAATGCACGTGGTATATAATGTTGGTCATCGCTTGATAGAAAAACACATCCTTACGATTACCTCCATGTACCATGAACATTCATTATGTTAGATAAATTAGTGTATTGATAATCGAAAAGATTAACTTATGACATTAGACAATTTCAATCATTGTGCCGAGATAAAATTAGTAAAAATGAAAACAATTTTGGCCCAAAATAGTAACGATCTTGTACCTTTAGACAAGTTACATGAAGTACACTAAAAGAAAACTCCTCACATCACAAACGCCGACGAAACAAGCATGGTCAACATACCACTCAATAATACGTATGAAAATTCGGATTTGTGCGAAAACAAAGCGATGTACAAACGCGAAAAGCAGGGAATAGAAACACGAGTTGCAAAATCTTCGAGAATGCCGTTTTGCCGATGCCGTGCTCGGGCAGTAGCCGCCTTAACTCCATTCGATCTGGTTGCCGCATTGCCCCACCCGCAGCTGTGATTATTTCGCGAGGCATTTATGTTTCTCACTCGAAATTGAAGTAGAAATTGAAGTAGGGTTATAGTGATTTTTAAATTGCACGATGGTAAAGCAACCGTGAAAGAGAGACGGGTTTTGGAAATAGCTTTCCTTTGGCTTTATGCTAGATCGAATGGCGGGTATAGTATATATTAATATACACTGCTTTTGAAAATGCGAGAATGGTGAAAATGGTTAAGTGTATGTTAATGAACTCACAGTCGTGAGTTCGAATCTCACGTCTGTGTTTTTCTTTTCTTTTTCTTTTTTTAAATAGACTACGCTTTTTTATTAAAAATACGCACATACACTACGCTTTTTAAGCGTAGTCTATACCCACTATAGACTACGCACATACACTACGCTTTTGTTAGCGTAGTCTATACTCAAAAATTAGCATATACCACGCTTTTGATACAAAAGCGTAGTCTATCTATAGACTACGCTTTTCACCAAAAGCGTGGTCTATAAGGTGTAGAGAAAAGTGGTTTTGTAGTAGTGGAAGGAGAATTTTGAAAACCCAAGAAATAAAATTGAATGTTAAGAATGTGTCAGGTTTCACGCGTTACACTTATATATATTCGCTGAAATTCACGCCCAACGGGACGGAGACCCGCCACGGACGCGAGGTCTTCAAACGAGGCCAATAACGAGCACCCAGCACGGACGCGTACTCGGACGCGGGCGCGCAGGAAACCGAGGCTACGGACGCGCCCGCCTCGACGGCGGAGATTGACGCCCAAATACGGGACGCGATCACGGACGCGACTTCATCTCGACAACTTCAACTCGACGCCCAGCGCGGACGCTTCCAACGCCGGACGCGGGCGTCTCGACTACTTCACTCGGAAACCCAAATACGGACGATTGCGGCCACGGACGCGAATGTCTCGACGAACTCAACTCCGCGCCCGGCGGACGCGACACACGGACGCTGGTCTTCACGCTGATGCTCCACCTTTGCCAGACGCACCCAAATATGGCTACGCCGAGTCCGACGCTTGGGTGCGTTTTAAGCTCAAATGTAAACGCGACTTTCCCTACACAAAACAAAACAAGCATGATTCCAATAAAAGATATTCAAACTTGAGCATATAGGAACCAAATCGTAATAAACAAACAAAGAAAATACAACAAAACATACGAAACAACTCCCCACACTTAACTATTTGCTTGTCCTCGAGCAAATTTAGTTTCTTGAAAAGAGAGGTACACATAGAATCAATACTTCAAATAGAATCAATCTCATATTCACATCCATTCAATGCATCTTAATAATATAGTTCTCAATATAATGATCCTCATTCATCAATCAAAACATGTGACTAATCATAGAATAGTCAGTGCTTCAACTCAATATGATCTCAAAAATCAATATCGCGACTTATATGGTTCCCTTTTCATGTAAGATATCCCAATGACAAAATCAAATAAGAATTTGTGGAACTTAAAACCGATTATAGGACAATGATCGTTAGTGAAAACTTCGTTATACACTCGAGTATCCTAACGTGATATCTATACCCATAGCACATAGTCTCCATTCGAGAGACAACACAAGCAAGAGGTAGAGCCCTTATTCAATTTTACGCCCACTTATTTCATACATTTTTTTTTTTTGTCCACTTTTTCTAGAAAATCATACAAAAGACAGTTCCATTTACTGAAGCATATGACATCCGATCACACACTTTGTCTAAACACGCTTCCTAATTATGTCCCACGCTCAAATCGACGCCTAAGAATTATCAAACTAAAACCATATACCAAGATGCAAAGAAATTCGATCAAAACGCAATCAATTCAACTTAAAGCATAATTCTTCATACACCATTGATTTCAAGAGAATAAATTGCCTCTAATCCAAACAAAGAGTTAAGAACGACGAAACACAACGACAAGACGCAACAAAATGGAAAACGACAAACGACAAAACAAAACGACATTAAACTGAAACGATATCCCCCACATTTAAAACAGTGAGGTCCTCATTGCATATGAATATAAAAATATAGTAGAGGCGACTTCCGAAATTGACGAAAGCAGGCTACGGGATATCAAACCAAACAAACCTACAAAACAAAACACAAAAAAAAAGCAGAATCTAACAAAGAACAAAAACAAAACGAACAAAGAAAACAAAAACAAAACGACACACACAAAACGGCAAAACACATACACTCCAATAGTGAAGAATCACTATTGGTCGACGGCGATGGTGGAGGTGGATCGCCATGAAACGAAGTCCAAGCTTTCCATCGAGCACTCGAGGCGCCATGCGCCGATTATGCTCACCCATCTGCCGATTGTATTGGTTCCAGCTACTGGTTCGCTTCTCTCCAAAGTCGGTTCTGTTCGTCAAGACGCTCATTTTGTTGATCGAATCGAGAGGAGATGTTCGACGAAACTCGTCCATCGACCGCTAATTCATTCTGAATCGCCCAAACTCCTCACGCATGGAATAGTAGCCCCGCTCACGGACCTTGCCGAAGCGAACTGTGGGTGATCGATCGGCGTTACTCAAGAGGCTCAGATCCTCTCCTCGCATAGTATGCTGATCGCCTTCTTCATCGATGCAAGAGTGGTATCAAAATCATCATGTCACCGTATGGGATGGGATGGTCCTGCAGCCTCTTCTTGAGCTTCTGCAAGTTGCGCATGCATGTATCTCCTCACACGCCTCCTATCATGCGGTACAAGGTCGCCTCATTATAAGCAAACGGGCGCTCAAGCTCACCGAGGTCAATCTTTTCGGTCTTATCAAATTCATGTCCAGATATGCGTGCCCTCATTGCTAATTATCCTCAAATGCACAACTAGTCCAGTGGGGATTTGGCATAAGGTAAACCGACACTTCTTACTGCTACCAATTAATGCAGATGTTCCCAAACGAAGAAGGTCTAACCTCGCTTTTCTTAACAGCATGAAGTGAGGAGGAAGACCTCGGCCAGTATTAACTTTGTTAGCCTGTTCATTGTCGAAGACATTGAAGGCAATGAATTTGTGCACCATTGCCAAAGTGGATCCTCGATAAACCCACTCGGCATCCCAACCGACGACCGCTTATTAAAACACGAAAGCTCCCCGCCAAGCCTCTCTCACATCGAATGATCGAGGTACACCACGGCACCCGAGGTCGGAAATCAAATACACCCTTCATAACACGAGGTGTAACAACATACTCATTCCCCAACAGACGACGTGTCATATTATCCGATTCATCATCAAAACTCATCAGACAAGAGAATTCAACCAATAACGGAGAATATCCAGTAATTCCATCATAGCATACCAAGTAAGCCTAAGTTCTTTAAATATTTTTAATCTTATCTTCCGCATCCAAACTTATCATCGCCACCAATTAAATACACGCGATGGTAATATCTTGATGGATAAAGCGGCGATGAAGAGTACCTTCCACAGATTATAGATAGGGAAGGCGGTCAATACATAATACCGATATCTTCGATGGGTTCCTCCATAGGAATGTCGTCATCTCGTGGACGACGTGAGCTAGATCTCGCTGGATTCTTCGTACGAACCATATCCGTAAGGGAGGTACTTGGGCAAGGCAAGGAAACGCCGGACGGAGGAGCCCGAGGATGGCGGCGGATGGCGCGGGCGTCTGAGGCGTGCCGCCGGTGCGAGCTGGGCGCAGGCGCGGGCGCAGCCGACGAAACGCCGGACGGAGGGCGCGAGCTGGCTAAAGGCGCGACGCTGAGACGCAGGCTGGCACGGCACAAGGGGCGCCGAGGGCGACCGCCGGGCGGGCGCGAGGTCGAATCGTCGGCGCCGGGCGCCGAGGCGGAGAGCGTAGGAAGGCGACGCGCTCGAACGCTGGACGGAAGCTGGCGCGCGGCGCTATGGGAGCGAGCGCCGGACAGAGGAACAAAGGCGCGCGGCGCCGAAGCTTCGCCGGACGGAATCTGGCGCGGCGTTGAGCTTCAAGCGCGGACGGAATCTGGCCAGCGTTGGAACAAACGCCGGATGAATTGGCCTTGCGTTGGGAACAAACGCGGATGAAGCACCGAATAGAGGAGCGAAAGGGCGTGGAGCGGCGTGGTGGTGCGGCGTGGCCGAGGCTGGTTGCCGGACGCCAAGGCGAAGCTTGGCGAAGAGCGGGCGGGCCGAGGGCGTAATCGTCTTGACGGAGCGGAAAGGATGGCACGCTTGGCGCGGAGTGGTAGCGTCGGACCACGGCTCGATATCTGGCGGACGGAGCTTGAGCCCGGACGGAGGGACGGAATCGTCTTGGTGAGAGGTAGACGAAAGGAGGAGTCATGCGAGAGAAAGAAAGAAATTAGGGTTGGGTAATTCTCCACACATAAATATCAATATTATTTATTTTATTTATTTTATATTTTTATATATTTTTTTTTTAGAAAACCGGACCCACCAGGTTGCACCCGTCCGGCACTGGTAACACCTCTCTGAAAAATAAAATTTTTCCCTAGCGGTTTGGATCGTCCGTATTGGGTA
Source organism: Salvia rosmarinus (assembly GCA_036937905.1). Lineage (NCBI taxonomy): Eukaryota > Viridiplantae > Streptophyta > Magnoliopsida > Lamiales > Lamiaceae > Salvia > Salvia rosmarinus. The sequence continues at coordinate 77,302,145 of CM072813.1, read as the reverse complement.
CCTTCTCTGCCAAAATAAAATTTCTCCAGTAGGCTTGGATGCGTCCGTGGGGTACCTCTCCGCCTGATAACAATAATCTCCACCCAGCCGGTTTAGTCCCGTCCGTGTTGTAGCCTTTTCTTCAATTTATACCAGTGTCATTTTGCTCGTCCGCACAGGATACCCCTCTCGACGGAATTTTAGTCTTTTCTTCTTGATCCAACACTCCAAGATATTCAATTCCAACCCGCACCACACAAAACAAAACAACATCAAAACACAAGCGTAAACAAAACAAAAGAAAAACGAGGAAAACAAAAATAAACATGGGTTGCCTCCCACGAAGCGCTAATTTTAACGTCGTTAGCTCGACCATTGAATCCTCATTCGACATCGCTTGAGTCTTATCGACTCGCCCATCACATTTGATGCTCCTTCAATGTACAACTTCACCCGTTGTCCATTAACTTGAAAGGACTTCTTGTCATCACGATCAGATAATTTCACCGTTCCGTAGGAAACACCTCTTCTATCTCATATGGACCACTCCATCTACTTGAAGCTTCCCGGAAACAATCTTAACCGTGAATTGAACAAAAGCACTTTCATTCCGTGTTGAAGATCTTTTCTCACTAATTCTTATCGTGAATCCTCTTCACCTTTTCCTTATAAATTCGAGCATTCTCACAGCTTCATCACGCAGCTTCTTCAAGCTCGCATAACCAGAAAGTTCGCTCTTTCCGCCCGAGACAAATCCAAATTCACATTCCTTATCGCCCGGTATGCTTTATGTTCAATCTCCACCCAAGATGACAAGACTTACCATAGACCATCTTATAAGGGCTCATCCCTAAACGGTCTTGTAAGTCGCTCGATATGCCCACGAGCCTCGCTCAATTTAGTTGCCCAATCTTTCTCGACGGCTTCACCATTTTCTCGTAATCCTCGATTTGCTTGTTGCTCGCCTCGGCCCGTCTCAAGTTTGAGGATGATACGATTGTTCAACCTTTGTGGGAAACTCCATTCTTCTTCATCAATTTCTCAAATGATTTATTACAGAAGTGTTTTCCCCCATCACTGATTATAGCTCGAGGGAATCCAAACCTGCAAAGAATATTATCCTGCACAAACTTGATGACAATATTAGCATCACATGTCCGGTAGGAATCGCCCACCCATTTGGACACATAATCTACGAAGAATATACTCAAATCCACAAGACTTTGAAACGGACCCATAAAATCAATGCCCCACACATCAAAAATCTCAATGTAGATTAGTATTTAAAGGCATTTCATTTCTAACTCCTATCGCACCCACCCGCTGACACCTATCACATGCTAAATGTAAATTATGTGCATCCTTAAAGATTGACGGCCAATAAAATCCGGATTGAAGAACCTTAAAGCGCATCTTTCGACCCCAAAATGTCCTCCACGTTCAAGCACGACACAACGCCGGGATCTCTAGCTCTCCTCCACTGAATGCATCTCCCGATAACCTCATCCTTACTAAGGCGAAAAAGATGAGGATCATCCCAATAGTAATTCCTGCAAGACGACAAAAACCTTTTCTTCTCTTGAGAAGAAATATCAGAACGTAATTTTCCACTTGCAAGATAATTACATATGTCAGCATACCAAGGAATAACAGAAGTCTCAAATGCATGCTCAAAGGGAAACTCATCACTAATGCCAGATTGATGCAAGCCATCTGCTTGGGAGCTAAAGGGAAGACGAGATAAATGATCCGCTACTGCATTCTCACTACCCTTTCTGTCCTTAATCTCAACATCAAATTCTTGCAGCAACAAAATCCACCTAATCAATCTAGGTTTGGCCTGAGGTTTTGACATCAAGTATCGAAGAGCTGCATGATCACTGTGTACAATTGTTTTAGATCCTAGAATATAAGACCTAAACTTGTCTAAAGCAAAAACCACAGCCAAAAGCTCCTTTTCTGTAGTCGTGTAATTTGCTTGTGCAGAATTAAGAGTTAAACTTGCATAGTAAATCACACGCAACATTTTATCAATACGTTGACCAGGACAGCTCCTACCGCAGTTGTTCGATGCATCACACATAATCTCAAAGGGTAATGACCAACTGGGCAACTACAATGGGTGCGAGATAAGTTTTTCCTTCAAAGTATTGAAAGCATGCGAATAACTTTCATCAAATAGAAATTGAACATCTTGGGCAAGCGGCTTACACAAGGTTGACTTATTTTAGAAAAATCCTTAATAAATCGCCTATAAAACTCAAGCGTGCCTAAGAAACTTCTAATTCTCCGACATCAATTGGTGGAGGCAATTTTCAATTACATCAATTTTTGCTTTATCAACTTGAATCCCTTTTTGGATATCACATGCCCTAATACAATCCCACTGTCACCATAAAATGACTCTTTCCCAACTCAATGTAAGATTGCATTCAATACAACGCAAGAACCACATCTAACTTCCTAAGACAATCATGAAAGATAATCCAAAACTGAAAAATCATCCATAAAAACCTCAATGAAATTACCAATCATTTACGAAAAGATAGAAGTCATGCACCTTGAAATGTTCCGGGGCATTGCACGCACCAAACGGCATCCTCCTCCACGCCGAAAGTGCCAAACGGACAAGTGAAAGTTGTTTTGGCTTGATCCTCCGAGCAATTGCTACCGATAATAACCGCACAAACCATCAAGGAAACAATAGTATTCATGTCCGCCTAACTTATCTAACATTTGATCAATAAATGGAAGAGGAAATGGTCCTTTCTAGTGGTGGCATTCAACTTTCGTAGTCGATGCACATCCTCCATCCATGGTAGTCCTTGTAGGCACCAGCTCTCCCTATCATTCTTCACCACGGTTATACCACCTTCTTGGGTACCACGTGAACCGGATCACCCACCGACCGCTCATGACGGGTAGATGAGTCCTCCGCAAGGAGCTTTAAAATCTCCTTCGACTACCTCCATAAGGTTAGATTTAACCTCCGTTGTCCTTCCCGAATCGCTCAGCCTCATCTTCAAGTACTATTCGATGCATGCACATTGTCGGGCTTATCCTCGAATATCGTATATACTCCATCCAAGAGCTCGCTTATTCTTTCTTAGGACCTCAACGAGTTGTTCTTCTCTACCTTTCTTAACCCGCAAAGATTATGACAGCTTCGCTCACCCTCTTCAAGGTAGACATATTTGAGAGGCTCGGTAACTCTTTGAGGTCCGGTTTCTTGCAAGGTAATCTTTCACTTCTATCTCCGGTTCTCCTCCGCAACCTTGCTCTCCGACAGTAGCTTCTTCATTCTCATCATAACACGCAGGAAAGTTTCTATGCGATCTTCGCCGCAATACACATGTCTCGACCACCAAGCAATCAATAGCATCTATGTAAGAACAATTATCAATTGCATCAGAAGATGGTACTATAGTGCTATCTCTAACAGAAAAGGACACAGTTTCTCCCAACACTGTCATTTTCAATACACCATTTTTAACATCAATCAAAGTGTTAGTAGTAGCCATAAAAGGCCTCCCTAAAAGAATTGTGTGCTCTCTACCATTTTCTTTAATGTCACCCACATCTAGAACAACAAAATCAACAGGAATGATCAATCCACCAACTCTAACTAATATGTCCTCGATAATCCCCTAGGATAACGAATTGATCTATCACCAACAGTAAACACATGCAGTAGGTTTTAATTCCTAATTCAAGTTGCTCAAAATAGAGTAAGGCATTAAATTTATACCGCACTAAGGTCGAGCATGCCTGTAGCTTCCTTTCCATTTCCCAAAGCAATCTTTATCACAAAGCTTCCTGGATCGCGTTGCTTTGGTGGCAATTGATGCTGAAAAATAGCACTGGCAACCTCAGATACAATCACCTTCTCATCATCTACAAACTTCCTCTTCTTCGATGCTAACTCTTTAAAGAACTTGACATAGATCGGACGTTTGAATAACGCCGAGGAGAGGCAAGTTCACATTCACTTTAGATAGCATCTTGTAGAACTCTAAGAACTAGCGATCCTTCTTTTCACTTCTCAATCGCTCGGAAAGGGAATTGGAGGTTTGTAGATGGAGTCTCGGCTTTGTGAAGCCTCGATGGCTCTTCTCTTCCTTCTTTGTGCTCTCCAATTCGGTTCCTCGCCTCCTTAGTCAATTCTGGTTCCTCAAGTGGAATTTCCACTTTATTGTCAATTATTTTCCACTTCTAAGAACTGTGATCGCTTGTGCTTGCTCAGGTCGACTAAGCAATTTTCCTTTTGTCCTTGTTGTGCGGTTCTCCAACGGTCCCACCAATCCGTCTACTTGAGTCTCTATCCTCTTCATTGATGCTTCCACGACTCAAATCTCGATGACTTGCACGAATAAAAGTGTGTAGAGAATCTTCAAGTGTTGGCTTCCTGAGCACCCGACCGTTGGGTTTGTGGAGGTGGGCTCAGAATTGTTGTTGCCGCCGGAACCGGAACCGGCCTTGGAGGTTGTTTGTCGAATCGAGCTCCTTGACTAGATCCTCCTTGATTCTGGTTCCAGGAGAAATTAGGATGATCTCTCCAGCCTGGATTGTATGAATTGGAAAAGGGATCATATTTAGGCCTCGGTTGATACCCTTGTTGATTGCCTCTTTGGAACCCTTGCTGGAACCCTTGCATTGCATTCACTTGCGCCTCCTCATATGCCATCTCATTGGCTCGTTGGCATATGTTGGCCCCATGTCCCGCTTCACCACAAATCCCACATGTCTCCATCGACATCACTTGTTGCTGTTGGAATTGGGGCGGTGGTTGAGATTCGTTCACCCTCATTAGTTGAACTTGGCGAGTGAGCTCCGCCAATTGCTGTGTCACTTCATAATTGGGTGTAATCTCTTTGCTTGCAGCAGGTCTTGACCGCACTTCTCCTTTGAGAGTTTGCAGCTAGCGTCTCGTAATCTCGCTAACGCCCTCGGCGGTGGTTTCCAATGTCTCCAGCCGCATTATCTATCATATATTGATAGTCCATCGTCAATCCATCGTAGAAAAACCGATTGAGAAGCTCACCGGTAATGATGATGCACGGACCCGCTGTAACGACTTGAACCGATCCCATGCCTCGTGCATAGGTTCTCCACCATCCGCTGAATGTGGCTATCTCGAGCCCTCGCCTCTTGTGTCTTTTAGTTCGAGTAGTACTTTCCCATGAACTTATCATACACGGCTTGCCAACTCGTCAACGAACCGGGTTGTAGAGACATCAACCATGTATTGGCTCTGTCTTTCGGGGTGTAGGAAAACACCTCATTCTCGCGTATCCTCGGTAAGCCTGTTCGGTGGAAAAGTGTGAACCATCGCATAGAACTCCGGATGAAGTTCAAGGCATCCTCGCTAGGCATCCGTGAAACGACGGAAGGCGGGTTGAAGTGAATCGCTTAAACTCATAGTTACGGGCCGGATCCCAAGGACTATGCATGACGTTGTCACCCCAATGACGGGTCGAGCAAAATCACGCATCCTCGGGTTTACTTCTTCATGGGCTCCTCCATTTGCTGCCATTTCTTCTGGCACAAACTCCTCACTTGGAGATCTACTTCCCAAACTCTCGTACTTCATCGCTGTCGCACTTCGCTTCACTTTCGAGACAAGTTTTCTTAGAGTTCAAGGATAAAATTCTCCTACCACCGTGAATGTTGTCGAACACCGGTGCCAACTTCCTTTGAGACTTCACGACCTAGCATACACAAACACAAGACAAGAAAACGGATTACGCAAGACTGTGGGAAGAATTAACCAAACAAAAATAAAAATAAACCAAAATAGAAGATAGGTGGAAAATAACACAATCAAAATGCTTAAAGCCTTACCCGCAACGGCGCCAAAATTTGTTCCAACCAAATTGTTCTACTTAGTCGCCGCAATAGCACGAGGTCCCTATAGCGTGGTAAGGTGACCCAAGTCGAATCTCTCGGGAAGACTTAACAGGGCTTATGATGTGTTACGATAAAAGCAATAAATCTAAATCTAAACTTGATTTGGGAGATGATTAACTAAGATTAACATTAAAATTAAACATGCAAACGATTCAACAATAGCGTTCAAGCAGTTCAATCGCAACAGGAATTCTTCAAGAATGTGAGATAAACTAGGGCATTAGGGTTCTTCGCCTTGATTAATCGATTTATTGCTTGATCAAGAAATTTACCTATTCATGCAATATTCAAACCTCAATCCAAACACTCGACTTTCGCCCGTGAATTAAACCTAGGTTATCAAATTTCACAAATACATAAACTATTAGAGTCCCGTTTCCGGTAACCTCTAATCCAATCTATTCCTATGATGCAACGTATCTATCTCTCGATAATACACGAAACATAAACAATTAAATGGTGATCAATCACTTAATCATAAACCCTAGGATTCAATTGATGCACTCAATCCAAACAAATAATCAATTAAACAATTTGAATCACCCAACCCTAGAAAAGAATTAGTTCATGCTCATTTCACGGATCAAACAATTATAATCGATAGAAATCATAATCCAATAATTCAATGAAGTAAAAATCGAATAATAATCCTTACAATCGTAAATGTCGTTGATGGATTTCTCCAATCAAATGTCTTGAATCAATCCCAAATGCAAAAGAAATAACTTGGAAAATAGAGATGAACAATCGCTGAAGGGAGAATTCTGAAAACTGAAGAAATAAAAACTGAATGTTAAGAATGTGTCTAGGGTTTCACGCGTTACACTTATATATATTCGCGGAAATTCACGCCCATACGGACGGAGACCCAAATACGGACGCGAGGTCTTCAAACGAGGCCAATAATGAGCACCCACGGACGCGTACTCGGCCGGACGCGCGGCGCTAGGAAACCGAGGCGGCACGGACGCCGCCTTCTCAGGACGGACTCCGATTGACGCCCGGCGCGGGCCGCGATGCGGCGTCGGGCGCGACTTCATTCTCGACAACTTCAACTGACGCTGGCAGCAATACGGACGCTCTCCAGCCGGGACGCCGGTGTCTCTGACTACTTCACTGGAAACCCAGCCGGACGCATTGCAGCGCGGGACGCTGAATGTCTCTCGATCGAACTCAACTCCGCGCCCAGCCGCGGACGCGACACGGCCGACGCGGGTCTTCACATGATGCTCCACTTGCGAGACGCACCAACATGGCTACGCCGAATCCGGCGCTTGGGTGCATTTTTAAGCTCCAAATGTGTAAAACGCGACTTTCCCTACACAAAACAAAACAAGCATGATTCCAATAAAAGATATTCAAACTTGAGCATATAGGAACCAAATCGTAACAAACAAACAAAGAAAATACAACAAAACATACTAAACATCTCTCTCTTCTAGCGGATCCGAGTCGGTTCGTAGATTCTCCTCATTTACTTTAGGCGAGAAATGGATGGTGCGGGGCTCGGCATACCGATTCTGCGGGATTATCGCCTCGGTTCCATACACCAAACCGTAGGGTGTTTCTCCGTTCGATGTCGAGAGGTGTTATGCGGTATGACCATAAGACTTGTGGTAAATTTTCCACCCAGTTGCCTCTTCACTCGGTCGAGGCGAGTTTGAGTCCCTTCACAATTGTCTGTTGGTGACTTGGTTTGACCATTTTCTTGAGGATGGGCCACAGAGGTGAATTTTGTCAATCAAGCTCTTGACACCACTCTTTGAAGACCTTATCTCGTGAACTGCGTTCCATTATCCAAACAAGGATATGGGGATGCGGCGACACACGATATTTTTCCGCACAAAGTTGAGGCGTTTTGCTTGTGATTTTCACCAAGGTTCGGTCTCTACCCATTTTGTGAAGTAGTCGATAGCGACAATCGAGAACCGAAGCGCCACGAGCTTTCTGAAGGGCCCACAATATCGATCCCCATTGCATGAATGGCGAGGGCTTTGCATCTTGACGAGTCGGTTTGAGGTAGCCTCGCACATTTCCATGAATTTGACACTTTAGACACTTCTTTACGAGGTCGATTGAGTCTCGGAACATTGTTGGCCAATAGTATCCACATCGCATGATTTTCTTTGATAACGCGGGTCCGATATGGCTTCCACATGATCCTCATGTACTTACTCATAGTGCGTATTCAGCTCGGTTCGGACCCAAACACCTTAAGAGAGGCTGAGATCGACTTTCTATGAGAATTCCTTGCTCAAGTACATATCGCAAAGATTTGCTCAAGATTTTCCTAACCTCGAGTCTTTCATGAGGTAATTCGCCCTTCTCTAAATATTCTTGAATGTGAGTCATCCAGTTAGGTTCTTCATCGTGAGACTATGTTAACTCGACATCGGCATCGCTCTATCTTCTCTTTTGGACTTCTTCTTTGGCGGGCTCGTTGATGGACGAAGCGCTTTGTAAGGTGTCACCGCTATTTCGCTCCCAGGGATCTGAACCAACTGGAAGTATGAGAAAGATTGTTGTAGGCTTTTGGCTTTTTCAAGGTATTTCTTAATCATGTTGCCTTTAGCTTCGTACTTTCCCAACATGTGGCTTACTATGACCTGAGAATCACTGTGAACTTGCACGGCTCTTATCTAAAGGCTTTGAGCTAGGCGAATTCCTGCAATTAAGGCCTCGTACTTCACTTCGTTATTCGTAGTTTTGAATGCAAACCGAAGTGCGTAGGTGATTTCTTGGCCATATGGTCCTAAAAGTAAGATGTCTGCCCCACTTCCCATTTTTTCCGAAGCTCCATCCACATAGATTTGCCAGCAATTCTCGGATGCTTCCTTTATGGGTTCGACTTCGGTGTTGTTTGAGGTAGGCTCGGGGAGTTTCGGCTTCTCTGTGAAGTTAGCCTCTGCAAGAAAGTCTGCTAAGGCTTGACCTTGATGGCAGCGAGGGCAAAAGAGATAAGCGTGCTCGCCTAATTCAATTGCCCACTTCACAATTCTCCCCGAAGCTTCTGGCTTTGTCAATACTTGCCGAAGTGGATGATAGGTCAGAACTTGTATAGGATGTGCGTGGAAATAGGGACGTAGTCTCCTTGCAACATTTACTAATGCTAAAACGAGCTTCTCTAGAGGTTGATATCTCGTTTCTGGCCCTTTAAGTGCTCGGCTGATGAAATACACAGGGAGTTGACGACGTCCATCTTCTCGTATCAAAACTGCACTTATGGTTTCATCCGAAGTCGCAAGGTATATGGAAAGGACTTCTCCTTCTTTCGGGACAGATAAAATGGGGAGTTTGGCAAGGTAGTTTTCGAGATCTTCAAAAGCTAACTTGTGTTTATCATCCAAATTGAACTCCGGAGCCTTTTTTAGAATTTTGAAAAATGGGAGTTGCTTCCACTCGACTTTTGAAAGAAAACGGCTCGGTCGCGACTATGCGACTGTCAACTTATGCACGTCATGGATGGTCTTGACACATTCGTCTCCAAAGCGGTTTGAACCTTGGACGGGTTGGCTTTTAATCCTTCTTGAAACCCAAAGACCCCAAAATTTCCCGGACGAATCTGCAAATGTACATTTTGGGGTTTAGTTTTAGGTTTACTTTACAAAGTAAGCGGGGACAGTCTGGTCGGCAACACGGTGGCTTTCTCTTACTTTTGATGACGATGTCATCTACATACACCTCCACAATTTGACCGATGTAGGGCTGAAATATCTTGTCCACCATTCTTTGATAGGTGGCCCCTGCATTCTTGAGTCCGAATGGCATCTTCTTATATGCAAAGACGCTGAAGTCCGTGATGAAGGCTGTTTTATATGCGTCCTCGTCACTCATCAAGACTTGGTGATACCCCTTGTATAGATCCAAGAAGCTGAAGACTTCGTATCCGACCAAAGCGTCAATTTTCTTGTCAATATTGGGAAGGGGGTAGCAGTCTTTAGGGCAATGTTTATTGAGATCGGTGTAATCGATACACATTCACCATCCCCCTCCTCCTTTCTTGACCATCACTGGGTTGGCTATTGATCGATCTTATTTTCGTAAGGGAATTAAATGCACAAGAACACCAAAGATTTACGTGGTTCGATCTATGAATAAGATCTACATCCACGGGGTGAGAGAGAGTATTCGTGTATTGATAATGTGAGGAGTGATTACAAAAAGTGTAGATGATCTTTCGTCCAATCTAGCCTCTATTTATACACAAATATATTGACTAGATCCTCGATCAAAGATTTCCTCTAGGATCGGATCTTCCTCTATCTCTCTTCAAATTAGGATTCTTCTATATATGGCCGAATCTTACTGCGTTCACATTGATTTAGGAGTCTTCTTGGCGAACTTGCTGGCGAGCTTTATGTCGAGCTTACTTGTATTGGGCTGTTGCTTGGGCCGGTGGTTGGGCGTATCTATCACATCCCCCCAAAAAGACGCGAGCGAGGTCGTGCGGGTTTGGGGTTGTGGTTTGCCGATGTCGTGTGTGGTGAATCGGGCCCTTTTGGTGCCGACTTCGTCTTTGTTTGGATGGCCTTTCGAGGCAATGTTCCGAGTCGCTGTCAGTGGCTCGCTTTTCGAGGTGTTGTCGGAGGTCGCGCACCGTTGGGTTCACCGTTGTAATGCCGATGTCGCGTCGTGGCTTCGCCTTACCGAGGCGTTATGCGAGGCAGCGTTCTTGACATCGTCTTATTGAGGCTTTATGCCGAGGTTGTACATCGTTGGCTTACCTCTCAGGTGTTATAGCAAGTTAAATGGCGCTTGTTTGTATCTCTTTAGGGTGCGTTTGCGAAGTTACGTCGGGATGCGAAGTCGTTTATGCAATTCATGGTCGAGGTCGGATATCGGCGTTCTTATCTTGAATGCGGAACGTCCTGCCGAGGCCGAACACGGGATTTTCTGCCGATGTCATGCACAAGATATGGGATATGCATTTAATGTGGCAGCGGTTGGATTCCCGATAAAGCGCAAATTGGGGAATAACTTCCCCGATACGTTGTTCCACATATCACTTTGCCATTTTCAAATTTCTCGGACTTAATCTCGATTTTACGGAAAAAAGTGCTCAATGTATGCCATTGTCGTCTCGGAGTTTAGCGCCATCTCCTTCGATTTATAAACCAATAAGTTATGGCTTCTCCTTCTTCTTCATGCTATGAGGATTCTCACGGCCAGGAAGGCCGTATTGTGTCTGTGTCCCCATCGAATGACTCGGTGGATGTTCAAGTATATACCTTCGATGCCCTTCCTCCTTTTTTGCGTAGAGTTTGTTATCCGTCCATGAGGGATGTTGGTAGGGTTTCTTCTATTTCTTCGATTTTAGGAGCATCTGCTAGGTTAGAGCTTGATTCTAATTTTATATCTCGAAATCTTTTGGGTACATTGCTCCCGTCAGGAGGATAGGGCTATATTTCCTCCGTTTGGTTTCAAATCATTGTTTATGAGGATAGCTGAAAAATGGCCTTCGCCTTCCCTATCCTCCATATCTGAATGAGCTGCGGCGATTGTTTGGCATCCTTTAGCCAATTGCGCCAACTCCTTTCGGCATTTAACGGCCTAGGTGTCTTTGCTTATCTCCATAATTTCCATTTGACCTTAGACCTCGTCCTTAGGTTCTTTCAATTCAAATTCAGCGCGGGTGGTATTACTTGTCACCTCGTCGCAATTTTAAATTAAAGGCGAGGTCAAAAATTCCAAGCGGCACGAAAATTTTTCTTTTGTCATTTTCTGGGCACCCAGGTTCGCTGGAATCTTGAGAAGCTAGCGGACATGGCTACAGAGATAACGACTTGACTTGGAGCAATCCTTAGACAGGATCGGCTTGGTGGACAGTATTTTTCGAGGCCGAGCTTGTAGGCTGAAGTGAGCCTTTGTGATCTTGCCACCGCGGTGGAGGCGGTGAAGGTGAGGCCCCACCCACCCCCTTTTTCTTTTTCATTCTCTCATTTCTTTAAACGAGTTCGTTTCCTTTTCGATGGATTTCTGAGAGGAAGAGGAAGAGGGCGGGTCGAGCTCCGGTGTCGAGCCTTCTAGCTTAACACTAAAGGAGGTGCGGGGGCCTCTTGAGCAATTGAAGATGTCCCGAAGTCCCTTCGCCTCAACCTCTCCAGCGTTTCAAGAGGTTAAGCGCGTTCCCGAGCCCCTGGTTGAGAACGATCCGAATGCGAGATCGTCGGTTCTCAATCCGCACCTCGTGCTTTTCGAGTAATATATCGTCGTCATACATTATAGGAAATGTAATTATTATGTACTTGACCTTGTTTGTCATTACAGGGGGTGAGGGTGTGGTAGCAGTGGAGGGAAGCGGGTTAAGCGTCTACCCTCGTGAAGGAGTACTTAGCAGGGCTGTTGCCCAATTCGACGGAGTGGCTCGATACTCCGGGAGTTGGAACATGAGAAGACTCTCGCCCAGGCGAGGTTGTCGAGGCCGAGGATAAAGCTCGGGGCGGCCGGAGAGAGAAAGCGGTCGTGGCGGTGCCGAGGTAGAAAGGCGGCGAGCGGCAGGAGGGCGGCGGAGGCCGAGGTCGCCGCATTGAGGCCGAGGTGGATTTGGCGCGGCGTCGGGAGGCCCAGTGGGCGGCCTCTCAGGAGAGATGATCCGTGCCTTTGCGGTGAAGTTGTTCTGTCGAGGAAATTCTTCGGATTCGTCGGTGATATGGCGAGCTCCTTAGTAAGCGCATGGTCGCGGACACCCTCGATGAAGTCGTCGAGGATTACCATGATTGGAGAAGTCCAAATCGGGTATGAGGTGATGGAGGCGAAGACATCTTTGCGGGGTATGCGAGGTCACTTGCGGCGGCTGCGGACTTGCCGTGTTGGGGCCCTGTCTTCCTCGTCGACTCTGTTGACCGCGGATTCGGTTCGTGCCTGTTCTGTGGACCGGGACCCAGCGATCGAGGCTATAATGGCGATCTGGGTAAGCGGACAAGGGCGGCAGCTGCCGAGGTCGCGGAGGCGGCAGAGGTGGAGTACTCTGGGGCCGGCAAGGAGGCTGAGGCCGTTGGAGCTCAGGAGGAGGTTGGAGCCGCTCGGGCCGAGGAGGTGGCCGAGGTGGCTGAAGTCCAGCGAGGAGAAGTCGCCGCTTCCCAAGTCGAGTGCGGGGCCGAGTTGGTGGGGCCGAGGCGAAGTTTCGGGAGGGTCGAGTTGATCCTTCTTTTCTCTCCTTTTTTTTTTGTAGACCAACTTGTAAATATACATATTTTGTTGTTGACTTTGCCTTAAAGGCCTTAATAAAATTCGTTGTTCATCGAAGAGACTTGCCTTCTTGTTTTTCTTTGTTCGATCTTATCACGAAATGCACGATGCTTCCTTGGTTAAATCACATGAAGCTTTGTGTGGCTCTTGAATCAAAAGAGATCGAACTCACTCCGTTTGAGGAACAGCTAGACCATGTGCTGAGAGGTCTGTCTGACTTAGGGCTGCCAGGAGGCTGTGACTAGCTTGGGCTCGCCTCTTGGAGTTGGAGGAGAAGTTCGAGATTGCGAGAGGAGGCTAGAACAATGGTGAAGAGCACTCAGTCTGGAAGTCGTCCACGAGTGGTGGGATGACCATTCACGAGTCGAAGCTAAGGTTATTGAGGCGGCGCTCATTGTGCGAGTGCAGGCGTGAGTCGGCAAGAAATCTGGCGGTTTATGGGCGGTTCGCGAATTGAAAAGAATCGGAGGCATATATAAGGCGTCGTTGCTCGACAACCACGGCTCGAAGAAGCTGCTTCAACCGGATCTGAGGCCTCTTCTTCCGGGGCTTCTGCACTGCCGGGACTACAATTTCTGTTTGGATTTTGAAGATCCGGAGTGGCGAGCTCAAGAGGCGTGCTATGGCCCAGAGGCGTGGATCCTCGAGGGCCGAGTCGGGCGTCATCAGTGGCCGAGGTCGATCTAGCGAGGGCTGCGTCGTCAGTGGCGAGGTCGATCTGGCGGGGCTCATAGCGTAGATCGATGACGAGATAGAGGTAGGATTAGTATAGATGCTCTGTTGAATCCGATTTTCTAGGGATTGGCTCGACTTTTCAGGCCTCTGGGCCTCTTCGTCCTCGTGATGTACAAGCTGTATATTTTGAAAATAAAATTATTTTTGCTTTGTGTTAACTCTTGAGAACAACGTCTTTAATTACCGTAATCAATAAGAAGGTAGGTGGTCCTTGTTTAGGCGAATGTAGCTCGTCCTTGCTATAAACAAAGGTGGTTTGTCTTCGTATGAAGGTGTCCGTCCTCGAAATAAGCGAAGGTATTCCGTCGCCATACGAAGCTTTCTCGAAATAAGCGAGGGTGGTTAGGTCCTCGTGCGAAGGTATCCGTCCTCGAAATAAACGAAGGTATCCGTCCTCGCAAATGCGAAGCTTCGAAATAAGCGAGGGTAATTCGTCCTCGCAAATGCGAAGGTATCCGTCCTCGAAATAAGCGAGGTCCGTCCGCCGTCGCGAAGCTTCCTCGAAATAAGCGAGGTAATTCGTCCTCGTGACGAAGGTATCCGTCCTCGAAATAAGCGAATGTATCCGTCCTCGCATGAAGGTATGGGTTCTGTTTGCCAAGTTTTATCGGGAGGGTGGTCCCCTTCGGCGTTTATAGTTCGTCTTCGTATTAAGCGAAGGTGATCATCTCCGTCGAGGGTATAGTTAGTCCTCCGAAGAGGGTATAGTAATTTTAGAAGAGTCGTATGCATAAGTGACAAATGAAAACATGCGAGACAAAAAATAGATAGAAAAGAAAAGATTTTTATTGATAAAGATGACCGAACAAGGCGACAAGACTCGGACTCGACCTAACAGACTCGAGAGCGAACAAGACTCGACTTTTGACACTTATGCAAAATATCTCTTCAAATGAATGATGTGCCATGTTTTGGGTATTTGCTCACCTGGGACAAATGGGCGAGCTTATAGGCCCTTTTCAGAGGACTTCTTCGACTCGTAAGGTCCTTCCCGTGTGGCTTCCGGTTTGTCGAGCTTTGCGGCTTCTTGACTTCATTATTTGAACGAGATCGCCCGCTCGGGCTGTCGGGACTTGACACGCTGGTTGTAATACCGAGCTACTTGTTGTTTATCTGAGCTTCCTTGATGTGGCGAGGTCTCTTTTCTTCGAGCGGATCTAGATCGGTTCGTAGATTTTCCCCATTGCTTGGCGGAGAGTGAATAGTCGAGGGCTCGGTATTCCGATTCTGCGAGGATCAGCGCTTGGTTCCATACACCGGTGTAGGGCGTTTCTCGTTAAATCGTCCGAGGTGTTGTTCGGTATGACCATAAGACTGCGGTAAATTCTCTGCCCAAAGACCCTTAGCTCGGTCGAGGCGGGTTTGAGACCCTTCACGATCGTCTCTGTTGGTGACTTGGTCGACCATTTGCTTGAGGATGGGCGACCGAGGTGAACTTTGTTGGATCAGAAGCTCTTGACATCGGTCTTTGAATATCTTATCGGTGAATTGTGTCCCGTTATCCGAAAGAAGGATATGAGGGATGCGGATCGACACACTATGTTCTTCCGACGAAGTTGAGGCTTTTTGCTTGTGATCTTTGCGAGGGCTCGACTTCCACCCACCGTGAAGTAGTCGATCGCGACAATCGGGGTGGAGTTGCCCGGTGCTTTGCGAAAAGGACCTCGATGTCGATCCCCATTGCATAAATGGCGAGGGCTTTGTGCGGAGGCGAGATCGGTTTGTGGTAGCCTTGCACGTTCCGTGAATTTGACACTTGGACACCTTTTCACAAGGTTTAGTGAGTCTTGAACATTGTTGGCAATAGTATCCCCATCGCATGACCTTTTTGACAAGGCTCGGGGTCCGATGTGACTTTGCACGATCGCCCGTGCCTTCCCGTAATACGTAATCAGCTCGGTTGAACTAAGCACCTTAGGAGAGGTGGAGGTATGACTTTACAGAGAATACCACCTCAGTATATATAAATGATTTGCTCAAGATCCTCCCGGCCTCGAGCTTGTCACAGGCGATTCGCCTTTCTCCGGATAATCTCGAATGGGGTCGTCAATTTGGCTCTTCATCGAGACCACGTT
The DNA here is from genome assembly GCA_036937905.1 of Salvia rosmarinus. Lineage (NCBI taxonomy): Eukaryota > Viridiplantae > Streptophyta > Magnoliopsida > Lamiales > Lamiaceae > Salvia > Salvia rosmarinus. The sequence goes on along the minus strand of CM072813.1, from coordinate 77,286,261 downwards.
GACCTCGGTTCCTTCACCGGCATCATCTATGCTTCGGTGTTGGATTTCCTCTACTGGTGGGTTTGTCGACGACGAGGCCAATTTGCTTAAGATGTCAGCTCGGCCATTTTGCTCCATTGGGATGCGAATTATCTGGAAGTGGGAGAAAGTTTGTTGTAGGCTTTTGGCTTTCTCGAGGTATTTCTTCATCATACTGCCTTTTGCCTCGTCTTCCCAACATGTGGCTTACGATGACTTGAGAGTCACTATGAACCTTCTTGCTCGTGCACGAAGACTTTGAGCTAGGCGAAGTCCTGCGATCGAGGCCTCATACTCTGCCGTTGTTCGTATTTTGAATGAGAACCGAAGTGCGTCGTGATCTCTTGGCCATCGGTCCGGGAGCAAGATACCGACTCATTACCCGTTTTTCGAAGCCCGTCAGCGTAGACTTGCCGGCAATCCTCGGTGTTTTCTCCTTGGTTCGGCTTTGGCTTTGTCGTCTGGACTCGGGGGCTTGGTTTCTCGTAGTGAACCTCGGCAAGAAAGTCCGCTAAGGCTTGACCTTTGATGGCTTGACGGGGCGAAAAGATATATCATGTTCGCCAGTTCAATTGCCCGTTTCGCAATTCTCCCGAAGCTTACGGCCGTCAACACTTTGCGGAAGTGGATGGTCGGTGAGGACTTGTATGGGATGTGCATGGAAGTATGGACCTTGATCTCCTGCGGCATTTACTAATGCTGAGGCGAGCTTCTCAAAGGTTGATACCTCGTTTATGGGCCTTTTAACGCTCGGTGATGAAATATACCGGGGGCGACGTCCTTCCTCTCGTGCAGGCGCACTTATGGTTTCGTCCGAGGCGGCGGTATAGGAAAGGACCTCTCCTTCTTTCGAACGGATAGAGTATGAAGTTTGGCGAGTAGTTCTTGAGATCTTCAAAGGCGGACTTGTGTGTATCATTCAGGAGAATTAGGACCTTTTTAGTACCTTGAAGAAGGGTAGTTGTTTGTCATGACCTTTGAAAGAAAGCGGCTTAGTGCGGCTATGCAGCCCGTCGGTTTATGTACGTCGTGAATGGTCTCCGGCATCTTCATTTCTAGGATGGTTTGAACTTTGATGGGTTGGCTTTTAACCGCTTCTTGTGAAACCAGCACCCTAAATTTTCGGACGAGCGCAAATGTGCACTGGGGTTCAATTTGAGGTTGACTTTTGAAGTAAGCGAGGGGCGATCCGAAGGTCGGAGACACATGCGACTTCCTCCTTGCTTTTGACTACGATGTCGTCGACGTATACCTCCACATTCGGCTATGTAGGGTGAAATATTTTGTCTACCATTCTTTGATAGGTAGCTCCCGCGTTCTTAAGTCCGAATGGCATCTTCCTATATCACGAAGACTCGAAGTGCGTAATGAAGGTTGTCTTGGCGCGTCTTCGTCATCCATCAAGACTTGGTGATACCCTTTATCTGGTCAGCGAAGACTTCGTACCCGATCAGCGTCGACCTTCTTATCGATGTTGGGAAGGGATAGCAATCCTTTGGGCAATGTTTGTTGAGGTCGGTGTAGTCGATGCACATTCGCCATTCCTCCTCATTTCTTCACCATCACCGGGTTGGCTATCCGGTCGGATATTTGACTTGAACAATATGCGAGCTTTTAACAATTGATTTACCTCGTCATGGATGACTTGGTTCCGTTCGGTGCAAAAATTCGTTTATACGCGAGGCGGTTTTGTCTTCGGTCGATGTTAAACACATGGGTGATGATATTCGGGAGACCCGGTCGTGTCGAGGCGACCAAGCAAACACGTCTCGAAATTCCCTCGGGAGTTGGATAACTGTTCCTTAATTCGGTGCCTCGGTAAAGCCAATCTTGGCGACCTTGGTGGCTCGTCTTTGTATAGCGTGACCTCCTCCACGGGCTGTCGGGGATGGCGGCGTCTCTCTACTTCCAACTCCTCGGGTTTCTTTAATTGCTATGCACATGGGTCTTTGGTGGAGCCACTGCACCTCGTGAGGCGACTGTAAGCATTCATTGGCTGCTTACGATCTCCTCGGATCACGGCTATCCCCTTGTGGCGATCTTCATCGTCAGGTGGTATGTTGAGCATACCGCCCTTACAGCGTTCAGCCAATCTCGCCCGATATGATGTTATCGGCGAGTAGGCCTTCACTACTGAAGAAGTGTACCACCTTGGTGGAGCTCGTCGACTTTCCCTACCGTGACGGTGGCTCGATTATCCCTTTCGGGCGTGTCTCTTCTGAGCGAAGCTTGGAGCGGCGGCGGTGCTGCTGCGTGCGCCTCTCTACTCTAACTTATCAAAGCATTCTTTGAAAAGGATCTTATCGGCCTTACCGTCGATGTATCTGCTTCACCAACTTGTTTGTGACCATCTTGCTGGATTACCGGTAGCGTCACGGTGGGGCACTATCGCAGGTACGGGGTCGTCTTGGAGAAGGTGATCGCCTCGTCCTTCCGAGCCTCTTGTTGGCGGTTCGCGGTGTGTGGACTTTGGGCTTGACTTTTAAGGAGGACTTCGTGACTCGCGGGGAGCCCGTAATAGTGGAGATGACTCCGTCATATTGCGGTTCATCGTCTTCTTCTTCGTCGATGTCGCTTTGCTTTCTTGTGGGGCGCAATTTCCTTTCTTCTTCTTCTTCTTATTTTGGCTCCTATTGGGAGCTTATCTTGCCGGCTCGGCCCACATCCTCGATCTTCCTTAAGGTTCCATCCCGAACCAACATCTCAATTTCTCCCATTAGGTCCTGCAATCCTCGGTTTCGTGCCGTAATCCTCATGGAATGAGCGGTATTTATCCTTGAATCGGCGCTTTTCCCTCTGTCATTGGTCGAGGCTTCTCGAACATGTTAGTGTGGAGTATAGATTTACCCTCGGTTTCGTCGATAGGGTATATTGAGATCTCCCTAGGTGTCACACGGTCCGAGCACGGACTCTATGGGCGACGTATTCTCTCAAGTGCTTACGTCGGCCTTGGCCTCGATCCCTCGTCCTTCGTCTCTTCTCACTTTCTCGGAGGGCTCGCCTTTCTCGCCTCGCGACTTCCCTGTCGGCCTCGTCCGCTTTGGCGAACCCGGTCGACTATCGCCGTAGATGCATTGCGATGCGGGTTCGTGCCAGCGATCTCTTTATATAGGGCTCCGGGCGGGATGCCGTTACGGAAGGCCGAGATGATGAGGAGATCGTTCACATCTGCGACCTTGAGCTCTCGCTTATTGAACACAGTCATAAAAGTCGTTGATGGACTCGTTCGATCTTGCCTCGGGGTGAGAAGATGTGTCAAGTCATCTTGGACTCGGCCTACGGAAGAACCTTCGATGGAAGGCCTTCATCGGATCGCGGTAGGAACCAATGCTCCGGGAGGTAGGCAGCCGAACCACCGTGAGCGTTGTCGACTAGTAACTCAGGAAGAGCTTGCACATGTGAATTGTGTCGGCGTTGGTTGATCATATTGTCTTGGAGCTGCGAGAGGAAGTTGCGGGTCCCTTAGTCCGTCGTAGGGGGTGATGCTCGGCACCCGGTATTTGTCTGGGAGTGGGGTGTCGAGTATTTCATTTGAGAACGGGGTGACTATCCTCCGTGCCGTCGAAACCGCCCTACGGAGAGTGGGGCGGAGTTCGCGACCGGTCGTTTTGGTAACGGGGCCGACCTCGCGGCGATCGTGGCGTCCCTTCCGCTGTTCGTCCCTTGCGCGATTGGTTTGGGCCCCAGCGCGTGCGAGAGGTATGGCGCCCATGACTTGAATGCTGGGGGATCCACCTCGTCGCGGTGCCTCGTGTTTAAACGAAGCTTGGTCTTCCTCTCTTGAGAAGCGGCCGACCTTGTGCGTGGCTGAGGTATTGGAGAAAACTCTCCTTGTTTTTCTCAAGGAACCCCTTGACGGCGTCGTCAAGGCTTATCCGCGGAGCCGGAGGTGCTCCTTGGTTACTATTGCGATCTCCTTCACTTTGATATCCTGCTTCCATGCGAGATTTGGATTACCCGTTAAATCATTGTTTGGACATGACCTTCAGGGGTTAGTTCTCTGACTGGGTTTTTCCCGAGCTGAGCTCGGCGTGTCCGGCCATCGTTGTTGCCGGCGGCGACTCTGGATGCGTGACTTCTGGTATGCATTGTCGTGATTGATTCCCTGTAAATGATGGTTGATCGAAAACATAAAATTTCGTTTCCACAGACAGCGCTAGTGATCGATCTTATTTTCGTAAGGGAATTAAATGAACAAGAACACCAAAGATTTACGTGGTTCGATCTATGAATAAGATCTACATCCACGGGGAGAGAGAGTATTCGTATTGATAATATGAGGTGATTACAAAAGTGTAGATGATCTTTCTCGTCGATCTAGCCTCTATTTATACACAAATATATTGACCTAGATCTTCATCAAAGATTTCCTCTAGGATCGGATCTTCCTCTATCTCTCTTCAAATAGGATTTTCTATATATGGTCGAATCTTCTGCGTTCACATTGATTTAGGAGTCTTCTTGGGCCGAACTTGCCTGGGCCGAGCTTGATGTCAGGCTTACTTGTATTGGGCCTGTTGCTTGGGCCCGGTAGTTGGGCCGTATCCTATCGACTATCCGGTCGGATACTTGACTTGAACTATATGCGTCTTTCGAGTTGGTTCAACCGTCGTGTATGACATGATTACGTTCATTGCAAAGATCATTGTTTTTGCCGAACTGGTTTGACACTTGGGCGATGTTGAGCGGTGAGTAATAATACTTGGTGAGACCCTATCATGTCGAGGGTGACCAAGCGAAGCGTCTCTGAATTCCCTTAGGAGTTGGATGATCTGCTTTCTCGGTTGAGGTACTTGGTATAACTACTTTGGCGACCTTGAGGGATCGTCTTCATCTGATGTGACCTCCTCTACCGAGTCGTCGAGGCGACGACGTCCTTTCCAGTTCCAACTCCTTGGGCTTCACTAATTGTTATGCATGTGGGTGCTGGGCCGAAGTCCCAGCACCTCTTAAGGCGACCTGCATGCACTCTTTGGCTTGTTTCTGATCTCCTCGGATCACAGCTACCCCTCCTTTTGTGGGGATCTTCATGGTTAGATGATACGTTGAGCATACCGCCCTCACTACATTTAACCAGTCTCGACCTATTAAAATGTTATATGGTGAGTAGGCGTTTACAACAAAGAACTGTACCACCATGGTGGAGCTCGTCGGCGCTTTTCCCACTGTGACAGGTAGTCCAATGATCCCCTCCGGGCGCGTCTCTTCTTGCACGAAGCTTCAAAGTGGTAGTGGTGCTGGTGTAAGGCATGCCTCCTCAATCCCCAATTTGTCGAAACACTCCTTGAAGAGGATACTCACCGACGCACCACTATCGAGTACACTCGCCGAACTAACTTGTTGGCGACTACTGCTTGGATTATCATTGCATCCTGGTGAAGTACCACGACTGGTACAGGGTCGTCCTCAGAAAAGGTGATGGCCTCGTCCTTTTAAACCTCTTGTTCTGAGTTCACTTTGGTTAGGGGACTTGGGCCTCGGCTTTTAGGGAAGACTTACGTAATCGTGAGGGAGCCCGTGATAGTGGATATGATTCCATCATCCGAGGCTCATCATCGCCCTTTTCATCGGTGTTGTGCCTCGCTTTCTTGCGGTGTGAGGCCACGGTTCCCTCTCCTTATCTTGCTTCCACTTTCTCGACCTCGGTGGGGAGCCTCGTCTTGACAGGTTAGTCGGCCGTGACCTTGATATTTCTTAAGAACCCGTCATGCACCAACTTTTCAATATCGCCATGAGATTCTGCGCATTCGCCGTGTCATGTCCATGATCCTTATGGAAGGAGCAATACTTGTCTTTGGATCGGCGTTTGATCCCCTATCATGGGTGAGGTCTCGAACATGTCCGCATGGAGCTCGTAAATCTCGCTCTCGTCTTCGTCGGGTGTATCTTGAGGTCATTCGGGTTATGGCGTGGCCCGAGCACAGACTCTAAAGGTCGCGTTGTATCATTTCTAAGGCACTTGTCGACTTTGGCCTCGGTCCCTCGACCATCCTCTTTCTTCCTCTTGTCGAGGACTCCACCTGTCGACTTCACGCTTTCTCCCGTCCGCTTAAATCGCCTTGGTGAACCGATCGCTATGCGCCATAGCTCGGGCTTGATCTTGAGGCTCGTGCCAACGATCTCTCTTGATAGGGCCCAGGCAAGATGCCGCTCGAAACCCAAGATAATGAGAAGATCGTTCACATCCTCGACTTTTAGGCTCTCGCTTATTGAAGCTAGTCATGAAGTCGCCGATGGATTCACCTCGCCTTGCCTCGCGGTGAGAGATGAGCCGGCGTGGTCTTCGACTCGGCCTTTTGGAAGAACCTTCGATGAAAACTTCCATTAGATCTCGATAAGATCCAATACTACCGGGTGGTAAACTGTCGAACCACCGGCGAGCGTTGTCGATCAGCAACTCCGGGAATAGCTTGCATATGTGGGTGGTGTTGAGACGCTGATTGATCATGTTGTATTGGAACTGAGAAAGGAAGTTTTGTGGGTCACGCAGTCCGTCATAGGGGGGATACTTGGTACCCTGTACTTGTCTGGGAGAGAAGTATCGAGTATCTCATTGGAGAAAGGTGTAATAATCTTCTCGTATCCATCGAACCCATCTCCCAGAGAGTGATGCCGAGTTCGTCGGCTGGACTCATTATAATTATGGGGATCGATCTCGCGATGATCACGACGACCTGCCCGACGTTGCTCATCCCTTGCACGATCAGTTTGGAAACCGACTCGTGTAGATGTATTATTCGCAGCACGAGTGCCTACCATCTGAAGGCTGGGGGATTCACTTCGCTGTGCTACCTCGTGTTTTGATGAGACTTCGGCATCTTTTTCATCATAACGAAGCCGGCCTTGTTCTTGGTTGAGGTACTGGAGGAAGCTCTCCTTATTTTTTTCGAGGAACCCTTTAACCGTCTCGTCGAGATTCAACTGCGGTGCTTGGGGTTCCCCTCTATTACTGTTGTGACCTCCTTTTCTGCGGTGATCTTCTTCTTCATGTAGGATAGGGTTGCCTCGCTCGTCGGACTTTGAGCGTGTCCTTGGGGTCGTATCTCTTATCGAGCTTTTCTCGGGCGCGTTTGGGCGTTTGTCACCGTTATTGTTGCGGAAACACCACGGATGTAGCGCTCGTATTCCTCATCGTGTTGATTGATTACCCGAAAAAAATTGATCGAAAACACGAATATTGTTCCCACGACGGCGCCCGATGATCGATCTTATTTTCGTAGGGTAAAGAATGCGTAAGGAACACGAGGAAGTAACGTGGTTCGATCTATCGAAATAGATCTCGTCACACGGAGCGAGAGTGTATCTTTATTGAGTATGTAAGAAGCGATTACAAAGAGTGTAGATGATCTCTTTCGTCTAATCTAGCATCTATTTATATACCATCATATTGAGTTTGACTCTGTCTGAAAAAGTCTTCTCTCATAAGGATTCTTTTAGATATGCATCCGAATCTTCTCGTCTCAATATCGATTTGAGTTGTAGTTGGTCGATGAGTCTTTTTGGGCCGAGCTTAATGTCGGAGCCCATTTATATTGGGCCTAGTAGTTGGGTCGTATCCTATCATGCACCATCAACCTTCACCAGTCGTGCTTCTTTCCCCGTCTCGACTGAACAACGAAAATAAACTTTATCATTGACTTTGTATCATTTCAGAGTATCACGGCCGTCAACAACCACAATGGTGATGGTGAAATTTACTATGATGGTTGTGGATTTGATAAATTATAGTGGGATGGAGGATTTGTGGTGAGGAGAGATAAGTTTTTTTTTCTAGATTTTGTACTGAGATGGAGGGGAATATGATGTGAGTATATATGACTTCTTTCTTCATCCCCATTCTATAATTAGTTTTGTGCATGGGAGGCGAACTGAAGAAAATGAGTAGAAAATGAAGAAATAAACTATTTTAAATGGTTTTTCCTTGCTTGATAATCGACTGTGGAGACAGTGGCGGCTATTGAGCCAGAGAGACAGAGAGGGGGGAAGGTGAGGTTGGATAGGTGAAGTTAACGTATGAATTGAAGAGATGATGAAAAATAGTGTAAAACGACATTGTTTAGTATTATTTCATGTGTGCTACCTTGGTAAAACAGGCTCAATTCCGGTCATCAGGATACAGATGTTAAAAATTTGCAACGGTTATGGTTTAATTTATTATTATGCTTAAGTTAAGACATAAATGTAAAAAGTTAGAAGCGTTGGAGTGTTATATAGTATTTACCCAATAAATAACAAAAAAAATGGATAGAGATAGAATTGTTGATGTGGACGTGACGCTCGTTTAAGGAGCCTAGCATATAGGATTTGAATCACCTAGAAATAAAAATATTGGTGAGTAATAGGAATAAAATTATTTCTTAATCATGCTAGATCAATAGACCAGATTAGATCTGCAAGTACTATCATTCTCAACTAGTTGTTTCTGATTTATTAAAAATTAAATATTCTTTAGTAACTAATGAAATATACAATTTATCAACAAAAATTCCTTTGATGGGATTTCATGTACTCACGTTGCACAAATGTACATTTGAGATTTTTTCAAACAATAAAAAATAATCGTACACGTGCATATGTATGAGTACTGAATCTTTAAATTCGATCTAACTACACAAACTCTAATCGACTTGGTAGATTTTTTTAAAAAAATTCTTCAATCAAATTTAATTTCTTTATGTGCATGCATGTACACGTAATATATCACACGTAGACATAAAATGGAATACATTATATTTAGAAATACAAATTATAATATTTCTCTCCGTCCATAATAAATGCATCACAATTACCTTATTCAGCATTTACGAAATTCTTTTTAAGACACTACTCCTTATTATTCAATCTCACAACCACTTATTATTTACCAAAAAATCATTCATACCACTCACAACTTAAAACATGATGGGATCTTCTTTCCACTCAAAAACACTCACTAATAATTTTATTAAAAGTATTACCGCTCATAAGTGATACATTAATCGTGGATGAAGGAAGTATCATTATTATAAAACAATCTCCCATTGAAATTATTAGAATATCGCCTTTTTAAAATGGAGCCTCTAGGATTTTCTAAAAAAATTAATTGTTGTAATAAAATAATCGAGATAGGAACCTACTAACATCGTCGGGGCATTCGACTAAGAGTGTGTTTGATGAGAACATAAGTTATCCAAAACATCTTATAAAACGTTTTTAAACTTAAAAAGCAGTTTATAAGTATTTTGAAACTTATAAGCTCAATAAACTCCCTCTAAATACCTATAAATTACCTACGTCTAATATCCCCGAGATTTCTAAAATCTAACTCATTTATACAAGATATTGATTCAACAACTTTTCAGAGTTTTGGGGATATAATAAAAGTTAACTTTCAATTCATATCCTGACATTTTAAAGTGTACTCACGACTACAAGATTATGATGAGTCAGGCGGCCTCGCAAATATTTTTTTAATCCGCCACGTTTCACTCGCCTCTCCTTTTCCATTTTTTTAATAAAACAATAACGTCTAATTATTAATTACGCATACGCATGGTTCAATACATTTCCATGATGTATGGTCGGTCAAATTTTGGTCTTTCGGACATTTCCACGATAGATCCTAGTTAGGGATGACAATAGGTCGGATCTGAATCGGATCCGGTGAATCAGATTCGATTCGATTTTTTGTTTTGGTTGAATTGATTGATTTATTGGGTCCCAAAAATTAAATTCGGATCAGGATCCATAAGATCTACGGGGTCGTAGTCTGACCTCGATCCATATATTTTCGCTTCAAAATTAATTATAATCAACTATAGTTCGCGAATACCATAATAATCTAAATGTATAATAATACTATAATAATTATTTAGAATTTCTACAATTATCACTATATTGGAAGGCGTTAGTTACAAATTTACTATAAAGTAGGAAGCAACAAACAACCTCGATCGTCGGTGGTGTAAGTAACACGACCACCGTGAATGTCGATAGATACATAATTGAGAGTATTTGAAATGAAATTAAGAACATATTTGTTTTGGAATAATTTGAAAAGAAAATTGAAGTAAGTTGGGATTATGTATTTAATTATAATAAAATAATATATATATATATATATATATATATATATATATATATATATAACTAAATGGATTTTGGAATGGGAAATTGGGAATAGCGGAGAGCCTTGAATAAAATTATTTAAGTTAACTAATTTAATTATAATAAAATAATATATATATATATATATATATATATATATATATATTAATGAGTCCATGGTAGGATCCGGGCCGAATCAGGGTCTTAAAACCTAAACTTGGATCAGGATCAGAAATATTGATATATATTAGGATACGGTTCAAATCCATCGGATCCAAATTTTGAAGATCAAAATCCTTACAAATATATCTCTCGAATCCTGGATCCTGGATCCGTTGCCATCCCTAATCCTACTCTCAAAAAAAGAAAAAAAAAGAAGCCAAGATGGATCCATTTCACGTCCGTTTCAGGAAGAAAAATGAAAAGTATAGCAGATGATGTAACACGTGTCACGTGTGGCGTGGAAACTAAACAAGGGCTCCACAGCCTCCACATATTGTTGTACGCATTCTCGATAACGGTATCAAACCCCAGCTGGAAACTCCCCCAATTTCGCTTTCGCATACACACAGATACACTAAAATTCTGCAGTTGCATAGCCCTCTTTTTTTTGTTTTTGTAAAAAAGAGTCGCTGTATCTCCACTCGTACATCAACGCACATCGACTCTTAAAATTCTCTCACATCCCCAAATACTAGGATTCTTTTCTCGCCTTAACAGGTTGTTTTCTCTCTTTTCTTTTCAGTCATTTCTGTGTATTTTCTGCTGCATGAGTCCTTCATCTGTATGTTTTCAGCTTTATATGCATCTATTTGCATATGCGTGTGGGTATTTTTATAGAATGAGCTTTCTGATCTGCCCTTTGTTCTGTTCTTTAATTATCACTGTTATAAGTTTTGTAGCAATCATTTGGGTTGTTGTTTCCTGTCCCCAAAAAAAAAAAAAAAACTAAGTGATTGCTAGTGTGTTTTCTATCTATCTCTTGTTTTATTGTGAGTTCAGATTTGCAAGGTTGTTTCTTGACTTTTGTTTTGTTTGTTTGTTTTTAGTAAGGTTTAGTTTTTGGGTCGATTTAATTGGAACAAACAATTTCGAGGTTTCAATCAGTAGGGTAATTGAAGTGTTAGTATATTATATTATTATGTCAAAACTATGTTCAAAATTTTCTCCTGCTTCAAGAAGAGATTTCGATTTGAAATTGTTAAGGGAAATGCTTGCTTGGGAGTATTAGAATGAGGACCCTGGAATAGAATAGATGATGATTCTCCAATTTTCGTTAACTACTCCCCTACTGATCAGAATGCTTTCGTTGTGGTTATCCTAAGTAGGGCAAAATAAATTTAAATTTTCAAGCTATTTTTTCTAAAATTGTTTTAACGACGTACACAAAGATGCTGAATGCAAGATCTGAAACACTGACGACATGTGAGTATTCTATCATCTGTGGGTCTTCTTGTACATATATACCCATTGCTTGTCATGAAATTCTGGCTGCCTAAATTAGCGAATTGCTTGTCTATTAATCAGAGTGATACAGAAAGGTCTACATGGATACTTTTCCTCATCTCTCTCTTGTTCCTTTAATAATTCAATTTGCAATTCATTAAATACATGCATCGCTGTGTGTTTATTGTTTTCCACTTACTGAACTTGGAAACTAAGATATTCTGTCATTAGCAGTAATGAGGATTCACTAATTATCTTTACAGAATTGCCAAATATCTTGTGGAGTTTTTATATTATTTGTGATTGGCAGGGTCTTGGATAGTAATTTGTTATTTATGAGGCCAAATATTAGCACTACTAGGTGTAAGTTTGCGAACTGATTCGATCACAACTTTGTATGTCTGGCTCACTTTTGAGGTACTTAATTTGAAACCATATTTACGGAGGGTTCTTTTAGAACCTCTCTGCAGTAACCTGTTGTGAAGTGTTTTGTTTATTTTTTAATATTTAAGCTGTATCCGGTCTTCCTTTTTGTGGTTGTGTAAGGCCACATCTACCATTTGGAGAAATCAAAGGAGCATGCAATCTAAGTCTAAGAGTGTTAACCAAGGACAACTAAATCTTTATAATGTTGCAACCTATACTGTATATTCTGATCCTTGGTCCGGTCTTCCTTTTTGTGGTTGTGTAAGGCCACATCTACCATTTGGAGAAATCAAAGGAGCATGCAATCTAAGTCTAAGAGTGTTAACCAAGGACAACTAAATCTTTATAATGTTGCAACCTCTACTGTATATTCTGATCCTTGGTGGAATATAATGGATTTAACTCCTTTAACCCCACGATGATGCGGAGAAATGCTTCAGATTCATCATCACCGGAACAATCTGCGGATGGGCAATCACAATCCGGATCTGGGATAAATGAGGATGATGATGACACTGCCAAGCTATCGCCAAGTACTGCATCTTTGCAGCCTGGTAATGTTTTGTGCTTGCAACTTAGGTTTCAAGATTGAATGCTTGACTATTGGTTCGGAAAGATGGCATAGGATTTTGGCAAGCCAGACCTAGGTGGTAGTGTTTGATCTTGTTCTAAGTTACAATCTCAAGTCATCAACATATAAAGATGATATTACTAGGCAAATCCTCTACTTATATAAAAGTTTGTGTTCTTATGAATCTTGATATACCTATAATATCCTTACACAATCTATCCGATTTTTGGTTGGACATTTTTTGGGGACCAGTGGCCATTTCTCTTTCATATTCCTTTATAGAAAGGAAATTCCTTATAGTTTTATCTTTTCCATGTCTAAAGAAAAACTAAAACTAGTGAAAGAAGACTAACATGATCATTCAATTATGTACCTGAAAAATGTGTAGTTTCTTCATGTCTTCCAAGCTAAATTTTTGTTTACCGAAGTGGGAAAGTGTAGGTTTCTCAACATCTTATTATAATAGCTGTACTATTTGGAAGTTAATATGAGAAGATATTATAATTCATTCTTGAATTGAATATCTTTTTTATCTCCGATACAAATTTGGATACTCCAAATCATGCTTCAACTTCAGAAAGAAACCATGGGCATGAGGGTCCGAAGCATCAGCAAGTTCCACAGATCTTGCATCCAAGACCTGATGTAAGCATCACCAAAGCCCCACAAATTGAGGATGTTGGACACTCAATCGTAAGAATGCTGCAAACTGCTGCAATATCTTCACGTGTTTAAATCTAGCGTTTTCAACTTAAAAATCTGTTTCTTTTCAGGCCTGTGGTTCAAGTTTGTATGATCTGTATTATGGAGGAATGATGGCAACTTATGGTCAACCTTTGGCATGAGTATGGCTGCAGAACTTTACTACTGTTGTATATTTTCATGCTCAAATTTTGTACTAAGAAGGTGGTTTTACTAGCAGGCAGTGTGCTAGTTTCTCTTCATGTTTTGTCTGCCTGTACCCATGTCCATCTCGCAGCTTGCCTCTGCATTTGATTGCTTGTCCTTTGTAGAGAGAGAGAGAAGAGAGTGCAGATTAACTAAGTTCCGTCCAAGACTGATGAAAGTTTGGATATTTGAGTTTTAGTTACAGCAAAACCTTTCAGTAATCCTATCGTGCTCTGAAGTTCTTTGGTCAAATTTGGTCCAAGAAAGTGGTTGTGCCGTAATACAATGTAAAACATAGTAAAAAACTATCTTGAGATGTTTTTCGCAAGTAACTTGAATGTTTGAGTTTTAGTTTCAATAAAAATGTTTATAGTTCTATTGTGGTCTAGAATTTCTTTAGTCAAGTTCTTCCTGGAATTTTTTTTTCCATATTAACAGTTAATTGTATATGATGTCTATGATGCTTTTGAAAGTAACATGATATCATGACCAAAACAAAGTCTGTGAGTATGCTCGACACTTCTGAATATTTCTAGTTTGTTTCTAATAGTGGTCATACTATGTGTACTGAATAGCTTTGGACGGATTTGTAGTCAAGTTATTTGGATATATCATTACTACTGATTGTGTCAAGGCTATATATATCCTCAATTCAACTTTGCTAGACTGATGAGTGATGCTATGTATCTGCAATCTAGTGCCATGTAGTTTTGTCAGTATTCTAATGATCTGTAAATCCTTCTACATTAACATTTTCTAGAAAATTGTTTCATTTAATTACATGTTTGCTTTCATGATCGTGAAAGATGGGTTTTGTTATAAAGGTTCCTCCACATTTATACGATATGCACCATGCAAGGATGCCTCTACCCTTGGAGATGGCTCAAGAGCCTGTATACGTGAATGCCAAGCAGTATCGTGGTATTCTGCGAAGACGGCAATCCCGTGCTAAAGCAGAGCTAGAAAGGAAACTAATAAAAGCTCGAAAGGTGTTTCTCCCTTTCCTTGTAATCAAGAGATGTGTTAAGAACCTTTGGGCTTGTCTCTGCTTACTCTTTTCTGGTATTAGTGAATGGTTTTTGCCATTCTCTCTCTCTCTCTCTCTCTCTTAACTACAGCCTTATCTCCATGAGTCCCGCACCAACATGCCTTGAGGAGAAAAGAGGTTCTGGTGGACGTTCAAAAAGAAGACTGATGCAGACACATGCAAGGGTACAGGGCCCAGCTCCGGTGTCACGTCTCACTCCAATATTACTTCACGTGCTGAGTCCTTTCTTTCTGGGGTTCAGACCAACACTGGTGTTGGCCATTTTAGGAAGCAAACCAACTTGCAGAAATCTCATCAGCCCTTTCTCGCTAGAGATATGCAGATGGAGGTAGTTTTCAAAGCCATTAAAGGTGCGTGCTGGTTACTGGTTCAAAATCTCGGCTTCTCACAAGCTGGGCGGCAATTCATTCTTGGCTGTTTATATTTTTATCTGAACACAACGTTCTTGGCTTGTTCCAACAATGACTATTTGGCATACCCTCTGTACAAAATCTCGTTAACTAGTGGGAATGAAGTTTGAGTAGGCAGCTAGAGTTTTGAGTAGGCCAAACCTAGTCAGTCCATTGCTAGAATTAGTGTAAAGTTGTGCTAATGGCGTAGTGTTTCTACTGCTTGGATTAGTTGAGTTTCCAGATTTAAACGTGCACACTGCACCATTATATGATACAAGTGGTTGATCATCGCATTCGTTCTAGAGTCTTGAATTATATGAGCATCATTTTCTTTCTTTTCGAGAAATATATATTAAGGTAGAAAATAGGAATGCTAGAACTCTTGAATTGTCCCAGCATTCTAATTATTTTGATGATCCAGTATGTACAGAACGACATCGGCGGGAGAAAATCGGTTCTCTCGCGTCTCAAGTATCCATGATGATAGCCTGTCAAATCCATAAATAATTTAGTGGGAATGTATAAGACTATTCACTTTGGCATAAGAAAATATTTTTTAGCTACAACAAAGGATTTTTTTTGTTTTTGTTTTAGTCACTTTCTTAGAAAAGACTAACAAATACAATTTACACTGAATTTTTATCAATCAGTAGACAAATTATATAACAAGTCACATATATTCATATAATTTCTAGCCCCAAAATTTGTAATTTGAAGAATATCTAGT
This sequence comes from Salvia rosmarinus, assembly GCA_036937905.1. Classification (NCBI taxonomy): domain Eukaryota; kingdom Viridiplantae; phylum Streptophyta; class Magnoliopsida; order Lamiales; family Lamiaceae; genus Salvia; species Salvia rosmarinus. Next base: position 77,270,659 of record CM072813.1, on the reverse strand, counting down.
CCAATTGACCTGGAACCATTGCCAGACAATTCGAAACTACTGGTTTGAAATTAAATTAATTGATTTGGTTTACATTTCTAATCGTAATATTCGTTAATATTTATGCATTGGGCCTCCGATAACACATGCATTTTGATCTGTTTCTAATTGTTACTGGGGGACAAAACCCAATAAAAATATATAGGAAATATGGTGTAATCGTGTTCTTGATAACCATATAATACGTATAGAAAATATATTGTTATATAAGTCATCATTAGCCCCGATTACAAGAAATTATACTTACACATATATACGAATATGCGAATAAAAAGATGCTTACGTCTAAGTATTGATTTTCACCGATACATAATGCAAATGTCAATTTGTCAACATATTTGATATTTCCATAGAGAAAAGACTTTACCCACACATACATGGGTGTATAGATGTTTTATGAATATTATAATTGTATTCATACATAAGGCACACTGCACCACACCCATCAGTCACCTTTTTTCTTTCTTTCTTCCATAATAATATATCAAGTTACTCACAATAGCATTACAAAGTCCACAGTCAAGACAACTGAAAGGTGAAAACATTATTTGAATAAAAAAATGAAAACCGAAATACATGGGGTAAGGTGAAAAAAGAAACAAATGTAAACTTGGGAATTAGGACTTTCATTACTGTGGTCACCTATCATCCTAATATTTAGTAATGGTGATCCGGGGTTTCATCTTCCTCAAACTGATCTTGAATTGTTTCTCCCACTGTACGATCGGGCTGAGGTGTTGCCTCGACACCATCACTTGTACTATTCTCGGAATCCGTCTCATTAACCATGCTTTGCTTGTCCATCATACCTGACAGGGCAAGCCTGGGAGACCATTCGAGAACATCGTCTATTATATTGGATACCCGCTTCTGGTACCTGTAAAAACAGAGTTACCACACTTCAGCGTAATGCAGTTTATGGTCTCACCAATTAGGCAGGACACCAAACAATTAGGGGGCATTTACTTTGGTTATCTATTAGATTGACAATATATAGATTACATGATCAATAAGCTCGAAATTGTTCAATCCATCAAAGCATGTGGTGGAATACCATATAATAATTTAGAATATATCAAGTTCTTATGATATATACTAAAGAACTTTTCATATACTGTATTGGCAAAAAATACAGACTTCTTAGATTGCTTTGATAATTTTACACTGGATAGAAGAAAGTTCATAACGGGTACCTGGCTCTGGCAGCTTCATCAGGAGCATGGTGCCTCAGTAATAGAATAACAAGAACAGCAACAAGTGCAAAAAACAACCGAGCCGTCCACTTGGGACGCTCAGCCTCATCTTTCTGGGGCCAAAACTGGAATAACTCCTTAAGAGTTGCTTCCTCTGCAAGAATATTTGGGAAGAGCCACACCCTCTTTCCAAGAGCAATCCATAGAGCCCGAATATAAGGGCTCTTACTGCAAGTAAATCAAACCTAAATTTAGCCCAAGGTAGCATATAAATCAAAGGTACAATCAAACATCACAATACAAATACTTATTTGGTGATCTACACAAGATGAAAGAGTAAAGCACTCAGATTAGATGCTCCTAAATCATTGATGCACAACAACTAAAACAGAAACAGAATGACAGTAAAGTGCGACTCAAAACAAACATCATATAACTCTTGTGTCTCGTATATCAATCAGCCATGCTAAGCGTTTAGTCTATATGAGGATATTGAGATACTTTAAAGTGATTACATACGTATAGACCTATTCTATCAGTCAGATCATGTGGATCAAGGTCCCACAAGATGAACTAATGTAGATAATAAAATGAGAACATCAGCACCAAAACTTACACAAAAGTAGGCAGAGTATAAGAAGCAATACACCCGCACAGAAGTAGAGAATAAGTAGCTTGACTTGGTGGGGATACACAGAAACAAGCAGATTGCTAGCGTCAAAACAGGCCAGCAAAATGAGAGAAGAGTCTGCCATAATGGTCTTCGGTTGACAAAGTCCATGCAAAGAATGCATCATTATCAGAAAATACTTGATCCTGCATATCACAATAAATAAGATATGGAAAGTAAGATATCCATGCTAAAATAATATAATAAACCCTTAAACCAACTATCTAACATGCAAGGAGAGTGCACCTCTCCTGACTCCAAAATAATTATCCAGTTTACAGTCTAAAATAACTATCCAGTTTACAGTCTAAAAAGTAAAGAATGAAAAAAATGAAAAGAGCAGCTTAAGTCCAAGGTGGAAAAGGGTCAAGTTCAAGGTATATCCATACAAGAAATGTAGATACAAGCAAAGAAGAATAAAACAAATATTCGCCAATTCTCTATTAAGATAAAAAAAACAATGGAGCAAGATAAAATTTGCCAATTCCTATTTATCAGATGCAACCATGACCTTCATCTTATCTTTTAACACCCTGTCCACATAAAGGTATTATGTTACTGGTATTTCCGTCATTCCGTGTAGCATCCATTAGATATTTATTAATGTGAGTGGATTTGGGAGTGATATTCATACAGACAGATCTTCTTAATACACCACAAAAATATTACAACGAGAATTATCCTACAAAAAATGATAAAATTGGCCCTAATTAGCTCTGTCATGCCGCCACAGCGACTTCTGCAGAATACACTGAATCGCGCAGATATAGCCAGAACAGGACTGCAGATCATGCTGCTGTCAGATCACCTGACCAATGCACGAACTTTCTTCTCTGCCACCAATCACCTCCGGAAAACACTGCCCAGAATTGCTTCACCATGACCAGCTTTATCAATAATATCACCATTCATCCTAAAACCATGGATCAAGCAAGCTGGAGGCTGACACTGCATAGCGGCACTTCTGCTGAATAGGTTGTGTGATTGATGCTCACAAACTAACAACAAACCAGCCACTCCATTAAAAACTCCCATCGACTGCCACCTAATACCAACACCACCAGCTGCATTCAACAATGAATGAAGTGTGACTGCATCCCCCCACTGTCGTGACTATGGGATGTTGATGTCTGGTCATCAATCAAAGATACCTAAATTCAACATCCAAGGAGTTGCAGGCTTGCAGTGTAGACGAGCTGGAGAATTTTGTGGTTTATTGGATGACTTGGAATAATGTGGTGTATTCAGTAATATTCGTTATTAAAATGAAATATTGGGTGCCTTAATAAAAAAGAATGCAAACAGCCCACATCCTTTATCAGTTTTTAAGTCATTCACATGAAAGTTAGAAATGTTGGTCACTGCCTCACTGGTCAGCACGTCAACTGAAAGCAGTAAATAAAAACTCCAGCAGAACGCAGCGCACTAGACATTTCATCCTTATTGCACATATGAAAATTTTGGAAGGAACTTACCGGAAAAATCTCCAAATGCGCAGGCCATGTAGATAGTTTTCTCTTTCCAGGTCGAACGGTTTTGATAACACGGTCACATCGCACAATAAGATTCTTTCTCAGCAGCGAGTTCGCAATATCTTCAATTTCTAAATTCTTATCTGATTCAAGTAGGTCTTTGAGTTCTGGATGATTTCTCAAAAAACTAACAAAATCTTTCCTCTAAAATATTCAACTCTTGTTTCCTGTAAAACAGCCCACCTAGACTCCAGTTCTTTATGGTCCCTCACTTTCTCAGCAAATGTCTGAAAACATCCTTCTTTGCAGCTTGCTTCTGAAATTAAATTTTCAAAATCAATGTGAGAATAAACTTCCTACCAATTTCATTTCATACAAATAGGAAACATCATAAAATCAATAAACTTATTGGACATTCCTTTTTTATGTTAATTCCTTTGTGTGTGCGCTAGGATCAGAGGTTGTGCTGTTATCACCATAACTGGCACAGGGAACAACGTGCGTTGCTGCAATCACATATGTACAACTCAATCAAACTAACAAGCTACGGTCAAGGAATGCAAAATTTTATGTTCTATAATAATGAAACAATATTTAAATATGATGGGTTCTGTGTTTCTTTGTGAGTGCACCTATTAAATAACTATAGTCATTTTCTTATTTATAACAAGTTAAATGAAATAAGAAGGTATGAAGGAGCACAGAAATTGTGTTTTTCACTCGGGAAATGGGCAGAACAGTTAGAGGAGAATCAGGAACAGAATACTCTACAAGCAAATAAGAAAAGTCATCTGTCTCATTTTCTAATAAAGAAGGGAAGAAAGCAGTAGAGGGAAGGTACACCAGCCAACTAAATGAACCATTCACTATCAACTTGAACTAATTGGGACAGCCGTTGGATGACGTATTCCAGCTAATATTTATTCCAATATAAGATGCTCAATGCAATTGTGGTCTAATTGAATAAGAGACAGATATGGTAGGCGCAACCATATCCACTGTATGAGATTGTTGTACCCAGGTTCAGATTTAACTATGTGACAGTTGAAGATGGCTTATTTCGTCCTTAATGTCAATGTAGAAACTCCAAAATGTATCAATAGGTAAATAGGAAAAGTTGACCATCGGACACGACATAGCAATGAATCAGCATAGCACTATGAAGGGAATAAAAAAAGGGTAGAAACTGATACTGACTTGAGCAGCTTGCTAGCTGTTAACAGAAAATCTCTAAAAGAAAATTGCAGTACACAAATAGACCCCCGCAAGAATCAGCAAACAGTGAAATGTGAATTTATTTACAGTTGTACGGATTGTACTCTACACAAGATAGAAAAAAAAAACATACAACAGGAACTTAATACTTAATAGCATACCAACATAAGCAGTGGCATGATACAAGTAATAGTTTTATTTGAACCAAGAACTTAGTGAAAAGGCAATCACATTTATCTTTTTCTATTGTCGAAGTATCACAAATCACTCCTTTTATTACTATAATAGTAAAGGTCCGAAAACAATGAGCTGCCAACAGTGACTGAATGAATGGTGAAGCTTTGCAGATGCAAATCGCTTAAGGCTCCTCTAAATAGTTAAACGATTTAGAATCTGCTAATGAACATCAGTGTTTTGGGGCTTTTGGCCAATCGTTAAGGCACCATATAGCCTGCACGTGATAAGGTGCCGCCAGGGCTTTTATTTTTCACTTTTGTATATTTTTTCTCTTTTTTCAGGGGCAAGGGGGTGGGATGGGGGACCTTACTTTCAATATCATATTCTGGCGAGCTTAGGAATTATTGAATTTTATTGTTTGATATTGTGGTTGCTACTAGTTTTAGTGACTTAAATCTAACTACATAAAGAAGTTTAAATAAATTGTTTTTGAAGGTTAGATTGACTAAATTTCATAAAAGCTATATATGACACTATATTGTAATACAACTGGTAAGACCTAAAATATACATGCTAAAACCCAATCATTGAAAAATTATGAATTTAAGACATAAAAAGTAAAGAAGTTACTTCTGCAGACAAACAAAAATACCTACATTTACAAGATCCCATGAAAGCCGTCATAGCTCCTCATGTAATAGGCCTTAGGGTACCATATACTTGGCACCTGGGACCTTTCTACAACACAGATAATTGAAAAGGATATCATCTTGAAAAAGGCACAGAGGACGACAAATACTCGCACCCCCAAGACTTCATCGTATTAGAGAATGACAAGAATAAATGAACACAAAGCCCCACCCCCTCCCCCAAACAACATAACCTAAAACTACTTACTATGACCTATACTCATAACAGTGTTCAAGTCAACTCCTTTGCAATGAAATTCGAGGCATGAGACTAGTCCGTTAAAGTACAGGATGATGGAGTTCTAATCAAGCTGCCCTACAAATTATATTATGAAATCATCTCACAGTTTAAGTACAAGTAGAAGTGATAAAAAAAAAATTAGTATTTCCGAATTTACATTCGTAATATTTTCATTGAAGATTACCATCCTTCTAAATATATCTTTCAACCTAAGCAAGATTTAAATAGCATGAATTCACATAAACAAGAGATCATCTGTAGGTTATAGAGTGCAGTGGTAACAGATCTTTCTGGAAAACATAACCGCATGAACAAACACAAAATCCAAGAACAAACCTTCAAGGGCATGGAGTGAAACAATCACAATCTCGAATGCGGGTATAATTCAGTACAAATTTGAACATAAAACTAACCCTAGGAGGGATGTCGGTAGAGGAGTCCACGTATGAGCGCCGCCCTCTCTTCTTATCGCCAGCTGCTCCACTGCCGCCGCCGCCGCCGCCACTTGTTTTCTTCATTTCAACAAGTCTCGCTGCTTATGGTTCTGCTTTTCTTACAGTGTCTTATGCTGTATCTCGCACGTATGTAATATTTTTGGTAAAAGATAAAAAGGAATTAATTTTCTGTTACACATTTCGTAACGGATGGAAGTGGACTTATTGGGCTGCCGTCCCGTTCATTTTCCCCTTTATATATTTTTAGTTGAAGCCCATTTCTTCATTGTATGTTTTAATGAAAACTAGGGTTGTAAACGAACCAAGCCAATAAACTATTTCATCTTTCGACTAGAGAAAAGCTAGTTTGAAATTCGTTTATTTTATAAACAAATCGAACTCGAGCCTCGAATCAAGCTCGAGCTTAGGAATGTTCAGCTAGTAGGCTCATGAACATGTTCGGCTCATAGGTTCATGAGCATGTTCGGCTCATAGGTTCATGAGCATGTTCGCCTCGAACTCACACGAACCAGTTCTGAACATATCCTTGAACATGTGAAATAATAATTATTTATATATATTTAAATTTCGTGAACATGTGAAATTATAAATTATTTATATATATTCAAATAAATAAAATAAATAATAATTAAATTGGCCCAAACTTAAAACTAAAGTTCAGCCCAAATAAAATAAAAACAAACCTAGCCCAATCCTCAACATCATTCTACTTTTAACCTCATGTATCTCTATGTTCCTCCTCCTGCGTGGCGTTAAGTCGTGCACACACAAATGACAAAACATCATCTCCTACAATTTTCGACGAACCACGCACGGTAGAGATGGCAATGGATTTGGATGTCCGGATCCGTGGATCAGGATTCATTTTTCGGGATCGAATCCTCAAAAATTGGATCCGATGATCGGATCGGATCTGGATCCTCTTCCATATTTCGGATCCGGATCGAGATTTAATTTTGAGACCGGGATTCGGTCCGATTCGACCCAGATCCATTTAAGCTTTTACTTGTCCAGAAGGACAATTTGAATGGAATGTATTAAGTTTTGGATTAAAAATCTACTGCTATTTTTCAAAGATTTATGGATAGTATATTTTTAAAATATAAATTTTGTTTAATATATATTAATGATATTCTTGTAGCAAGTGATAATTTAAAAGAACATGAAGAACATTTAAATATTATATTTAAGGAAATTGAAAAGAATGGTATAGTAATTAGTAAAAAGAAAATGAAATTATTTAAAAGAAAATTTTCGTTTTTAGGATTAGAAATTGGAAATGGAAAAATAGAATTATAACCCCATATTTCTACTAAAATTTTAGAGTTTCCTAATAAATTAACAAATTTAAAATAAATACAATCATTCTTAGGACTTGTAAATTATGCTAGAAAATTTGTTCCAAATCTTAGTAAATTAGTTGGTCCGTTATATAGTAAAACTACAAAAAATGGTTAACGACATTTCAATATAGAAGATGAAAAATTTATCCAGAAAATAAAAAATGAAATAAAAAATATTAAACCTTTAGAATTACCTTCAAGTGATAGTTATATAATTATTGAATGTGATGGATGTAAAGAAGGATGGAGAGCAGTATTAATTTGCAAACCCCATAAATTTAGTCCAAAAAATGAAGAAAGAATAGCTGCTTATGCTAGTGGAAACTTTAATAAAACAGGTTTAAATTGGACATCTTTAGATTATGAAATACAAGCATTAATAAATTCTTTAGAAAAATTTAAAATATGGTTAAAAAATGAATTCACTGTTAGAACAGATTGTGAAGCTATTGTAAAATTTATTAATAATGCTAATAGTAAAAAAGTTAATAAAACAAGATGGATAAATTTACAACAAATAATTCAAGGAAATAATTATAGAATAAAATTTGAACATATAAAAGGTAAGGATAATAATATTGCTGACTTATTATCTAGAAAGATAAATCGTCTTTTTATGCGGAAATTGATAAAAAAATTATAAAGCCTTCAAAGGAAAAGAAAATTACACACCAAGTCTCAAGACCGTAAGGAAGAAAACTATCTGATTCGAGATCCGAGAGAAATTATCCAATGGATATTTCTTGAGATGATGAATGCAAAAGTGTTACACACTTCTCTCGACTAAGAGAATCCAAAGATTACAAAGATGAAATTGAATTTGGAGCAATAACTTTACAAAATGCTCAAATCTCGCTACGCAGCTCGGAGCAATTACAAAGGTTACACGAAACAACGAGTTATCCTTGATAATCTATGGCATATTCAAACATTGCCAAAAGCTACGACTTTCAAAGTTCAGTTTTAAATGCTCGGCATTTTATTTTTCGACCAAAATAAAAACCGAGCAACCCCAAAAGAAGTTTACACATTATGTTATTTTCGGAGGAACAAAATTGGAGTTTTCATAACTTTAATCTTGTTCGAAAATATATTAATTGTCCTAAACCTCTTTGGAAATGTTACTATAGTTTTCCAGAAGCATTGTCAAATGCTAGAGAAGCCTTTGGTATACAAGAATTTTTTATTGAACCAGAGGAAGTCAAAAGTTTTGCTCATATTGCACAAGAAAACCCAAGTAGTGTGATTCAACATCGGTCTTCTTTGTTAAAAAATTATGAATTACAACTTGTGGATTTTGAAAGAAAATTTCGATCTAAACAATCAATTGAAAAATTTACAAAATGATTGTAATTTCAAAGATCGACGATCTCGGTCATGGAATCAACCATTACAAAGTTGAATCAAAAATTGATTTTTGAAAACAAAACCCAGTATGTTCCACCTCGAAGTTTTGAAAATTTTAAAACTAGAATTCTTGATATTCCTTGGAGAAACAATGGAACCGATCACGAAAATTGTTTCTGACCTTGAGGAAATTATTTCTACAAAAGTTTTACAAGGATTTCCTCAAAACCTTGTTGATCTACAAAAGAAAATTGTTGAAATTTATTTCAATGAGTCAAAATTCAAGGGCGTAAAAATCATACAAAGGCCTGATGTTTATAAATTTATACAGAAAGAATGGATATTAACTAATGAACATATCAGAATTCATGGCCTTCTGCTTCTACAGATTGATTTAAACAAAACCGACATGCCAGATGAAATGACAATCAATTTTTACAACAATGGTATGATTGATTTTATGGAATTCAGTTATAAAGAAAAAACAGAAGACCTAATGAACAAAATGGGAGAAAAATTTCTATTGACAGCTGGCAATATGTCATCCTTATCTTCCAAACCAAAGGTCTACTGCAAAATTCTAGCTTCTCTTCCCGAAGCTACATCACACAGTTATCGTCCGGCCAGAAAAAGAATTTACTTGACCAGATTTAAAAAGAGGGAACCAGATCATTTTACATTTCAGTATTCTGAAGAACAAATTAATATATTTCAGAAGTCTGAAAACATCCCTAAAATTGAATTATGGATGAAGTATAAACTTGCAGCTGAAGGATATTATTTACAAATATGGGTAACACCAAATTGGAATGTGTTCCTTCCTTTCATCGGAGAAGGTGATAGCCTTACAGATGAAGAAAATGCTATAATCAATACAGATAAAGATGAAGAAGACATTGATGATTCTCAAAGCTGCGACACAATTCCAGAGACTCATCGAGATTTTTGAAAGATTAGACATATTTGTATCAATTATTAGTTTGTAATTGTCTCTTTTGTAATTTTCTTCTTTTTCCTGGTTTTTTTTACACGTATAGGATAGTGTATCATAACGCGTAAAATGATAGAAAGCATTATTGTAAGCATTAGCATTATTAATAGGATAGGTGGATAGGTGTAAAGTTTTTAGCTTTGCTTTTTTAGGTTTTAGGTCTTCTTAGAATAGTAGTTGCACCATTTAATGTTGGTTATCTTTTACCTATAAAAAGACATTGTAATTCATAATAAAAAACAACCAACGACGAGAGAATTCAATAAAAAAAATTTGCATTCTTAATAGCCATGAGTTTCTAAGCTCCTTGTTTTCTTACTCCTATCGCCGATAGCAAATTCTATAGCCATCCTTGAGAGCCCAATAATATATCCCAACATCATAAAAAAAAAAAAAAATCCGTCAATTCCGCTGAACATATTTTCTGGAAACAAAGGCTCCGTCCCTGTTTCTTCATCATAAGAGTTCTGTGTGAGCTCTATCTGGTATATTTTCTATTTTCTTTATGTGGTTTAATGTGTAACCCGAAAAAACACACCCTACCCCCCATTTGGTATATATATATATATATAGAGTTTAGTTCAAATAAGAACCATTCTTATCCTAAAAACTAAGAACCAAATGAATTCGTTATGAAAGTTGATGAATCCGTTGAGAAAGTTAATTAATTCAGAAATTCAGAATTTTTCACCCGGGTTCGAATCCCATGAGGGGCGAAAAATCTATTTTTTTGGATTCAGTAATTTTCCCAACGGATTCATCAACTTTCACAGTGAATTCATCAGTTTTTGATTCTCACGTTCTCACAATAAAAATGGTTCTCACGTTAACCCTCCCCTATATATATATATATATATATAATTAAATACCTAATCCCAACTTAAAACTCTTTAATTTTCTTTTTCAAATTCTCTCAAAACAAATATGCTCCCAATTTCATTTCAAATTCTCTCAATTATGTATCAATCTGCATTCACGACGAGTAGCGCCACTTACACCATCGACGATTGAGTTGTTTGTTGTTTCCTACTTTATAGTAAATTTATAATTAACGTCTTCCAATATAGTGATAATTGTAGAAATTCTAAATAATTATTTTAGTATTATTGTGTATTTAGATTATTATGATGTTACTGTGAATTATAATTGATTTAGAATTTATTTTAGAAGAGAAACATATGGATCCGGTTTAGACCACGGATCCCGTGGATCTTATGGATCCGGATCTAATTTTTTGGCCCCAATGGATCCGGACCGGATCCGGATCAAAGCAAAAAAATGGGATGCGGATCTATACTAGTCGATCCAGGTCGGATCCGGCCCATTGTCATCCCTACCCCTGAGCCACGGCGGCCTCATTGACGACCCTTCATTCATCACTTTCTCATCAATCATCTTTCTTTCTCGCTAAACACACCCAAACGTGGACAACCCCCTTTCTCTTTCTCATTATTTGTTCATTTGTCGTCTTGCCTCCTTTATACCGACGACACGTTGGTATCGATGAGAGACGCTGCCTTAGGTGAATGCTCTCTCGTCCTATCGTGCACTTATGTTTTCTCTTTTGCGGTTGTCTTGTTCCACCTATAAACTCGAGTTCGCTCGTGAAGCTCATTGAATGAGCATGTAACGAGCCGAGCTCGAACATTCACGAGTCAGAAAAAATTATGACAAGCCGAGCTTGAATTCAAATTAAAGCTCGAATTCAAGCTTGAGCCGAACTCCAACCAAGCAAAATTTTCACGAGTCGAGCTCGCACTCGTTGGTATTCGGCCTGACTCATCTCGTATACACCCTAATGAAGAAAACAAGTGCCCTTTGACCCCGTGGGATTCACCGGAGTGTCATGTGTGGGAATCATTATAAGTAAATAGAATAGGAAAAAATTGAATATGATTAACTTATTTATCACAGAAGAACTAATTAACTAAATAATTATAAATGATCCACTTGTAAACCACAAAATTTTAGTTACTTGAATCATTCACTTGTAATTATCAAGCAAAATGCAATATGTTGGGTACATTATACAATATACTTGACTATTGACTTCCTTCTTTCGTTAGCGTTAATGATAAATCTAGTTAAGTGAGTGTGCGAGATTTATGTAAGCAATAAAGAACACCAAGGCTTTTACGTGGTTCGATCGTTAATGAGATCTCGTCCACGGATGAGTGTTTCTCAATACTTTCACTATAACGCGTTGAGTGTAGTTACAAGCTCTTCGTATTCGATAAGTTGCCAACCCTTCTATTGTCAATTTTCCTTCTATTTATACAACCCCGAGCACTGCAATCGGCGTGCTCAACCTCTCCATTGGTCGTGACTCTTCCTCCGGCGTGCCTCCATTGGCGGGCGAGGGACGCCGCCTTCGTCGCGCCACGTGGAGGTGGTGCGACTTTGGTTCAGGGCTGTCCTCCATTGGCGGGTGGCGCGACTTTGGTTAAGGGCGTGTCCTCTATTAGCTGGGTGGCGCTTGGATTAGGGTTGGAGGCGATTAGGGTTTGAAGGTCGGGCCTGGCTTAACCACGTGGGCCACTACTAATGTCGAGCCCACTCGTTTGGGGCTGTCGGTGGGCACAGCGATTGGGCGTATCCCATCATAGCCCACGAATAGTCGAGTAACACCCATGCCGGGTGGAGTGAAGAAAGCACTTTGCCGGGTAGAATGTTGCTCGGTGAGGTTGCCGCTGAAGGTGTTATCTTAGTGACGTGAGGTTTATCGGACGATCTGGTCCGAACCGAGTCGACGAGCCGGGTCGCCTGTCTTTGGACGAGAGGTCCTTCAAGAGAATGTGATGTCCATCGGCGGGATGCCGAGGTCCGCTGTGACTTGCGTGACTCGTCGAAATCCGGTTTGACTTGGGCCTTGGCGCCGAGGTGGGTAACCGACCGGTGGGGTGGCGATCTGAGGAGGATGGCGAGGTCCGGGTCGAGTCGTACCACGGCGGGATCTAGGGTTTGCCACATTCGAATCGAGTCGCTCGAAGTTGAGTCTTGATGTCTGTTAGGAGGATGCAAGTCCGAACTTAGTTGGGCGATTTGCCACGTTACGAATCGAGGCGGATATCTTTGGTGCAGTGGCTCGCCGAGGCCGAACAGATCGTGTGTGCGGACGGGTAGAAGGCGGGGTTGGCGGAGCGCGCAAAGGTGGCACAGAGACGAGGCGGTGGCTGGCTAAGGCGGCGAGTGGCGCAGGAGACCGAGGACGGTGCAGTGGCGGCGGCCGAGGTGGCGCAGAGACCGAGGACGGTCTGTTGGCGGGCGGCGAGTGGCGCAGGAGACCGAGGACGGTGCAGGAGACCGGGACGGTCTGTTGGCGGCGGCCGAGGTGGCGCGAGGCACCGAGGACGGTCTGTTGGCTAAGGCGGCCGAGGTGGCGCGAGGAGATCGAGATGGTCTAGGAGGCCGGGGCGGTCTGTTGGCTAAGACGGCCAGGTGGCGCAGAGACCGAGGTGGCGCAGGAGATCGAGGACGCTACAGGAGGCAGACGGTCTGCTGCGGGCGGCCGAGGTGGCGCAGGAGACCGAGGGCGGTGCAGATCGAGATCCGAATCGGCACGCCTGTTGTCGGCTCGGGAGCAAGGTCGCGGCTCTGGCAGCCGGCGGATCTCGGGCGGGAGTTCGGCCTCGCCCAAGGAGTGCCGATCGTCGAGGAGGGCACCACTCGGCGGCGGTGGTAGGGCGGACCGAACAATGAACCCAGGCGGGGTTCGACTCGGCCGAGGAGTGCCTCTCTCGGTCGGAGCATCCTGCACTGCCTTGAAGGAGCCCCTGGAGTAGGTCGTGGCAACGCCGACCTCGTAGATTGGGTCGAAGGTACCGAGTTCGTTCCAGGTATTTGGCGCCGACCTGGAGATTTTGTGCAGAGTTGGTGTAGCTTCAGTGAGACCTGGCGAGGCGGAGCCCGGAAGCCCGAATGAGTTGTATATAGCTTAGTACTTTGTATGTAGTCGTACATGTATTTAGACTCGTTCCGAAGTGTATATTTTCCCCCTTGAGAGGTACAAACATAGCTTAGGACTTCGTTTTGGTCGTAAATGTATGTAGACTGTATACAGAAGTGTATATCTTCCCAAATAAAGGGGTATAAACGAGCTCGGAAGCCCGGTTGACTTGTATATGGCTTGGAACTCGGTTTGTAGTCGTTAATGCATTTAGGCGTATGGAGTGCATATCTTCCCAAATAAAGGGGTATAAGTTGGTGAGATCGGTGCGGATGTCACGTGCGTGTAGCGCCCAACTTAATGGGTAATCTGATGCTTTGCATGTAGACGTCCAACTTAATGGGTAATCAGTGTCGTACCCTACTTAGTGGGATTTTCATCTTCGTAAGGGCGTCCCCTTGTGAAGGTTTAAATGTGGTGTATCCAAACAGATGTTCACATATGTATGAGACGAGGCGAAGTGGAATACTTAATCAGAAAAACAAATGTTTTATTGAGAAGTAAATAACATCGCACTTGGCGAAAGCAACAAGAGGAGTAATCATGATCTTGATTTAAAATCAAGGTTATGTAAAATACCTCCTCGGTGGGTGGGACGCCAGGCCGGGGTATAAGTGCACCGGGTAGGTGAGCAAGCTTATAGACCCTTTGCCGAGGTCCTCGTGGACGTGGTATGGGCTTTCCCATATCGGGTCCGGTTTATTGAGGCTCGGCTTCACCGGCCGTTGTTCCAAATGGCGAGTCGGGAGTGTGGAGACTTTCACCCTCTCGTCGTACTCTAGGGGCGGTCCGGTGATGGCGTGAACTTGCTCCATTGTGTTGGGGCGTCGTCTTCTTCATCGTCGAGCACGTCGTCGTCGAGGTCGGCCCGCGATTGTTGTTGCCACCTCCGTTCTTTCTTCTGCGTTTCTTGTTCCCGGCTCGGTCGGCGAGGTACTTCTTGAGTGCGCTTCTTTAACGAGCTCGTCTATCTCCGAGCTCAAATTCCTGCGATCGTCGGTATCGTGACCATACCCCGGTGGTAGTCACAATATTCTTCTGTCGACCTCTTCTTGGATCCTCCATTCATGGGGGTGGCCTCGGGAAGAGTTCATGGAGCTCAAATATTCAGCCCCTGATTTGAGCGGGGAGGCTACTCGCCACGAGGTTGGGCGAGTCCGAGCACGGACTCCGATGGGCCCTCTTTTGATTACATCGAGGCGCCCCGCGATCGGCGACTCGACTTGGTCATCCGGCTTTCTCTCGAACTTCGCCGTCCCAGTTTCCTCTTCTTCCGATCCGACTCGCCTCCCTCGACGAAGTTGTCCACTAGGTTCCAAAGCTTACTCGCCGTCTTTGGTTTCTCCACGTAATTTCTTTGTTCGGCCACGGGTCGGATCCGTTTTTGAACGCGTTGATGATGTAGAGGTCGTTCTTGTCGTCAATTTTAAGCGACTCTTTGATGAACCTCGAGGCGAAGTTTGACATCGTCTCGTCCATATGGCGGCGGATTGTGAGCAGTCGGAGGAAGGGCTGCTTTGGGGTGGCATCTTCGATAGAAGCGCCATTTGAACCGATCCATAAGGTCCTAGAAGCGGTGTATCTTGCTACGGCGGGCGAGGTGAACGGCGTCGTGCGTTGGAGATCGGCACCTCGGGAAGATTTTGCACATGAAAATCTTCCATTCCTTGATCGCCATGTTGGTAGTGTGGCGAAAAGGAAGTCGGAGGGTCTCCTAGGCCATCGTGGCGGCTATATTGGGTGTCCGTGCATTTGGGCGGGCGTGTCTAGAATCTCCACGGAGAAAGGGAGATGATTCTCCGTACCGGTCAAACCAGGAGATCGTTGCCATCTCTTTACGGAGGGTGGGGATCGATAGCGGCCCTATCGTCCCCTCAGGGGGAGTTCGACTCGCCTTTCTTCCCTCTGTTTTGCTCCGCTCTGGTCGGCATGACGAGGTGGAGAGCGGCTCCGCGAATGGCGAGGCGGGTGGTGGCGGCTCGTCCGCGGTGGCGCTCCGCGAATGAGGGCGCGGCTCGGCGCGGTGGCGGCTCCGCACGCGTCGGGCGTGATCGCGTTCTCGGCTATCACGCCGAGGTGAGCACCGGCATTTCGGAGGGGGCGGCCTCGGTGGCCGTGGTGTTCGATCCGGGGCCCTTGAGGCCCACTCGCTGGTCCTCTGGTTGAGGAAGTTTTGGAATTGACCAAGATTGGCGTTGAGGAACTCGGTCACGGCTCGGCCGAGGACCTCGTGGGACGAATGAGCTATTTGTTCGTCCTTGTTGAGGTCGATCTTCCTACGTTAGGGAGGCGGTCCCGAGGGTGTATGGAGACATTTTCCATGTTGCCTCGGGAGTGTGCTGCGCTTGTGGCGTCTGCGATCTCCTTCCCGCGACGCCGAGTGACCACCGATCGTCCTCGGCCGGTTGTTGCCGCGTGGGCCGGCGGTTATCGTGTTCTTGCCATTAAGTTGTAGAGAAGCGAAGCTTTCTTGTTCGAGGATTCCACGACGGCGCCAATGATAAATCTAGTTAAGTGAGTGTGCGAGATTTATGTAAGCAATAAAGAACACGAGGCTTTTACGTGGTTCGATCGTTAATGAGATCTCGTCCACGGAGGAGTGTTTCCTCAATACTTTCACTATAACGCAGTGAGTGTAGTTACAAGCTCTTCGTATTCGATAAGTTGCCAACCCTTCTATTGTCGATTTTCCTTCTATTTATACAACCCCGAGCACGCAACGAAGGCGTGCTCAACCTCTCTATTGGTCGTGACTCTTCCTCCGGCGTGCCTCCATTGGCGGGCGGGGAAGCTTCACTTCGTGCGCCACGTGGAGGGTGGCGCTGACTTTGAGATTCTGGGGCTGTCCTCCGTTGCCGAGGGTGGCGCGACTTTGGTTCTGGGCGTGTCCTCCATCGGCTGAGGTGGCGCCCGATTAGGGTTTGGAGGTGATTAGGGTTTGAAGGTGGGCCTTGGGCTTAACCGCGTGGCCACTACTAATGTCAAGCCCACTCGTTTGGGGCTGTCGGTGGGCTTGGCGGTTGGGCGTATCCCATCGATTAATCTTATTGCCTTTATTTAGTAAATTATGAAATTAGATGTTCTAAAAGCGAAAGAAAGATTTAGGGACAATTATTTACGATTAACTCTATTGTCCCTCTTTTGCTAAAACAAACGAAAAGATAAAAATCAACAGTTGGGCAAGTTTAATAATTTCACCTTCTAATATGTTAGATTTTATGTTCTTTTTTTGTCGATTAATAAAGAAATTTTAAAGGTTGCGTCACGGTGGACTCGAACCCGAGACCTTTGGCCTCGGCATTAACCACTCTATCACTAGATTTTTATGCTCTAACAATTGATGATCTATTGCTCCCTTCATTCCATTAAACTTATATTAGATTTTTATTCTCTAACAATTTATGATCTATTACTCCCTTTATTCTACTGAACTTGGACTGTGTTTTTTTTCGGATTATCCAATCCTACTTGACTCATTTTTTTTAAGAAATAATTATATCTTTAAAAGATGTTGGTCTTACTTATTTTTATATTTTAATCACTTTATATCATTCTTCTAAATAATTGAGCTAAAAAAATGGGTTATGTTTGATGAAACGGACTATGGAGGAAGTACTATATTGCCGATAGTTGATTTAATCCTCCGTCTTTGAAATATTTCTCTCTTGAACCAACGAGAACTTCATCAACTCCGAAACTTTAGTCTTCGTTTATATTTACTTTTAGAATGTGAGAGCCAATAACCTTTATGAGATCATCCCTAATGTACCTAGAGTTCCAAAAAGAAAATGGCTACATTATCAGATTCTTCCTTATCCAATGTTGTTTCAACACGAAAATTCAAAAATCATTATTACATCATTACTTTCACAAATAACATAAAAATAAAATTTTAATTTACTCTTTTTATTCATTTATTTGGCGTTAGATAAAAAATAAAAAAATTAACATCCGATATTTATGTAATTTGTGAAATTAATGATACCAATATCCATTTTTTAAAGTATTAAAATTAAATAAGTAGATTAAAAAAATGCTAACGTGGTGAAAACAAGACCAGTGTATCATATATTAGATTTTGGTAGTATCATATCCTTAGGCAGTTTGATATACCCAATATGGACCATATATTGTGGTCATGTGAATAGCTTAGATAAGCGACACGTGGCATAATATTATTTATTTTTTATTTTTATTTTCGTTGAGGCGCAATACAGTTTCTTCTTCTTCTTCTCTACAATTGTTGCCGCTGCGAAAAAGAAAAAGCGAGCAGCGATGATGGCACAGTGGAGGTGGTTGCGGTGGTTGGTCGTTGCTGAAATTGTAAAAAAAAATTTGCTTAGTTGCTTGCAATTGAAGAAAAATAAAGAGAATTTTGAGAGAAAATTGAGGGATTGAGAGATAGGGTGGCTATGGCGACTTTTATGGCTAAGTTCGTTGAAAATCGAAGTATGAGACAATGGTTTATAGTGGAGTTTGTCAGAACTCGGAGAAGGAGGTTGTGAGATGAAGCCCAATGCGAGGAATATGAGTAATAATACATATAAACTTGCATATATATAATAATGCATAAACATACATATTACAAAATAGAAACATGCATACTACTAAACATAAACATATATACTACGAAATAAAAACTTGTATGCTTTAAAACATAAATTTGTAGGTTTCATTCTCAATATATATCTCTTTCTCTCTACGATATGCACGAATACTTTTCTTGTTGATACTCGCTTTCTTTCTTGTTGATTATTTATTTTCTTTCGAATTATGAAGTAGAAGTAATCGATCTAAATGAAATAAAAATTACGGTTCATCGATTTCATATGTGTTTTCTATTCATTATTATGTAGTTTTGGCACCACCGGTGGAGGCATCATTCACCTCTGAACTAGGATCATACCATAATCCGGTTCTAATCAGCAGACACCACTAAAGCGATTGGATGGATTCTAGTTTCTTGTGGCTCCATTAAGAGTGTTGATCTTTTGTTGGAGTGGAGCTTCGCTCTGTGAAGTGTCTTTGAACTTGGTGATCTCAATTAGTTAAGTTCGGAGCGAACTATTTCTTTTCCTTATTGAGACCGTTCAGCCTTTAGTTCCTTGATCGTCTTGCTTTGCCCGGTCGTGTTCTGCTTAGTTTAGTCGACTAAGCGGTGAGCTTCATCTCAATTTCGAAGGCCATTGACTATTGACTTTGCTCGAAGTCAAGCTTTTACGTCGAGATGTAAGGCACTCGGTGGGATCTTCACGGACGTAAAAGATTGCGATCCATTTGATAATGATCGAGTTACATTGCTTCTTCGGTCCGAACCGAGGAATCCCTTAGATATGATGCAAAACGGATATATATATATATATATATATATATATATATATATATATATATATAAACAACATTAAAGAAAATTTAAAATAGAAAAAAGGAAATGGGATTGCATTGGCACAATTTTGTTCCGCGCCACTTTAACTTCATGGCGCCTTTGTTGGGCGATTCTTCCACGCCAAAATGGCATTTTGCAACATTCTCTAACACGTTACTTCTCGGTTATAGCTCATTCGTACATTTTCATAACTATCACGTAGTCGGTCATGATCCGCTCCATCTCATATCACTTGGTGAGGTTTCTTGGTCGGACACACGCTCGGATAATATACAATTGTATGGGAGAGATTTTCAATAGAGAGACGGAAAGTTACCTCAGGTTCATCGAGGGCATTGTCGATTCCCACCATGCAGTTTTTTTCTTATAGCTGCTGATCTCTTTGGCCATCAGGCATTGGTTTTCATCATCAGTGCTATGGGAGTTGCTGGAAGAGCTACTTGATGAGTTTGAAGTGTCGACCTTCTCAGCAACCATTGTCTTTCGCTCGCTCATCTTCTTTTCGTATTTGGAACATAAAGTTTTCATTTCCTTGTGGTTCAGTTCAGGGCAGTCTTGTCTGAAGTGCACTTTTCTGCCACATTTGAACCACTCATCATCTTTATACTCAGGTTGACTGGGCTTCTCGTCAGACCGATCCTTGTGAGTTCTTTCTCTATGGCTCTAGTAATTTTTGTGGCTCTCTTTTCGGTACTTGTTGTATCTCTTTAGTCGAGCTTCTATTTTCCTAAATTGTTCGACCATTAAAGTATCTTGGGTCAAGAACTCATCGTTGTTGCATTCAACTTTATCCTTAGTCGTCTTCTTAGCTTCTTTTCTCCATCGACTTTTAGGGTGGCGTCTTTGCCGTGCTAACTTGAGCATTTTCTTTAGATGCTTGACCTTTGTAGACTCTTGACCGTGCATGTCATACTACGTCGACTTTCAAGGTTGACAAGAGTTTGTCCATTGATATCTCGTTGAATCGATTTTCTTCGAAGTGCTACCGTAGACTTTTCATTCGATGTGAGAGAGTGTCAAAGGACTTTAAGGTTAATCTCACGTTGAGTATATTTGTCCTTTCTCGGGGCGAAGATCTCATTGATGATGGTGGTGAATCGAGTTCCATGTCATCAATGGATTCTCCTTCTTTTGTTTAAGGTTATCAAACTTCTGACAAGCTATTATAAGCTTGTTCCTCTTTATATCCTCGAAGCCTGCACATAGACTCTCTAATGCATCCCATATCTAATTGGCAATCCCACACTTCATCGGTTTCCCAATGTAAGAGTTGAGAAGCGTTGCGGAGATGATATTTTAACGAAGTTATCGAGTCATCTTGTTTGCGTTCTTTTGAGGTGAAGTCCGCTCGATCCTTCGACTTGTACTCGTAGGTAGGTTATTGTCCCGATTGCGTGCTTACTTTCATTATCTTTTCTCGATAATGATCGGGCCATTGGTGATGACCTCCCACATACGATAATGTTGGGCTGAGGTAGCTATTAGTCGAACTTCGGATCTCGGATCTCATAGTTGTCTATCGTGAAGGTAGGTAGAAGTTGACTGTTATAGTTAATTTCCATCACATAAAAATGCGGTGTCTGCAAAATATGTATGATTGTAAGAATCGGTTCTAAAACAATGGCCACGGGGAGTTAGTTGTTCTTGTGAACAACCCGCTCGATACCAATTGATGGGTCCCACTAGATATGTATTGATGTATAGGGGGATATACCAGTTAGATAAATTTAAAATATTTTTTCTTAAGACAAGACTGACTGGTTGTTGACAACAGCTAGTCGGCTAACTAGCAGTCATGTACTGGTGTCAGTATTGTTGTTCAGTTCAGATAAGGGATGTCTTGTACTGAGTGATATCAATTAGCAACACCTACTAACTGTTAAGGCAGCAAGTCAGTTGGACTGATAACTGATGTACGTAAGGAATGTGGTGGTTACTGTATTTGCCATACAAAAAACTAAGACTTAGTTTTAAACACTTAGTCGTATATTGATTAGTCAGTTTTTAGTTTAGATCTCTTCAGTATCAAACATGTACTAATAGAAGGTTTCAAGGCTATGTTGTGTGGTTGTGTCTTTGATGGCGATTCGATAACATGCGATATAAAAACAATGATGAAAGTAAATAACATGTTAATTTTTCGTGATTCGGAAGATCGACTCAACGTCCACGGACCGATTGCTCGATCGATCAACTAACTTTGGATTAGTCTTGTTTACGGGTACAAGAGTAAACCTAAATAGCGAGTCACCTTACAATATCCGTCTAACCTCCTATGCTTCTTTGGTGCTAGAAACCACTAACTACTTTCGGGATGTAGTCGACTTAACCTCTAGCTTATGGATCTAGAAACCAAGCTTTCAAACAACTAACACTTTGTTGCTTACTTGCCCAAACTTCTACTTAATTATGGGAGGTTTTGTAGAGGGTTTTCAACTAGGGATCTTGTCGGCCGCTCTAATCGAAGGATGATTAGAAGGCTGGAGCTTGGAGCAGTGAATGCAAAACAATTGATAAAAATAATCAAAAGATTTCGAATAATATTTATCGAACTTCATGATCAAACCTTATTTACAAGGCAAAAGCAATTCAACCCTTATTCACAAGGCAAAAGTCATATACAAATGTAAAGGCTACGAGTTCCTTTAACATGGGTTCGATAATTGACGATACAATCATCACAATAACATACAAAATATTGAGAATATCGTGGAAAGCATGTGAATGCATATATGACGATATACGCAAGTTCTTTCTTTCAAACATAATAAATACCAAAAGACCCCGACTACTCAACATCTCCGCTCCATCACCATCATTACCAGCTCAATCTGCACATTTAAAAACAAATATGCAGGGCTGAGTACAAATAATGCACTCAGTGGCTCATGCCAAAATAATTTATCACAGTTTGAATTACTCTGCCCCATCACAGTAACACACGAGGTTTTAATTTGAAATACTCTTGCTTATTAAATATTTTCTGTCATTTTCAATAAATATCGCTTGGCCAAGCATTTTCCACGTATGTATGATCCATATCCACCACAATAATCATTCACAAAAATTCTCTGCGCTGGAGAGGAGGCCTCCTCTCACAGACGCCGTGACCGGCCGAGCACCCTTTCGGCTGCAATCACAAAATAATCGGTGCACAAAATCCGGGCCGTCTCAACACGGGATCTGAATTCTCAATCATCCTTGTGGGTACTTACAAGGATCTGAATTCAAACATTTCATAAGTGGGAGCTACCCGACAATATGCATCGTTCGATCATGGATAGGATACATCGTAAAACATAAACATTTTGGGCGGGTAATTAAATAAATCGGTTCATAATTATTTGCTTGCAATAAAGCATCATAAATAAATTATTTGGTAAAATTCTACGGTTTGAGTATAGTAAAGCCCACTTTACTTTGGACTTGAATTTTTTTGTGCGTGCTCTTCCTCGCCGTTTTGCGTGAACTTCACGTCCCGCCTTACGCAAAATGTGCGTTTAATGCGTTGGCACGCTTTCGAGATTTTCAAAGTTCGTTCAACTTTGATAAATAAATTAATAATTCAAGTTTCGATGATTCTTTATCGTCTTGTCGTTGAAGCGACGCGTATATCAATAAAAATAATTCTCGTATATCGAGAGGGCGTAATATGATCTGATCTCATTTTAACCTTTTAGGTTAAATAATTAGCGATATAATAACGTTATTGATAAAATGATTTCAATTATGAAATCTTTTCTCACAATTGAGATATTCGGATAAAAGTGTCGTTTTTCACGTATTAGCGTATTTAACGAGCGTGTTTAAATGCGTTAATTTGAAAGTCAACCATTTGACTTTTCTTAATAAATTTTCAATAACTCGTATTTTAATGAATAAAATCAATATAAATCGATTTTCAATCGATTTATTTTAATAAAACTTTAATCCTCGATTTTTCACGTAAATCGATAAACTTAATTAATATTTTCTTTCAATATTAATCTTTTAATACTTTAAGCATTATTTATGCTTTTAACGTTATTTAATATAACGTTTCTTCGTAAACATAATATTCTATGTTTAATAATTCTCGAAAATTTTAATATGTCTAAAATAATTTTTAGACATATAATATATTATTTTCTTGATTAAAAGGATTTAAAATCCTTAATAAAATCACTATAGCTCACTTATGAGCTATAATTTCCAAACTTGTTATAAAATTTCTCTAAATTCATATAGTGTATTATTTTACACTATGATCATTAATATGTATTAATGTCACTATAGAAAAATTTGGAACTCACTTATATCACTATATAGGTCTCGAAAATTCCAATAATTATCAAATAACTTCCTAAAATTATAATTAAATTATAGAAGGCTCTAACCTTAATTTATAACATAATTATAACCTAAAGTCCATCATATTAAATTTCTACACCAAGGTATAAATTGTTCATGGTTTCGGTTTTCATCAAACTACATACTAACATTTTATAAAATTCGATTAAATTTCACTATACTTATATACTATAGCATAGTACTAATACATCATAACATTACATTATAACAACTTACAAACCATTAAACCTAAAGCATTAGGTTTGGCTATTTTGGATAAAAATAGCTATATATATCCAAAAATTCTAACAAATTCCAATATGACATAATTAATACTCTAGATGCTATTATAACACTTAAATAAAAATTGTACAATAACTTAGCATTCTACACAAAATTTTCGGTAATTTCAAAAACCAGTATAGGATTTTATAAATTTCCTAAAAATCACAATAAACTTCTACTTCGTCATAAATCATCAATCCGTTCTCAAATCATCCATTAAAATTTTCGACCATGCTCGTATAATTTCATAACATGATAAATTTAATTTTAAACATGCTATATACATCTACAACATCATACTACATAATTAATTAACAAGCTATCATGCTAGCATACTTTCATAATTAATAACCATGCTTGAAACCTAAGATCAAACCATTAAATTTTAAAAACTTAGGGTATAATCGAAGCTCGTTAGATATCTAACCTTTAACGGTATTGATTTGTTGTAGGATGATTTATGCTCAAGGTTTTGGAGGAGAAATGAAAATGAACTCAAGGTTTTGGAGGAGAAAGCTCTCGGCTCTTGTGTGAGTTTGGAAGAGAAAGTGTAAAGTGATGTATTTTCAAGACTAATTACTCATGTAATCTGAGAAAGTGTATTAATACATACACTCTCTCTCTCGGTTCTCTAAAAAATCAAGACAAAATTATTTTGGAGAGTCGATTGCATATGTCGTGATATAAAAATATCCACTTACACAAAGTAAATGCAAGAATAAAGTTTTGAAATCAACAAAATAAATTTTGTCTCACAATTGCTAGATGTCGACAATGGGAGAAGAGGAGAGAAAATTTTAAGATTTTGAAGTGATTTTGCATGTGTACAATTATACACTCTATCCCAAAATAATTATACATCGTCAAAGTGTAATTCTTAGTCGAACAAATCGGCTATCTCGCATAACACATTGCAAGATATTTACCATCTACTAATTTTACTTAGTAAGTGTGTATTATTACTACATTAAGATATAATACAATTTGGGAGATCAAAATAAAACAATTTCATGTTATACACACATGATGGTTCACGGCAATTTCAATTATGGCCAAATTTGATTTTCATGCCATAAGTAGATATATATCATAATATATGTCCTAGATGATAAATTATATCATAGGAAAAATTATTGGAATTAATCCATAGGTAGAAAACCACTAATTCTCGATTTAGGGTTTTCGAGAATCATTAATAATCAAAACATCATTCCAAAATTTCTAGCATTAATTGATGCTAAATAATATTCTAATTATATAAAATAATCATAGGAATTTAAATATCATAATTCCTTGATCATTAGACTTGATTCTCAAGTCATCTCTAACGTTAACGTTTGAAGCGTCTCAAGCGTTAAATATCGACTCATTTCAAAATGGTGAAATAAAGTCATAATCACTTTATTAAATTATTCCAATAATAATGGAATTAAATTCTAAGCTTAAAAACTTAGAAAATATCTCGAGCATTTAATTATCGATACGTGTCGGCGTTGAAATATCTTTGTTGAAATCGTTACACATTCGTATTTCTCAATTCACATTCATTAAGTGAATTGTACATAGGAATTTATTATTCCAAAATAATCGAAATCGTTATTCGATGATTTTAATCAAATTATTATAATAATATTCTAATTTACGAAATTAATATAAGTAATTAGGCGTTTAAAAATCGGGGTATTACGGATCTGAGTTATCACAACGATAAACTCGGGATATCTGAGCTTAAGATATCTGAAGATAGATACCTAGGAGTAAGGAAGTGTGACATGTCGTGGTTTAGCGTTCAAAATAAATTTATAACCTATTGCCCGTCACGCGTAGCCGGCGATAAGTATAGGGTCGATCCACGAGGAGTTGGTGTAGCAATCTCGATGTCACGATGTCACTTAAAAGGAATGAGGGTGGTGTAATTATCTTGATCACTATAGATAAGACTAAAGTAACACGAAACAAACTCGAAGGAATATCGAATAATAAGGCGAGTGCGGCTTGGGCAACAACCGTGAAGGCGATTAATACTCGGTCCCTAGGTGCGAAGGTTTTCTCTACATGACATGCATCAACGGGTTATAAGAGACATCGTCGTGACCCGTTGTCGCGTCGTCACGCCCACGCGCACCCTCCAAATCTATCCTTTATGTGTAAAGAAGGCAATGGACACCTATGCAAACTATCTAACCCGTAATGCCCACGCGAGAGGACACCTCGGTGCATGCAAACCTACGAGGCGTTATGATCTAGATGGACGGTATTGGCAAAGGCGGCTGCTATGACTACTCCAACTCGCCCACGCGATCGTACTATTTGGGGTGCGGGACACCCGACACCTTAATCAATTATTACTTGTAACCTCACTTACCCACTATGTTGTTTGCAACTAACACACCGAGTTTGGTTAAGTTATATAATGCCCAGACCTAGTGCTTGGGAACACACGCATGCGGATCGTAATGCCCTACTTAGACCTCTCGAGTTATATTAATCATGCTCACTTAGTCACGCCCAAACCGAATAAAGACTTAGCTAGACATAAAATAAATAAACATGCTGACAGTTAATTGAAACCATAATTAAGCGGAACCAACTTACTATTAATTGAGCGAAATAGAAAGCAATGAGCCCAAAGTGCCGCCGGCAAAACATCTGAATAGCAAAATAAAAGTGTTTGCCCGAAGGAACAATGTATGTGATGGTGATGGTGAATAATACTGAAGATGCGGGCGGAAGAGACTATGATACGCACAAGTCGCGTATTCATCCTATATATATAGGCCGAGAAAGGGATCCGCGATGGTGATGGCCCATTGGCTGGAAGACCTTAGGGTTTCCTTGCTGATCGGCGCTCTTTCCTTGCCCAGATGGATCTGGGATGATCTCCTCCGGATTTCAGGGGATTTGGGCTGAGCGCGCATCCTTTCCGGATTTAGCGAGATCCACCCCGATCTCGCGTATCTTGCCCATCACCTCTCTCTCCGTCTTCTCTTGCCCTCCTTCTTCTTCTTGGTCTTTGCTCGCTTTCTTTACTTCCGCTTGCCCAGTAGCTTACCCTTCGGAGATTGAACTTGGGCGGTTCTGTAAGGAGGTCACGCCGTGAAAGCGGAGCGACTCTTGGGGTTTGAAGCCCAGGCCGTGAGCTAAGCTCCTTGTGCCCTCGAGTGCGTCATATCTCTATTCACCCGCCAACAAGTTCCACTCTTCTTGCCCATTTACGCCTGCCTTGTTCCTGTGATAAGCGCGCATTTTACGTTTATAGTTGATATTTGAAGATGAGTTTAGCTCGTTTAATGCGTTTATGCATCGATTCTCAATGTTTCATCTATTTCTAGAAGATATTGCTCTTGGGTGTTCTTTTGGTGTTGTGTAGGTTTATATGTTGACATTCGAGCAAGGAGCGAAGCACGAGCCAAAATGAAACAGTGACCTATTTCTAGCGACCAACCTAGCGATCGCTGGGCTGGTCATGAGCAAACCAATGAGCATCCGGAAGAAGCGACCGCAACCTCGTGACGAGCAAGCCCTAACGCTAGAACTCATTTGGGCGATTTCTCGCGACCGGTGCGGGTTGCTAACTACCGCTAGCCCGGTCGCGAGTACAAAGCGGCGGAGGACATGGCGAAGAATAGCGGCGAGGAGATGGCTCGCGGTCGAGCTAGCGATCGCGGCGGCGATCATGAGCGGCGCAGAGGCGCAAATTAGGGTTTCCACCCTTTTCTATAAATAGGCGAAAGCCTTGCGCCCAACACACCCTAGGCGCCCCGGACTCGTTTTATTGATTTTCCTCGGTTTTATAGCTTTTAGTCTTTAATCTTCCTTTAGTTTAATTCTAGTTTGGTTTTACGTTGTTCTAGTTTAGTTTATCGTTTAGTTATCGATCGGAGCGTTTTGTCGATCGTTTTCCGTTCGTTAAGCTTGGGATTGGATTCAAGACCAACCATTGTTCATCAACGCTTCCCTACGGGTTTTATATATTTAATTTCCGTTTTATGATTAATTAAGTATTTCATTCCGTTTATTATATACGGCGGTTTTCGTTCTAATCCAGGGTTTGCATGATTCGATCCTATATGTTGTGATTCACGCTATTGTTATTTACCTTCTAGGCATTGATTCATGATTCGATTGTGCTTATTTATATGTGTTGATTTACGATCAATCTTGATGCATATCTAGTTGTCGGTTAATTACGTAATTGTATTAATTGTCGATCGTTGTCGAATGCATGATCTGAATGAGCCTTGAGTAAATGGCGAGATAGGACATTCGTAGGAAGCATATTCTTAGTGATCCTTTTGGGTTGCTTATTTTCCTCTAGAGGCGTAAGCGTGATAGGGAAAATTAGTAATCAACTACCGCAATTGTAAATGCTTGAAGTTGTTGGTTATATATGTGATCTTAGTCTTATGCGGATTAAAGCGGTTAATAATAAGCGGGATAAACATCGTTGTGGATAGGATTGGTGCATCCCTAGGGTTAGTCTTTCTCCATAGTTATCTTCGTGATTTTATTGCTTTATTTATATTTACTTGGTTACCTTTGCTTTGGATTAAATTAGAAGCCCTAAACCTCTCACCCAAATTACGTGCTTGGATAATAATGAATTGTCGTTGAGCTAGCTTCTATGTTTCGTGATACAATCTCTGTGGATACGATGCTTGACTTACCTATACTTACGCACTTTTACGTGTGAAAAAGAGCGATCAAATTTTGGCGCCGTTCTTGATTATTAAGATCACATAGGAATAATTTGACGATTTGGATTTATTAATTCAAGTTATATTTATTATATTATATTTATTTATTTTAGTCGGTGCTAAATTTTCTCTTTTCTCGGGTGGTTTATGCGTACAAGATCTCGGGGACCTCACGAGCATTACTAGATCCGAGAGATCGAAAGCTCTCAAAGGAGAAGAGGGCGAGAGAAGAGCAGGCTGCAATGGCGGCCGATCCATAAAACAGGGCATTCCTCCCGAGCAAGTTGCGTATGCTAGGCGACTTTGCGAGATGCGGCGTCGGATGGCGAATATAGAATCATTGTCCTGCTCGGAGGAAAGACCTCTGAATCACATGTACCAACATCCCACGAGCAGTTCCAAGGAGGCGGTTGGGGCCCTTGCGTGAGATGCAAACAATTTTGAGCTCAAACCGTACCCTAATCGGCGTAGTGCAAGGAGAGCGGTTTGGGGAGGAGTCACAGAGGACCGAATGCGCATCTTGAGACATTCCTCGACATTTGTGACACCATCAAGCGAGATGGGGTGCCACAAGACACGATCCGGATGCGCATGTTCGGTTTCTCGTTCTTGTGACCGAGCGAAAGATTGGTTGAAGTTTGGACCGGTGGCATCGACACTTGGGGAAACTTTGCGAAGTTTCTTTGAAATACTTTCCACCGCAAAAAGCACGAGAAGATCATCGCGAAATCTCATTTTGCCAAAATCACGACGAATCATTATTCGAGGCATGGGAGAGATTCAGAGGTCTATTGAGGCGATGTCCACAACATGGGTTCTCGAGGAGCAACAAATCACACAGTTCTACGGTGGTGACATGGCGGACAAGGAGCATGGTGGATCGTCGGCGGTGCTTATTGAACCGACCGGTGGCGAGGCAAGCCGTATTGTAGAAGAGATGGTGCCAGCAGCTATCAATGGCCAGCGGAGAGCGCCATCGTTCAAAGCATTCTTGTTGAGTGATTCAAAATATGACGATCTCATGAAAGTTCACTCTTTTGAAGAGTCGATTGAGACGGAGACGTCGACCACATCAATCGGAGGAATCATTGAATTTCCAACAACCTTGACGAGCTTCAATGTTGAATTCGATGCAAGAGCCGAGGAAGCCAAGTCTCGAAGACATGATCGTGATTGGTTGTAAGCAACCAACAATTGGCAACAAATCGAGTCGTTCATAAGCAACACGGGCAAAAGATAAATCATTTGGAGTCCATTGTA
This sequence comes from Salvia rosmarinus, assembly GCA_036937905.1. NCBI lineage: Eukaryota > Viridiplantae > Streptophyta > Magnoliopsida > Lamiales > Lamiaceae > Salvia > Salvia rosmarinus. The sequence continues at coordinate 77,240,924 of CM072813.1, read as the reverse complement.
ACGGCTATGGGAAAGCATATGAAGATGTTGGAAAATCAAATTGGTCGAATAGCCGTGCAAGTGAATGCACTACAAAAGGCGGGCCAATTCCGAGTAATCTGAGGTGAACCCGAAGAATCGGTGCCGCCATTCGGGGCGAGGTGGGCGAGCCTGCAGAGCCCTACCGAGGAAGAAGAGCAAGAAAGCGTTAAAAACGGCTTCGCGACCGAGCTCGCGACCGCGAGCCCGATCACGAACCATCGAAATTTTTCCACGAAGCCGCGACCGAGCAGCGTCCCGCGCCCGACCGCGAGCCATCCGGTATCGCGCGCGCGAGCGATTCGCGGCGACCCGGCGCTTCGCGAGCCACCGCGCAAGCTTCGCGCGAAGACGGAGATCGGCGCAGCGGATTCCTCGCGACCTTCCGGTGATCGCGAGGTCGACGAGCAACCCCGTGAAGCTAATCGTCGCACGTACATTCCTCGGTCCGTTTCCGAGTCGACTTGTCAGTCGAAATATGACGAGGAGTTTGCTCGCTTCAAAGAGGTCTTTCAAAAGTTGAGATAAATGTGCCTCTCTTTGAAGCGACTGCGAAACATGCCTTAGGGATACATGAAATTCTTAAAAGGCAGCTTGCAAGCAAGAAGAAGGCTGGGAAATTTGAGAAAATTACCTTATCAGAAGAATGCGGTGCCGTCTTGCAAAGGAAGCTCCCTCTGAGCGAAGGATCCGGCGGGTTTCACGTTAGAGTGCGAGATCGCCGGCGAATTTTCCAAATGTTTTGTGCGATGCGGGGCGCGCATCAATCGTGCCATTGAGCGTCTTCAACCGGCTACACCTAGGAAAGATGAAGCCGGCGAAGATTTCATGATGATGGTGACCGGTCGTCACATATCGAAAAGGTATCATCGAAGGCGTGTTGGTAAGAATTCGATTTTGTTTTCTGCCGATTTTGTTATTTTAGATATTCCGAATTGAATAACAACCGCTAATCTTAGGTAGACCTTTTCTAGCAGCTGGTGGATGCGTTGATTGATGTGCGGGAAGGCGATATCACGTTTCGTGTTAACGATGAGGAGCTCGAAGATTTCCATATCTGACGCCATCAAGCAACACGGCGTTGGAAAGGCGGAAGATTCTTTGCTCGATCATGACTGCTTGCCGCGCGTCTCGCGCTTAGAGGGTACTCGACCAATCGAGGATCTTTGCGAGTAAGAAGTGGACTCGACGCGGAACTCAAGTGTATCATTCGAGTTTGGGGGCCAACTTCCATAGTCGATGGTGGAGATCCGTGAATGCTAAGTTTAGGAGGATCCACGAGTGAGAAGGATTCTGTTGCCACAAAAGCGCGGATTGAAAAGGTTAGCAATGGTCTAGCTAAAGGCGTTAAATTAAGCACTTGTTGGGAGGTAACCCAGCGTTTTCTTTGTTTTGTTTTAGTGTTATGTCGTATCGTTCGTTTGTGTTGCTTTTGTCGTGTTTACGTTTTTCTCTTTTCGTTATTGTGTCGGTCGATCAGCGAGTTGAAGTGAAGTATGTTAATCCATGTGGCGATGACGATAGAAAATTTTGTGAAAATTAATGATAGTGCACATGATATGTTAGGAAATGGCGCATGAACGACTTGAGATTGCTTAAACTTGTTGTTTTCACCATTTGCTTAACCCATTGAGACTTGAGCTTCTTGTATAAACATCATGTCTGTTTCTTTTAATTGTGTGATATCATGCATGTGATTATCTTCTAGAACTTGCCGTTATTACGTGTCGAGGCTAATATGTGTTTGAATTTGGAAAGGATAAAGGCCGTCTTTGTTAACCACATATTCACCCAAACACTAACCCGATGATATATACCATTTGTCGCTTCTTTGAGCCTTTATTAGACTTTTCTTTCGATTAACGGATGATAGGAGGTGAGGATGGATATGGGAATCAAAGGGGTGAAATTTTGATGTAGTTATGATGAGAAAAGTTTCTTTTAGAAAAAATACATCGTGGTAAAGAATAGTGCCTTTGTTGTGAAAGTTAAACCTATAAGCTCTAGAAAAGAAAAGAAAGCGAAAATGTTAAGTTCACTATGAGCGTTGAGCATAAAGGGTCTTTAATCAAAGTATAGGTACCTACATGGCAATAAACATTGATTTGTACGTTGGGAGAGAAGAGGAAAATGGACAAAGTCCATATGTATCGAAATGTATAAATGATGGTGCTTGAAATATTCTTGAGTCGATTAGCCATATATTATCCTACCTTAACCAATGTGCTACATTATAACCTATCAAAAGACCTCTTTGATCCTTATTTGAACACATTTGGCCGGTGGAGATGTTAGAAAGCAGCAAGCCTATGGTAAGATGTTGCATTGCATTGATCGTTGAGTGTATACCGTCTTAATTACTTCATGAGTTTGAGTGTAGCTTATATATTTTACGCACATACCTTTGTGAGGTTGAAATAAATGAGTTTTGCCCTCGATGGTTGTTTGTGTTGAGTTGGCTAACGTCGTCATGTGCGCTAATGTTTTGGCGTTAATATGTTTACGAGGCCTAGAATGGTTGTCCTCTTTACTACGCTCGTTGATCTTCGTTTGTCTTTCTGTTTTGGTTTGTTTGAGGACAAACAATGCTTTAAGTTTGGGGTTTGATAAGCGCGCATTTTACGTTTATAGTTGATATTTGAAGATGAGTTTAGCTTTCGTTTAATGTGCGTTTATGCATCGATTCTCAATGTTTCATCTATTTCTAGAAGATATTGCTCTTGGGTGTTCTTTTGGTGTTGTGTAGGTTTATATGTTGACATTGAAGCAAGGAGCAAGCACGAGCAAAATGAACAAAGCGACCTATTTCTAGCGACCAGCCTAGCGGTCGCTAGGCTGGTCGCGAGCAAACCAATGAGCATCCGGAGGAGAAAGCGACCGCGACCTCGTGAGCGAGCAAGCCTAACGCCTAGAACTCACCGGGCGATTTCTCGCGGCCGTGCAGGTGCTAGCGACCTCTAGCCGTCGCGGTACAAAGCGGCGGAGGGACCGCATAGCGAAGAATAGCGGGGAGATGGCTCACGGTCGAGCTAGCGATCGCGAGCGGCGATCGCGAGTACGGCGGCGGCGCAAATTAGGGTTTCCACCACTTTCCATAAATAGGCGAAACCCTTGCGCCTAACACACCCTAGGCGCCCCGGACTCGTTTTATTCGGTTTTCCTCGGTTTTATAGCTTTTAGTCTTTAATCTTCCTTTAGTTTAATTCTAGTTTGGTTTTACGTTGTTCTAGTTTAGTTTATCGTTTTAGTTATCGATCGGAACGTTTTGTCCGATCGTTTTCCGTTCGTTAAGCTTGGGATTGGATTCAAGACCAACCATTGTTCATCAACGCTTCCCTACGGGTTTTATATATTTAATTTCCGTTTTATGATTAATTCGTATTTCATTCCGTTTATTATGTCGGCTAGTTTTCCGTTCTAATCCACAGGGTTTGCATGATTCGATCCTATATGTTGTGATTCTGCTATTGTTATTTACCTTCCGGGCATTGATTCATGATTCGATTGTGCTTATTTATATGTGTTGATTTACGATCAATCTTGATGCATATCTAGTTGTCGGTTAATTACGTAATTGTATTAATTGTCGATCGTTGTCGAATGCATAATCTGAATGAGCATGAGTCATAAGCGAGATAGGACATTCGTAGGAAGCATATTCTTAGTGATCCTTTTGGGTTGCTTATTTTCCTCTAGAGGCGTAGCGTGATAGGGAAAATTAGTAATCAAGCTACCGCAATTATAAATGGCAGAAGTTGTTGGTTATATATGTGATCTTCCGTCTTATGCGGATTAAAGCGGTTAATAATAAGCGGGATAAACATCGTTGTGGATAGGATTGGTGCATCCCAGGGTTAGTCTTTCTCCATAGTTATCTTCGTGATTTTATTGCTTTATTTATATTTACGCTTGGTTACCTTTGCTTTGGATTAAATTCGAAGCCCTAAACCTCTCACCCAAATTACGTGCTTGGATAATAATGAATTTTCGTTGAGCTAGCTTCTATGTTTTCGTGATACAATCTCTCGTGGATCGATGCTTGCCACCTATACTTACACCTTTTACGTGTGAAAAGGGCGATCACTGCGAGACCAATGTGTCCCCGGACCTGAAAACACAACAAGAAAGACACAAAGACTCGATCTAGACCTAGACAAGACACGAAAAAGAGCACAAAACTTGGGCTCGTCACACGCCTACACTTTAAACATGCTTGTCCTCAAGCATGCAGCGTAATTGCCCAGACAAAGAAAGAAGAAAGACTCAAAAGCAGAAAAGGTTAGCACATTTCCACCGGCAGGGATATTTTGGCCATATAAGCTTCATCGGAACAAACTAGCAATTCAAGTAGACTTCATTCAAGCAATGACCATCAAACAAGTCAATCACAATTTGAGCATATTGGGCATTTTCCTTACCAACACTCTGCACTCTTGTGTATAGGCTAGTGTATCGCTCGGGACATTTTCATTTCGACTATGCCGTAGGCTTCGTGCCTCTACCATCTCCACCGTTTAGACAAAGTTTTAAACATTCATCCTTAGGTCTTTTATTTGGTTGTAATGGGGCTTAAGACATAGGTGGGAAATTTTTGGAGCAGGCTAAGGTCATCACGGACTCGGGGTTAGAAATTTATTTTGTCCTCCATGGATTTTCTTTCGCCTTTCTCTTACAGACCTCGGCCTGACCATCTTAGGACTTCATCAATATATATATTCTTTTATTTCAAGCCATTTTCTTTCAATTACGGATACCTTCTTTTATATTGGGCATTTTGCCCATTTCTTTGAAATTCAGTAAACCTTTTTTTCTTGCCCATTCTGAGGCTCTTGTTCTTCCCTTTGCCCCTCTTTCTATTAGCTCCACGAGTCTAATTGACCGGGTGAGCTTCTTTCGAGCTAATTTAAGTGAATGAAAGAAATTATTAAGCTCGAGGGGGCTGAGCGAGGGATTAACATTAGGTAGGACATTTTTGGCTCGGTGGGCTATTTGAAAGAAAAATATGCCTAAGTCGTCTAAATGTTTTAACTAAGTCGATAAGGCCTCGACATAAGAGTGCATGCAAGTTCTAGCAAAAGCTAGTGAAGATGTCGATAATCACACGAAAGAAGCTGTGTTGATCAAGATCTGACAGTTTAAGCTCAAATCTCACCATGTGTGCTCAAATTCAATTAATCGTCCTTATTTACATACGGTCATGCTCAAGCGAATTCCTAAAACTACTAGCATTATTCACAACAAAGCAAAATACAGGACAATCAATCCCACCAATTTAAACATGCCAACCGACACACAAAAGCGAAAACCCTCCTCCGCTCGCACACTGCGTTGAGCAAAGTGGGTGAAAGGAGGAACACAAACAACAAACAACGAAACAAAGCGAGCAGGTGGCGGTCCCTGCTCACACACTTTGCCTTGGGCAAAGTGGGTCGAGAGGAGGACCACTCTCTTAACTCGAACAAACAAAAGGCAGGCATGACCCGCCTTCACTCACACACTTTGCCTGGGGCAAAGTGGGTGAAAAGGTTGACCACCAACAACAACAAAACAAACACAAAAACACAACAAAGCAGAAAACAAAAACAAAAAAGGGAGGACAAAAGGTCGAGGGAGGCTGGATACAGATCCAGTGGGCAAATAAGTAGCAGGGGCATCATGGGTGGCTTTACATTGTTTCTCCATCATGGTCAAGCGGGCCTTGATATCATCATCTTCCTCTGGATAGTGAGACTCTCCTCTGGTGGTGGGAGGTAGCGAAGGCTGTCTGGTCATCGAGTGGCTCAAGTGGCGGTTTGCCGTCACGGTCATAGTAGATGTCCTTCATGCGCTCCGGCATAGGCGTGTCGATATCTGACTCGGTCTCTACCTCGGATCGGTATTCGCTTCATCCAATACTTTCGACTTTGTGGCGAGCGGTCGCACCAGTGGGCGAGGAGATCCTGCTTAGGATGAGTCGGGATGTCCTTGAAGTGGGCTGCTTTGCAAACACGGCGAAATTGATCTTGTGGCCATGCCACATGCACCTGAGAATAAACAACTCCTGTTTGGGAGATGGAGTTCTTCTTGTCTACCTTCCAGAAAAGGCAGTAAGGCAGGAGGCGATGACACATGCGCGGTAGCGTTCTCCTCGACTCATTGCCCTTAGTGTATCCCGACTTGAATGTTGTGCCCAAACCAATCGATGACCATTTTCATTCCTTTCCTCGCTTTGTGTGCTCGGGGCGTGGGTGAAAGCCTCATTGTACTCGGTGGTCTTCGTCTCAAACACTACGTAATGCCGAGTGCGGTTGAAGTCGTTCGCGAGAGAAGGCGTTGTCCATCGGCTTAAATTTGATGCGATCGTGGTCGACTTCACTTTGCGGGTTCTTTATTTCGAGTTTGAATAAACTCCTTGCCAATGTGATGTCTGACCGTCTGGCCATTCCAACGCTCCCATCCAATCCTTGCGAAAAACTTTTCACCTCATCCTTAACCCCGGACTCTCAAAGCACCTCCATATACAGCGTCTTGGGCTTTACAATGCCCTCATCGGAGGTGGTGTTGAACCTCGGGGGCCTCTCCGTGGTCGGGGCGGCTTTCCCTTCGGAGGAGGGTGATGCCATCTTCGCAAGGTACCCTCGGGTTCTCTTCCTTGAAGGTGGAGTAGCTCGACGAGGCTTCCTTCCGGTGGTGGTGGTGCCTTGAGTCTTTCTCGGCGGGGTTTCTTCTCTTTCTTAGCTTTTCTCCTTCGCATGGGAGGGCTCAGGCTCGTCGGCCTCGTCGAGGTGGATTCTCCGTCTCTGCGAGGTTTCTCTTCTTACATCGCCGGACGGCCTTATCCTGTATGCTCGGCCTTCTTCTTAGGCCTCGCCGCCCGTCTCTTCGGTGGTTCCTCCGCGTCGCCTACGGGAGAGGTGCTTGCTCCTCTATTATTTTCTCGGGTCCTCGGAGTTAGCGGAGATGGGCTCTTAGGTATTTCGGGGTAGTAGGAGTATCGGAGGGGTCGCCATTTAAGCCGAGCTCGGTGGTCTGCCCGGTTCGAGAGAGGAATCGGAAGCTTTGTGGTGGTTTGGCTGCGGTTTCTGAGCGGTCATTTTTGAAAAATGGGGAGGGTTCTTCTTTAAGGCTCGGTGAGAGAGAGAATTTGCGAGAGGTTGAGGCGGCGTGGGTGAGGTAATTATGGGTGGCCGATTATAAGGGACGTTCGTCCTTTCTCGACAACCGCCGCCACTTGTTTGAGAACTCACCCTCTTGCCCACTGCGAATGTTTAGCGTCTCATCTTGCCTCTTGATCATGATCCTGGCTGTTCACGTAGATTGACCAACACAACACCACACGCAAGCGGAGGCAAAACAAGAAAAACAAAAAAAAAAAAACAACAACAAAGCAAATAAAATACCGAGTTGTTGCCTTGCGCGCGCCTTGGTTATCGTCGTGGCTCGACCAGGACCTCTTTATTACTCTTCCCGTCGAGGGCTTGCACTTGATGCAATTCCCCTGGATCTACCTCGTGATGCCCATAGTAAGCCTTCAGACGCTGCCCATTGACCTTGAAGATCTTCTTCGTCTTCAGGTCTGCGACCTCGACAGCTCCATTCGAAAATTGAGTTTTTACTTCATATGGTCCGCACCACTTGCTTGTTAACTTGCCCGACATCAACTTGAATCGAGACTGGTATAAAAGCACCAATTGACCTTGCTCGAATGACTTGGCTTTGATAAGACGGTCGTGTGCCTTCTTTAATCTTTCTTTATATAGAACGGCATTGTCATAGGCCTCTAGCCTTATTTCTTCCAGTTCTTGAAGCTGAAGCTTTCTAGCTTGGCCATCACGGTCCCAATCAAAGTTGAGCTTGTTCACTTGCCCAAAATGCCTTGTGCTCTAGTTCCTTTGCTAAATGACACGTCTTACCAAACACAATTCGGTATGGTGACATGCCCAAGGGTCTTGTATGCGATTACGTATGCCCATGCGCGTCATCAAGGCAGTGCTCCGGTCCTTACCTGTGGGGTCCCACTACCTTCCTCAATATAGTCTTGATTATTACGTTGGACAACTCCGCTTGCCCGTTAGCTGCGGATGGTGGGCTGTAGTCACACGATGGGTTACACGTGTTTCTCGAACAATTTGGTGATAGTAGTGTTGCGAAATGGGTTCCTTGATCGTGATAATTGCCTTGGGCACGCCGAACTGTTGAAGATATTAGCTTTAAGAAAAATTGAAACTACCTTTGAGTCGTTAGTGGCACTTGCCTTGGCCTCAACCCATTTAGAGACATAATCACTTGCAAGCAAGATGTACGCATTGCCCTTGAGCTCGGTAATGGTCCCATAAAGTCCATCCCCATACATCAAAGATTTCGGCGGGAAGGATAGGTATCATGGGCATCTCATTCCTCTTTGTGATATTTCCTTCTTGTTGACACTCTTTGCATTGCTTACTGACTCGTAGCATCTTTGAATATCGTGGGCGGAAGAATCCATTGTCTAAAACCTTTCTCATTGTCTCTTGTGCCCAAGTGACCTCCACATTCTTTGGGTGGCGGTGATTCGAATGTCTTTGATCTCGAGTTTGGGCACACATCGTCGCAAAACTTGATCGGTACTTTCTCCATAAGTAGGGATCATCCCATATGTAGGCGCGGCAATGCTTTTGATTTTGTTTCTTTGATACGTAGTGAGCCCACGGGGAGTTCTCGGTGGTTTGTAATTCACCAAATCGCATACCATGGCTCGAACTCCGTCGTGCCTGAATGAAGTACAAATGTTCTTGGGGAAGGTCTACGCAATGGGCACCGGGTCTTCTCGCTGATATCCTACTCAGTGGTCGGCCACGAGGTTTTGTGCTCCACTCTTGTCTTTGATTTCTACATCGAACTCTTGGAGAAGCAAGATCCATCGATTAGTCGTGGCTTTGACTCGCTTCTTGGCCATCGGTATCTCGGGCGGTATGATCGGTGTAGAGCGATTGTCTTGGCCCCGATGAGATATGATCGAAAATTTTCAAAAGCAAAGGCGACCGCCAAGAGCTCTTTCTCGGTCGTCTTTGTAGTTGCATTGGGCTGCATTGAGAGTTCTTGAGGCATAGTATATAGCATGACTTTCCTTTCCTCTTCGTTGTCCCAAGGCGGCTCCCACGGCATATCCGCTTGCGTCGCGCATAACTTCAAGCGGCATGCCCCAATCGGGGTTGAATGATCGGTCTTTGAAATTAAGTTATTCTTGAGTATCAAAAGCTATCTTACACTCTTCATCCAATTCCCATGGTACATCATTACGGAGTAGTCGTGTCATGTGGGTTTGCGATCTTTCTGAAGTCCTTCACAAATCTTACATAGTAGAACCCAGTGTGCCCAGAAACCTCGCGCTTGCTTTCTTGAAGTTGGATAGGGCAATTTGGCGATGATCTCTACTTTAGCTCTATCTACTTCTATCCTCTTTCGGATACCACGTGTCCAAGAACAATCCTTCTTGTACCATGAAATGACATTTCTCATAATTTAGGATCAAATTCTTTTCGACACATCTACGTAGGACTACCTCCAAATTTGTCGAGCACTCATCGAATGATTCCCTATAGGCGGTAAAGTCGTCCATAAAGACCTCGATGCATTTCTCCAATAGGTCGGAGAAGATGCTCATCATGCATCATGAAATGTCCACAGGGGCATTACACAAGAAAAGGCGTTCTTACGTAGAGCAAATGTCGAATGGACATGTGAAAGTAGTTTATCACGATCACCTGGGCGACCCATATCGCATGTGCAGAGTATCCGTCTAAAGAAACAAAGAATTTGTTTCCGGCTAACCTTTCGAAGATCTAGTCAATGAAGGTAATGGGAAGTGATCTTTTGGTCACCGTGTTGAGCTTTCGATAGTCGATACACGTCCTCCAACCTGTTTGGAGCCTTGTTGGGATCGACTCTCCTTTCTCGTTTTCACTACTGAATGCGACTTCTTGGGCACGGCGTGTCTTGGGCTGACCCATTCTTGTCGATATGGGATATATGATGCCCAAGTCGAGAAGCTTCAAGATCTCCTTCATGACTACCTCGTTCATAGTTGGGTTCAACTTCCTTTGTTGATCGCGTCTTGGTTTGGCTTCTTCTTCCATCGAATATTGTGAGCATATGGAAGGGCGATGCCCTTGATGTCGGCCAATGTCCATCAATAGCTTCCTTGTATTGCCCGATAACACTTCTCACTTCTTCCTCCGACTCGGATGAGTTTAGCATTGATGAGGAAGAGTCTTTAGCTCGAGTTTGGTGCTCTCATAAGGGATGGAGCAGGCTTTTCTTCTTCGCTTCGACTTGGGCATGTTACGGTATATTGACCACTTGAGTCCCTCGGGTTAGCTCCGCCAAATAAGCGGGGCCTCCCGGCATTGCCCATAAGTTGTTTCTTCGTGGGCGTCGTCCTCCTCAAGACCACTTTGAATTCTTTGCATCCAGCGGATCTTGTAAACCTATCTCGGGCGGGATGTCTCCCACCATGGGTTGATGTGATCAATGAATTCCACGACCTCAATATCAATAGGATGCTCCATGGCCTTGAAGATGTTGAAGGTCGCCGTCTCGCGTCAATTCACATGATAATTTGCCGTGTCATAATCAATCCTAGTTACGGTACGTCTTCATGAATGGTCGACCCAAGAGCATAGCGAGGATTTGTTACCTATCGTGCCCATATCCGAGCGTAGAAGTCCGGCGGAAATATGAGTTCGCCACTTTGACCAATCGTCTTGATGATTCATTACGGATAAGCGTTGGACACATGCGCTAATTGGATAACCACTCGTGTTGGCTTCAGGGTTCCCACCTTTAATTCATTGAACATTGACAAGGGCATGACGTTTATAGATGCCCCCAAATCTAGCATGGCCCTTTCGATCCTCGTATTGCCTATTACGCAGGGAATGAAAAACATCCCTGGATCTCCACACTTCTCGGGCAATTTCCGTTGCAAGACTGCGGATACATTTCTCCCACTTGGAATTTTACATCATCTTTGTATTTCACCTTTCTCGTGCACAATTCTTTCATGAACTTTGCCCGTTTGGCATCGTGCCCAGGCGGTGATGAGCGGTATATTAATTTCCACCTACGAAACATGCGATACATCTCGCTCATTTCTTCTCTCTCTGTTCTTGTGTCTGCACGAAAGGAGGTAAAACCTTAGGATTAGGTTTGACATAGGTTGGCTCAATGATTGCCTCTTCTTTTTACGTCTTTTCACAGGCGATTCCTCTTGATCATTGTCGTCTTGACCATTGTGTTACATGAGATCTTCCACTTGGGCATGTCTGCGTCGTCCTTAGGCATGAAAACTTTCTCGGCAGCTTCTTCCCACTTCTTAGGGCTCTGACATTGAGTTGGGCTAACTCGTTTACCTCTACTTGAGGAGGTAAATTTCCTTAACTTCTTCTCAAGGCAGCGTTCTGTGACCGTCGATTGGAAACTTGGTTCCCAAGGCTCTGGAGGACTCCTCTTGTCTCGACCTTGAATTTCTCGTTCTCTTGTTGAGCCTTCACATTTTCTCGTGCCATAGTGTGCACAAGTTCGATGACGATGGCCCACCGCTTAGTCCTGATTATTTACTGTATGGTACATTGTTGTCTGCCCCTCCGTCTTCTTCTTTGTTGTTGTCACGCCCTTCTGGTTGTTAGACCACCTAAAGTTTTAAGTGGTTCCTCCATCACGGGTTGTAGATGCGAGAGTTTGGATCATATCTCCTCTTTCGTGTTGCCCATTACCATTCGACCCACCCATTGACTTCTTCTTCTTCAAGCAGTGTGGGGCATTGATCCGTATGATGTGTCGGCGGCGCATATTTGGCAAACTTTAGCTTTCTTTTGCCCTTGCCCGGTCACGGTCACGATCTGTGTTGGTTATGAACTTTTGAATAGGTTCTGAGTTTATCGGCTTGGTCTCCACGGTTGAAGAAGTAGCGGCTTTTGCCTCGAACTCCCTCCTCCCGTCTCTGTTTTCTTGACCATCTCGCCCAATGGTCTAAAGGCCTCCTTTGGGAACTTTATTCATATTGATCCTCCACAAGCTGCATTCACCCAAATTTTCTGTTGCCCTCAACCCGGCCGTGAAATATTGGATCGGATCATGATCCGGAATTTGATGTTGAGGGCATTTACTTCTGTTGTTTAAACCTTCCCGGTAATCATAAAGGTCTCTCCGTGCCCATTTTGATCTTGCTTATCCTTTTCCTCATATTGAATACGGGCGGTAGGAAAGTACTTCTCGAGGAACTTACGGTGAAGTTGTGCCCACGTGGTCACACTTCCAACGGCGAGTGTAGAGCCATTCTCTTGCCCGTCATGCGAGAGAGGGAATGACACTAATCTCACATACTCTCCAAGATTTTCATTGGCGCGGATAGTCCCACACGCCATCTCGAAATCTTATAAATGCCTTTGTGGATCCTCCAGGAATGTCACCGAATCGGGGAAGGATTTGGATGAAGGAATGCTTCATCTCCCAGTTGCCATTGATCGCGGGCAAAGTGATGCCCGTTGGCCTCAGGTTTTGGTTGTTAGGGAACACCATTTCCCTCAATGTCCGCTCCACTAGCGGTTGTTCACCCATCGTATTGCCCTCTGGGTTCTCTTCTGGATTAGCTGCCCTCGCAGCTTGTCGTGCCCTCCGTACTGCTGCTCTCCTCCGCCTTGCGTGCTTTTCGATCTCAGGATCGTACAAAAGTCCTCCGTTCTCTCCTGCAAGGTTAGGTGTAGCATCTGATAAAGAAAGCAATATAAATTCAAGAAATAGAGATACTCTTTGGAATGCGCAACTCCCGACAGCGGCGCCATTCGACAACGGCTGTCGTTTAGCGTTCAAAATAAATTTATAACCTATTGCCCATCACGGCGTAGCCGGCGATAAGTATAGGTCGATCCACGAGGAGTTGGTGTAGCAATCTCGATGTCACGATGTCACTTAAAGGAATGAGGGTGGTGTAATTATCTTGATCACTATAGATAAGACTAAAGTAACACGAAACAAACTCGAAGGAATATCAAATAATAAGGCGAGTGCGGCTTGGGCAACAACCGTGAAGACGATTAATACTCGGTCCTAGGTGCAAAGGTTTTCTACACATGACATGCATCAACCGGTTATAAGAGACATCGTCGTGACCCGTTGTCACGCGTCGCGCCCACGACGCACCTCCAAATCTATCGCTTTACGTGTAAAGAAGGCGAGGGACACCCTATGCAAACTATCTAACCCGTAATGCCCACGCACGAGGACACCTCGGTACATGCAAACCTACAGGCGTTATGATCTAGATGGACCGGTATTGGCAAAGGCATTGCTATGACTACTCCGACTCGCCCACACGATCGTACTATTTGGGGTGCGGGACACCCGACACCTTAATCGATTATTACTTGTAACCTCCTTACCCACTATGTTATTTTGCAACTAACACACGAGTTTGGTTAAGTTATATAATGCCGGGACCTAGTCTTGGGAACACACGCATGCGGATCGTAATGCCTACTTAGACCTCTCGAGTTATATTAATCATGCTCCACTTAGTCACGCCCAAACCAAAATAAAGACTTAGCTAGACATAAAATAAATAAACATCTGACAGTTAATTGAAACCATAATTAAGCGGAACCAACTTACTATTAATTGAGCGAAATAGAAGCAATGAGCCCAAAGTGCCGCCGCAAAACATCTGAATAGCAAAATAAAGTGTTTGCCCGAAGGACTTAATGTATGTGATGGTGATGGTGAATAATACTGAAGATGCGGTAGGAAGAGACTATGATCGCACAAGTCGCGTATTCGTCCTATATATATAGGCCGAAAGGGATCCGCGATGGTGATGGCCCGTTGGTGGAAGACCTTAGGGTTTCCTTGCGATCGGCGTTCTTTCCTTGCCAGATGGATGCAGGATGATCTCCTCCGGTTCGGGGATTTGGGTGGCGCGATCCTTTCCGGTTAGCGAGATCCGCCCGATCTCGTATCTTGCCCATCACCTCTCTCCGTCTTCTCTTGCCTCCTTCTTCTTCTTGGTCTTTGCTCGCTTTCTTTACTTCCGCTTGCCCGGTAGCTTACCCTTACGGAGATTAAACTTGTGCGATGCATAAGGAGGTCGCGCCGTGAAAGCGGAACACTCTTGGGGTTTGAAGCCACAGGCGTGAGCTAAGCTCCTTGTGCCCTCGAGGTGCATCGTATCTCTATTCACCCACCAAGCAAGTTCCACTCCTTCTTGCCCATTTACGCCTGCCTTGTTCCTGAGACCAATGTGTCCTCCCGACACAAAACCAACAAGAAAGACACAAAGACTCGATCTGAGACCTAGACAAGACACGAGAAAAAGAGCACAAAACTTGGGCTCGTCAAAGTGTATGTTGAATTCTCGGGCTGATAAGTATATGAGAGCTCTTGAGATTTACTGATACAATGATTACTTTCTTCTTCGAAATCATTGTCGATTGGCTTGAGCTTTGAGGTTGAATATTTTGAGATTTCAATTGTCTGACGTTTGGTAACCTTGAAGGTTGGATTACGCACATATATATAGAAAAGATAAGAATATATTAGTTGGAGGGTCTACTATCTAAATCCTTCTATTTGTCGTCTAAATTCCTCCTATTGAGAAACCTTGTACGTCTTAGAAAAGTTCGCATCATCGTACCTTTGAACCTTTGCAACTCTGACAAAGTGGCATGGCATGTCATGATCTTTTGCAAATACGCTATCACATGTGGCTAGTCAAACACTCAAGACTTAAATTCTCCCATGTTTTTTCAGTTGAATTGACTTCATATTTTGTCAGCATTAACTTAAAGTTGAACCAGTCGAGACTGCTTCTTCTTTTTATCAGCAGTCTGGACTCTCTCTTTTGTCGGCTTCGAACTCCTGAGTCAGTATGATGTATTCAGTCAGTCGTAGATAGATAGTCGGCTTTGACCTTTCATCCATGACTTTGACTTGATATAGCCGACATGTAAAAATCTTATTTTACTCATGCTCGCGGTGATCTATCTTGGATGTTTAATTCACCATACATTGATTATATTCCTAACATGTACCTATATAATTAATTGCAATACAGAGGTGTTTACAAGTGTTTATCCGTGAATTTCTGAGATAACAGATCTATTCGGACTCGACTCCGATCTTTTGAATGTGTTGGATGCCTATTCTCCAATACTGAATGAGAGCAATCTATGGAGAATACTGCAAAATTTCGTCTCCTGTGTACTTCCTATGTGATTTTCGTAAATCACAATAAAGCTTAGGATGATCTGATTTTCTCTTACCTTGTAGTTATAATGCATTCTTAGGATACTATTTAGATAGGATCCTTGCATATCTAATAAATACATTAATTATCTTCAATCCATGAAGATAATTCATATATAGAATTATTATCTCTTGATATCTAATAATATCAGATAATATCTATCTAGATATTGGAGATGTATTAAAATAATACATAAATCAGAACATAGTCCCATTGAAACTCTGCATAGTGATGGATGAAATTTTTGCCAGTTCCAGGCCTTGATGGGTCAGCTCAGTGATCAAATGCAAGAAATAAAGATGGATCTAAAATGAATTGATTATCTTATGTTCAGTCTAGAACATAAATTAGTTCATAAACATTTATTCATTCCACTAGAGAAGAAATGCTGACTTATCCCTTTATTACCGAAGTTGAGTCGGGCTTGCACTTAGACTTACGAATCCCCGTATTTAAGATATCACATGTCCATTAATTATTTATAGCACATTGGCTGCTTAAAATAATTAATCTCTTTAATTCATTAAGTAGTATCACTCAACCTTATTATTGTGCTTGAGCTAACTCGACTGCGAGGTTTAGTACAATAAACCTTTTGAGCTCCTAAGGGGACTTCGTCGTCTAGCGGATACGGTGACTCGTCTGAAGTAACTGGCATGATATCTGAAACCACTTTCACCCACCCGAGATACGAAGAATCTTAGGTTATCTCATGTAACCATCACCCGTAACAAGTTAAAGTGATGGTCGATGCTTCATACTCACCTAAAACCTTATCGAGGTTTATATCAAAATAAACTCATCGAGATCTAGGTTCTTCACGGCGGTCGAGATAGAATAACTCGTCTCATTTTGTGATCCATCAATACGTCGAGGCGTACCAGCATAAACAAGCAATAAAGTCAAGTTACTTATGATCTATACTGTAGTCTATACCGATAACTCGTACTCAAGTTGTCTCAATTGTGATCCTTTTTATATCTCAACTAGCTTAACCAATCATACAGACTTCTGTGATCTTCTACACACTGTGTGATCTAACTTTTGTATGAGAAAATGGGACAACATATGCAATCAAGTAAACACTTTAGATAGGAGATTGTAATAGTGATAACATGAAACATTGTATACAAGCTCAATATCTAGGTTTGCTCTTGTATCTGTAAACAAGATCAATCCGAAGTTAATGGATTGACTGAGCAATCAGTCCGTGGACGTAGGAGTTGATCTTTTCGAACCAAGTAAAACTCAACATGTTATTTAGTTTCAGTATCGTTATTTAAATTGCATGTTATTGAATTGTCAACACCGGCACACAACAGCACAATATAGTTTTGAAACCCTCGATCAATATCAGTTTGATACTGAAGAGATATAACTGAAAACTGACTAAGTAATATTTGGCTAAGTGTTTCGAATCAGTTTAAAGTTTTCAGTAAAGCATTTACAGTATCCACCGTATTCCGTACGTTTATCAATTATTAGTCCAACTGACCAACTATCTTAGCGATCGATGGGTTTGCTAGCGATATTACTCGATGCACTTTCCTTATACGGGCGATCGGCTACTACCAACGATCTTGAACTAACATTTACCACCAACTCTTGCATCGGTAGCTAGTCGATCTGTGTAAAGAAAAGTTTTAAAATTTTTCTAATCGGTTTCTCTCTCTCTCCCCCATATACGATCACGTAGCCGGTAGGACCCTTGACATGTGTCACTTTGTCGACGTACACATTAGACTAATGGGAAAAGTCATGGGTTCATCACAGGCGAAGAGGCCTAAGCAAGGGGACCCGATGTCACCCACTTTATTTCTATGTTATATGGAGTATCTTTCGAGATTGCTCAAGAAAAGAACTAGGGAGTTTGATTTTCAATTTCATGCTAAATATAGTGTTAATAATATTACACATCTAGCCTTTGCTGATGATTTACTTCTTTTTGATAAGGGTGATATAGCATCAATGATGGTGTTGGTTGACACATTGGAAGAGTTTATTTTGGTGTCGGGTCTTAAGATTAATAATCATAAATCCCACATCTTCATGGCTGGAGTACGACCATATGAGAGACATGACATTTTAGATTTATTTGGCTTTCCTATCAGTGGCTTGCCTACAAGATACCTCGGCATCCCCTTAGCGCCAAGAGATTGAACGTGACCTATTATAGTAGTCTTATTGAGCGGACTACATCATGTATCAATAGATGGTCTAATTTGAATTTATCTACGGCATGTCGCTTTGAATTGATTCGTTATGTGCTTTAAGGTGTAGAATGTTATTGGCTCCAACTCCAAGTACTCCATTTTTTCGATGATAGTAATTGACCGTATCAACTCAATAGCCAGGTGATTTTTGTGGGCGTCGAACACACTGTCAGTTGCTTGGAGAAATGTGTGTAAAAATGAGGAAGAGGGCTTGAGCTGCGTGATCTGTTGATATGGAGTAAGGCACTGTAAGCGAAAACTCTTTGGAATATCAACATGAAGGCTGACTCTCTGTGGATCCAATGGATCCGTATTAAATACCTCAACGATAAGAGTATCTCAGATTTCTCATCAAACATACAGTATTTACCCTTGATTAAAAATATACTTGATATTCATGATCGTGTTTTATAGGATTGTGTAGGTGATAACCAACGGGCCGTAGAGTTACTCAGTCAATGGTTTGAGACAAAAGGCACAAAAGCAATGTACCACTTCTTTAGGAGAAGACTAATAAGTTATATTGGCACGAGGCGATTAGGAAGCATTGCATACCGCCTAAGCACTTTCGATCACCGTGTGGTTGGCAATGAGGGTCATCTTAAGGCGGTGGACCGATGAAACACCTATGTATATCACGGTATGTTCAATTTGCAATACACATATGAAACCCATGATCATCTTTTCTTTGTGTGTAAGGAAAGCGAGCGGTTTGGACGAGAGTTAAATAATGGCTTGGATTATGAGGGCGCATGACCACAATAGCTAGTGTGATTAAGCACATCAAAAGTGAGAAAGGTGGCTCGACAATTGTTCAAAAAGCTAAACACTTAGCATTGGCAACCATGGTCAACCATATTTGGTATGCACGCAATTGTTTGATCTTTGAGGATATTTCTTTCGATGTGAAGAATATTTTTAAGAGTATCCAAGGGGATGTGTATTCATGTTTATATTCGATGTTCCCCGTTGATGGTGTTGTGTCACACCTTGAGATTGCCTTGGGATAGTTTGGTTTGTGTTGCCTCTTTTCTTTGTGTTGCCTCTTTTCTTTTTCTGTTGGCTTCGATCTTGTGGGTCCACTTTTAGGACTCTTTATTTTGTACCTTTGTTGTTTTCTGGAATGATATGAGTGCGTGGGTGAAGAGTTTCACTAGGCCCTACCGAAGCAACGTACCTCTAGGTTTTCGATTGACAAAGCACGTACCCCTTCTCTTTTTCCTTCCTCTTTGCATACACAAGGGTACACTTTTCCCTGATGGTCAATGGGTTTTTAATGAGGCCCACCCTCCCCGCGTGTCACACATCGCCTGTGTGTGAGCCGTGAATTATCAAATAGGCGACGTGTGACACCACGTCACTTAGGGGTCTCGACTTGGTGGTAGGGGTAGAAGCCCTAATCCTACCCATCTTTGTTGTTTGTGGTTCGCCCGGGTTCTTTGAAGTTCTTTGGTCATTTTTGGCTACATGTTTTGGTTGTTTTGTTTCTTTCTTCTTTTCGCCCACCCTTATGCATTTGGCCGAGGCCAGATCCCCTGGTATGTATGAGTTCGGTTTGTAGGCTTGTTTAATTTATCGCTGAGTTTTGACCCCAAAAAAAATCCTTGAAACAAAAGTCATGAAACATAGATGATAGTGAAACAAAGTAATTAATTCTTTCATTTAATAATTCAAATATAATATGTCTTACAAAATATCATATAACTTATGTAAATAAACTATTATTTGCAGGTGCAACGGGTTAAAAACAAATCAAAATTATTGATTATATTGTTGAGAATGCATATACTAAATTTATTTATGACTTCTTATCCAAAATAGAACATATTAGTATTATATTTTATAAATGAATGATAAAATAAATTGTATATCCTTACATATATCATTTTATTAAAATAGGTTCCAACATCTTTATATGTTTATTAATATTTCAAATTTATGTACTAAGCGTTCTAGATTTATATAAGATTTGGATTTGTGAATTGTGATTTGTTGTTTGATATCGATATTTGAATTTTTATGGTTGTGATTTTTACTATATAATTTTTAATATAATATTTAAAAAAATTGGTTATCACTAAATAAAGGATAGATATATTAGACTTATTAAAAATTAATTATTTGTCCATTTTATATATTGTTAAATCTTTTTCATATTCCTTTTAGTATAAAAATGCATTACTTATTATTTGAAAGAATACAAGTGTGAGCGCTTTTCTATGCATAATAATAATGTATAAAATCAATGACAGAACCAATATTTCGTTTCAGGAGGTCCGATTTATGATAACTTAAACATATATATATATATATATATATATATATATGGAAGTAGGTTCAAATAAAAACCTTATTTAAAATGTTAACATGAGAACTATTTTTAGTCATCAGAACGTGAAGATCTACGGTGATGCATCACTTTGTTGAATAAGTGCATTGTGCACCACTCACGTTCGAATCCCATAATGAGCGAAAATTCAAATATTTTTATTTAGTGCGGTATATATATATAGGGTTGGGTTCCCGTAGTACCCAGTCCTCAGGTAGTACGTAGTACCCAATCTAGACCACATAGCCCCCCCCGAAAAGTCAAGGAATAGCCTTACCGAGGTGAAGCGGAGAACGTGCTTTGCCGAGGTGGAATATTGCTTGGTGAAGTTTCTTGAAGGTTTGTTATTCACGTTGTATGACCTAAAATACTTACGTTGATCAGGGTGGTCATATCCGACCGATATACCTGGCGATCCGAGGTGGACATATCAGGCACGGAATATTTCTGCGATCCGAGGTGGACATGGGAGTAGTCAGATGTCCGAACTCAAATTATTAGCTGAAGTCGAAATCCGACGTTTATGAAGGTCAAATCAGACTGAATTACCTCGGTATTAGGGCATGGGCGTGGTCCGATGTCCGAACTCGTAGTAATCATCACGTGATCGGTGGACGGTCTATTTTCCGGTATGTCATACAGCGCGTGATGGTTGGGCACTTCAAAGTCGCGCGTCTTTCACACAACCAACTGTAAATAGGCACGTGTAATAAACGAAACGGCAGATTTTTAGGCGCCATTTATCCTATAAATAGGTCTAAAAGAGGCAACTGTTCATTTTCTCCTTCGACGTTTGAATCCAGAGAATACAACCTTAGAAATCCCAATTCCTCTTTCACACTTTGTTGAAGAAATCGAAATCCGCTCAGGAAAAAGTAAGTATGTATTCTTCACCTTCTCACTCCTCTTCTCGCTCTGATAACTCTGGTTCAGCTTCGGGTTCTGGTCGTCAAGACCCTAATATAAGGGATTATATATGCCATAACCGCCTAGGTAAATCCATAGGACTTAGTTCTAGGGTTTCACCAGTGTCGTCGGTATGGGATGGCCTCAAGATTGGTGGAGCGAGATCAACCTTGACAATGGAGGAGCTTCGGTGGTCGTAGAAATACCACATCCCAGAGGATGTATGGTTGTGTTTGCCAAAACCCAATGATAGGGCGATGGCCCCTCCGGAGGGATTCATCACCATTTTTGTAGATAGCTTAATAGCTGGGCTTAGATTTCCTTTTGCCCCCATTTTCCTTAGCTTTCGGGGTATTTTCGGATCCTATATGCCAACTGACCTCCAATTCTATTAGGTCGGCGGTGGGGCTAGGGTTGGCCTGTCATAGTATAGGCGAGGGGTTCTCTTCAAGTCTTGATCGTTTTTAGCATCAAGTCTATAAGTGGAGTATATTACACATCACCTACTTTGAAGTTTAAAATTGCTTCCCGTCGAAGGTATCCCATTGGCAAAATAGATACTTTTTTGCGGTGAGGGTATCCGAGGTACGAGTGGGGCCTCGGGTCGATAAGGGACGTGAAAATTAATCCCACAGGCCTATGGAGAAGTTGTTGAGCGATATGGGTGAGATCCTATCGATCGACTATCTGAGGATGATTTGAGCGATCTTTGAAATTTGAGTGTACATAGGTCGAAGCTCCAGATGTCGAAATCCGATTTGGGTGAGGGCAACCTTCTTATCTTTATTTCCCTCGTTTGATTTTCTTTGTGCTAATGAAATTCTCATGTTGAATGCGGTGAAGGTTGACCCGACCGGAGAAGTCGATGTGCCGATCTCGCGGCGCCTGCTTCCTCCGATTGAAGGGCCCACGAGGAAGAAGGCGAGGCGGGCGAGTCCACCCAACGGCCGTGGTGGTGGGCATACTGAAGACCAGTGGCCGGACCTCGAGCGGCCTCGGGGCCGCGTTGGAGATGGAGGTCCATGGTCGGCCTCGGCCGAGGTGCCGGCTTCCGACCACATCCTTATCCTTCCCAAAGGTATACACCGCACCCTTCTCCTTGTAAGTTTGTTGTTACTTGTTGCTAATTGTTCCATATTTAGGATGCGGCCTCGATGGCGGGTGAGATGCACCGCATGGCGGACTTATCGTTGATGGCGCCTCAATCGAGGCCGTGGAGAAGGCTAGCCATCTGCAGACGGGCCGAGAGCAGCGGTGAATCCGCCTTGGATGCTTCAGGCGGATGTCGAACTGCAAGCGAAAGCCTGCCGAAGTGGCAAAGATGGCGGGCGAGCCCTCAAGAAGGGACCGGCCTGCGGTGGCCGTCTTTGAAGTGGAGCGCCCGAGAGGAGGTGCCGTGAAAGGAGGAGGCAGCGCGATCAGCGCGCCTTGTCTGGCGAGGCAAGGACCTATCTTGAGGGCCTTCGCCAAAGAGCTTATCGAGTCGGAGAGTTTTTCCTCTTTCATCTCAGACACAGGCTGCTGTGATGAGGCCGCAGTGATCCATGCTCACCTAGAAGTTGGCGGCCGGCGACCAGATTTTGACAAGGCCCAACACGGTTGGGTTGAGGTCGACCACACAGGTATGCAAGAATTACTCGCATAATCGCGGGCGACCTCGCTCTGTGGTGGATGCTTGGCGTCTTACGCCTCACTCACTTACGGCGGAGGCCGTAACTCAGTCAAGGAAGATGAAGGCGTGGAGCTTGACGCCTTCCTTGCCGAGTTAAGGGCTGAAACCGGCGGCGGTCCAAGCTCGGACGTCCTTCCAGATCGGCATCCAGTGAAAGAAAGTGAGCAGCCAGCGAGGAGGTCGGAGGGGTCGGCAATCAGCCTAATGAGCCTGAGGTCAGTGGACCCATTGTAATAGGATGATTTGTCGGGATCGATAGGACCCGGTGTTGTACAAACTTCCATTTTGAATAATAATAGATATATCTTGTCGAAAGGCCTTATGCATTGTCTTTATTCTAGCGTTTTTCACCTCAGTACTTCGGACTGGATCATGAACTGCTAACAAAACTGAAAGAAGTCCGAGGTGCTCTGGCAGAGAAGGATGAAGAGGTGACACACTGGAGGAGTCGGTCTGCCGAGCTGACTCAGGTATTGGCCAGCATGGATGTCAGCTCGGCATCGTTAGCCGAACTGAAACAAAAATTGCATGAAGCTGACTGCGAGGTAGCTCGCCTCCTTGCTGAAAATGAGGCGTTAAAGTTAAGGATTACACATCTCAAGTCCGGTGATTTATCTCGCAGATGTGATCCACTACGATCGATGCCTGCGAGGAACAGACGAGCCGACAATGAGAAGCTAGCTCGGATCTCGGAAGAGCACGAAGAGTATGAAAAGGTCATCCGCCGGACTGGGGGAACAATTATATCTGAAGCCGACGATCGAGTTCAGAGCTTGTTGGCGGAAGGCATGGTATTGAGGATGAGGAGGTCCAAACAAAGAAGAACTTTAAAAGCGCCTCGAATCCATCCTTAAATACATGCGGATGTACGAGATCGTCCATAAGCGACGCATGCCTCCACCTCGCCACAAGCGCGTCTACAAGGAGCAACGAGCCCATAATTGAAGAGCACGAAGAGGAGGCGATTCTGGCGATCACGCCGAGGTGCTCCGTCTAATGGGCCCATCTGACATCGGAGCGCATAGAGGACAGAGCTCGGCAGTTCGGAGGAGAGGACGCGCGCGGCCTGTCAATCGACGTGGAAGGGCTAGAGCTCGGGGACAAGGGCATAGTCACAGGTCCGGCGTCGGTTCACGGGGTCGGTCGGCTCTGGCGGATTGAACTCCCAGTCGAGAATCCGCCCGCGCCGAGTCAAACTACTTCCGGAACAGGCCGAGGTGTGGCTACCCTCGTAGATTGGGTGGAAGGCACAGAGTTTATTCCGGGTATCCATCGTCGACCTGGGGACTTCGTTCAAAATTATCTCAGCTTTGGTGAGTCTCGGCGAGGCGGAGCTCGGAAACCCGAATGAGCATACATAGTGTAGGACTTTGTACGTAAGTATAAATGTATTTAGACTCGTTTCGAAGTGTACGTTTTTCCTCTTGAGAGGTATAAACATAGCTTAGGACTTCGTTTGGTCATAAATGTATTTATACTGTATACTTTGCCATGATTTGGTGAGATCCAATTTTGGATGTCTTATACATGTAGATTTTTTCAACTTAATGAGTAATCTGTATGTTTGCATGTAGACTTTCAAACTAGTGAGTAGTCTGTATGCGTTGCACTGAGACGTTCAATTCAATGAGTAATCTACGAGTGCGGCGCGCGCTTAGTGAGTACCCTACTTAGTGGGTTTTTTTTATCTTCGTGAGGGCGTCCCCTCGTGAAGGTTAAATGCGTTATATCCAAATAGATGTTCGCATATGAAATAAACGAAGTGAAATGAAATATTCATTGGAAAAATAAATATTTTATTCAACACACGCACTTGACAAGGCAAGTAAGGAGACTAACATGAGCGGATCTGAAATCAAAACTATGTAAAGTACCTCCTTAAATGAGAAATATGCCGAGTTAGGGGATAAGCGCACCGGATAAGTGAGATAGCTTGTAAGCCCCTTACGAGGTTCTCGTGAACACAGTATGGGCCTTCCCATGTTGATCCAACTTGTGAAGACCTTGACTCTCTTGCTTCATTATTGCGTGGGGCGAGGTCGCCTACTTGGAATGCGGAAGTTTTGACCCTTTTGTTGTAGTGCACCGTGCGACTGGGCTTTATACTTGGCTTCGTTTATGAAGGCTAGCTCGCGCTTCTCTTCGAGGGCGTCAAGGTTTGCTCGTAAGTCTTCCTCGTTTCGGCACCGATCGAAGTGAAGAGTGCGTGGACTTGGCGGCGCCGATCTCGGCCGGTATGACGGCCTCGGTACCATAGACCAGGTGAAGGGGTTTCCCGTGCGACGTCAGGGTGTGGTCTGTGGGACGAGAGGACTTGAGGAGATTTTCAGCCCGATCGCTTTTAGCTCGGTCCAGCCTCTTCTTCAATCCTTATGCGATCGTGCGGTTCGTCACCTCGGTGCGGCCATTCGCTTGCGGGTGTGCGACCGAGTGAAGCGTTGATCGATCTGAAGCTCTTCGCACCACTCCTTGAAGTTTTGTCAACGGGTGGGTGCCGTTGTCCGAGACCGAGATGTGCGGTATGCCGAGCGGCGGACTATATTTTCCACACGAAAGTCGAATCCTCCCGCCGTGAGGCTCGGCGGTGGCTCGGCCTCGACCCATTTTGTGAAGTAGTCTATGGCTACGACTAAGTATCGGTCGACCGGTGCTTGGTCGAGCGGACCAACAATATCGATCCCCCACTGCATGAAAGGCCATGGACTCTGCAGGCTGCTTAGATCAGTCTGAGGCAACTTTTTGACCGTGGAGTGAATCTGGCACTTCGGGCACTTTTTGACGAGCTCGGCCGAATCTTGCACTAGGGTGGGCCAATAATATCCCGACCTCAGCGTCTTCTTCGAAAGAGCTCGCGACCCGATGTGGCTTCCACAAGACCCTCGGTGAATTTCGTTGAGCACATAGTTGGCTTCTTCTGGCCCGAGGCATCTCAGGAGGGGTTGAAGGTAAGACTTCCCAGTAAAGCGCCTCATGTATGAGATACTTCGGATTTTGCCATCATCTTTTGGCTTCGAGCCGATCTGAAGGTAGCGCGTATTCCGTGTAGGCGCCGGAGACATCCAATTCGCTCTATCTCGGTGATGATGCCGGCGTGGGACTCGCTATGCTTGGACGGATCTCCTCCATGGTGGATTTGTTGACGACGCAACTAGCTTGCCGGGCGTCGGCCGACTATTTTCCTCGGGAATTCGGTGGATCTTGAAGCACCGAGCGAGGTCAACATCTCCTTTGCCTTTTCGAGTATTGTTTCATTCGGTCTCCTTGGCCTCGTGTTGCCTAACACCAGTTCACGACGACACAGGAATCGCCAAGATTTGGATCTCATCCACCTCGCCTCCCTAGCGAGGCGGTCAGGAGATTAGGGCTTCGTACTCCACCTCGTTGTTGGTGGTCGGAAGGAAAACCAGTCGTGGGTGACTTCGCTTATACGGGCCGAGAAGAAGAATGCAGCTCATTGCCCGTTTGCATGAGGCTCGATCACGTGCATCTGCCGGCAACCATCGGTGGGTGAGGTCAGATTCCTCCATGCAGGAGCTGGGATGACCGAGGTGGAGGCGTTGGAGGGCTAATCTTAGCGGTCGGACCGAGCTCGATAAACTTGACTTCTACCAGAAATCGGTAGCTTGCCCTTTTATGGCGGTGCAGGGGAGTCACGAGATATCGTGCTCGCCAAGCTCCGAGGCCCACAGCTATTCGTCCGGATGATTCGGGTTTGACAAGACTTGCCTCGGGGTAGGTCGGTCAAGACTGGATGGAGTGAAACTTGAAAGTAGGGTCGGAGCCGGTAACTAGCATTCACCGTGCAGTGCTACCTTTTCAAGGTGGCGTACCTTGTTCCAGGTCCTTTGAGTGCTCGGTGATGAAGTAGATAGGAAGGCGCCGTCCGACCTGCCTCGTCTCGTGCGATGCCGATTGCCTGCCTCGTGCAGGCGGCCAAGCATCTGAGAGAGTTCGCCTCTTTTGGGCGGTCGAGGTGGGCGGTCGTGAGGTACTCTTCACCGTGTGAAGGTGAGGTGGTGCTCTTCCGCCACGCCAAGTCAGGCTCCTCAAGATTTTAAAGAAGGGGCCGCTTCTACAGGCCGGGAGAGGAACCTCTTGAGGCGGCCAGGCACCGGTAAGTTTGTGGACTTCACGAATGGTTTTTGGCACTTGCATGTCGAGCACCGTCTTTACCTTGGTGGGATTGGCTTTCAATCCTTCTTGAGAAACCCAGCACCCCAGAAATTTACCCGTCCTCACCACAAATGTGCACTGGGATTGAGCTTGAGGTTGGCCGACCCGAGGAGTGAAGAATAGTTTCGAGGTCAATGGCGCAGCTCTCAGCTTTTTTGCTTTTGACTACTATATCATCGACATAGACCTCAACAATTTCTCCTATGTGATCTTTGAAGATCGCATCCACCATTCTTTGGTAGGTAGCTCCAGCGTTTTTTAGACCGAAAGGCATCTTTCGATAGGCAAAGACATTGAAGTCGATAATGAGCGCTTTTTTTGGGCGTCTTCCGGCTCATCAAGACTTGGTGGTATCCTCAGTATAAATCCGAAACCGAATACCTCATGCCCGACCAATGCTTCCACCTTCATCGATGTCGGGAGGGATAACGATCCTTGGGCGGTGTTTATTGAGGTCGGTATAGTCGACACACATGCGCCATCCGCCTCACGGCTTTGAACTACAACGGATTAGCCATCGAGTTGGGTATTTAACCTCGTGTGATTTTAGCCTCCGAGTTGGGTTACCTCATCTCTTATGACTGGCCTTCGCTCATGGCAAAACTTCTTTTCTTACGCGAACCGGTTTAGTAGCGGATCAATGTTAAGACGATAAGTTATGAGCTCGGGAGACCCAAATATATCGATGGAACCACGCAAATACATCCCTATATTCCCTTAGAAGCCGATGACTGTTGGCGAATATTGACCGAACTGGGTACCAACCTTGACAACTTTGGAAGGTGGTCGTCGTATAGTCAAGATTCTCGGTCAGTCATCCGAGGCGGCAACTTGGAGGTTACGTAATTGCTAGGCACGAGGCAAGGCCACGTCCTGGGTTGAGACTCGTAGGCATTCTTTAGGCTGCCGTTTGGTCACCCTGAATGCTTAACACTCCCACGGGGTGGGTATCTTAATGGTGAGGTGGTACACGAGGCGGGCGGCTCTGTTGCATCTGACAATCTCTCCTAGGATAATGTTATATGGAGGAGCTCGGACCAAGAAAAATTGAATGGCTTTGGTGACCGACCACGGGAGCGCGCCCACGGTGACCGGAAGAGTAATGACACCTTGGTGAACGAACCGCTTGTGTAAAGCTTCAGATGGCTGGAAGGTGCGGGGTGTACCGAATTCCTCAACATCAAGTTTATCCAGCGCGGCTGGAATAGGATGCTAACGGACGCTCCGATGTCGATATAGACCCGATGTACATTCTTGTTTCCCACCACGGCTTGTATGGTAATGGCATCCCGGTGGGGCATGATCTTAGGTCTTGGTCGTCTTTGGAGAATACGATGTTTTCTCCATCTCGAGCCGCTTATTTTTGCTCTTGATTCGGCCTCGAGCTTCATTTCTAAGCGACGATCTCGTCGTACCAACCGGCAACCCGGTTATAGCGTAAACTCGCTCAATTGCATTGGGACCTTCGTCCTCGTCATCTTCAGTCGGGTTCTTTGTTGAGGTCGGTCCACGATTATTACCACCTCCATTTTTCCTCTGCGCTTTTATTACCGCGCAGTCGGCGGTGTATTTCTTGATTTCCTTCACAAGCTCGTCAACTGTGAGCCCAAGGACTTGCAATCTTATGTATCGTGACCGTACCGCGGTGATAGTCACAATACTTTCCGTTAACTTTTTTGGATCCTCGCTTTCATGGGAGGAGGTTTTGGGAAGAGCTCGGTGTGAAGCTCAAATATTTCATACGGATTTAAATAAAGGCGGCCATTATTCTGGGGTTTGGTCGAGGTCCCGGCCTTGATTCTCTGGTCCTTCTTTATTCTTTCGAGCGCCTTGGCGTTCAAAGACCTCGACCCTATCCTCAAACTTTCTCTCTCGGTCATTGCTCATCCCGGATCTCCTCTTGCTTCCGATCCGACTCATCCCTTTGACAAAGTTGTCGACCGAGTCCAAAGACGACTAAATTGTCTTTGGTCGCTCACGGTGATCTCCTTATTGAGCTCCGGTCGGATCCCATTCTTGAATGCGTTGATGATGTAGAGATCGTTACTCTCATCTATTTTAAGGGATTCCATGATGAATCTGGAGACGAAATTCGACATTGTTTCGTCCGTCCTTGGCGGATCGTGGCGGATCGGACGAAGGTTGTTGAGGCATCTTCTTCGTAAAACGCCATTTGAACGATCCATGAGGTCTTTGAAGCAATGGATCTTTGTTACGGCGAGCGAGTGAACCAACGTCGGCGTTGGAGATTAGCACCTCGGGAAAGACCTTACACATATGGAAATCTTCCATCCCTCGTTTGCCGTATTGGTGGTATAGCAAATAGGAAGTCGAGAAGGATCTCCGAGGCCATCGTATGCAAAGAATATTCGGAGCCCTGTATCGCGTGGCGAGGTGTATCCAAAATCTCCTTGAAAAGGAGATAATTCGTCCGTGTCGGTCGAATCCGTGGAGTTCGTTACCATCCTCTCCGGGAGTGGGAGATCGATAACGGCGTCATCGTCTCTTCGTGGGGAGTTCGACTTCGTCTTTCCTCCTTCTTTCCCGTCCATTTTCATAGGCATCACGTCGAGGCGGAGAACGACTCGCGGAGGGTATGAGGACGAATGAACCCTAGTATCGGGCGATCATTATGTCGTGATGAGCGTTGATTGTTTCGGAGAGGTAAGCGACCTCGATCGCAGAAACACCACTTCGGCACTCTTGAGGGCCCGCCCATTTGTCCTCTGGTTGAGGAAACTCGAATTGATTGAGGTTAACGTTGAGGAATTGACACCGCCGCCCGAGGTCCTCGTGGGGCAGATGAACCTCCTGCTCACCGCGTCTTGAGGTCGATGTCTTCCTCTTCGGCGCCGGGCGATCCCGAGGGTGTATGGAAACATTTTCCATGCGACCGTCGGTGTGTGACCGCCGGTGGCATCTGCAATTCCCTTTCCTCGGCGTTGTGTGACCACCGATCATCCTCTGCGGTTGTTACCGACATCGCCAACAAGATTAGCATTTGCACGTGTCCTCGCCATTAGATTGTAGAAAACACGACTTTTTGTCGAGAGTTTCCACAGACGGCGCCAATGATAAATCTAGTATACGAGATTTATGAAAGCGATAAAGAACACTGAGATTTTTACGTGGTTCGATCAAGAATGAGATCTCGTCCACGGAGAGATGATCCTCAAGATGTTTACTATAATTTGATTACTGAGAAGTATCTTTCTAAAACTACAGTATTCAAGAATTTCTAACCCTTTTACCTTCAATCTAACTCCTATTTATACACAAGCGTAAATCATATCCCACGAACCCCTCGATTGGCGGACCATAACTCTCCATAATCGACCATGATCTCCACCATTATTACCCATGATTCTCGCCGTTGCCTCATTACAGATTACCCATAATTGGGTTTAGGAATCGTCATTTAGGTGTATGTAGAGTAGAAGCAACGTTAAATTTGGCGGACTCGTTTGGGGCTGAGAGATCGGGCCATATCCTATTGTTGGGCCTTCCTAACATTGGGCGCGAGAGGTTAGGTATATCCTATCAATATTTGAATGTTTAATAAGTGAAAAAATGTCATATTGTATCACATATCCATAATTGTATCACATTTTAACAACATGTCATCTTTTAATTTGGTCGGATTCTGGCCTCACATACAAAATAACATTAAATTGAAAGTTAAGTAATTACGAGATATATTTTAAAATTGGTAAAAAAAAATCAGAATTCGTTATATATAGGCTATTATCCCTTTTCTTTTTTTAAGTTTCTTATGTATCTTAAAGTGCCGAATTACTCTCGATTTTAGGGGATTACCTTACAAGAGACAACTCGTACTTTTCATCTTTCATCTTTCATCTTTCTTCACGAGATTTTCTCTCTTGGAAATGGCGATCTCGGCTCTACCGTTGATTCTCCTCCTCTCCCTTCTCGCAGCCACCTCCTCCGCCCGCCCCTGTAAAACTTTTTTCTATTTCTCCGCCACCACCACCACGACTACCACGACCTATTATCCTCACCATTCCCTCCCGGCAAACCCTAAACCCAATTCCGCCCTTGGTAACCAAAATCCCCGGTACGTCACCTTCATCTTCACCTCCACCACCGCCAAACCCTTCCTTCACCACCGCCCTTCACTTGATTTCAAATCCGATCCCTCCTTCAGCGGTGAATCTCAGTCATCTCCAGTGATGACGTCATCCAGTAACCCTCTCAAATTCTATTCCACCGTTTCGAGCTCCATTCGAGACCGAACCAAGGATATCATGAGCGTGGTCGGCGCGCTGCTCTTCGGCGTTGGCTGCGGGGCCCTCACTGGGGCCATAATGTACTTCTTGTGGGCCCTCTTCTCTCCCGCCCGTTTTGATTTCGACGATGCTTCTGACGATGAGGATGACGACGTAGCCACTACCAAGAAAAAGTTGGGGTATGTGTCGATCCCTGCAATGACTCACGACGACCTCAAGAACCCTGCGCCGCCTGCCAAGGAGGTGGTTTGATGATTAAATCGGTATATATATATATATGTGTGTGTGTGTGTGTGTGTTTTCCTGAATTTGGTAAGTTTGCAAGGAATTTGAAAATTTAATTACCTTGTAGTATATGTCGTGTACTGTATGTTAGTGCTATTGCTAGTTCATATTGGGATTGATGACTATGATCGAGTATGTGGGCTTTATGTTTAACGCAAATTAATGTTGCTCGTTATGGAGCGCAACTACGGTTTTCTTCTATGTATCTGAACCTGTGGTGATGTGGATATAAATTCAGGATGTTGAATAAAGCTAGATTATGTATATTTTTAGAGAATGTTTAGCTGAATTTATAAGTTCTTTAAACCAGCTTATAAGTTGTTAAGAAGTGTTTGATAAATGAGTTTCTAAACAATTTATAAGCTGTGAAAATAAATTCTAACAATTTTCCAAAAAATAAGTTCTTCAACTCCAATTCATTTTTTCATAATCTTATAAGCAACATTCAATTTACAAAAAATAGTCTTATTATGATTTGTTATTTCTCATTGTATATACCCTTTCAATTTCATCTTTTTTTTCCCTCTCTCTAACTCACAATTCTCTCGCTAGCTCAATTATCCAAACATTTTTATAATTTATAAGCTTTTGAGATATTATATCTTATAAGTTTTCTAAAATAAGCTTTGCAAAACACCCTCTTAGTTGACTAGGAAATGGAAAATGCTTGTGCTATGGATAAACTAACCTGAGGTAAAGCTTCTTTCTGATTTTTAATGCATTGGAACGACTTTCTGCCTTTGGTATTCCACGCTATATGACGTGAAATTCGTATGGAACATGTGTACTGACATGTGCTATGAGTTTAGATGCCCATACCCACTAATAAGGAGATGGAAGTTTCAAGCTGCAATATGATGGTCCTATGGCGAGCAGGTGTATAGGGAGAAAACACTTGACGTAAACTTTTTCTTGTTTCTTGTAATAAAACTGAGTGGGTCGGTTCTTCAGATATTAACCTTACTGACAGCTGAATAGCTTATCAGGTGGAGCGTTATCTGAAATGACCTTTGTGCGAAAGTGGTGGGTTGAAAACTTACTTGGTTGAGTTAAGAAAACAGTTTTGCAGAATTTAAACTCAAATCATTGGTTAATCAAATATGATGCCAGCTGATTGATTGTATCAGTATGGTTAATAAAATGCTGAATGATATAAGATATGCAAAGGACATGAGATTTTTACGTGGTTCGGAGCAAACTCTTCTATGTCCACAAACCTGACAAATATGTGAATTCCTTAACCTAGGAACTCCTTGTTTTATACTTCTAAGAGAAGTGATTAGATTACAGATCCCACTTGAGATTTATAAATCTTGGGTCATCTTGTCAATACCAATCTCCTTACTTCTTTTCACTTTCAGACAACAAAACTTAGTTGCCTTCTAACACTTACACACATCAACTTCCTTACAACTTGTGTGTGTGTGTGTTGGCCTAGTGATAGAGTGGTTAATGCCCGAGGCCAAAGGTCTCGGGTTCGAGTCCACCGTGACGCAGCCTTTAAAATTTATGTATTAATTGACCAAAAAAAAAAAACTTCCTTACAACTTGCTTGGGATGTATAAGAAATACTGTCTAGAAACACAATAGGAAAAGATAATAGGAGGGTAGGAATCTGAAGAACATTTGGGAATTCTGTCTGGTTTCGAGTGTTCTTGAAGAAAGTTATTTAAATGCTTGAGATTCTCTTGAGCTTTAAATGCTTAAAAATTCTCGTTATTGGCTGTTGATGAAGTCCGCTATTTATATAGAAGATATTTCAAAATAGGTTTTGGAATGGAACGTGACAGTTTGAAATTCAAACTATACTATAGTAGGAACTGGTCGTTAGTGTCTGTTGCCATCTTCTATGTGTAGAGTCAGTTTATAGGGGCACAGCTCTTGACTTCTTATCAGCTTCACTGAATATCAAAGTTTGCAACTCTCTGGATCCTTAGTTTGACTGTCTTTGAAAAGATTCAGTTTATATCTAGGTATCAGCTTTAGCTAGGAAAGTTGTGTTGTTTTTGAATCGTCAACCACCGAGGAGCATTGTCACTCTGCTTCTTCTTGGGAATTTTGATTTGAGTATACCACGTGAGAGACTACATTTTCTGTTATAGTCTGCACTGTTCATTCATTAGACGTTTAACATTTGGATGTGGCATGTATTGTCCTCTTGGTGTTTTATCTGAATTAGTTTCAGTTGATCATTTAGCTGTTCGGTTTAACTTGTGAATGGCGGTTTTGGAATGGTAGCATTCTTTGAATTTAGTTGATGATCAGTTCATTTACATGTGATATACCACTGATTTGTATGTATGTGGTTCATTTCTATTGAGTTCACTGATTCTCAGTGGCGGCCACACGTAAGCAGCCATTCTTTTTTCTCAAATATTATTGATTATTTTGACTTAAGGCTTCTGGCTTGCAGTATTCGTTTTCATTTACTTTATTTGAATAAATATCAGCTGGACACTCAGCATTCTTACCTCGGGTACTTATAAATTAGCACTCTTTGCTGCCCCAGAAATTTCAGTTGATTAGGACAAAAACCAATGTTGTAAAAAACACTCGGAGGCTTGAGCCTCAAGGCACACCTTTAGGCGAGGCGCCACCTAAAGCCTCGAGGCTTAAGCCTTTCCAGGTGTCTATGAGGCTTGAGGCTTAGAGGGCCGAGGCGCACGCTTCAATGCGAAGCTCCTTGAAGCTTAAGCCTCACCTTTTTCAATTTATTTATTGGATTTTGAGTGTTTTGGGCTAATTTTTAGAGTCTAAACAATATTAAATAAAAGCTCATACTTGTTAATAGGGATGTCAATCGGGCCAGCCCGCTTGGGTTCGGGCTAACCCATTCGGGTTATCGGGCTATTCGGGTTGAATTTTTTTTCGGGTTAGAAATATTCAACCCTAATCTTAAACTCTCGGGTTTCGGGCTAACCCATCGGGTCAATTGGGTCAGAAAGATTAAGAAAAAATAAAATAAACTATATATATATATATATATATATATATTATTGATAATAATATATTTATAACAAATATTTTATATTAAGCGTTGGATTAAAAAACAAATAAGTGAACAATAAATATAACACATTCATAAGTTTTTTTTTAATCTTATTATACTAATTTTGAAGAGCAAACAATAAAATTAAAAATAGTGCTCATAACTAAATTCTTTTTTTCTAATATGCTTTAATATTCGCATTCCATGTAACTAAATGATCTCTAATAATATAATACAATTATAGCGGAATTAAAATTTATATCTAGAAAAATTTTAATAAGTTAATTCAATATAATATTATTTAAATTATTACAATATCAAAAATAGAAAATAATGTTCACAACTAAATTATTTTTTAATATATCTGAATATTCATATTCCATAGTAGCTAATTCACTATTTAATATATATTTTATAAGTTAATTCACTATAAATAACTAAATAAACAATCTATGATAGTTACAAAAGTTAAGATAATTAAACATGAAAATTAAATTTTTGAAATCAAGAATTTTGAATTTATAACTATTAGATAAAGGAAAAAAAATGAGTTGAGTTTTTTTTTTAATGTCGGTCATTGGGGTGACCATGATCCGACTGGGCCAATCCGATTAACCCGTCAACCCTAATGGGCTGGCCCGAATAGCCCGATTTTATATTCGGGTTACGATTTTATAGCCCAACCCATTAATTTTATCGGACTATTCGGGTCAGCACGTGGGTTTCGATCCGTATTGACATCCTTACTTGTTAAGTCTAAAATTTAAACTCCTGTACCAATTTAAACTTTTAATCCTAGCAGTAATTAAATTTAAAAAAAAAAGATAAAAAAGAATAGGAAAGACAGTCGCCTGCCAGGTAACTACTATACACTCCTAGTTTAGCAGTCGCCTGCCAGGTAACTACTATACACTC
The DNA here is from genome assembly GCA_036937905.1 of Salvia rosmarinus. Classification (NCBI taxonomy): domain Eukaryota; kingdom Viridiplantae; phylum Streptophyta; class Magnoliopsida; order Lamiales; family Lamiaceae; genus Salvia; species Salvia rosmarinus. The sequence continues at coordinate 77,205,921 of CM072813.1, read as the reverse complement.
CTAGTTTAGCAGCTTTTGGCCTTAAATCAATTTATTCACTTTGGCATTGGAAAATTGGCCGAGGATTTCAAAAAATGTAGACATGATTGCATTTAGAGGGTGTTTGGTTGAGCTTATAAACTCTCCAAAAAACAGCTTATAAGCTGTTTTTAAAACAAAAAACAGTTTATAAATTGCTTTTGGAGAGCTTATAAGCTCAGCCAAACACCCTCTTAATCTGTACATATAGAATCAGTCACATCATATTATATGTGGATTTTTTATTGTAGCCAAATTTTGCGATGAAATCATGGAACGGCTTTTCCATGAATTGATGTTTATGAACATTTTATGCTTTTAATTTGATATTTTTAGAGTTATAAATTATTAAATTTGTTTTGGCTTGTTATTTATTATTTTCTATAATTTTTTAAAGTCTGAGGAAACGCCTCATTTAGTCGTTAGTTTCTTACAACACTGACAAAACGTGAATTAAATTTTAGTATCCTCAATCATAAGGTCCTGGTGACATTTTCCAATATCATCTGCACTTGCTGGTTATAATAATCTTTTAGCTGTGTCTACTTGGGTTCATTTAGTTTTATTAACTTTTCGAATTTACAACTAACTACATTTGATATTTTGTGTAACTGATTATCATGATCTCTGGAGGCATTTTGAGACATATCTTTTGCTTTATTTTTCATGTTTGCACGTTTAGAAGGTTTAGATTTGATGAACTTGCTTCGACATATCTAAGCTTTCGAGGATAGAGTACGAGTTTCATCCTCGAAACTGGATGTATACAAGGCGTACATTTTATGCTTGTTTTCCCAAGTTGGTGAATTCTGTGATTGGATGATCCAAGTTTTAGCTTGTATGTTGAACGGCATTGTAGGGGCACATGGAGTTTAACTTCACTAATCTATATGTATATATTAATATATACTAGGCTAAAAATCTAAACTATACAAAAAAAAAAAAGAACACAACAAAGCCCTCATCTATTTCCTACACGAAGTGTAACCTACTTGGTTGTTGCTTAACAGACATCATCAGACAAACATGAAAATGGAATGCTTGAACTTTTATTGAAAATTATATACTCATAGTTATTGTATAATTAAATCTCTTTTAGGGGTGGGACAAACTTGTTTGGCTGGATATGATTGATGGATTTTCCCCTTGCATACAAAGAGAAAAACTGAAACCAAAACATTTTATTTTTTTTGAAGAAAACGGTCGACGGCTATCTTTGCTTTCTTATGGAGGTCTAAGACTTCTTTACACCTTTGCTTTGCATTGTTTCCTTGGATTTCTTATCGTCCTTGGCTAACTCAAATTTTTAGGTGAAGTCGGTCGGGTCCATTTCCATAACTACCGCCGATGATGATATTTCTCTTATCCAGCGACTACTTTCTTGTGAATTAAATGATCATTATGTGTTGGTTACATATACTTAATAAACATATATACATAAACGTTTTTTTTTAATATTATGTGTGCAGTTTTATGAATAAATTTTAATGTTTGCAGTGAACGGTTTTGTTCGCATCAAGGTGAAAATAATTATTTTTAATTAGAATTATTATCTTATTAGTCTCATTTTATATTTCTTTAGTTAGTTCGCGTTGACTTTTAATTGATTTGTTTTATTTTGGTAATTACTTCATAGCTTAGTTTTATTAATGCAAACCCTCCCCATTCTCTTGCTGAAAAGAATTGAATCCACCGTATTTCGTTGTAGACAATCCTACTCACCATTGCACTATCTGAAGGGTATGTAACATAATTTATTTTTTTGACAGCCGTCAATGTTGCCAAGAGGTTAGTTATTTTCCAATACTATTTTCCTTTTGTATTTAGTAGAGTAATTATCGGATTAAATTTTAAATTATTTGACTTGTTCCAAAAATATCTTGAACTTTCAATAATATTAATAAAGATCTGAATTATCAATATTGTATCAAAAATATTTTTCCTATTTTTTTTATTAATGGAATGTTGACTGAAATTTTCACATGGTAAAATTGAGTTCATGTTTTCAGTAGGTTAACGAGTATTAGTAAAAGTGAGCTTTATGTTGCGTATACCATAATGTTGTTTTACAAGATTTGATGAAGGACTATTGACAAAAAAAAATGATTTACAATTTCTAATTAATGGTTTTTATGAAGATTTTTAAGGATTGTGACAAGAAATTTGTAGACATGGCACAACACAATATTGCTAATGGAGCTTAAATTGTTAAACACTTCATTTGAATTTTGTTATTGTTGAAACAATATTCTGATTTATTTTAGTTGCATCAAAACTAATATTTTCTCAGATAAAATGAGTCGTGGAGTATTTTCTTTATAACAGAAATGATGTTATCAAACAACTTCACGAATCTAAAATACTAATTTCATCTTTAGTTTCTAGAAGTATTATTAATTGTAGACTTATGAGATTTTGTAATGATTCTTCATAAAGCTTTGAATAGGTAGGTAAAATTATCCAAATTCTATATCAACAAAATGGATGCAACTAGAAATTATAAATCTAATATTTAGTCAGACATCAACCTTAACTATACAAATAAGAGATATCATATGCAATCGGATGTTCATCAACAATTGTAAAAAAATATCAAATATGCTCATGTGTACTGTTTCCAATCAAATTCGTCATCTAATGTCATCAAGTAATAACAAAGAAATAAAAAAAATTAAACATAAATATTTTTGTGTTTACAAAAAAAAAAAAGATGCCTAAACAGAGCCACCACAATTTTTTTTTTTATTATTCTATTAAAAATAACGTCGTTTTTGTCACTCAGGAATCTCAATTAGCATTCTGTCAATAAAAAATGTTAATGTAGATATTTTTGGTACAATGTTAATAGTTTGGATATATTATTGATATTATTGAAAGTTCGGGAGATTTTTGGGGATAAATCAAATAATTTAGGATTTAATCCAATAATTATAACTAGTGTGTTATGGTATGTTAGTACATGTACTATTAATCTGTCATATTGAGCGTCCATGGATGGTTTACGCTAGTGGGAAGAGAGCGTCGTTGATTACTAATTTTATTACTTGAATTATATTATTATTATTATTATTATTATTATTATTATTATTATTATTATTATTATTATTATTATTATTATTATTATTATTATTATTATTATTATATTTGAGTTAGTTTGTAGTAGATTCAGGCTCACTTGTGCATGGGCTTTAGAATGGCTAGAGCTTATTACCTGTAGTATTCAGGTTAGTAGGTTGTTGCTTTTCGATAGTTTGGATTTTGGGACGGCTGTTGCCGTAGACCCCTTCTGAGGATTCCTATTCAGTTCTTATTGATTTCCATGTGACCAATGAGAGTCGGTTGGACAATCTAGAGAAGGTGGATGAAGATTTGTCTGATGCCTTCCAGCAGTTCCGCGTCGCAACTGAAGCGCGAAGGCTCTTTTGAAGGAACTCTCAATCACCGTCGAACAACGAGTCTGAGGGGAGCCATGGAACTTTCAAAAGATGGATCTGCTGAGCTTCGATATGTTTGACTCCCTTTCGTGGCCGGACGGGCTGAACAATATTTTCTGGTGCATGAGCTCGGTTGAGAAGAAGTTAAAATTGGCTTTGATTGCGATAAACAGACCTGCAACTTGGATACAATTGTTGTTACGTCGCTGCCCCAAACTAGCAATGGATTCGCCATCAGATAGACGGCTTCCCTAGAGGATTACATCTCTGTGTTCGAGTGTATAGTTGCTTAGCTTTCGGAATTTTTCTGACGTGCAATTCTTATGAGGATTGAAGAAATATATTTGCATAGCAGCAATTCAGATTGCCTGAAAATTGGATTACGCCTCACTATCGCCGCTCTCATATTCGCCAATCGTTTCCATTGGGAATTCATCTTCCCGATCAACGACCACCTAACGCTTCGTGCCCGTTGTGTCGCAGAGCTCCTCGCGCAGCCGGTTACATTGATTAGTACCATACTCTCAGGCATCTTTTGCCCTGCGCAACCCGAGCAGATTCTGCAATTTGACCAATTATATGAAGCATATAAAGGCGGGTGCATGTTTTCAATGTGGTTTGAAATTCGGACCAACACATCCTTTTCTTTTAAGTAGGCATTTACTTTGAGTGATAGGATGGATAAATAAAATAATTTAAGTTAATCTATTGTTTATTTTGATAGATTGGATAATTTATTTGATCATTTTATTATTTGAATATTCAGTTCTATATTTTATCAATCTATCGTATCATGAAAAATAAGCGCTCCAAAAATATATATTTTGGTAGACCCCAAACAATGAAGCTTTACGGCCAGGTGGATTGGACGCTCCCATTGACAATGATTGATAGCGGGGGGCAAGCCATTGTTTTGTTGCAGAATAGATTGTAGGGAAGTTGCAGTGCCACATTGAACCTGTAGGAAATCAGCGTTATTTATATATAATTATATATATGTGGTCAAGTTGTCAGGAAGATTTTTTGATCAAGATTTTGAGTGACATAACGTTTAATTTTGTGAAATTACACAACATATGATCGATCTACGATCGTGGTATATTCACATTCTCAAATCTGATTTTTTTTTTTTTGGTCAATTTAATACGTAAATTTAAAGGTCGCTTCATGGTGGACTCGAACCCGCACCTTTGGCCTCTGACATTAACCACTTTTGACTCTACCACTAGGCCAACACACGCACACAAATCCGATTGCTAGTGAGTAAGAAATAGTGAATCAAAGTTGGTCACTTAAACATAAAGTTATGTAATTAAAGGGATAAACATAGATTAATTAATGATTATCCCACATTGATTAGTGTACATTAATTAATTGTCTATATAAGAGGTTCATGTTTGACATTCTTCTACATTTCTGTTTCAAGTTGTAATACGCTCGACAAGTATTGTACTGTTCTATACGCAACTTTTCCAACAGTCACAAGACGAGATAGAACTTGCCACCAAGGAGATTGGACTGCTTAGTTTGACTTAAAACTTTCGAAACTAAATACTTTGCTTGAAGATGTCGACTATTCCTGCAACTGATTCCGCCACCGCTATTGCTGCCTCCCCTGCCATTGGTGGTGCTGCAACAGCCTTGTTTGGCACCATGGCTTCGGCCACTGCAGGTTCGACGCCTTTGGGGTTGAACGGTGGTTCCACTTTTAATGGGACTCTTGGTTTCACTTTTAGTGGAACGATTGGTTCTCAAACGAGTTTCATGTTCCAACACATTTCAAGTGGTGTTGGAGGATCTAGTTTTGGATCGATCTCGGCGTCTGTTCATACCGTACGAGGCACGTCAAGTGAATGAGTATGAAAATAGCACATAAAAGGTAAACTCAACTAAACACAAATTTGTATTTCTCGTTTGTTTAAGAGAAGGAAAAAGAACGGCTAAGTTTTATCAGAAGAACAGCTTCCCATATAGAATAGATAACATTTTTGAGTTTTGAAATCAAAGATCTCAATACTACGATATTGTTGTTTGGACAATCTATGTAGAATCATTCCAAACAATAATTTATTCAAATTGAAATTCTGGGCAAAAAAACAATTACTTCCATCCAAACAATCTCTTGATTTTCAATCAAGAAAACTGTCATTTTTTTTCAAATGAATGTATATATTGACATACATATACATGTGTATTGAACAGTTAGGTTCCAATATTAGGTGGCTAGCTAGAATACTTTATATTAGCCAACTGTATATGACATTCATATATTCTACTGCATAAGACAAATAATTTCTAAAGGTGCTGCTTATATCTCTTGTAATTATTCCAAAAAAAGATACTCTTGACTTTTGCCCATATAACATCTAAATTATGAACCATAACTATTCGGGGGATTTCAAAATTTGGAATTCGACAAATAAGCGCTTCAAACGGTCATTAGCAATATATAAAATCTTCAAGTAAATAATTTGAGCATCGGTAATTGTAGTGGTTCACTAAATTAAACAAGAATTTCCAAATATTCAGTGTACAAGACATTGGTTAAAGCACTATATTATTCGTGGTTCAAATAATTTAACGTGTGATTATTAATAAGATTTCTTAATATAGGTTAATTTTATTGATATAGATTGACTGCTGGAAAATTTTGATTTGGGATGATACAGGGTTGTGCTTGATTCAAGAAACGGATAAGGCTGTAACAATGGATTGATTTGTAGTACACAAGAGTAAGCGGAAAAAAAAGCTAAATTATTTTCTTGGTTAAAAGTAATGAAACTTAACCTAAATATATAGCTAATAAGAATTTGTTTCGTCTCACAAGTAAGTACAAATTGGTGATGTTTTAAGATTTTGTTGAAATTGACCCATTTAAAAATTGTGGGTTTTAGACTTTAGTTAGCAGACCAAATTATTTTATATTTAATAGCTTGACTCTATATCATAAATAAGTTAGAGATATAAGGGACAGAGAATATCGAAACAGTACATATATGACAGACACACATAACTTAAACGGCACGGACTAAGTCTGAATAAGAATATTTTAATAGCAAATATTGTACATTCTGAAGCAGCATATTTAGAACCATGAAAACACAAATAAATGGGAGTTGCAGTGAAGACATCAATATTTACTCCACCTCGTATAAATCCCTGCCTTTTCTTGGACTTTGTTACCACTCTTATTAATAAAGTATTCCTCTATTTTCGGTTACTTAATTAATTAAGTCAACTTTTTTTTATGTTCCCTTTTTTTTTTTTTTTGATCAAAACATACGAAATAACATAAAACGGATAAGACATATTACAAACTGAACTCAGGCATTTCCGAGGGGATACAGCCATATTTCCGAAGAAACAAGGCATGGGGAGGGACGAGAAAGGACCTAATAGCCAAAACACATAGGCCAAAGAGCGACTCGCTCATACTATAAAAGCGGTAAAACAACCAACTCAACAACCCCTTAGTGACGCAGAAGGGGCAGGCCTCATTAAAAACCCCATGACCAGTGGAGAAAAGAGTGCTCTTGTGCAGTGTAATCGCGGGGCACAAGGGGTGGAGTTTGTGAACACATGCAACACACATGAGGTGCACTGCTTCGGTTGGGCCTAAGCAGTCCCTCAACACACTCACCCATAATCCAATAAAAGATATGAAGTACAAGATAAGGCATCCCAAAAGTGGATCCAAAAACACGTCTGAGACATCCCTCAGCTCATTACAAAGCCAACTCAAAATGAGAAACAACAAGGTCCACATGATACATAGAATATAAAGCAGCATAAACATCTTCTTGAATACTCTTCACAATGGTCTTCACATTGAAGGGGATGTCTTCAAAGTTAAGCTTGTTACGCGCATACCAAATGTGATTAACCGTCGCTGCAAGACCAATCTGCTTGGCACGAAGAATGATTGCAGACCCCGCCTTCTTCTCTCTCTTGATGTGCTTGATAGCACTAGCTATGGTAGTCATCCTTCTTGGGAGACGGGGCCATTCTTTAATATAGTTCCAAACCGCCTCCGTGCCTTTACACTTAAAAAACAAGTGTTCATGAGACTCTAAATGGGTATTACAAACAAGACATACCGCTGATACTCATGTAGCTCGTCTATCCACCGTCTTAAGTCTTCCTCTCATGGCAAGCCACATAGTGATGGAGAACCTAGGCGGGATGTAGTCTTTCCATATCGCTTTGTGCTAGAACTGCCTCTCACCCTTCTCTCGGATATAGTGATAGGCAGATCCCGTCCCTTTGGATTCAAACAAACTCTTAAGAAGATCTGCAGCCCTATCATGATCACCTCCTGAATCCTGAAAATACGAGTTATATGAATGAAATTGAAAACGAGTTACACCAATATCTTTAAGCTCAAATTTATTTTACAATATTCTAGAACAATTTGTGACTTCGATAGGTTTGCAAACAGCCCAGAAATTGCTCAAATTTATTTTACAATATTCTAGTAAAGTTTGTGACTTCGATGGGTTTGCAAAAAGCCCATAAATTGAATACATCCAAAGTGCTCTTTCTAACAGGCCGTAGGGATGTGCATCAATCGATTCGAATCGAAAAAATCGATCGAATCAATAATTTTCGATCGGTTCGGTTCGATTTTTAAGAAAGTCTGTTTCGGTTCGGTTCAAAATTTTAATTAAAATCGATTTTCGGTTCCGTTCTCGATTTTGCATTTTAGGTTCGGTCGGTAATTGAACCGAACCGAAATTATTATTTTTATATATTTTATATAATAATTAATTAATATCTTAATTAAATAATTAGGATAAAAATATGTTTATTTAGAAATATATATATATATAATATTTCGGTCGATTTTTCGATCCAACCGAAACAGATCGATTTTTTCGGTTCGATTTTCGATCGGTTCGAAATTATAAATCTGTTCGGTTTGGTTCGGTTCAAAAAAATACGTTCGGTCGATTTGAAAATTTTCGATCGACTGAACTGACCGACCGATGCTCACCCCTACGACAGGTAGGGCATGGTTTACTCATCAAATGAAAAAAGAAAAATCGAAAAAAAGAAGATAATTCATAATTACAGATTTACAGGTAGCAATCAGTGCACTCGGTATTTATGTAGTATCATTTATCAAGATAAACCATCAAATGACACATTTCTAGTAAAATTTGAAAGAAGTTTACGGTTTTGAGTAAATAATTTGTTTTCTCTTTTTTTATTTACAATAATGTGATATTATTTTAAAGATGTGGTCTTTTGCGCGAATGTTCACATATGCGAGCATTGGTATTTTTTTCATTGCTAATGATATTTTTCTTCAATATAAATGATACTTTTTAATTACATGGTAAAAGAATAATGATATTTTTCTTAAGAACAAATGATATACTTTTTTAAAAAACAAATGATACTTTTATCTGTTCGCACCGTACTAATGGATGTATATGAGTTTTTATGTATCTTAAAAGAATATCCTATAGACCAAAATAAAATTCATGCACCGCACTAACGAAATACTAATTAAGATTAACAAACAATAGAGATGATCAAATAAAATAAAATTCTTATGTTGACTAAAAATCAATTGGATCGTTGATCTTTGTAGGATTTATTAATTTAATATATAAAAGGCATTAATAAAAGAAACATTATGTAATACATAAATGATACTAACACAAAAAGGAATTATGTATATGTGAAAAAACATATACATAGAAGAACAATGGTTAATAGTTTCTAATATGAGAATTTATATATTGTAACCACCCTCTATAAAACAAAACTATACAAGTCTTTGTACTCCCTATAATGGTTTTGAGTACCCTTTGTACTCGTTTCTTTATAATAATTTTTCTGACTTTTCAAAAAAAATTAAAAAGATTTAAGAGTGCTTGGCTAAATTTACAGTTAACCAAGTCTTACTAATTATGCTTGTATTTTTTTCAAATAATGCATAAAAATATTATAAATATACATTAAAACGTTAGTATTCCACATTTAGGAACTATATTGTACATTTTAAAGCATTAGAATGTAAAACAATAAATAAATAAAGAAAACCCATAACTTGATCCATGAATTACTCGAAAAAACTAGAGAATGAGCTGCATGGACTTGACAGCACCCGACAAGGCCGATTCGGCTGAAATCAGGCGGTCGTGAATGTGCGTATTCAATATTCATGTACTCAAAATTATGAAAACCCCCGAAAAGAAGTAAGAATTAGGTTAAGTGGGATTACTATTTCAAAATCTCCGATTCTTTCTCAATTTTCGAGGTTGCACGCCTATCTCATTCTTCTTTTTCCACCAATATCTCCACCTCCAACAACACCAATCAACAGTCGGGGTTAAAATGTAGTAGGATCCGTCATATAACCGGTTCGATTATCTTTAATTTTCAAATTTCAAAAATCCATACAAACCGATAAAACTGCTAACCCGCGAACCGCTCAACCGATTTTGGGGAAAAATAATTAAATATTGCTCATAAAATTGAAATTATGATCTTAGAGGTGTTTGGATGAACTTATAAAACAAAACAAATTTATAAACTGTTTTTAAACTTAAAAACAACAACATAAAATTGCTTTTGAGAGTTATAAGCTCACCAAGCACCCTCTACGGTAGACTAAAACCATAGCCATCTGTACCAACTTAAGAATTTGATTTTAATTATGTGACTAATTAATTTACAAAAATCTAAATATTAAGAGGAATAAAATTATAAATGTATAATTATCATTATATCACTTGCAATTAATATTTTTAAATTATTTTTCATGAAATTTTCATTCATTTGGTTATTATTATGATATAAAAAATGATGGTAGGACCTAATAAAATTTTGTACCGGTTCTTTGTTATATTTTTCTTTAAAAAAAATTCATTTAAATTGTACTTTGAATTATTCATGGTATTGAAAAATATTTCTACGTACTTTTAAGTTGATAAAATATTTATTCTTTAACCTTTAATTAAATTTATATATGTTAGTAATTTATTCAGGTATTTTTTATCTAAAAAAGTATTTATTTATTTATTTAATATATAAAACCATATATATACATGTCATTCGATTCTTTACATGTCCGGATATTGATATTAACTTATCAATGAGCATTGCATATTAATGCTAGTGCCTCTTAAGGAAATGAATCGGGTAATGTTTACTTATTTTATTGATTATTATGTAAATTATTAAGACATACTCCCTTGTCCCCAAATTTTATTTTTGAGAATTTCAATATGGATTTTAATAAAAGTTGTTGAGTGTATTGTGAGTATAATAAGGGCTCCATATTAGTCTAACGTTAAATTAGTTAGTGATGAATTATAAGTGATAAAAGTTATAAATAAGTAGTGATGTTGAAGGATAATGGTGGCCATGAGTGATAAAAAGATGTAAATAAAAAGTATTGTTGAAGATAATAAATAAAAAATATTTCATAGGATAATTTTTTTAAATATAATAAGAAGAAGTTTAGAAGACCTACTAAAAAGAAAATTAGGGGATTGAGGAAATATTTTAATTTTTGACTGTTTTGTACCAAACATCGAAAAATATGTATTTCAGTGAAGTTAGACCGATAATCAAAACACTTGCTAATCTACTCGATGAAATTCCAGTACATCAATCCCTTCGATGCTAGCTATATGATCTAACATAATTCTATATTTATCAAGGAAAATTCTATATTTTTCAATTTCAAAACATTTAGAAGGTTGTAACACTACCCAATTTTTACACCACTAGAGTTTATTCCTCATTTTCCAATCAACGTACTTTTCTTTATTCAACATGAAGAAATATTCATGACAACAAATAATGCACAATCTCGAAAAAGATATTATGTTACGGCCCACTTGTGACAATTTGTATAATTTACCATGTACAAATATGAGTTCAATAAAAAGATAAGAAAATGGATAATTATATAGTAGATCACAAACTCATTTTATAATTTTAACCTTATTTTCATATTTTGTGAATAAAATCAACTTTTTTTAATTTTTGCAGTTAAGGTTATTTATTAATAGTATTAAATAGTAGTGCTATATGGATCAATTTCATCCGAATCAAAAGTATTTATTCTCATTAAACCAATTTTAAAAATTAACTTAACCTTTTTCTTAGTTATACTTTTTCTTTTTGATATGCACTATAAAATATGTAACAAATTAATTCAGAACAAAATGTCAACAAAAGTGTATGATAATAAGTGTATGATAACGCAGAACAATATGTAAACAAAAGTGTCCTATTTATTTACTCCACATATTATTTTCACAAATATTAAATAAAGTTATTTTAGTTTAAAAAAAGTCAATATGATTTCAGTTGAGGAAAAGGACAATGGGGTGTTTGGCTAAGCTTATTTTAAAGAGCTTATACTTATAAGAGATAATGTCTCAAGAGCTTATAAATTGTTAAAGTGTTTGGATAATTGATCTTATAAGCTAGAGAAATAATCGTGAGTTAGAGATAGAAAATCATAGTTAGAAAGATAAAATTGACGAGATGTGAAGTTGATAGTGTATGTGTAGGAAATAACGAACTATAATAAGATTATTTTGGTAAATTAATGGTTGCTTATAAGCTTATGAAAAAATAAGTTAGGATTGACTAACTTATTTTTATGGGAGCTTATAAGCTATTGGAACTTATTTTCATAGCTTATAAGTTGTTTAGGAGTTTATTTTGCAAACATTTTTCAACATTATATACTTATTTGGGAAATTTGTGTCTTAATAGCCCACCATTTAAGAATTATCTATTGCACTAACACATGCTCCCTTTTCTCTATACATATAGGTATTTAAGTACATGTATACGTGCGCCTGCCGTTAAATTCAAATTTATCATAAGCCCAAAACACACACATACAAGCACCATGTCAAGAAGAACGAAATGGCATCCAACTCCGCCGCCGCCACCTAGCCCCAAGGTTCTCCACTTTCCCCGCCGCCGCAGAACCCGCCGCCGCAACCCACTACTGCTCATGAACCAAAAGTATCTATCTCTAAAAGGTAACCTCGAAAGCCTGTTCGATCAAGAGAATCACCAGCCGCATCTGGAGTTGTTGAAGAGGAGAGAGAGAGTGGAAGAGAGAGAAGAAGAAGACTGCGGAGGTGGGTTGGCGGCGGAGAAGTGGAGGTTTCAAGCAGAGATGCTTCGCGCCGAGTGCAACTTGTTGCGGATGGAGAGAGAGTTCACGTTGAACAAGTTGGAGAAGAACAGAGTCAAGATGGAGACAACTCTCAGATCAGCTCTGCAGACCCTTCTCTCTGTTAGTTCCGCTCTGCTTTTCATTTTTATTGTTTCTCCAAAAAAATAAATGTTTTAATTCAATTGGAAGATGACTTGATTATTTGTACATATTATATAACTCTATTTGTAGGGAGAAAGAAGATGGTTGAAGGTAAGAGTGCGAATGCAGTTTTGGAGGAAGAGATAGAAGATTTAGCGGAGAAGTTAGACGAATTGCAGAAGAACTCGAGAATCAAAGGTTCCGATGTTGAAAGCTGCAGTAATTTTGACAGCAAGGCTCATTCATCCTTTTCCGATTGCAAAAATGATAACAATGTAAGAACAAACTCTCCATCATATATCTTCTGCTTCTCTTTCCATTCAGTTTTGCTACCGATTATAGTCTACAGTAGTCTACACCACTAGGAGGAGTAGCATTTATGAAACTAGAAGAAAACAAAGGAATAAGTAACATGTCATTAATGTCAAGGCTTGCTGCGGAACCCCTTTTCCTAGCGTGCAACATTTACCGATACACCCTTGCGGGATTATTATTATTACAGTGTACAGTGTGTAGTGTAATATATTAATTCAATACTTTTCTTTGTTTTTTTTATATAATTCAATTGCTTTTAGTAGTGCCAAGACTTCTCTTGCCAGCCCAGCTTATACTTCCAAGAGAATTGAGTTTCTTGCTTTTCCACCAGACAATTGTTCCAGGCAAAGTCCACCCCCCACACACACACACACACTCTCTCTCTCTCTCTGCGCGTTATGTTTTTCAAAATTTCCCATTTTGAACCAAACTACATGTTTAAATTATGGATTTTAGTACACGTTGATACAATCATGTTAAGTTACATGTACTTTCGTGCTAAAAAAAAAAAAGTCCACTGTGTAATGTGTACAATGTAGTAGTAGCTGTGTGGTTTTGGTTGGTTTGGCTGCTTGCTTCACACTGCCCCAAAACTCCACTTAATTGAATAAACTTAACTTGGGGTTGGACCACTAATATCAATTCCAGTATCTGATTTGATACAGTTATCACCTTTTCAGAGAAGACCTCCTGGTCCTGGATGCGAATCTAAGGAGATGTAGATGTTTCTGACATTTTTAAATTTCTGCTGCCCAATAATTTCAAAAACGGGAGATTTAAAAACACACTTAGTAAATTCTTGACTAGAAATGGAATATTGCAAATATTATGATGCCATGTCTGAAATGTGGATGAAATAATCAACAGGAAGCAATGAATAAATGCTCGGGGCGTTGCAAGGCTGTGGTGCTAAGGATAGTAGAGCAGGTGAGAGCCGAGACAGAGCAATGGTCCCAAATGCAGAAAATGTTGGAGCACGTCCGGGGAGACATGGAAGAGCTGCAGGCATCCCGGGATTACTGGGAAACTCGAGCCCACAACTCAGACTGCGAAATCCAATCTCTTAGGCATGCTGTAAGGCTCTTTTCCGATCAGATTCCGGGGTGTTTACTTTGAGGAATATGATGGACAGATAAAAATAATCCAAGCTACACTGTCATTTACTTTGATGGACTGATTAATTTTGAACTTATTTGATCATCATATATTTTATCAATCTATCATACCACTCAGTAAACTCCAAGCATTAGAATTTCTGATGACATCTAATCAATCTCTTGTAGGTGGAAGAATGGAAAGATAAAGCTCTTTATTACGAAAAGGAGGTTAATGAGCTTCAAAGCAAACTATCGGTAGCCAAACAGAAGATGCAGAAATCCAAACTTGATGAAAACAACATGGTTCCTCTGGGAGCGCAGCTCGTTAAGGAAAGGCTTGCATTGAAGACAGACCTTTTTCCGGAAGAGAAAGGAACACCGAAGAAAGAGTTGGCGCCTCTTTCTCTAGCCAAACAACTCGCTAGGGAGAAGAGATCTCTTCATCATGGTCTCAAGGAAAATAGACTTGCTATTCAAGATAAGCAAGAGCTCAGAGAAGAAGATGGAAGAAGTAGACGATACTCGAACATCTATGGAGCACCGTTGAGGGAGATTGGAAACGCATCTCCATTGGCAAGACAAAAGCATAGAGCAGCTTTTGATTATCATAGCCCTGAAAGATCAAGAATAAGAGAGAGCTTCAGGAAGTGATTGAATGGAATGGGGATGAGATTATGAGAGTGGAGAACTAGGCAGGCCAGTTTTGCACCAATGTAATTTTTGGTGGAATTATCAATAAAATTAACCAACCCCTTTATTATTACGATCCTCTCTGTTCGGATTCTAAGAAGTAATCAATCCACTGATATATATGTGGGTGTGTGTGTGTGCGTGTGAAGTTTTTGCCATTTCATGACCACCTGATTTTTGTTTTTGTGGCAACTTTGAAACTAGCTAAAAAGGGAAGTGAGTTTAATATCAGCCACCATCTTCAAAATATAATTATTTAGCCACTCTTATGTGCAAAATATCTTATGCGCTTCTGATTCGGACGAAGTCAGAAAGTTTTGTTAGGCGACCCAATTGATAATTTCAAAATAATATATAGAACTTTAAAATAAATTTAGAAATTAATAATGTTCTCAATGCAATCATAATTAGAAGACCAACCAATAAAATTAACATCTTCAGAAATTGAGACATCTATCTATCTATATATTCATAATAGCATTACGGATTCAAAGCATCATATTCATTTATGCACCTATGTGGCACCTTCTTTATCCTCTATTCCTATTTATCTCAAATTCTCATTTTCATATATTTTAATTTGTATTTCATTACAAAAAAACAGGCGAATAGCGACGGAAAATTTCGTCGCAGAGCATGCCGGTTCCGTCGTTAAAATTGTTTAGCGACAGATCAGCGACGGACTGATGCCGTCGTTGGATCGCTGGTTGGGAAACCTCTAACGACGGATTTCTGTCCGTCGTTAACTTCCTGCGACGGAATAACGACAGACTTTTCAGTAGCTAATCCATGACCTTTTAAACGGTCGTCTGATTTCTAATCCATCGTTAATACGACGATAATCCGCCGTTAATAACGACGAATTGATGACGGATTATCGTCGTAGCTAATAACGACCGTCACCAATCCGTCGTTAATACAACGATAATCCGTTGAAATTCCGTCGCTAGATAACGACGGACTATCCGTCGTTAAATATATATTTTTATTTCACGTCATCAATCCGTCGTCAATCCGTCATTAATACGACGCTACTCCGTCGAAATTCCGTCGCTATTTAACGACGGATTATGTCTGTCGTTATATTCAGTTTGTTCTGTTATTTCACGTCACCAATCCGTCGCCAATCCGTCGTTAATCCGAAGCTAATCCGTCTCAATTCCGTCGCTAAATGTTCAGAAAATGCACAGCTTATATTTGTATTTTGGACAGCCGTTTACAACAAACAACATTTTTGTTTTCAAACATACCAACTACAAACAAGCACAATCCAAACAAAACAATTCCAAACGGTACAATATCAAACAAACAAAACAATTCCAAATGATAAATATTATCATTCTAAATCATAAAAACAATTCAAACAAAACAATTTCAAAAGTTATAATATCAAACAAGCAAAACAATTCTAAATCATACGATATGTTTTGCAAATAAAATGTATTTGTTTCTTCATCATAAAAATCAAAATATCACGAGGGTGGGGAGAACCGGGAGCTGGTCATGAAACGCTCTAAGGCCTCTTGCTGAGCGTGCAATCGAGCTTGAAACGTGTTGAACGCCATCTCGCGCCTCGCCTCACATTCTTCGCCTCAGATTGCTCGCGCTTAGCTTGCATTCTCGGCCTCAGATGCCTCGCCGCCGCTCACCTAGCAATCGGCCTCAGATTGCTCGCCGACTGCAATCCGCCTCCATCTCCAATAGTTTTGATGATAAGCTATGGAATCGCAGTTGGGCACTCTCACCGAATGAGACGACGTTTCGCCTGCATGTATGTCCGTGATAGAGAACCAGCCCAAACATCCTATTCTTTTTCTTTGAGGAGCTCACAAGGACATTTTTAGAATTTGAGTCCTATCAACTTCGTGCCGCCATCACCGCCCCAGATTGGCTCAACTGTGTCACATGTTCCTCAACCCGCCACCGTAATATAATTTCGCATAATTATTATTTAATTAAATGCTCGTTGTTGCGCTTAACGAATATACTTACTGCGATACTCCGAGCTTTTCCATCTCAGATAGCTCCCGTCGTCGGTTGCATGATACTTTTGGAATACATCCCACTGGACCTCTGATATGTCTATTCCACGCCTCTTGCCTATAAATAAGTCAAACAAATTAAATAATTAACAAGTATCACGATTCTTAAATCAATTTACTATATCTAAAACTTCAAAGTACTTACAATCTCTCGTGATACTCTAATACATAGCGTGAGCCACCCCGATGCTCGACTATCCCAAGACCCTCGCCATCCGGCTCGACATTCTGCTGTCATGGGCCTTGCCGCCTTCGCTGACGCTTGTCCGAGCTCAATATGCCTTCCAATTATCCCAATCTCGCCAGGGATAAATGGAGGTGGGTTACGAGTCCTTCACCGCTGATCTTGTGACCAAGATCTTTATAGCGTTCGCGGCCTTATGTATCAAGAGGAGTAGACCATGGCCTCGCCCAATGATCATCCCAATAAAAAATTTCTCCAAAAATATATTATTACAACATCACTAGTGTCAAAGGCTAAAACAACCTCAATTCATCGAATAAATCTCCTCGAACTCTTAAGGCATCAATTTCAATTGAAGCCATTGTAGAGTTCATGAATTTACTGAATGACCAGTAATCACGCTGCTACATCATTGCTCGTACACAAAATGCAGAATTTACAAGAAATAAATACATCGAATATTATGATTTATTTTAATTGAGACATACAATAGATAACATAACCATTCACAATGGCTATCTTCTTCATCCTCTCCCTCGACGGCACTGCACTCGCCGAGCTACCGGGTTGTGAGACAAGGCCTCCATCTGATGGCGGAGCCACGTTAGAACTGGGGGCCCTTGGCCCCCAAAAGTTTTGAGTATTACTAGTATATATTTAGTATTCATACCAAGAATTCATATTGCACATTGGGTCACAATTTACTTCATTTTGAAGGTCGGGTTCAATCCCACTCTGCTATTCTCTTTTCCTTTACAAAGTGCAGAGCCGGTATT
Source organism: Salvia rosmarinus (assembly GCA_036937905.1). Classification (NCBI taxonomy): domain Eukaryota; kingdom Viridiplantae; phylum Streptophyta; class Magnoliopsida; order Lamiales; family Lamiaceae; genus Salvia; species Salvia rosmarinus. Next base: position 77,188,064 of record CM072813.1, on the reverse strand, counting down.
GTCATTCTCTTTTCCTTTACAAAGTGCGAGCCGGTATTGGGCTTCATCTCCTCTTTTTCCTTTTTCTTTTAGTCTTTCCTCTTCTATGTTTCAAGAAATTTTCCTTTTTTTTATGTTTTATTTTTCTTTTCCTATAATTTAGTTATATTCTTCTCTCCCTCTACTTTGTACTCTTTCTTTTTCTTTTCTTTTTTCTATTATTTGTATTATGTTCATAAAATAAAAAATGTATGCAAAAATATAGTTTTCATATGTGAACTAATATGATCAATCTAATTTCTAAAATTTTATGATAAATTATTCTAACAACAACCAATCAAGTCATCTAAATTATTTAAATTTTATTTTAAGCATCTAAAAACTTCTTGATGATAAAATAATCAAAATATAGATCAATTGAATATATGATGACTATTTTAGAAATATAAGTGTTGAACCAAACTATTGAATGAACTTAATTTCGTACATTGAAAATGATGTGTTTGTTAATGAAACTTATGATGGTGATTGTGTTTAACTTTTATTTTTCTAACATTGTAATGTAATTTAACTACTAAATTTATTTTTAAAAAAATTGGGCCCCTGTAAAATCTCGGCTCACCACGCCTCCATGCCTTCTTCGAGCCCGACAGGTGATGGCGACGGCGTATATGAACCTGGATGCCTCCGACCTGATGACGAGGTACCTCGTCCACCCTGAGACATCTGCAAACAAAGGTAAAAAATGCTGCATTAAAATTTCACAAATAATACATATCATAACGTTTTTTGTGCATACTATAATCTACACCTATTTTCAATCCAACAACAATCTAGTTAGTTAATAATCTCAACTATCCAACAATAATCTACACATATTTTCAATCCAACAACAATCTAGTTAGTCTCAAACATCTAACATAAGTATATAGTTAATAATCTCAAGCATCCAACAATAATCTACACCTATTTTCAATCAACTAATCTCAATCGACCAACAACATATCACTATATTTTTACGATAAATTATTAACAATATATCACAACAACATATCACTATATTATGATAACATATCACAATAATCATAACAATATATCCTAGCATCACAACAATCACAACAATATTTCACAAAAAAACAACAAAATCAACAAATTTAAATATAAATTTAAAATATAAATCAACAAATATAAATTTAAAATATAAATCAACTCATGGACGTACATGGCAAGACGGCAAGGCAACAGAATGGTCAAGGTGGTCAAGGGCACACGCACGACGGCGGAGGCGGGGCGGGGGGCTAAAGGTGAGGGTGTTAATTAGGCGCAATGAGTTATGAATTTGGGAAGAAACTCAGATGTTATATTTTTTAACTATGGATTAGCGACGAATTATCCGTCGTTATATTTAAAACCTTCCGAGACGGACTAACGACGGAAACAAGTCATTAACGCCGGAATAATATTAACGACGGACACACTCCGTCGTTAAAATACGTGCAAAATAAAAAAAATTAAAAAATTCGTTAATCTTTAACAACGGACTAACGACGTATTTTTCAGTTGTTAAAATTCTTAGCGTAAAAAAAATAAAAAACTAATATTAACGACGGAATATATTCCGTCGTTATAATTATTTCGAATAAATCAATTTAAAAATATTATTAACGACGGAAATAATCCGTCGTCAAATTAAGTAAAAATAAAAATTTCGTTAATTTAACGACGGATCAGCGACGGTTATGACTTAACGACGGACTATGTCCGTCGTTAAATTAAGTGTACAATAAAAAAGTAAAAAATTCATTAATTCGACGGACCAGCGACGGATATTACGTCGTTAAAAGTTCGCACGAGATATTCCCGCCACACGTCGTCGCCATTTCGTCGCCAATCCGTCGTTAGTAGAAAAATTCTAACTTCGTTTGTATTCCGTCGCTAATCCGTTGCAAAATCACGATCCACATTTTGACCGTCGTTAATCCGTCGCTGTTAGGCTGTATTGTTGTAGTGTTTATTTCACAAAATATGCATAGTTGTATAGATTAATTATATTTCCATAAAAACTACCTAAAATTATGGGTCATTGAATGATTAATTACTTTATAACCGAAAACTATTCTTATTTTATTGTATTGAATGATATTTCGGATTTTTAAAAAAAATAATGATATTATGACTATAGCTACACATTAGCAATTTTCAAATACAAAAAACGTCATATATACGGTAGGTAACACAAAATGAATTGCAAATTGTTAACTAATAAGGTCTAAGAATATATAAATAAATTTCCATGTGTGATCGCACAAATGGCTTACTAGATTGAGTCTTGATCAACAAATAGTTTCTTAATTATATTAAGGCGGAAATAAATATTTTCTTCAATTTTTTTTGGCCAATTTTTTTTTTAATATATAGTAATCTTTGAAATTTTATTAATAAATAAAACATAAAATATAATGAGATAATCATTTATTGTAATAATTTATGTTTGATTATTTAAATATTATATAAATTTAAACAAATTCGAATTATTACAAGATATTACTATACGGGAATGAGAGGTGAACGAGTAATAAAATAATTTTTAATAGAATTTGAAACATGCACAAGTATGAACATTTATTGACAACCCTACGTGAAATTTTCTCTATTTTAATCATTTTATAATATTATTAATATTTGTTGGGATTTGGGATCAAAACATGTTTTGGTTAGATCGCAAAATCAACTGAAACGATATATATAGATATATCTTCTCGATAACAGTCATTCTGCTGTATATAATTAGCAATATAAGTAATTATGATTAAAAACACAATTAAGATGTGCTCACCAACTTTACGGTTTATGGAATACAAAAATTTATTTTCATGTATAATATTGATATTATTTTTATTTACATCAATTATTTTAACCAACTCCAAGAAACTTATCAATATATATATATATATATATATATATATATATATATTGGCATATATAAGATAAATTTTAATCAATTTATAATACTATTACATATTGGAGGCACAACCTTATTTAATGTGCATAAGTTGCATTTTGTGCATTATCCATTCTTATATATCTTAATTATTTCTCATTATATTTTATGTTTTATTTATTTAATATTCTTATGTTTTCTTTATTAAATATAGAATGGAATTTTGATAAGTATTTTCTAATTTTCTAAAAATATTTGGTAGATCGCATTGATATTTCATGAGACTTCAAATGATTTCAAAACTAAATAAAAGAATACTAACGTGTTTGGTAATTAACGAGTATTAATACACGAGTTTGGTACAAGAATGAGCAGAAGAATTATTTTTTAATTGATTTTGGGACAAGTGCATGTATATAACTTAAAATGAAATTTACATGTTTGGATAATTAGTAGGTATTAATGTATGGACTTTGGACGAGTACAAATAGTAAAATCACTTTCTAATTAAGTTTAGGACATGTACGTATATATAAATTTTAAACGGGTCAGAACATTAATCAACATGCCTAAGTGAATTTTTCTCAATTTTTTAATCTTTTGTTATTTATATTATTTATTGTAATGTTCATGTTTTTATTGAGACAGATAATTAATTATGTAACAATTTATATTTTTTTGATTTAAATGGATTTGATTGATTAGCAGATATTACTATACGGATTTGAGATGATAACATGCAAGAAAATCACTTTTTAATTGAGTTTGAGTAGGGTGCTAATTATTTTGATTTCGGTTAACCAAAATTAAAAATCACTAAATTCAACAGTAATCGCACCCGATTGGCTATTCAGTTACCTGATTAATCGACTCGGTTAGTCAGAGTTAATCCATTACCGAAATTATAATATTAAACATTAATAATATTAATGATGTGTATATTTATTAATTTCAAATATTTAATTAAAGAAAGTAACCAAAAAGTGATCATCAAAGATAACATAAAACACTATTAAATAATGAATAAAATACGAATAACTCAAACTATAAAAATCAGGATTAAGGATTTCATGACTCTCTCTCCTATGTGGCATCATATAATCTCTTCATTTCTACTTTTCTCAAATTTCCTTCATTCTTAATATTTACATCTCCTATCCCACATTGATTTTTTTTATCAAACTTCATCCTAATGTAAACTTATATAAATAGTTGAGAGTAGATTTTTTTCATTCCACAATACATAATTATTTTGCACCCACCAATTTTATTTGGCTCATCAATTAATTAGTTGGCCAAATAAATAGTTATTGTTATTGAGATTTAATTTAATTTAATTAATATTATTTTATTATTTTTCATGAGACTTTACCAATTCAAGACCCAAATTGAATGATACATTTTGTACAATTTTTAAATAAATTTTGAATCATATATCGATTTTTCATGAACTTCACAAATTGAAAATCTAAATAAAAGAATATATTTGATGGCTCAGTAGAGATACAATCGAGATGAGTTCTCTTCAACAATGAATAAACCCAATGTGTCTACAATCAAATCAAAGTAATGGCTTCTAGAATGAGATATCTAAAACAAAGGAAACAAAAAGTCAATAAGAATAATAATGTGAAAAAGAAAACCTCTTCTAATTCCTTCGCTTGCTTCCACTTCTAAAATATCTCTGTACACAAAAGAGAACTCAAATGCATTATACCAAACTATTAATCCTAAATCGGTAACTTCAGCAAGACAATCCTCGCCGACAACAATTTCCACTTATATTTGGATCAACCTTACAAATTCATGCAATACAAAGAAGTTAACCAATATAGGGGGGAGAAATTCTTTACCTTCCAATTATTTTATCAACGCGCATGAACATTTAGCACATACATGGTACTCCTTAGCACAACCTACACATAAGATTCTCCAAAAATCATATCAATGATCGCCTTATTTTTTATTGTTTTTAAATATCAACATGTGCTAAATGTTCATGCCGTTGATAAAATAATTGAAGGTAAAGAATCCCCATATTGGTTAACTTCTTTTGTATTGCATGAATTTGTAAGGGTTGATCCAAATATAAGTGGAAATTGTTGTTAGAAACTGAGGATTGTCTTGCTTTGAAGTTACTGATTTAGGATTAATAGTTTGGTATAATGCATTTGAGTTCTCTTTTTGTGTACAGAGATATTTTAGAAGTGGAAGCAGAGCAGAAGGAATTAGAAGATGTTTTTCTTTTTTCATATTATTATTCTTATTGACTTTTTGTTTCCTTTTGTTTTAGATATCTCATTCTAGCAGTCATTACTTTGATTTAATTGTAGACACATTTGGGTTTATTCGCTGTTGAGTCAGAACCTCATCTGATTGCTGTCTACTACAGGCCATCAAAATATATTCTTTTTATTTAGATTTTCAATTTGTGAAGTTCATGAAAAATCGATATATGATTCAAAATTTATTTAAAAAATCGTACAAAATATATCATTCAATTTGGGTCTTGAATTGGTAAATTGAAAATTCCAGAACAAAATTTATCAAACTGGAAGAAAGAAAGAGTAAAGAAAAAATCAAGTTTCCAAACGAACCAGCACAGAGATTGTGGTAAGTTTTCAATATATAATAGGATTAAGGATTTCATGACTCTCTCTCCTATGTGGCATCATATAATCTCTTCATTTCAACTTTTCTCAAGTCTCCTTCATTCTTAATATTTACATCTCCTATCTCACATTGATTTTTTTATCAAACTCCATCCTAATTTAAACTTATATAAATAGTTGAGAGTAGATTTTTTCATTCCACAATACATAATTATTTTGCACCCACCAATTTTATTTGGCTCATCAATTATTAGTTGGCCAATAAATAGTTATTGTTATTGAGATTTAATTTAATTTAATTAATATTATTTTATTATTTTTTCATGAGACTTTACCAATTCAAGACCCAAATTGAATGATATATTATGTACGATTTTTAAAATAAATTTTGAATCATACATCGATTTTTCATGAACTTCACAAATTGAAAATCTAAATAAAAGAATATATTTTGTACAATTTAAAAAAAAAATTAAAACGCATATCGATTTTTCATGAGACTTCACAAATTAATAAAAAAAATTTAAAATAAATAGTCCACGTAGGAGAGAGATTGCGTTAACCATAATCCAATTACATATTTTTTTAAACAAATTTTGAATCATATTGAATGATATATTATGTACGATTTTTAAAATAAATTTTGAATCATACATCGATTTTTCATGAACTTCAAAAATTGAAAATCTAAATAAAAGAATATATTTTGTACAATTTAAAAAAAAAAAAAACTCATATCGATTTTTCACGAGACTTCACAAATTAATAAGAAATAAAATAAATAGTCCACGTAGGAGAGAGATTGCGTTAACCATAACTTCATAAATTGAAAATCTAAATAAAAGAATATATTTTGTATAATTTTAAAAAAAAAATTAAAACTCATATCGATTTTTCATGTCTTATGTGGCACCATTAAATTCATTCATTCTTATTTATCTAAATTCTCTATTTAAAGTCTTTAGATTATAATTCTAATCATACTAAAATATCTTATCCCACATTGATTTATAATTATACTCCACCAATTGAACAACTTATATATATACTTAAAATCATTGTATATTTTTTCATCCTACAATTATTTTGCACTACTAATTTAATTTGACTAATTAATTAATTTGATGGCCAAATAAATAGTTATATTTGTTAAAATTTTAAACTATCAATTTAATGCCACATTATTGTTGATGCTATAATTAGTTTATGATATTTTTCATTGGTCCACAAAGCAAAACTAACAAGAAATTGAATTTATTTTTTTGCCTAATATTATAAGTTAATTATTGAGATGAATAATTAATTATTGTAATAAATTATATTAGTAAAATTAAATAGGTTCGAGTAATTAATCAGATGTAGGACGAGTATTGTTATGTATATGTTTTATACATGTTTTTTATTTTTAATTTTTTTGTTATTTATATTAATTAATATTTATTCTGTAATGTTTAAGTGATTACTGAGACAGATAATAATTACTGTAACAACTTATATTTATAAATTTAAATATATTTCGGTAGTTAGCAAGTATTTTTGGGACAAGAACGAGTAATAAAATCATTTTTCAATCAGATTTTGAATATGTATGTGCATATAAATTTCAATCACTGTAACAACTTATATTTATAAATTTATGAGTTTGGGTAACTAATCAGATTTAAGACGAGTGCGTGTATATATATTGTAAACGGGTACAAATATTTATCAGCGTGGCTATGAATGTTTAAAGTGATTGCGACCATTAATCTTCAAGCCTACTTTTAATTTTCATCATATTTTAAATGTTTAGTTATTTTCTCAATTTTTAATATTTTCACAATTAATGGTGCTCGATTTTTTTTAATACTATGAACTATTAATGCTTACTTTATAATATTTGGATATATTTATACGGGTTTTGATAATTAATTAATATGTATTTTATACGTAAATATATTTTATTTTTTATAACCACAGATATAAAGTAATTTAATTTCCATTCGAATTTCGACGGGTTACACACTAGTTATGTATAAACTATATCAATTATTCAATTATTCATAACTCCGGTTGCTTCTCTACAACGCCTTACTATTCACGCTCAAAAATTAAATGCAAGTTAATAATTTAATCCAATTAAAATAAATTGAATCACGTAATCTAAGTCTAACCAAAATAAAATCAATTTTATTGAATAATAGATAATAAATTTGATGTAATATAAGTTAGCAATTAATAAAAATATATGATTTGTTAAATCAAATTATTAACGACAATAAGAATCCAGGTTGCACCGCAAGATAAAGAAAGGATAAGCACGACGACGCTCAACCCGTGGGCTAAGCCCGAGCTTTAAATTCTTGCAGCCATATTTAAGCCCCATGGCTTCAATATAAATGCAATAATGGTTCGAGCCGAGCTTAATTTTTTTTTTGTCACTTAATACAGAAATTTTAAAGCGTCATGGTGGACTCGAACACGAGACCTTTGGCCTCGGACATTAACCACTCTACCACTAGGCCAACACACACACCGAGCTTAATTTTTAATATTTGACAATGTGAGGAAGAAACAAAGAAAAATATTTTGCTTATGATTTCCACCGATGTTGGAGTGCGTCGTTGTTTTTACATAAGTTCATAGTTTTAATTCAAGTACATTTTCCTTTTAAGTTTGATTTCGTTATTTATTTTATGTCTAGTTATGTTTAATAGTCTAGAGTGAGCACGATTACTTAAATATAGATAATAGGCTTGTGAGGGCTAATTGGGCATAACGATCCCTATGCATATCTTTTCGAAGTGCTAGATTTGTTCCTAATATGGTTTAATTGAACATGACTAGTTAATAGTCCGTCAATTAGTTGAGTGAAGTTAGATCACAAGTAGATCAGACTATAGACTTGGCCTTTTGTGTCTGAGAGTACAACAAGCACGAGCAAGTAGTGTATGACTTTGATCTAATTACGACCATATCAAGTCAATCTTGGGCAAAATGTTACTTGATTTAATGTAACCTATTGGAGCGTACTGACGAAGAAATTGGTCAAGTTAGTAAATTGTCACATATCGGACCTTGCATGGTTTAAAACTTAATGATTGATTGAGTCAAACAATCATGTGCGTGATGTTTGACAATTTGACATGGATTTTCGACATTCACATATGCACATTAGGTTTGATTCTAATGATCACGGCATTATTATAAATCAATTTGAAAGGTTATGATCTAATTTATTATTATACTTATGTTTGGATATCGATATAAAATGTCGAAAATATTGGAGTGCTATATATTATTTACCCTAAATTATACTCCATTCGTCCATCAAATTCGTTCCTTGAATTTGATGGCACGGATTTTAATAAATTGTAATGAGTGTAAAGTAAATGTGTATAAAAAGATGGATTATGTGGATAATAAATGAATATATTAATAGATAGTGGGTGTAAAAAGGTGGGTCATGAGTGATTTTTTTATAAATAAATGAATATGTTTAGGGTAAAAATGTGAAGTTGATGTTTCCAAAAAAGAAAAATGAACATTTTTTATTGACACACCAAAATAGAATTAAATGGACATATTTAGTGGACGGAGTAAATATAATATAATGTGATTTTCCATCAGAATTCGATGGAATATAACTTTTACATATCAAATTAAAATGTTTTGTTTTAATATAAATATCATTTCATTTACAATGACCATAAATACAAGTAAAGTATAACCCGTCGAAACTCGACGGGCTAGATGCTAGTATATATTTTTTTGTCAATATTTACCATAAATTATACTCTCTTCATCCAATTATTGTTGGCACATTTTCTTTTTTGGACTGTCCCATTAAGTTGGTCCGTTTCCAAAAAAATGAAACACTTTTTACACTAAAAAATGCCTCGAATTTCGTGTCACCCACTACTTTACACATAAAATACAACTCTCCTTAATACGTGCAAAAAAGAAAGGAGTCATCATTATTGGGACGGAGGGAGTATAATATAATGTGATTTTCGATCAGAATTCGATGGAATGTATTTATACATATCAAATTAAAATATATTGTCATAATATAAAGATTATTTTATTTACAATGACCATAAATACAAGTAAAGTATTTCTCGTCAAAACTCGACGAGCTAAATATTAATATATTAAAATAGAAATTTTAAAGACCGTATCATGCTGAATTCGAATGTCAAACCTTTAATCTCGTACATTAATTACTCTAGTAATACTTAAATGACTCACACACGAAACAATCAACTCGAGGAGCTGAAATGAAGACGGTGTGTGTAACAGGAGCCTCAGGTTACATTGCTTCTTGGCTGGTGAAATTCCTGCTCCAGCGCGGCTACGCAGTGAAAGCATCTGTTCGCGATACCAGTTAGTTCAATCGATCTCTCCCTTACCTTTACCTATATGTTTTTCTACATCTCTGCTCATCATATATAAATTCTTTTGTTTACTTTATTTTCGCATCACAATTTTATTTATTCTTACTGTTTCTGTGGAGCGAATTCGATGAGTTTTTGCCTTTACTTTTGCCACGCCACTTGGTACAGAGAAAGGTTTTACTGTATTTTGTCTTGCTCTTTGTGTTTCTACGAAGCGAGACAATAAATTAGCTGAGATTCAGTTCTGACTTATCAAATTACTATAGATCCTTTAATCTTGAGTATTAGTTGTGATGAAATTGCAAGAGATATCGCTGTCGAGGAACACTAATTTGAGATTGCTAAGTAATTAAATGATGCAAGATGGCCCCACTCTTTGTTTAAATTTGTATCCCCTTTCCTCTGAACTAAGAACATAGACTGTGATGATTCATTGGAGAGAACTTCACCTTTGGATATTAAGGGAGTTAACGGCACAAGTGGAAATATTTAGCAGCTTTTCTTCTTAATTCTTGTAAACTAGTATGGAAGCAAACGAGCTTCACGTATTTTGTGCAGTTCCATTTTTTTTCTTATGAATATGGCATAATTTTTTTTCTCCAACACATTTCAGCTATGAAACAGAAGCTAGAAAGGACTGGTATCTATAGAATACCTCTATTATGTTGTATACAGTGATTGGTATTTGCAATGACAGATAACCCAAAGAAGACTCAACACTTAGTCGAACTTGATGGGGCAAAGGAGAGACTTCATTTGTTAAAAGCAGATCTCCTGGAAGAAGGGTCATTTGATGCTGTAGTTGATGGATGTGATGGTGTTTTTCATACTGCTTCTCCATTTTTCCATGCAACCACTAATCCACAGGTTTCTCTCATTTCTTCTTCATGCTGTTTTTCCTTAAAGCCGAGTGGAGGATAATGACGAACATGTTTTTGAAGTAGGCAAACTTGAGAGAGACTAATTGAAATGTACACTTTGATAGAAAAACTGAAGTAGTCTGGTTGTCATGTCAACTGCTAATTCTTTTCTTAAGAACCACTGGTTTGCATACTCTTGCGGAATGCATGACCCAAAAGATTGTTTGCTGCAGATTTGCGTTACAAATATCTCCATTTTTTCATAGTCAAATCTACAAATTACCATAAACCTACTTCTATGATGCCCATGAAGAGCCTAAGCCCTTGTTTCTGGTGTGGCTTGTAAGGTTTACCAAATTATGACTAGTTATTCATTTCTTTATACATCTTGCATCTCATATGAACAAAATTGTGTGTGCATAAACCACAAAACATTTGGCTGTTACTTCTGGTTATCAATCAAAGCTCTTGAAGCATACTGTTTCTCCTTGTATTCTTAATTTTCATTTTATTAACTGCAAAAACACTGATATTACATTTTCTTGATTGCCATTAGTTTTTGGTCTAGTTGCTGAACCTCTACTTCTTTTTATATTAGGTCACAAAGGGATTGAAACCATACTTTTAATGTTTTGGTATTCATGTTTCTTTTCTTTCAGGACAGAAGGGAGGAGGGTGTTAGGCAATTCCCAATTTTCATTTAAGACGGCAGTAATTATAGAATCTAAATGATATTTGAATTGAGTAACTCCCAATTTTCATTTAGGGTGTTATGGAACATTCTTGTCATATTTTGCATCACATATCTGGTTAACAAACTTCACTTCATTCAGCAAACATTTTTCACTTCCTCCAGGCAGATTTGATTGATCCTGCGTTAAAAGGGACACTCAATGTGCTTCGATCATGTGCAAGAACTCCATCCATCAAAAGGGTTGTTCTAACATCTTCCATAGTTGCAGTTTTTGCCAATGGTAAACCTCGAACACCTGAAGTGGTAGTTGATGAGACTTGGTGGTCTGACCCAGAGATTTGCAAAAAGATGCAGGTCAGTTTGCTCCTTCCTCATGCTCTTGCATGATATATATATATATATATATATATATATATATATATATTGGATCCAAGAGAACTCATTTTTTGAGAACTTGAGAATCATGCATAAGACGTTGAAGATGATGACAAAATAGTATAAAATTAGTATAACGAAAACTTTCTAAAATTGTTGCACAACAAAATAATTTTAGAAAGTTTTCGCTATGCACAACTTTATACCGCTTTGTGCATCATATTCAACGCCTTACGATAGTTCGCAGAGTTCGCAAAGACGTGGTTCTCATTTGATCCACTCCCATATATATATATATATATATATGAGCGAGGTTCAAATAAGAACCAATTTTAACGTGAGATCTAAGAACTACGAAAATTCTTTAACAACAATGAATATGCTATGAAAGTTAATGAATCGCGAAAGTTAATGAATCCAAAATTCGAATTTTCACCGTGGTTCGAATCCCATGAGGCGAAAATTCTATTTTTTTATTCATTAACTTCGCAACAGATTCATTAACTTTCATAGCATATTCATTTCTCATGTTCTCACAATAAAATGATTCTCACGTTAACCTCCCATATATATATATATATATATATATAGAGAGTGGATCAAATGAGAACCACATTTTTTTGTGAACTCTGCGAACCATGATAAGACGTTGAAGATGATGCACAAAGCGGTAGAAAGTTGTGCATAACGAAAACTTTCTAAAATTATTTTGTTGTTCAACAATTTTAGAAGTTTTCGTTATGCACAACTTTATACCGCTTTGTGCATCATCTTCAACGCCTTATGCATGGTTATCAAGTTCTCAAAAGATGAGTTCTCATCGATCCAACCCATATATATATATATATATAACTATATATATATAGGGATTGATCATGTAAGAATGCAAATGTTAGTAAGAAATAAGCAAATCGCATTGAACGATAAAGTTGTTGCATCAATTTGGTGCAACAAATTTATACATTTAGGGCAACAACTTTATAATGCTCAGCAACTTTCTTATTTCTTACAAATATTTGTATTCTTACGTCAACCAATTCTATATATATATATATAACTAGAGACCAACATAATTGTAACAATCAAAAGAACATTATGTTATGCATAAAAAATATAAGAAATAGAAACATAGTTTTATATATGAAAAAACATAGTTCTAAGCACTATCTTATGCATAAGAAAGTACATCCCATTTGAAAAATCAATCTTGATCATTCATCAAACAAGATCTATCTATCAACCAAATTGGTTTTTAGTTAGTAGAATAAGGAAGGTTTCTAGTAAATCCACCCCTTATACATATATATGTGTGTGGTCTTGGGGGAGTAGAGGTTGGTTTATATTGTTTTTAAACAGTTCCAATACATTTGACCTGAATGATTATATCATACAGACTCTGATTGTATTGGCCATCTACCAATGGAAAGGATGACAATGCTAATTTTAATGTTTGAAATAAGAAGGATTCTTACACGCTAATGGATAATAATTTTGTTCTGCCATAAAAGATATTTTATTCCACCCTACCGTGTTTACATATTCACAAAATCTGTTGCAGTAGCTCACATCTATTGTGTTTCCAATATTTTAAAAATGTAAAATCTATTTTTATGGCATTACCATGGCAAGTATCTTTTCAAGCAAGTATTATTTCATTACTACTCATGCTTACAGACATTTTATAACATAATTTTTTAGTTATATGTTGAACTTCCTGGAATTTCAAGTAATGTCGAAATTGTGCTAATATTATGAAATTTGGATGGAAATTGTGCAAGACTAAACCAAACTTGGATTCCATATCCCTCAAATTTCAGTTGAAATATTCTAAGTTTTAGCATTTTGAATCAGTTCTCCGTGAATCTCGAATGAAGCTTTCTTATACCCATTCGCTTGCAGCTGTGTTTATCTTCTTCAATAGCTAAAATAGGGTGTATCTTCTAAAGCATTTTCTATTGTATGCTAGTTATGTTGCACCATGTGTTGCAAATTATATCTAAATGTTTTAATATAGAGTAATAACAAATATATTGTGTAAGTTTGGCGGTTTTTCCTATGACAACTACTTCTGTTAAAGGAGTAGATCTTACATGGAGGAAAATTTGTAGGTTAAGTAGGAATTTTTGTATGATAGAACTACTGTCACATGGCGAATTGTTTGTCATTGAGTTTTGTTATTATTTAAGGAACTATGAAAAATTTAAAAGTTTATTCACATCAATATGCTAAGATTAGGTTGATTGATAGTATTTGGTGCATTAAATACACATATTTGCAGTTATTCGTGTGATATTAAAAGAAAAATGTCATCACACCAAATGGATGGGGTAGACATTAACAAAGAGGTCAAATTTCAATTTGAAAGAATAAAGAGGTCAAATTGATATGTAAAGTAAAATATCAATAGAATAATTGTTTTTTCCCAGATAATAATTTTTAATTTGATCATCAAAATATTAATTAAACTCCACCGTTTGTGCATAATGTCTTTAAATTAAAACAAGAGACGCCCATTTCCTATTTTTCAGAATATTCATTACTTATTTGTTACCATGTCGAAAATAAATTTTTTTGGGTTGGAATTATTTATACAACAAAATTATTTGTTATTATTAAATTTCAATCTTTCGATCTTGCTAAAAATAAGATCAAACTCTCAAAATTTTCAATAATGTCCCAAACTTTTTGATTTTTGTAGTAAATTAGTCCCCCTCAATATTCTGTGCAAGTTTGGTGCTAAGATTTAGATGTTCATTTGAAAGTAGAACACAAAATTGATCGGAGGTTTGAACAAAAACAACTTTTAGCATCACATGTGTGTTAAAATAATTAATAAAACATAAGAGGAGCAAAAAAGTAAAAAAAATTCTCACAACGGATCTCTTTTGATAGATTATAATCATATGTATTAGATCTTACGCCACTCATTAGATGGCATCATAAATGTATATGGTACACATAGAATGCGTATTGATGATGTGAAGCTGGAGGTATAGCTAGAGTCGGCAAAATAATCCCGCCCGTGCACGGGCATTTGGGCTAAGTTGAGCTTCAAAATCAGAGGTCCGAAAAAATCGGTCCTAAAAAGCCCATCCGAAAAAAACACCAGGCCCATCGGGCTTTGGGCAAAAAAACCCCGGGTTTTCTGGCTAAAAACTCGTCTGGAAAATATGTATTTTTATTTCCTACTAGTGTTTTATTTTTCTTTAATTATGTCTTTCTTCTTATCTTTCTCTTTAATTCTCTTTTTTTTTTTGTTTATTGTTTTATTTTGGATTATGTACTATTTTAGATTATGACTTCGGTGCTTTAATTTATTTTTTGTTGTATTAACATATATTTTTCAATTTTGTTATTTGTTGATGTTAAATTACTAATTTCTAAACCTAAATTGTTATTTACGTAATTATTTATTTTTTTACAATTAAATATATAATTTTATAAGTTAAAAAAATTGAAAAATTGAACGGACTTGGCCCGTCCACCCTGGGCTGGACTAGGCTTCATATTTAGCAGTCCGAATTTTTTTTTGACCAAGCCCGGCCTGGAAAAGTCTAAAAGCCCTATAGGCCGGCCGACATAGTCCGCTACTTTTGTCAGTACTAGGTATAGCACCAATGCACCATATATGAAGAATAACGACAATTTCAGATGAATGACTTTTAACGGAAAGATGATAATTACATTTCTCATCATATATTAAATCTTCATGTTAGTGTCAACCAACATGGTGTAGACATTTCATTAAGAATGAACCTACAAAGAAATACTAGAGCAAAAATGAACAGATAGTGGCTTGGTCATAAACCTGTTGATTGACTTCTTGTGCCTGTAATTATTGACAACTTCACTATTTGGTGCATGTCCATGGATCGTACATTCTTCACTACTATGTTTTGTCACTTTGCTATATCAGCAATGGTATATGCTCTCAAAGACATTGGCCGAAGATGCTGCCTGGAAATTTGTGAAAGAGAAAGGTATTGATATGGTTGCTATAAACCCATCTATGGTAATTGGTCCGCTGCTGCAGCCAACTCTCAACACAAGTTCTGCTTCAATATTGAACTTGATAAATGGTATGTTTGTCCAGTTGATGCTTCAAGTATGTTGGTCGTCTATGCTGCCTCTTCTATCTTTTGTCGCTTGCTTGGAATGTTTTGTATGCATTATGAAATCATCTCTTCCTCGTTTGCATTTTTGCAACAGATAGCTTAACATTAAGTAGAATTTCAACCAGTCAAGTTACTGATTCAATGGAAATATGGAATAAAACAAGAATTCGAATTTATTTTGTCTCAACGTCTTCATACACCAAAACACTTAATTGATGAGAATCCTAGTGTCTAGACATAGTGTTTCTGTTTTTGAACTGGGATGAATGAACTTTTGTGTTGCTAATCTCGACCTCTGCGTTCTTGGAAAACATGCAGGTGCGGAAACGTATCCAAATGCTGTAGCTGGATGGGTCGATGTACGAGATGTTGCTAATGCACACATTTTGGCTTTTGAGAACCCTGCAGCTAATAGAAGATACTGCATGGTGGGGAGTGTCGCACACTTCTCTGAAATCGTGAAGATATTACATGAACTGTATCCTACTTTGCATCTTCCTGAAAAGTAAGTTCTTGATATGAGGCTAATCTGAATTTACGTTGATCTGCAGCATGGTGTTGGTGCTCGATGAGTGCTTGGTTAAGTATTTACCATAGTGATCTATTAAACACATGCCTGCAACTGGGTAATTTCCAGATTCATTCCTAATTGAACCAACAAGATCGGTTAGTAGTTTCTAGACCCATTTGCAGTTGAGCAAATTTCATATACTGGTTACGTCAGAGGGGACTTACTGCCTCTCCTAAGTCGAATGATATACTGCGATAGTAAATTGACGAAGAAACACTTATTGGGATGTATCTCGTAAATTTGATGCATAATCTGATTAAATTGGACTATTGGGGCCACCTTGGGAACATTACTGAATCATGAGAAATATGACATTGATTTAGCATAAAATTTATTTGCTGGGTCTTGGGAAGCATGTGGTAGCTACATAAGTGTTCAACGACAAAGAAGACTATCAGGCTCGTATTTAGCGGGTGGAAGAGTCGGGAACTGCATGCACTCTACTTGAGCTAATTCTGCTTCTTGTATTGTGTTGGCCTGCATGCACTCATTAATTGGACAAGAATAGCCTAGCCCATATTGAGGAAGTCTCGAAGAATTGTTAAATTATTATCGAACTTGGTTTCTAGCCATAAGGGCAGGGGGCTTGATGTTGCATACAAAAAAATTCTTCACTGATTTATACACATGTTAGTTATTTGGCCTCTTTTCATGTTGCAAGTTGTAATGCTGGTTATAACTGATATGTCTATTGTCTAACATGGAAATCAATCGAGCAGGTGTGCCGATGACAAGCCTTTCATGCCTACGTATCAGGTTTCGAAGGAAAGAGCAAGAAGCCTAAGCGTTGAATTCACTCCTCTTGAAGAAAGCATCAACCTAACTGTTGAAAGCTTGAAGGAGGACTTCTTTAAAGCTACCTAAAATGTGCACTTGTTAAAAAGAGGGCCATGTGAAATCATTTTTATGTTGGAGATTCGTTCCTAAATAATTATAACTGCTACTACTGAAGTGTTTGTATCACGTATCTGAAATAGTATTAATCTTTTTTCTTTATTTTTGGAGTTGCTAGTAAATACTCCATCCATTTCATTATTGTTGTGAGTTTTTCTTTTACTGCCCCATTGTTTTGGTCCGCTTCCAAAAAAGAAAAATTTACATTAAAAAGTGTTTCGAAATTCGTGTCATCCATTACTTTATACACAAAACACGATTCTTCTTAATCTACGTGTAAAAAGAAAGGAGCTATCATTATTGAGATGGAGGGAGTATATAGGAAAAACGGCCAAATAATCACCAACTATGACCTATTTTAAAATTTCAACCCCACTTCAAAAAATTGGCGATTAAGTAAACAATCCATATTTGTTTTGGTGATTGGAACTTAATTTTGCTTTTTGGCGATCTTCTCGGTGAAATTCTTCATCATTATTCAATCAAAATCAATGAATCGGATATCAAAACTTTCCTCTTTTACAAAACATCAAAGTTTAAATTAGTTGCATGGATTGCATTCTATGTTGTCAAGAAAAAGTTCGAATCAAAAATCGTCTTCATTAAGCCTTTGATTCGACTACCATAATTTTCCCTATTTAAGATTGATCTTTTCCCTCAAGGAATTAGTAAAAATAAAAAGCTAAATGGCCCCAAAACCCCTATTCCCGAATGCCAAATACATCAGTTTCAATTGCAAAAGATGTATTGATTGTTTATTTAATTGCCAACTTTTGAACGTGATGTTAAAATTACAAAATGATCAATATGATTTATTTAACAGTTTTACTTCGATACTCATTTTACTTCCACTCGAATTTAAAATTGCTCCAGCAAATTAGACTCGTCCGCTAAAGATACCAGTTGTGTAGCGCTGGCATAATTAAAAGGGAAAAAAAATACATTTTAAGAGCTATCAGTAGTTTAAATTACTTTTGATAAATTAATTAATAGATATTGTTATCTTAAACACAAAAAATGATATATTAAAAGGAGCCATAGTTGTAATATAGTTTAGAACGGATAGTGCAATTTTATTTTTTTAATTGAATGAATTAATATTAATGGACTTAATGATATTGAGCTTAAGGATAGTGCAATATTAATTTTTTAATTGGATGAATTAATATTAATGGACTTAATGATATTGAGTTCAAGCAAAATCAAACCCGATATGAGTCTCGGTCCTAATGAGTAATGATCCTAGCTATCCTAGCTAGGTGTTTAATTATAATAACTACATGTGAGAACCTTTCACTTTATTCCAGCAGTAGTAGCAGCCACTGTGTCTAATGAGTAAAGTTAGCTCACATATTAATTTATGTCTTCTCTGTGTATGATTTTTTCGATGATACGAGGAATTTATACAACCCATATTTCAGCATAAGTCGGTGTTACCTACTAAATTGTGTGGAGGAATTCACTGCCCTACGCTTGTCTATTCTTGTTCCAAAATTGAGAAGCTATTTCCCGAGAATCCCCACATCCAACTCCATAAGAATGTAAGAGGATAAATTACGGTGACTTAACGATTAAGAAGTTAGAAGAACTTTGCCTAGTGTCCACAAGAAGCCACCCTAAAAAGGGTGAAACTCCAACATCATGGCTACTTAACTCGATCATTGTTCGCTCGCTCGTCTCGCTCCAAATCACAATTTAACCAACCGAAATAAACCCGTAAGAACATACTGGTGTATCTTTTATCATGTAAGGATGTCTGTACATTAGTACTTTTATTTTTTTATACAAAGAGATTTGTTTTATATTACACTTTCTAGTTATAAATAAATAAATAAAAATTCTTAATGTAAATGGCCGATTCTTTTTTAGAATAATTGAGAGTTTTATTGAAGTGACACAATTATGATACAGAGTTTTGTGTTATTCTTTTACCATAAAATATACTATTAAACTTTTTATGTGACCCAATTTTTATTTAATTCAACTACTTATATCATATCCAGGAAGAATATGTTGTGTGGACAGTGAATAAGATACCACATCATAATAATGGATTTTTCGTTTCCTGTTTAAATCGTAAAGAATCTAGTTACGTAGTCATCATAGATTCTGATCTGACATGCGGCAACCGTCCAAGGCGGTGGTCTGTGAAACCAAGACACCTCACAAACAAATTAAAATGTTGGTTTCTTTAACAATTTCTACATCTCTATAGGTTGGAAAATTTTGAGCCTCAGATTATTATTCTGGTCAGCGTTCAACAAATCAGCAGTTTTTCTCATTTTCACCCTTTTCTCCTTTCCCACGCTTCGCCGGCCAAACACATCTTCTCTCTCCCAACTTGAACACCCTTTTCTTCCAAATACATCAACCGTTTTCGTGGAGGGCTTGTCTCGCTTTGTTGAATATTCAACGCCGCTGCAAGCCCTTCTATATATATATATATATATGTAAATTTTGAGTCTCACATATGTTATTTTATAAGTGCATATATCTGAAGAATTGGTCTGAAACTGACTGTTGTTGGCCTTTGTAGTAGAGAGGATGGCGGGAGCGGTGTGTGTTGTGGGCGGTTCTTCGTCGTTGGTGGAGTCGACGGCGTGCTTGCCTCCTTGCAATCTGAACGGCGGAGATTTGATCTCGCTGAGGCATTCGCCAATGGGGAGAAAGCATGGCGGCGCCTCGTTTGGATTTGAGCACTTCATTTCTAGATTCTTCTTCAACGAGAGCTTTCTTTTCGCCCCCAATAATTTGAAGAAACAGAGGAAGAAGATGATTGTCGTGGGAGCGGGTGGATTGGGTGGACAATATGAAGATGGTTATGAGGATGTTAAAACAGTAAGGACTTATAATTCTTACTTATTTTAGAAGCAATATCAAAATACGAAAATATTTTCATGTATTTGAAGACAAGAATGCTGAAACTCTAGTTTCATTCCCTAGTTGCACTTGCTCAAAATTTTATTTTATTGAATTTAGATGTAACATCTCTTGGTGTTGTTACAATCATCCCTCACTAGCTATGTTCATTCGCCTCTCTATTTTGATTGAGTTTATGTTGTTTCAATCTAAGACAATAGGACGGATGTTCGAGTCACCTAGAGGGTTAGTGCGTGTATTTCTTTCTTTAGTAATAAAATCTGAGACAACGTCCCATTCCTACATTTTCAGGTAACAACGAGCAAATTGTGTTTACAATTTGGCTCTTCTCACTAATTAATATGGTTGTCTTTGCAGCAAATTGTAGACTACTTCACGTATAAAGCCGTGAGGACTGTCCTGAACCAGCTTTACGAGATGAACCCTCCACAGTACCGTTGGTTTTATAAGTAAGAATATCCAACAAAAAAGAATATAATTAGGCTTTTGTCGCAATTTTCAAAAATCATATAAACTTTTATTTGCTGGTTGTCTCTCCTTTTATTACTGCGGGAATAAACTAGCTAGGAATTGACGATTAGTTTTTGCAAAATTAATTACTTGTGTTTATTTGCTACTAATGTATCGCAGTTATATTGCATCAAATGAGCATGGCTACGGCAAGACCTTCATTCGTCAACTTGTGAAGGTAGGGTTTTTTATAATGATGCTACTAATACCATCAACACACTACTCAAAATCATGCATTTCCACAGGAGAAGCTGGAGCTTGCTGAAAGAGTAATGATAACTCGCCTTCACCTCTATGGAAGATGGATTAAGGTTTGCAGCGAACATCCAGACCCCTTATATTTTGATACAGGGTTATTCTTAAATTATAGTCCGAATTTGGATCCCAGCCTTTTGGCCTGAATTTACAAATATAGATTGTTGTTCATTTAATAGCTTGTGTCAACAATTTCTAGCCGACTAAAGTCGACTTGAAGCCGATTTCTAATTATTTTGTTCCTTTTTATGATGCCAAATAGTTTTCGATGATACACGCACGTGCTTTAGTTGGTCGGAAATTTTGACTCAGACTATTGAGTAAACAATGAAGATAAGTAAATACCATATTTATAATACTCCTAAATTTGTACTAAAAAGTCATGATGGGGGTCAAAATTTGGACTGTAATTCGAGAATGACCCTTTGGATATATATATTCATGTAGAAACCATCAAAATTCTAAAAATCAGATACCAATTTTGTTCATAAATCTTGTCTAAATGAATTGATTTTCACATAGAGCAATGGTTTTTTATATATACAATAATGTTTTTTTATAATTATGCTTTTTATATAATACAACAATTGTATAGCATAAAAGGAATTAGTGAGGGACAAAATTTGGTAGTCTGCATAGATGTATAAAGTTTGTGTGAAACAAGGTTATTATATATGTTCGAAGTGAAGTGATTGTAGGTATGTGGTTTGTTGTAATGTGTAGAAATGTGATCACGTGGAGATGTATGAGAGGATCTCAGATCAGAATCTGGAGTTGATGCGCGAACGTCTGATAGAGACAGTGATCTGGCCCTCCGACGACACAAACACGGAGGTTCTGGGATGAGATGATGCATGTTTTACAAACCCTCGTCTTTTACAGTGTATAGTTTTACTTTCATGGTGTAGGAGGGCTTATTTAGCCTAATATTTATGGATTACACTTTCATTTCGAGATTAGTTTTATCCTACTTTCTCTGTTTCTTTATCAGAAGAACTTTTATATATTCTATTTACATTTCTTTTAATAACTTAAATATGTGAACTTTACCTTTCCCTCAATATATATAATTATATATGTATTCACATTCAAATAAAAATTACCTAGGACACCTTCATACCTGATATCTATATAGATATAAAAGCCAAAGAGTGTATTATGGCGCCCAAAAATTGAGTTATAAAAATGGCTTGCACAATAAACTAAGAAATAGTGATTTGCGAAAACGCTTTCCGCCAACTGTTGCATCCAAAAAACTGTAGATTAAAAGAAAAGTTTGTTGGTTAATACATACAAAAGCATTGAAGACTAAGAATTGGCTCCAATAAATCACTTATCCCTAATTTCAATCTATAAATATAGGCATAAGTGAGATTTTTTTCTTAATCGTCATCTCTACCCATCTCCTTTAACCAAATATAAAATTTCTCTCTCTTCTTCGTCGTTCATATCCACATAATAAAGTTGAGTCCAAATAGAATTGTTAATAGGTAAGTATTTCCTCATTTTCATTTCTTCAAATTTTTGAAAAAGAAAAATACTTTTTACTGAATATGATTAAATTAGGACTCGAGCATTATAGAAACTCCAAAGCTTTCGTTGTCGATTAACTTCATTCATCAGCAAAGCAAACCAATCAGTGTGGAGCCCACTCGGCTGGAAATAGCTTGGTTACTGGAATGTGACGCGAACATGCACATGAGGTGGAAGAAAAGTGTCAATCTACCGATAGTGGTTGTAGATTAGTGAAAATATATTTGTGTTTTTATCCTTAAACCAGTATATATATTATGATTAATTGAGGAGATCTATTGTTTGTTGTATCTTTTAAACTGTGCAAATGAGGAAACACTGATGTACGTTTGTTGGACCTCAATAGACGTTCTTAGCATTATTTCCCTTTTGGTTTGGATTAAATCTAGTAGAAGTATTAGGATGTGACCATTTGCAAAAGCTAATGAACAAATTGAGTTTTGGAGTAAGATGGTGATTTTAGGACTGTAAATGAGTCAAACTATTCGTGAGTTATTCGAAGCTCGGCTCAATAAAAGTTCGTTCAAGTTTGTTTAGTGAAGCTCGTTACTAAACAAACCAAGCTCGAGTATGGTAGATTCTACCGTCACTCATGAACATGTTCGTTAATCGATTTAGCTTAAAAATATAAAATTATTAATTAGATACAATTATTTTCTTTCTATAATTAGTAATTATTGTGTCAAATCTATTAACTACTTCTATTTGTTATAAGAAATCAATAAATATATTGTATTATTATAGATAAAATAATTATTTTTTAAAATAAAATAATTAATATTCTAAACATATATCTAAATTTGGAAAGTTTGTTTGGGTTCGACTATAGCTCGAATAAGCTCGTGAGCTCGAAATATTCGATAAATAAAATTTGAAACTCGATTCGATACTAAACAAACCAAGCTTGAGCACGATTGTGTTCGACTCTACTTGGTTCGATTACACCCCTAGGTGATTTGCATAACCTGAAAGAATAAAAATGGAGTTTTAAGGAGATTCTGCAGTTTGGGTAGAGAGGAAAGAGAAAGAAGATCGGTGACAACTGGAACTCTCTTCTTTCCAGAATTGATTGAATTATAATCTATGAAGTGACACAATTTTTGATGGCTTTGGGGAGGAAACCATACAAACAATTAACAAATATACAAATAATTGACTAATTAAATAAAAAAGTATTAGATTTTTAAATGATTTAAATAAGGTTTGATATGTTGTACTCGAAAAATCGATAAAACAACTTGGAAATATTATGAAATGCGGAAGCAAACAATTTGAGGAAAAACAATTTTTATCCATTAATTTGATGCGTCCAGCATAATATATAATAATTAATTTATTTTTCAAAATCTACAATGATTTAATTTAACAAAAAAAGAAGAAGATATTTTTCTCAACTTCCAAAGGAAAATAATTCTTGAGGGTATGTGAAAAATATTATAATTTATCTTTTAAGTTGTTCCATTTAAATTAGTTGGTGGCCACTTCATTTTTTTTTTAAATTTTTTGATGGCCATTTTAATTAAGTAATTAATTAAGTTTTTCGTTCTTGAGTGCTTGAATTTTAATCCAAAAATTTTAAATTTTTTCGAATAGAATTTTGTATTTTTGCTCGTTATATATCAATTTTATATACTTTCGATTACTTTAAATAGTGTGACTTACTTTTAAGGAAATTAAAGTACACTAACATATTATTCATATATAGAATCATGAATTATGAATGCCAATAAAATATAAAAATTAAATTATATTAATGAAGGAGCATGCACCTGATTTTAATAAAAAAATTTGGGAAAGTAGATTTTGGTGCAAATCAAAATTGCTTAGTATGCACTCAATGAACCTATTTGTATAAGACGAAGAAGTTAGAAATCATTAGTTATCTAATGATCCATCTTTTTTGGTTAAATTAATAATTAATTTAAATATGACTTTGGTCTGTATAAATAAAAAATTAAATGATCTAATACAAAAAAATAAGCTTATAATTTTTTGAAATAAATAGAGAGTGCATTAATAGTATTTTAAGATTTTTAAAATTCTTCATAAGACTTAATTGTTTATTCGTTGAAAAAGATGTGGTTCCAATTTAAAATAGTAACAAGCCATTCATATTAAAAAAATACTTAATTGAAAAAGAATTCATAGATCCAAAATATATAAGTAACATTAGTCAAAATTTTACTATAATAACCAATACTCCTTTTGAGATTTAAGTTTACTTGTAGATAAATATTTAATAAAAATATACTTTTAATTTATTCCACTATTTATAATTCAAAATTGAAGATACATAATTGTAGGCAAGCAACATAGTTTTCACAAGTTTAATGCGTTTAATAATATCATAGTAAGTATAACTAAAGGATTTATAAAACACATATGTTTATCCCTACTGAATTCTCGCATTGGAGCATTATGCTTGCATAATTCTATCTATATATATATAAAGAAGTATTTCAAAATTTATAATATAAAATTATGCTCTTTGTAATTATTAATTGTTTGGATTTTATGATATTGTTTTCAGTATTTGTTTATTATGATTATTAATGAGATTGTCATGTATGTATGGACGTCAATTAGATCAATTCATTCGCGGATAAGCCTTATCAGATTATTAAGCTATTTTTTTATGGGTGATTTGTAGAGCCGACAAAATAGGCCTCGTCCACCCAGGGTTTGGGTTAGGTTGGACTTAAAAACAAGAAGCTCGAAAAAAATCGGCCTACAAAGCCCACCCGAAAAAAATCTCCGGCCAACCGAGTTTAGGACCAAAAAAGCCCGAGGTTTTCAAGATAAAGCCTGCCCGGTAATACATATTTTTATTATCTATTAATTATTTATTTCTCTTTATTTCCTTACTTTTTTTTTCTTATCTCTCTCTTTAATTCTATTTTTGAGTTTATTATCTTATTTTGGATTATTTACTATTTTAGATTATGATTCTACTGTTTTAATCTATTTCTTATTGTATTAAAATATAATTTTAAGTTTTAAATTTTATTATTGTTTATGTTAAATTACTAATTTATATACTTAAATTGTTATTTTACATAGTTATTCATTTTTTTTACAATTAAATATACAATTTTATAGGTTAAAAAATGAAAATTTGAGTGGCTTATCCTCCTCACTGGGCCACATATTTAGTAGCCCGAAATTTTTGGTCCAACCCGCCCGCTACTTTTGTCACCTCTAGTTATTTTGGTTGATTTTTTGGGTTAGAAATTCTCGATCCTAATCTAAACTTTCGGGTTTGGACTAATCCATCGGTCCACATACCAATTTTTTGTAAAAGTTTAATTTATATATATTTTCTTGATGATCTGATAAAATTATATAATTGGAAGCTACAATTTCTAATACATCCTTGCATTAAAGGAGATATTATTCCACAATCCCAATTAAACTTATGAAAAAAATAATGGAATATAACATGTTACGAGATTATTTAGTTGATGGGATAAAGAAAAGCACACAGACTTCCAAGATAATATCCCAACATTCTATTATTTATTAACTTGAGATCCTCACGCTTATTTTTATAATATTTTATAATTACCATTATAGCCTAATTTAATTTAATCACGACCACCTATCTTCAAAAATCAATGGTGAATTTTTTTCTCATTCCTTATTTTTGAATGTATTTTTATTTGAACCAAACTATATATATATACATATATATATATATACATATATATATATATATATATATAAAATGAGAACCACGTCTTTTTATGAACTCAGATAATACGTTGAAGATGATGATAAAAGCGGTATAAAGTTGTGATAATGAAAACTTTCTAAAATTATTTTGTTGTGCAACAATTTTAGAAAGTTTTCTATGCACAACTTTATACTTGCTTTGTGCATTATCTTCAACATCTTATGCATGGTTCTCAAGTTCTCAAAAAAGATGAGTTCTCACTGGATCCAACCCTATATATATATATATATATGAAAACGTTCAAATAAAAATCTTATTTAAAGTGAAAACATGATAACCATTTTCAGTCACATATAGCGAAGATCTACGGTGATGCATCATCACTTTGTTTGATGAGTGTATTGTGCACCACCTGGATTCGAATCCCATGAAGTGCAAAAAATTAATTTTTTTTTGTGCAGTAGTTTTCATGGAAAATGTATTGTTCTCGCGTGTGTGAGAGAACAAAGGTTTTTACAATATCGCATCTCTATATATATCCGGTTAGACCAAATCTAAAATCTATTACCATCTCTAGAGTGTAGTGCACTCCTAAGTACAATAGGACTTACGGTTGTATGTGTGTGTTGGCCTAGTGTAGAGTGGTTAATGCTCGAGGCCAAAGGTCTCGAGTTCGAGTGCACCGTGACACAACCTTTAAAATTTCTGTATTAATTGGAAAAAAAAACTTACGGCTATTGCTCATGATGACATGCCATATTGCGACAGTGGGATCTATACCGTGTATGATTTAGAGATGAAATTCGACTTTCACTTATCTCGGAAATCGAATTTCATTTTGTTCTTTCTCGTTCCTGATACATTATCAATTTTCAGTTTAGAATCCATTTTCAACTTCTTTCTTCTCCACCTTTCTTTTAAAAAAAACAACCTAGATGGAGCAAGCCAATTATACTGTATATTAGGGCCCAAGATGTAGGAGTGAGTATTCGGTTATTCGGTCGGTTTCGGACGAAAAAATAATCGAATCGAATTAACCGAAATTTTTAAAAAAATAACCGAACCGAACCGAAATAACCGAATTCGGTTAAACCGAATTTTTAGCAAAAAAATACTTTTTTCAAATGAATAAATAAATAATATTATATATTGATATTCTATATAAAAAATAGTTTATTATTAGCAAAAAAAATATTTTTTCAAATGAATATATAATAATATTATATATTGATATTTATATATAAGAAATATATTTTTATATGTTATATATATATAATATTTTGCAAAAAATAATAATTGATAGAATTATTTAATAAATAAATAATATATTTTACAAATATTATATATTGATATAATAGGAGAGAGATCGAAATAATAGGATTAAGGATATTGATATATTAAATTATAATTACAAATAAATAAATAATATTATATACATATATATAATTCGGTTTTCGGTTATTCGGTTAAAAAATTAATCGATCAAAACCGAACTCACCAATTAACCGAACCAAATTTGATTTTTCGGTTTGGTTCGGTTCGGTTATTCGATTTTCGGGTATTTTGCTCACCCCTACCAAGATGTATCATAATTATAATGAAAATGTCTCTCATGTTATTTATTTGTTCTCTAAAATGTATTACTTTGAGTTATGTAAGTTTGAATTAATCATTCAGGAATTGTTCGTTTTGGAGTTACACTATCCATTCTATTAAGTATTATTTGATTCTGTTTATAAAAAAGATGCTTCACCTATACAATATTCATTGGTGGGTCTTTAAGTAATAATTGATAGGGATGACAAATAACTCTTTTTTTTTTAAATATGCAAAATAAAAATGGGTACTCTGTTTTAAAGGTCATTATGATTCATTACCAAGAAAACAAAAATATTTTACGTTGTGGAATAAATTGGACCCAATTAATTAATGAAGGTTGCATTATTTACTTCCTATTACTTGTGTAAATAATAAAATGAAACAACGACTCGAATAAATCATATAATGTTATTGATAGGATACGCCCAACCATGCCCAAGATCGTGCCCAATAAAAGTGGGTCCCAACATTAAGCTCGCCTATGTGAGTTCGGCCCAAGAAGACTCTAGACTAACTACAACTCAAATCGCAAGTGGAGACGTAGAAGATCTTGATGCCATCTAAAAGAATCCTTATGAGAAAAGACTTTGATTAGAGTCAAACTCAATTTGTATTAGAGTCAAACTCAATTCAATTAGAGTCAAACTCAATATGATGGTATATAAATAGAGGCTAGATTAGAGGAAGAGATCATCTACACTTTTGTAATCGCTTACACACTCAAATACACATACTCTCTCTTGCTCCGTGGACGAGATCTATTTTAAAATCGAACCACGTTAAATCCTCGTGTTCTTTATTGCATTTATTACCTTACGAAAACTAGATCGATCACTGACGCCGTCTGTGGGAACAAAAATTTTGTGCTTTCGATCCACTTTTTCTTAGGTAACAATCACAACGATGAGGAACACAAGAAGCGCTACATCCGTGGTTCATCGGCAACAATAACGGCGGCAGGACGCGCCGAGCTCGGCCGGAGAAAAGCCCGGTAAGAGATACGACCCCCGAAAGGCACGTTCAAAGTCTCGATGAGCGAGGCCATCCAATCCTGCGTGAAGACGAATACCATAGCGAAGGAGGTCGCAACAGCAACCGAGAGGAACCCCTAGCACCACAATTGAACCTTGACGAGGCAGTTAAAGGGTTCCTCAAGAAGAATAAGGATAGCTTCCTCCAGTACCTCAGCCGAGAACAAAGTCGGCATCATCACGAAGAAAATGACGCCGAAGCCTCATCAAAGCACGAGGTGGCACAATAAGTAGATCCCCACCCTTCGACAGTTAGGCACTCACACGAATAATACCTCTACACGAGTCGATTTTCAAACCGATCGTGCAAGGGATGAGCAACGTGGGATAGGTCGTCGTCGACGACCTCGGCATCGCTCTCCGAGAGACGGGTTCGATGGATACGGGAGGATTATTATCCCTTTCTCCGACGAGATACTCGATACTACTCTCCCGGACAAGTACAGGGTGCCAAGTATCACCCCCTATGACGGATCGCGAATCCACGTAACTTCATTTCTCAATTCCAATACAACATGATTAATCAGCGTCTCAACACCATCCACATGTGCAAGCTGCTCCTGAGTTGCCGATCGACAACGCCAGCCGGTGGTTAGATAGTTTACCTCCCGGTAGTATTGGATCTTACCGAGATCTAATGGAAGCCTTTCATCGAAGGTTCTTCTAAAAAGTCGAGTCCAAGACCACATCGGCTCATCTCCTCACTGTGAGGCAAGGCCGAGGTGAGTCCATCAGCGACTTCATGACTAGGTTCAATAAGGAGAGCCTAAAAGTCGAGGATGTAGACGACCTCCTCATTATCTCGGCTTTCCAAAACGGCATCTTACCTGGGGCCCTATACAAGGAGATCGTTGGCACGAGCCCCACCTTGCGTCGGAGCCGTGGCACATAGCGATCGGTTCGCCAAGGCGGATGGGCGGACAGTGAAAGCGTGAAGTCGACAAGGTGGAACCCTCGGCGTAAAGAAGAAAGAGGATGATCGAGAAACCGAGGCGAATCCCGGCAAATCGAGAAGAGACCTCGCTCACATTAGAGAAGCTCGAGACAAGCAATAAGTAGCTTGGTATTGTAACCGCGTGTCAAACCCGACAATTCAAGTAGGCGACCTCACCTTCGCCGCCTCGGCCTCCCGATACACGCCACCTCCGCCTCCGCAGCCGACTCGGCCTTCACCGCCTCGGCCTCCCGATACATGGCCGCCTCCGCCTCGCCCTTCGCCGCCTCGACCTCCCGATACATGGCCGTCTTCGCCTCGGTCCTCCGCCGGCCGACCTCGGCCTTCGCCACCTCGGCCGCCGCCAGAGCCCCGGCCTCCCTCTTTGCCGCATCCCGAGCTTTCGCCTCGGTCGCGGCCACCTCGTTGACAAGGAGGGTCTTCTCCTCCTTCAAACCTCTCGCGATGTGAGCCACCCGGTGGAACTGGACAACGGCGTCATTAAGAAAGTCCATCAGTTGGGTGGACGTCATCGCAAGCTCCGCCGTCATTGACTCAGTCCCATGTACCGAAGTCAACCACGTCAAACAATTACATCAAACACATAAACTTTACGACGTGCAAAACAATAGCATTACCACATGGGAAGGATCATACCGAATTAAAGAAGTCCTCGGAAAATGGTCATATAAGCTCGCCCATTTATCCGGTAAGCAAATACCTAATACGTCGTTTTTCATTAATAAAATCTCTTTCTTTATTTACTTCATATGCTTGCATATTTCATTTGTCACTTATGCATACTACCTCTCCCCCATTATAAAAATACCATCTAAGGAGGATGATGAATACCCTCTAAGGAGGATGAACAATACCCTCTAAGGAGGACGACAAACGACAAATACCTCTAGGAGGACGACAAATACCTCTAAGAGGATTATATCTAAACGCGTGAGGGGACCATCCCTATCGACACTTCTCGACAAAAAGGAACCTATACCTTCGCTTTACGAGGATGAATTACCTTCGCTTAATACGAGGATGAACTACCTCGCTTATTTCGAGGATGAATTACCTTCGCTTAATCGAGACGAACTACCTTCGCTTATTTCGAGGATGAATTAACTTCGCTTATCACGAGGACTAACTACCTTCGCTTATTTCGAGGATGAATTATCTTCGCTTAATACGAGGACGAGCTACCTTCGCTTAATACGAGGACGAACTACCTTCGCTTAATACGAAGACGAACCACCTTCATTTAAATACAAGGATAGCATTAAATGGATATGACATGTTCCGTGTTCGACCTCGACACGACATCCCGTGTTCGACCTCGCCCGACGTTACACATTCGACCTTGGCCTCCCGACGCCCGGCCGCCCACCTCGGCCTTCAACAAGCCGACCTCGACCGCCTTCTCCGCCGCCACCTCATGGACGAGGAGGTCGATTCGCTTCACAAGGGCAACAAGTGTTCGACTTCGCCTATTTATAGCGGACGACATTCAACTTCGGCGAGACAACGAGTCTTCGACTTCGCCAATTTATGACCGGCGAAATTCAACTTCTCCAGATCGCGGCAGCTCCACTTCGCCGATCACAAATTTCAATGAGGCAATGTCGAACAATTGTCCCCATCCATCACGACCTCACTTCTACGCCTTTTTTTTTTTTGGGGGATGTGATAGGATACTAAGACAACCATTGCGCCCAAGATCGCGCCCAATAAAAGTGGACCCCAACATTGCTCGGCCTATATGAGTTCGCCCAAGAAGACTCTGACCAACTACAACTCAAATCGCAAGTGGAGACGTAGAAGATTCGGATGCTCATCTAAAAGAATCCTTATGAGAGAAGACTTCAGACAGAGTCAAACTCAATTTGAATTGTAGTCAAACTCAATATGATGATATATGAATAGAGGCTAGATTAGAGGAAGAGATCATCTACACTTTTGAATCGCTTTTACACACTCAAATACACATACTCTCGCTCCGTGAACGTAGATCTATTTTAAAGATCGAACCACGTTAAATCCTCGTGTTCTTTATCGCATTTATTACCTTACGAAAACTAGATCGATCGGTTATTAATTAATTTATTTACATTTTAGAGAAACTTACATCATGGTGAAAATCATTACAGTTCATAAACAACACCCAAGTATTACTTTTGGTAACAGTAATTATCATTAGCATTGGAATCATAGAGTTTTTTCTTCTTCTTTTTGAAAGGGAAATGACTTTAATAATCAAGACTTTTATTATAGAGTTTAATATATCGAAACCGTACATCGTATGGGATCGTGTTCTAGTAAATCAATAAAATAAAGATCGAACCACGGATTGTTTCTTAATTTGGAGTGTGCAAATATTGGCGATAGCATGCAATATTTCTCAATACTATTTCGTAATATTAAGAACATAAAGATATCAAAAAGTAGTAATTTGTTTAGAGAAGAGCAAAAAAAAAAACATTTGATGCTTCATGCTTGAGGTGGACGCCTAGATGGCCTCAAGGCCCCTAAACATAACCTATGCAACAACACATCTTCAAATCTTAGTTCCTAAAACATGGTGTTTACATCAAGAAGCCATTCATCTGATTTTCCTCATCTCTAAAAGAAAAGAGAATCAACTCCTAAGAAATTCCCAAGGTCCTGTTGCTGTCCCTATTCTGCACAAACACAAAAAACAAGATTGGGTATTTGAATAATTAAATTCATCAAAGCATGTGGTAGACCAGCTTATACTATATTCATCAATTCAAGAGCTATCATTCAAAGTAAACACCCCATGTATGTCGGAAATCTCACCTCCAAAATCCAGCAAATGCCCTTAAACTCATATAGATGGTAAGGGCAATCCATATGCCTACAAATCCATAGTTGGACGAAAGAAACAACACCGCCGTGATGCTAAACATAGCCACTGTAACCTGCAGGCATAACCATTATGCACCAATTTGAGGCCGGTTGGACCGTCCATCGTTGTATCTATCACAAAGAGACAGAAACGTACCATTGAGTATGCTGAATATGCAAAATCGGATGCTCCAAAGTTGACACCATCAAAAACGAAGGCCAGTGAGTTGATCGGCTGAGTTGCTGCCACAAACTGCAATGGCCAAGAATTTCATGAATCCTACAGTTCAAGATTCTGGATTAGACTAACATGTTGTATTGATAAGAGTACCGGGATTGCAACACCAATAAGGCGAAGAACATCAACATCTTTGGTGAAGATTCGTGCTCCATATTGCAATCCAAATCCGAGCATGACAGCTAAACCTAATCCCAGAGCGAAGCCCAACTGCAGCACTCGGGCCGCTGTGGCAGCTGCCCTACTGTAGTCTTTTCTGGCAAATGCACTTGCAAGTATAGCCTACAGAGAGAAACCATGCTTCTTAATAAACTCGTGTCACTTGAATAATTCTCACAATGAAAGGGATAAAGAGTGATATGGATACCTGTCCAGCAACTGCCAAAGCATCAGCGAGAAGAGAACTAGCTAGCCAAATTTGCAAGCAAACCTGAAATGCAGCCATTTCTGTCGATCCCAGCCTCGCAGCCATTGATGCAGCTAGTGTCACACAGAATGTCACGGCTATGACCCTAGTAAGCAACTGGAATCCTACATCTCGAAATCGCAGTTATTCGTTTGGGGTTATAAGGTAAGAAATGTTCCTTCACTCGCCATGTAGTATGTAGCTACTCACCATTTTGATAAAACGGCCTATTTGCATATATTCGAGACTAGGAGATAAGAGATCCACTTGCGCTTGCAATCTCCAGAAGAGTATAATCGCGATCGAATACCTAAAAACAGCAGCTGCTTCTATGACATGACATACACACATATGTAGCACATGCATACCAAAGGTTGTGATAGTGTTCGACTTACTGAGAGATAACATGAGCAATGGCTGCACCCCTGACGCCCATCTTCAGAAAAATTATAAATATCGAGTCCAAAATGATGTTTGCTAAATCTCCGGCCACTAAATGATGAACAAGTGTAGTCAGGAACTCAGGGCACCTTATTTGTCTTGAGTACTTCATATAAACTTGAGAGTTTTGGTATGTATGTATACCTGTTGCATAAAGTGGGGTTGTTGTGTCTTTCAGACCACGAAATACTCCTTGCATAGCTAAGGACAAGAGAACTGCAGGAGCGCCGAGTGATCTGAGTTTCAAGTACTGTTTAGCAGGATTCAACATTTCCGAACCCTGCGAGATCAAGAGTTCATGACATCATAATACTAATAAGAGATACAACTAAAGTTGGAAAGTGGAATTCCTATATATCTAAGGTTTGTTTTCCTTACGGATTTCACTCCCATGAAACTTAGTAACGGTCTGGCTGCAGTGATGAGAAATGCAGCTTCGACTAGGCCAAGAATCCCACCAATGAGTAATGCTGATGGGGCCGATGCAATCTTCTTCTTCCCTTTCTCAGCCTCACCTATCTCAAAACTATTTGCAGACTCCAAGCCGTGCATTTTCTCATCCAAACCTAGCACAAAAGGCTTATGAGATTTATTGAAGATTTGAAACCATATTGAACTAGAATTTAGTAGCATATATACCCTTTTGTGGTATCAACATCTTATTCTCACTGTCTTCACTACTAGAGTCGTTCTCTTCGAAATCTTGGCTCGCCCTCCTCATTGCATCCTCCTCGGCAACAAAAGAAGTTGTCACACTGACAAGTGGGAATATCGCAATTCTTGATATCTGATTGAATAAAGCAATGGAAACTCCCACTGCAGCAAGCTCAACTGGACCTGTTTAGATTGAATACTTCCTATATAAATAGTTATTCATTTTGAGGGGTGGGTGACAATAGTCAATCCCAAAGTGACCTTTTCAATTTATCAAAGTTTTCAGAAATATATACGCTGAAAAGATATATAACTAAATCAAAGAAGAAATTTTGTAACATATATACCAATTTGGCCGATAAATGCGGTATCAATGAGAGATGCTATAGGATCGGCGGTCAAAGCCATTGCAGCAGGAAGAGCAATCGTAGCTATCTCACACCTAGCTCATCAAGTTTAAGGGCCGACCTGCTCACAAACAGTAGAATTAATTCCTACTTGTAAGTTATAGCATCCCAAACTCTAGTTTCTGCTTGAAAATGCATGAAAATTATGTTCAGCATCTTTATCAGTATACACTAGTTACAACATAATAATAGAATAACAAGAATCAATTCAAACATCTGAATCTGATCACAAATTACTTAGTTAACGTTGAAGAAGTTCCTTTATCTATATATATATTTCAACTTGATTTCAAAAGCATAAATGTGAAGCACCCTCCTCAAACTCTCTCTGCACAGACGCACGTATTAAAGTTACTGCATGTTTATGTCTCAACATTCTCTCTCTCCACACAGACATTAAAGCTGCTGCATGTTTATAATTCAACTTTTGTAAAACTTTGATAATTTAGGAGAAAAGAAATGGTAAAGTAAGTGGTACCTGACATCCTTAAAGAATATGCACCGTGGATTCTCCGAAGAGTTAAAATCTTTTTCCGCCATAAGCGTAACGGATTAGTATCCGCAAGCAAAGAAATTCTCTCAAGTGCATAATCCTCTTCAGACCCCTGATGACATAAAACCAGCACCACAAAACAAAAGCAACGCAAGTAAGAATGATCGCAAAAAGTGATTAAATAACTTTCTTGAATAAAGTTTGAGGAGAAAACCAGTAAAAGTGAATGGTAATTCTCAGAAGGCAAGCCACAAAAACTAAGCAAGCATGGTGCCAGTGTCCAAGTTAAGAAATTTGAGAGTATTGCCTTAAAATCTAATAAAATTCTTTGACTAAAAAAGAAATGAGGGAAAAAATTCATTTCTGAACAAAGCAATTAAATTCTCCAACTGAAATAAGAGAACCTGGAATCTGGAGCACCAATCGCGTGGGGCCCAAAGTTGGACGCTGTTAAATGTAATGCCCCCAGAAATCAGAATGCGTCTGATTTCTGAAGAGTCGCACCAACCACGCAAGAAATTTCAAAGTTGAAAAACTTTTGATGTTACCTTTGAACAAGTAGGCTGGCCGTTATATGACAATACATATATACTGTTGCCTCTCTCGTTCTTTTTTTTTCATATATACGGTTGTCTGTGTCTTACTAAGTTTGGAAAAACTGTACGATAGGATTTCGTTGTGTGTCCGAAGATTAGATTCCTGATCTGTGGAAGTGCACAACAATAGGGTTGTGGAATCACAAGCGTTGTCTGATAATAGGTTGGACATGTAACAATGTTTTCCTTTTCCAAAACATGATTCACAGAAATATTTCTCAAAAATATGATTTCACAAAATATTCTGCGGATCCTACCCCTTTTTCCCTCTTTTTTTTTCCTTTTAAGCGTAAGGGTGTGAATTTATTTAATGTATTTTGTGTTTAACGGTATACACTTTTGTACTTTACATTAACTGTAAAAATAAAAAATACGCTGATTGCATTATGAAATACCGTTGAAATAAGAAAATACTAGTTTTATAAAATTGTAATACTTAGGTATTTTGTATTTAATTATATGTATTTTGTATTTAATATTAAACGTAAAATATGAACTCTGAGTCTCTGACTGCATGATGAAATCCACTAAAATAGGAAGATATAAGTTCTATTCCGTGTTCAACAAAATGAAATTTTGTGTTTGATCATATGCATTCTTTTTTTTTTGTGTTTGATATTAAACATTATATGTTTATATCTTTCTAACCATTAAAAATTAGTCTAAATTTTTAAAAATGCTAAAATTTCAATCATTAAATAGAAAAGATTAATAAATAAAATTAAGTACTAAAGACTTGAGTAGTATATGATCTCTTCTCTATTGAAGTGCACATATATTATGTAACAAAGAATTTAGGCTCAAACCGTATGGGTCAGGTTAGGTCTTCTGAAACCTAGAGGAGCATATTAGTATCTATACTATGCTCATTTGATTTAAAAAGAAAAAGGAAAAGATTAAAAAATAAAAAAGAAGGATTTTGGACGGTCGAAAAAACTACACTTGAGAGCGTGGCTGCCTTATATTCAGAAAATAAGAATAAGTATATATCTGGTTTGTATGAAATGGATGAATGTGACAATCAAATTAACAGTAATTGATTAAGATTTGACATTAAATAAAGTTTCTCCAACAAACTTTTTAGTGGTCATCAATTAATTGTGGCACTGACTCAATTCATGAAATGGTGACATGTGTCCCTATTGATACAGCATTGCTTCTCAACCTCATATATGTAATTTCTACTTTTATATCCCGCTTTCTGCTTTCTGGAGATGAAAACTATTTCTAAACCAATAATTGGAAATTGACCTGTTCTCATGTCACGTGGATCTTACAATTTTAGTATTTTCTTAGAAACCGTTTCGTATATAAAATTTTATTTGATGGATTGGAATTTTATTTTAGATTTCGATAAGAATGTTACACAAACATATGCATAGAGAACAAGATATAATCTCTTTCATTTTTTTGTATTTTTTTGTATTATGTTTTGTTGTTGTACTTCTTTTAATTAATTTTTGGTAATTTCTTTTTTTTTAAAGAACGATGTGGGTCCTCTATTCCCAACATTTCAGCTTCTCGTTAAATTTATTACTTTAGAATACTTATTTTAAAAATTAAATTATTACAATGTAATAAATCCTAATTAGTAATATTTATTGTTAAAAATGAAATTCTGAAAAAATCATTCACCTCTTTCTAGAAGAGTCAAGCGTAATAACCAATTATTAACTTAAAAATCGAAAGTAATTAATTGGATAGTATAAACCATAATTAAGATTGAGTGGATGGGGACCCACTTTGATAGCGTACCAGACAAAATATATGTATAAAAAGAAGAAATATGTATATAGTTGAATATAAATATATATTTTGTTGAATATAAAGAGATTGATTGATTTAAAATTTCTTTTCGTGTAGATAGCTTACTTCTAGCAACAAAGGATCAATAAGAAAGAAAGTATTGAAGAAGAGAAAGATGGATATGTGAGTTTCCGCTTCAAAAAAGAAAGTAGGGTTTTGTTTCATAGTTTGCATGCTTCTGTTTAGTAATATATATATATATATATATATATATTTTAATATGTATTTTATTTAGAAATATGTAGGTTTACGCTTTGTAGTATGCAAATATACGTAGTGGCTTGGCCAATATAGCCAGGAATGATAGGGGAGTCGGCGACGACAAGGATTTGCCGCCAGCCACCCCCTAGTTGCCTTGTTCCTTTTTTTTTTGAATCTGAATCGACTATTTTCTAGTATGCAATGCGTAGAACACAGTATTCTATAGATAGTTTTGACTCAGAATATCCGACTTTATCTTTAATAAAGTAGTGAATTTTAGTCACATTTATTTTACAGTTATAATGGATAATGTTGCCATAGTTTGCATCTACATATTATATCTTTGATCATCAACATCACTTGTAATTCCGTCTTTAGACATCAGTTGACCTTTCGTCAATCTTCAGTCTTTAGTACACGATCTTTCAATTGAACTGTCATTAGTTGCGCTGATATTAATACTCTTATCAGTATGACTGACTATTCGTACTGTTTGAACTCTTTCAATCTTGGGTCTATCCAAGTTGATAGTTCCGCTGCTGAAACCTGTAACATAAATGTCTAACTCCAAAACAAGTCAGTAGCATTAGTTACTTCAGCAAGTCAATCATCAGAGTTTTAGGGATCTAATCAAAACACATAGTTAAGATAGATTAATTCTCGATACTCAGAATTTTTTTCAACATTCTCGATAATTAGGAAATTTTCCAACATAGAAAAACACCAAAGTAGTTTGGGGGCACGACGTTTACGACGACGATGTTACTGTACAAAACGATGCAGACATGATTGTTTTCGAAAGCTTAGACTCGGGCCACAACGTTCGCTACTATGATACACTTTTGTCAATAAGGGCAATCGAATTTTACATAGAACTGTATTTATATGTGTGTTTTTTGATAAACTAAGTCTATGTTTATGGAGATGTCAATAACTCTCTGGAAAATATTCCCCAAAATCTGTTGATCAAATCGCAAATTTTTCGATCTGTTTGTTTATCCCTTATTTTTGTGGAGATATCAACGTAAGTCGTTAAGGTGTGGACACATATATCTAGATAACATTATATCTCAACAACTATCATTTATCTCCTATTTTCGTGGATGTGTATATCTTCTTTCGTTTTTGATATGTTTGAAATTATGGTTTATAAGAGATGTATTTATCCTTAGGAAATCGAATCTACTCACGCTTATCCGAATGAACATATGCTTGTCTATAAAGCTGTGCCACTGACACACATCCTATCATTGTGCGATCTATAGTTTTTTCTACTCATTGCAAGAGCCTGATTCATCTCATTTCTCTCTTCTATACTTTGGTATATTTAACCTTTTTGATTGAAATGGATCCAACCACAACAAACAATCATAGCAGGATGAGCAATATTTTTCAAAGTACACCACAAATTTAAAAACTTCAAAGATGCCATCGACACAAAGACAAAAGCAAATTGTCGAGACGCTACCGATCCAAGACGTAGGAGACACCAAAAAAGCACCGAGAACGGCCATTCAAGAAGCGACGTTGAACCAACACCTCTCCAAGTCGCTTATCCAGAGAGGTTGCATAAGGTTTTACCAAACAAAAGGCATGGAGAAATGAAGCGACCCTTAAAGGCTACAAGAAGGTTCGAATGCATCCCAAGGCAAGTACGATATGGAGGACCAAATCCACCGATGTACTTGGACATTACCGATGAATCATCAAAAGTCCCTCCATCAAAGATTTCAAAGCGTAAAACCCTTCTCCTAAACAAAGGAATGGTCTTCGATCTGCGGTCGACGTTGCTACCTTCGCTGACCAGATGACAACTTTGAAATCATCCTCCGATTTAGAGCTTCTGTTCGGGTTCTCATGGTGACTCAAATTCTTAAGAGAAACCCCAAATAATAGATCGAAAGAAGAACTGAGCCCAAAGTACATGAATCAAGTGAAGAATGTATCCTCCGGGAGACGTCTAAAGAAAATGAAAAGAAGGCAATTATAAGGAGGAAAACATAAAGTTCAAGACCACAGGCCAACTACACCAACTATCGATCGTTGTTGAGACCACGACTTCACGTGCACCTCCCACCCATACCGTAATAGGATGACAATGAATCCACTCGGGAATGCATCAATGTTTGTAGACTCGACATTGATGCGAACGCACTCTATCGATTTGTATCGAAAGCGCTTTTGGTTGAGCTTGATACAATATTTCGCTACCACTATTACAATCTTATATCCGAATTGTTTAATTGATTGCATATATATGTCCATTTATCTCATATATAAGTTAGATCATACAGTGTTGTAGATCAAAGAAGTCCGTATGATTGGTCGCTTAATGAGATATAAAAAGTATCACAATGAGACAACTTGAGGACGAGTTGTCGGTATAGTCGGTATAGATAAGTGACTTGACTTGGTTGCTTGTCTATGCTGGTGCGTCTCGACGATTGATGGATCACGATGAGATGAGTTCTTCTATCGACCGTCGTGAAGAACCTAGATCTCGGAGACTTACGTTGATCTAAACCTCGATAAGGTATTAGGTGAGTATGAGTTGTCGACCATCACTTTGACTTGCTATGGGTGAGGTTACATGAGATAACCCAAGATTCTCTCGCATCTTGGGTGGTGGCGATGTCTTTATGTCATGCTAGTTACCCGTGTCGAGTCACCGTATCCGCTTAGGATGATGACGCCCCTTAAGGAGCTCAAAGGTTTATTGTACTAAACCCCGCAGTTGAGTTATCTTAAGTACAATAATAAGGTTGAGTGGTACTACTTAAGGAATTAAAGATATTAATTTTTTAAGCAATGTAACGTTGTAAATAATTAATGGACGACGATATCTTAAATACGGGATTCGTGAAATCTAAGTGCAAGTCCGACTCACCTTCTGAAATAAAGGGTAAGTCAAGATTTATTCTCTAGTGGCATGAATAAATGTTTATAAATTAATTTATGTTCTACTGAACATAAGATAATTAATTTATTCGGCGCCCATCTTTATTCCTCAGATTTGATCCTGTACGGCCCATCCAAGCCTGTTGCTAAGGGAAAATCATCCACCTCTCTCGAGTCCCACCGGACTCAACGATCCTCTCTATCTTAAGTGATAAGATTATATTTATTAGATATGCATAAATCCTATCTTGATAGGGTTTAGGGTTACATTATAAATATAAGGTGAGAGAAAATCAAGGCTAATGCTCAAGCAATATTTTGAGAATTATACTTCCCAAAAGTGTGAGAATTTTCAAAATGTGAAAGAAGGAAGAAGACGTTTTCTATAGCATTCTCCATAGATTGTCCTCACTCGGCATTGGAGTTTAGGCAATCGGATACGATCCGAAGATCAAAGCACGAGTCTTGATCTATTCATCCCCGACAGATTCAGCGGTGAACACGAAAAAACTCCTACGTGTTGCAATTAATTATATAGGTGCATGCTAGGAATATAATCAATGTATGGTGAATTAAACATCCAAGATAGATCCTAGGAGAGGTTAAAATAAGATTTCCTACACACCTCCAACAACTTCTATACGGAGGAGATTCGTAAAAGGTGGCTACAATTCAAGCATTTGAAGTGCTTAAGTGAGCAAAAATTGACGAGGTATTATTTGCTCAACAAAACTTTATCGAATTCTTAGAAGTATGTGGTCTTTTAAAAGCAGATACAACCATTTTTCGCTATCCCAAACCGTGATTTGTCATGTGTATGCCAATATGGATAAATCCTTTGGGAATTGTCGTCCAACAAATACCGCAAGGTCTATTTTAGACGACAAGTATGTAAGGAAATATGATTTTCCTTGTTCCCAATGATCTATCTTGTTGCTTAATTCATCATACATCGATTATATTCCTAGATGCTCCTATGTAATTAATTACAACACATAGAGATTTTTTCTTGTTTACCTATAAATTTCTAGACAACCGATCGGTGACTCACCC
Organism: Salvia rosmarinus; assembly: GCA_036937905.1. Classification (NCBI taxonomy): domain Eukaryota; kingdom Viridiplantae; phylum Streptophyta; class Magnoliopsida; order Lamiales; family Lamiaceae; genus Salvia; species Salvia rosmarinus. The sequence continues at coordinate 77,146,174 of CM072813.1, read as the reverse complement.
AATTCGATCTTTGACCTGTTCGGATGTTGATCTCCGCACTAAGTGAGAGTGATCTATGAAGAACTCCAAATTTTCTCTCCCCTATGAGATTTTCAAAAATCACTACTGTGATTAGGATTATATTAATTTTCTCATACCCTGTATTTATAGTACTCTCCTTAGAATCCTAATGTGATAGAACTCGGTCACATCTTATAAATAAAATAATTATCCTATATCCTAAAGATAATTCATTTCTAGAATAATTATCTTTTGATATCTTTTGAGATCCGATAATATATATCTAAACTATTATATGTATTAAATAAATAATACAATAATCAGAACACAATCTCAATATGATTGTATAGGGCTAATTAAAATTCCCATGGTAATAGGTCTTGGTGGCCAGCCCAATGATTAGATACAGGAATAAAGATGAGCCTACAATGAATTAATTATCTTATGTTGAGTCCGTAATATAAATAATTCATAAACATTTATTCATTCCACTGAGAATAAATCTTGACTTACCCCTTTATTAATGAAGTTGATTCAAGCTTGTACTTAGACTTACGAATCAGATTTAAGATATCGATATCCATTAATTATTTATAAGACTTTGATCGCTTAAAATAATTAATCTCTTTAATAATTCATTAAGTAGTACCACTTAACCTCGCATGGTTTAGCACAATAAACATTTTGAGTTCATTAAAGGAAGTCATCATTCTAAACATATACTGATGAACTCGACTGAATAACCGTGACATACAAGATTGTCACCACCCAATACGCGAAGAATATCGAGTTATCCCATGTAATCCTCACCCATAATAAGTGAAAGTGATGACCAAGAACTCATACTCATCTCGAAATCTTATCGAGTTTTAGATCAACATAAATTCACTGAGAGCTAAGTTCTTCACGACGGTCAGATAGAAGAATGCATCTCACTGTGATCCATCAATACATCAAGACGTACCAGTATAGACCATCAACCAAGTCAAGTTACTTCTTATCTACACTGCAGCTTATACCAACAACTTGTCCTCAAATTATCTCAGCTGTGATCATTTTATTTACATAAGAAAGTAGTTATGTAGTCCAACTCCTACAAATTTTATTTGCTTATTATCTATTCATAATTTTGATGTAAATCATATTGCTGAATAAAATTAGTGAATATTGCAGTTTGCTGACAAAGGGTAAAAGATTCTAGTTGTGTTGTGTGTGGTAAATGAACTAATTGGTGATTCGGTCATCTTCAATACTCAATACTAAACTCAACTTCATTTTATAAAGAATTGTCACATCAAACATGTAGCTCATCTCCAACACATAAACTCAAATTTTAACTCAAAAGAATAATCTCTATATATTTATTCTCATACCACTTTTATACTTTTGCAAAATAAACCTTTCAAAACTTATAAATTGTAATAAATCAATAATTGATATTATTATTTATTATCTATGAGTTAATAATTATTATATGAATATTTTAAAATTAGAAATTAGAATAAGTTAAATAATTAAAGTTTAATATTTTTAAAATACAAATGAAACAAGATTATAAGAATATAAAAATAATAAACAATACTATCAATATTTTAATGTAACATAATTCAAAAAAAAAAGAAAAGAAACAGGAGCAACTCAAACGTGAATTACCAATTAATGGGTTAATCCATTTAATGGACTTTAAGATATACAACTGTTTAATATATGCAATCTCTATGAAGCCCAAGAAAAACCCAAACTAATTAATATAAAATTACCCTAATTAGCATTAATTGTCTTCTCCTTCTCCATTTTGTTTCCCGCTACTCCTACATTACAGTTGTTCTTTCTTCTCTATAATTTTTTTCTTTTATACACAAAATAAATTATCAATATGTAGAAGGATTTTTTGCAATATCATCAACATAAAAAAGTAATTTGAGTTTAGCTACAGTATAAATGCAAAAATGAGTTTGGAGGAGAGAGAAACTTCATTAAAACTCATTTTGAGTTTGAATTTGCAAGTATGTTGGAGATGAATATTGACAGCAAAATAGGTTTCGCCGTTAGGTTGGAGATGACCTCATGTGCGAGAAATTTCCGTAGGCGGCGATGAATTCCCTAAAATGTTGGAAAACAGGGTTGGCCAAAAAGGAGCAAGAGATGGAAATCCTACCACAGGCCGATGGCCTTCCACCAGATCCCTCCGACTCCAAGCCAGATGAGGAGATTGACAACAGAGATAATGAATCCGTAGCCCCACCAATTGGCAAGCGGGACATAACCAGCACCGTAGAAGACGGGGGCCGACCCTATCCCGTAATGAGTGAGGCCGCCCATCAGATTCGACAGAAATGAAAGCACACATGCCCCAAGGTACGGCGGCGTACCCATCGCACTCGCTACCGACAAGAATGCTGTGAACATTGCACCAATGTGTGCCGCCCGCTAGCGAAGAAATAGTGGGAGTAGAAGTATAGTAGAACAAGAATGCCGAATGATAGCTGCCACGACAGCCCCAATCCACCAACAAACTACAACAAACAAACACTCACATTAAAAGTCGAATTCTCTTGGAGGCAATACCATTTGAAGTCAGTCAGAAGTTGAGCAGAGGAAGTAAGCGTACCTTAACAACTGTTTGGCTGAACCAGGAGATGAGACCGTATTTGTTTAGATACTCCGCCATTGCAATGAGTGCGGCAAACCAAGTAAGTGTGTCCCAAGCAACTGATTCCGCTAGGCATTCCTTCCATGTCACAACCCCCGTTACAAGGAGCACAAATAATCCAATAATGGCCGCAGTAACTGAATCCACACTCAACATACTCCCGAATACCCACAGCCCCACCTGATTTGAGATATCTATCAAGTTCTGAATAAGAGAATCAACAATATTGACATTTTAAAAGTACCGTAAGCAGCAAAGTTCCAGCCATGATAATCTCATTCTTGGACATGGGTCCCATGTTGGCCAGCTTCTCCCGAGCAAGCTTTGGCGCATCAGGGCTAGTCTTGACTGTAGGCGGATAGATGACATACAAGAGAAACGGCACAACGATCAAGGACACCAGCCCTGGCACGATTGCCGCCTTGGCCCAATCCACCCACCCAATCTGCATATTGATGGTGCTCGCCGTCAAGTTAGCGGCCAACGGGTTCGCCGCCATTGCTGTCAGGAACATCGACGACGAAATCACCGATGTTTGGAAACAGGTAAGCATCAGCCACGACCCTAGCTTCCTCTCAGTCCCATCGCCCACGTTGCTGCCGCAGGCCACGCAGAGGGACTTCACCAGTGGCAGGAAAATGCCACCGGCTCTGGCGGAGACCGACGGAATCGCCGGCGCCAGAAGGGCTTCGCTTAGGACCAAACTGTACCCCAATCCCAGCGACGAGCTTCCGTACAATGACACGAATTGGTAAGCGATTCGATTGCCCAATCCGGTCTTGATGAAGCCGCGGGCGAAGAAGAATGCTAGTGCGATCAGCCACGGGATGGGGTCGCCGAAGGCCGAGAACGCTGCGGCGAATGTGAGCGTTTTGGTTAGAACGCTGGTTCCGAGGCCCAGCAACGCCACTGCGCCCAGCGGCAGCGGCTGAGTAATGATTCCGATTATTGTGGCCAGGAAAATGGAGAGCAGTTGCCATGCTACACGCGACACACCTTCCGGCGCCGGTACGAACCAGAGGATCACTCCGGTGGCAATGGTGGCCAATAGTGGCTTCATGGCGGCTCCCTGCCACGGCAGCGGATCCGAGTCGCCGATGGCGGCGCGGCCGCCGCGGTGATGAGTTTGCGGCGCGCCGCGACGGGGAGCGAGAATGGGAGATTAATGTGGTTCGTTGAAGGGAGGGATGGTGATCATTCGTGCGACGCTTGTTGTTGAGTCGTGGTGAGAGGTGGAGGGATATGGGACGGCGGGTTTTGGGGCGAAGAGGGCGGAAGCTAAGGTTTAGCGGGGTGGTGAGGGCCAGAGACGCCATCTTGAGATGACGTTTGCGGCGGCGCGGAGCAGCTACTAGTTCCAGCTTGTGTGTGTGGTGAAATTAGTAAAGGATCGATGTATTTTGGGTGTTGGGGATGTATATGTGGAGTGATTTAGAGTGAACGTGGGCCGTTGGATTGTGATCCAATGGTGGATATGGAGCTTGGAATATACGGCGGGAGGGTCCAGTTGTAGTTTGTTTGCTGGATTAAAAGTAAATTTCTCAGAAATTCGTCAAATGTGTATGCTTCCTTTTCATCAAACTTTAGTCCTTTTCCGGTTAAGGGAGTGGTAGATTGCGTGGATCAACCTTCTCACTCCAACTATCACGATATTTGATAAACCACACCAAATGTTTCATCCATTATCCAAGATTACGTGTTACAATTGAAGTTATTTGTATTTGAGGTAGTAGTATATGAAATATATGCGTCATTGATTGCATTTCGAAGCTAACGTGAAGATCAGTTGGAACAGGGAAGGTGATGGAGCGAAAAGGCTCGCACTTGAAATGACAAAAAAGGGCTTGGAAGTATAGCGTCCACAGAAAGTGCCTTAATAGAAACAAAATGCATAGATAATGAAGACAAAGAAGCTGAAGTGTTGAGAAAATAATGTGATTTGTGTCTGGCTAGTGGCAAGGGGAAGGATTTTGTGATGGCAGATTTTCTGCCCTTTATTTAATTTTTTTGAAAAAAAGAAGCTTCGTTATAGATTTTTGGTTCAGATATCCTCCATGGAATGACCAAAAGCTACAGCTCTTTAGATCTGCCTATAGAATTGATTATCTGGGAGTTATTCTCATCAATTTGGGCTTCAAAAGCTCATGGCTATCCCTACCTATTTCCTCTGTTCTACACTAGCTTCAGTACTAAAATAACTCAGTCTGCACTCTGCACCCCATCTTTAGCAATCTGCCCTAAGTTGTGGGGGAAAATGAATATTTCATATTATTCATTTCTTATTTCTAAAATTTATTTGTAACAATGTAAAATAAAAATGCAAAGAAGACATAAGTTACATAACAAGGCAGAAAAAGAAAAGGGGGAAGAAAGAGAGGGGAAGCGTTGCAAAATTCGAGGCGCCCCCACAAGAGCAGAGGAGACGCCCGAGTGTGTAGCCAACAGCAGCACAACAAAGGGCGCATGCAACGCACGCGTCAGTTGCGCAAGTGGGATGGTAGAGGCATCTTTCCTTGAGGCGACCCACTTTCTCATTTCTATTTCTTCTTTTTCTTTCTCTCTCTCCTACTTTAGTTTCTTTTGTTTCATTTTTTATTCTTTCTTTTGTTTTGCAAATGGTGCCGAAAAAATTTGTTTGTTTTACTTTTTTTTTTTTTTAATATGATCGTTTGTAATTTGCTTTTTTTTTCCTTTTGTAATGTAATTGATCCGTTGCACAACGGTCTTCTTTTATTGAAAACTTTTGTGCTGTGAGATGATGAAGAAAAATGGTAATATTTTAAAAATAAATTAGTAGTTGAGATAATTTTAATTTATGTTGTGTTTTGTATCAATTTCTTTTATTTCAATTTGACAAATGTGTTGTGTGTTGTAGCAATTTCTCTTCAATAAAAATTTAGTTTTCTTGAAATTTTTATTCTTATTTTTTCAAGGCAATTATTTTATTTTTGATTATAATTTATTATTTAAAAGTATCAATTCGTTAACGTAAAATTAAAATTTATTCAAGTTAAATATAAAAAAATTAAAATATATGTAAATTGTATAAATATAATAAAATATATAAAAAGTAATGGGTGATATGATAATAGGGTCCATGAATAATTAAATTTGAGGAAGTATGAAAAAGTATTATAGTAGATGAAACTTGGATTGGGAAAGATACGGGGAAGAAGCTGACGTGACATGACATAAAAAAACAAAAATAGAGTAACCACTGAGGATGCTTTAATACGTTCTATTTATGTGCAGTAAAGTACAATATTTTATGTCTGGCATTTTAAATTTGATGTCTAGTTATTATTTTATATGTAGTATTTTATATTTTTCATCTTTATAAAATTTTCCAGCCCAACCCACTTGTGTAGGCCCAACATTTTGAGATATAAGCGCATGAGATTTTGTCTTACAAATATATTAGCCTTATTCACTTGATATCTAAGCATGTATATATGTTTTGTTCAGTTAATTGACACCTCATTACTCCCTCACTATTCTTTTTTTTTTATCAATTAATACGAAATTTTAAAGGCCACACACGGTGATTCGAACCTTGCACCTTTGGACTTGACATTAACCACTCTACCACTCAGCCAACACACACACACTACTCCCTCACTATTCACGCATGGGTGTGGTGTATAAAGTCATGCAAAACCCACATGTTTTATGTGATTGGACATAACCCATATATATATTATAAATTTGATAGGGAAGATTCGATTTTGGTTCGATTTTTGCTAATCCAATCGATCCAAAATCCAATTTTGAGAGAAAACAATCCGATCCGAACCGAAAATCCAAAATTCTATAAAATATCCGAACCGAACCGAAAATCCAAATTATGAAAATCCGAAAACCAAATCAATTTTTGTTAATTTATATATATTTATATTAGATTTAAAAATATTTTAAAAAAATATTATTATTATATATAATTCGGATTTTCGGATTTTTTCGGATTAAAAAAATCCAATCCGATCCGATCCGAAAATCCAAAATTTTGAAAAATGTCAATCCGATCCGAACCGAAAATCCGAAAAATTCAAACCGAATTTTAAATTTCGGTTTGGTTCGGATCGAATATTCGGATTTCGGGTATTTTGCTCACCCCTAAATTTGGATATTTTAATTTCTCACTCTAAGAAGGAATATAATACGATTATATATAATATAGAATAAAATTACTCCAATGAGTTGGACTTGGAGTGGGGATTATGCATAGAGATTATAGTGGATCTTGAATCCGATCTAAATCCACGATCTAGATCCATTTTAAGATCTAAATCTTCAAAAATAGAATCTAACAAATTTAGATCAAATTTGAACTATTCCTTTGAAATTCAAATTTCGATCTTAATCTTGATTTCTAAGATCCGACCCGTGGATCCATATAATATATATGTATATATAATTTTTATTTTTATTTATAAATATATTATATTATTTTCTTTCTAATCAAAGTTAGATAAATTAGATTATGAAATTTGATAATAGGTCAATAACATTAGAAAATTGACTATGTATTTGAAAAAATTTGTATATGAATGAACTATTTGCTAAGATATATATACTACATCTTCTATTCATATTGCAATATTATTTACTTTTATGAAAACAAAATTAAATTTATAATTAACATCTTCTATAATGAGGATTGTAAAAATTCTAAATAATTATTATAATATTATTATATATTTAGATTATTATTATGGCATTTTTGTTAATTATAATTAATTTAAGAATTATTTTAAAAGAGAAAACATGTGAATCTAAACCCTCAACCCTACGGATCTTATAGACCTGGATCTAGATCTAATTTTTTTAGATCCAATAAATCTAGATCATATCCAGACTCGAGCAAAAAATTTCAGATTTGGTTATAGACCTAGCAAGATCCGATCTAGATTCAATCCATTATCATCCCTAATTGATGCATCAAAGACAAATGAATTTTTATACCTTAAAATGATGACTCAGATTTTGTAACTATAGATGGCTGCAACGCTGTACAGTCTCACTGCAAAATATTGAAAATTGAGCATATAATTTTCTTCTCAGCCGAAAGAGTAATAATAATAATGAGTAGACCATATGTGGAGCACAGCTTCTAGGTTTGCTGTGGCAGCGGAGAGGTGGTCTGCCACAAAGGCCTTCCTAAGATAGCTCTTCCATGAACAGCAAGATAGGCAACATTTAACCTAGGTTACATTCAACGAAAAGAATCACAAAAGACATCAAAAATGAAAATTCTATGAACTAAATCACAGTTCGAAGATTACTTGTCAACGTCGGGTGTAGCCAAAGGATCAAACATTTCTCGGTGTGTTCCATAGGTTGAGCAACTCCTGATAACGCCGTCATGTCTGGAGCTCCTTCGGTCTGTATAGGAAGACGAATATAATTCCATAATACTAACACCAAATGTAAATCTCGTTAAAAAAATAACCAACATTCTACCAATCAAATTTTTAAGAAAAGTGTCAGTGAGTAAATGGATGGCATTTTTTAGAACAATTATATGAAAAACAGTTGAGCTTGAAGACGATTCAGAAAACATAAATATCAATCCTACTACGCCTCAACTTTGATACTTCTTGGTGTGAAGTAATCTTAGTTCATATGTTGGGTGTCACCTAAGAGAAGTTAAGTACCAGGGTTAAATATAAATCCAGAAACTTTTCAGATATGATGTGCTGTATGAAGTCCATGAGCATGCAGGCCTCACTAAATAAAAATGAAGACCGACCACTACTTGTCCAACCGCTTCAGTTTAAACGGATACAAGGATTAGTAATAAATTTACAAATTTAGCAGGAGACTCTCCGCTAAGAAAGAATCTTGACTAACAAAACGAATATTTTTTTGTTCCATATATTTCTATGGTTTGTGACCAAGGAATAATGTAACAATTTGTAGGATTCAATATGAAAAACTAAATGGAATTAAACAAAACCAAAACTTCTGAAGCTTGGCAATTTTCATACACAACAGTTGATTCAGCACCTTTCTATTCTCAGGAGAATAAATGATTTGAAATACAATGGTGCATGAGATCCACAATCCCATACCAAACTATTAGAAGTTTCTAGGCATATTTCTTCCTGCCTCAGTAAAGATATTTGCATCGAAATTTATAATAGAATCACTAACTGATACGCACAAGAGGGCACCAATCTATAATCACAAATATGTACCATTAGCTAGCCATCACAGAATAAAGAGAAACAAGTTGATAATCACCTGATGGGAGTACTGTCCGTAACCAGCATATGCACCATATGCATATACTGAAGGATCTTGTGTGGCACCATATGCATAGGCATCATAGCCTTGTCCGTATGCATAATAAGCACCCAATTGATTTGGATCTGCCTGACCCCAAACGCCAACAACATCCTACAGTGTACAGTGATAGTCAAGTACTACCTAAAAAAATGTTTGTTCTGTTCCCATCGTGTGTGTGTGTGACAAATCAAGTATTGCAGCAAAAGCAACAAAGCAAGCTGTGTTCAACTTGTCAAAAGATTAATTGATGTACCAGAAATAAAATTCACACGATGGTCGAGCTAGAAAACCTGTTTTGCCATTGGACTCCTTCCCCAAGAAAGCCGGACAACTTGTTGACCAATTACAGCACCCTGCATCCTCTGGATTGATTCTTCTGCTGACGTCCTGTCCATGTAAACAGCAAGAAAGGAAAACGTTAATGTGGGAAAAAAGAGTAAGCAATTGGATGGGAATGATTCTCCAAACTAAGAGCGAGGCTCTTCGCCATAAGACAATAAAGCTATGAGATTGGATTAAGATCTGCTGAAAGTATAGAGGAGGAAAAAGAGATTACATTTCATACAAATAATTAAAAGAATCAAGAGAAGTTTGCTCTTCACTTATTTCTGAAAACAGTACAGCTCCCTGCCAAAATTACCTTGTAGCAAACTGCACAAATCCACATCCCTTGGCTGCAGGGATTTTGACGTAAACAATATCCCCAAACTGCAAGAATGTCTGCCTCAATTCTTCTTCAGTAACATTAGGGTCCAGATTACCAATAAAAACCTGTAATTTCTAAAGGAAATGAGATCAAAGCATATAAGTAAACATAATATTTAGAGCTTAGAGGTAAACTTGCAGTAGTGTTGTTGATATCGTTATCCACTGGAATTGCCGGCACAGGAGTTGTGTAAGCGGAGCTGGATATATAGCTGCCATTAGGAGAAAAGATCCTTCTATGAACACAGAAATGAAGTACTGAACAATTAATTCACAAACATGGTGCAATCTTTGACAAAAACAGCACAGAAGTCGCTTGTATTATAGCCGTAGTTCAAGTATAACTAAAGCTCAAGAGAGTGAGAGCGTCCCAAACTCGAAAGTCTTAAGAGACATTTGTCAGCTGCAAATTGCTGACAATAAGAAGTAAGAACCTGTATAACTGTTTCTTTGAGTGTGGCAATACATACACGCACTCGGTAGAACAAAGATATAAATGTGAAGTAACACAAAGGAGTAGGACACTAGGACGAGATAGACCCAACAAGAAAGAAAACAGATAGAGAGACGAGTTCACCACTGGCAAAAAGCTACCAGAAGCCTTAAGATGCAACCAAGTCAAAAGCATGCAGTCACAGACTCACAGCCATGCCAAATCAGAGGAAAATAGATTCACCTTTAGTTGCACTTGCAGCATACTGCTGCTGGACGCCAGTGGCTGTTTTTTTGGGAGCTGCTGCACTAATTCTCATGGGCCTAGTTGAGCAATAGAGACCGTTCATCTCAACCATTGCTCGATTCCTTTCTGTTTCATCAGCAAACTTAACAAATCCATATCCCTTGGAACGCCCAGTATTTGGATCTGTGACAACCTTGGCCCCTCTAACTGATGGATAACTAACTCGGAAAGTCTCCTGAAGCAGATAATCAGTAACATCTGGTGCTAAATCTCCAACAAAGATGGAGTGTTCAGGGCCTACATCAGAACGCCTTTCCCTATCCCAGAAGATGCCCAATTCAACCTGAAAGTTAGTTCAGTCCCAGGAATTTGGGTTCCATTATAGGACTGCAGAATACTTTCCAACTTGATGTGATGTGAATTCTACAAACCCATAACCCTCAGGCTGCCCTGTGATTTTGTTGCAATTACTTTAATGGAGAGAACCTGCTGACAATTTTGGGTTCAAGTGTTCAACAAAACAATAGACCAAAAGACGTAGAAAATCAATGTAGTTTTAATCTCCTGGAGAGAATCTTTAAGGTGCGAGGCAATAAAAAATGATATTATTGAATCTTAAACTTATAAAAACTCCAATTACAGTAAAACCTAAAATATCAAGATAAATCTAATTGGACTCATAGCTAAGATGAGACTATAGGAGGCAATTCGGCATTTCAATTTCCATGACAATCCCTAAAACCAAAACTTGTAACTACCAGCAACTACAGAAAATACAAAGACAGAATTCAATTTCCAATTTAAAGGATTGCAAACTGCAGAATAACAACTATTGGTTCCTAATTAAATATAAAAGAGATTTTCAGTAATCCTAGATAAAATTGCGTCGGCGACATCGAACTCAGTGTTTTGCAGCATAGCACTTCAAACTACTAAATTCTCCACTACAAAAAGGCGTAATCAACTCAGAACTTCTAAAATAGAGTGAAATATTAAGAAGCGCCACCAAAACATCGTAAATGGGCATGCATACATATGTGTGAGTGCGAGCGAGAGAAAACGCTTAGGAAGATACCTCGCCGGTGTGGGAAAACCAGGCACGGAGATAGTTCTCGTCAGCCCAGTAAGGCAAATCCCCAATCCAGAGGGTGCGGACTTCTTCCAGCGTCGCTGGCTGGTGATACGGAGCCGTTTGTGCGCTCATTTTCCACTTCTTCTTCTCTTGGTATTTTTGCAAGAACCTAAAATTCTATAGTCTTTGTTGCACTTTGCTGTTGCGATATTCTGAGACGATGTGAATAGGGTTTTTGGATATTAGTACATTTTAGGGCGGATGACGAAAGGTAAGTTGGTAATATTTTACACGGATAACGGCTTAATAAGATGTTCTAAAGTTGTCCCTGCGCTGCGACAACTCAATTAAGGCGGTTCATCGGTAAATCATGATTCAACCCCATCAAACGCCTTGGATTAACCGTCACACCCTTGGCTTTAAGTTATGTAAGCTATTATTGCGCTATATCGCAGAACGCAGGTTTACTCTAAATACAAGACTCAATGAATTATTATGGCCTCTGATATCAAAAAAAAAAATGTTCTAAATTTATCTAAAGTCTAAAAATGTTTCAATGTTTCTTTAAAGAAAAATGTCCCAATATTTAGAAATTGTATTTTTGTATTTAATGTCTGTCTAAAATTTCAAAAATACCTCAATGTTCAAAGAGTTGTACTTTTGTTTCCGATGTTTATATAAAATCTCAAATATATCCCGATCAGATTTTTCAAGATCGAAAATCAACATGACTGGACTGAATTTTATGTGGATTTAAGCTCATTTTGCCTTATGTTTTTGTTGTTTATTTCTTTATTCGATGTGATTTTTTGGTTCTTCATATATTTTATTATTTCAATATATTTTCAAATATTGATGAACAATCTACTTTTATTATTAAATTACAAATTTATGAAATCAAATTAAATATGTCCTTTACAAGTAGGTGTCATTAAAGTTTTTGTTTGGTTTTCCTGATAGCATTGAGGATACAATATCGAACACACTATATATTTGTATATCTATATCCATACTATCTTTCAAGAGTGAAGTAAAATTGAGAAATCAATTTGCAGTCGATTGAAAATTTGAGTGACAATTTTGCAAATAGAATAAACTCTAATATTATTTGTATGGTGATAATTTTGTCTTAGAACAAAATAGTAGATTATGAACTCTCTCTCTCTCTAATCTCTCTCTTAATCTTTAATATAGAGGATGTTTGGATGAGCTTATGCTCTTCAAAACAAATTTTATAAGTTATTTGTGAACTTATAAAATCAAGTTGCAGTGTTGGGCAAAATAAGCTCCAAAACAAATTTTATAAACTGTGAAAATAAGCTCCAACAACTTATAAGTTCCCTAAAAATAAGTTGGTCAACTCTAACTTATTTTTTCATAAAATTATAAACAATCATGAATTTACCAAAATAACTTTATTATAGTTCGTTATTTTCACATATACACCATCGCCTTCACCTCGTCAATTTTATCTCTATAACTATGATTTTCTCTTTAACTCACGATTCTTTCTATAGCTTATAAAATCAATTATCCAAACACTTTAACAACTTATAAAGACTTGGATATTACTCTTATAACCTCTTGAAACATCTTATAAGCTTTTGGAGCTTATAAGTTCTAAAATAAGCTTAGCCAAACACCCACATAGTTTCATTCTTTTCAAACTTGTATATTCCTTTCACTATATTATGTGTAATATACATCTTGAATTAATCATGATCACAAATTCATAGTGGCCATTATATAAATGAACTTTCAGTTGCGGCACCAAAAACAATGCAAGAAACTCATTAAAAAAAAAAAAAACTTATTAATCATACATTTATTGAATTTGTTCAAAGTTAATTACAGTTGGTTTTAAATATGACAATCTTTTATTTTATAAGTATGCTTTTGTAATCGAAATAACTATCTTGATGGGTATTAAAGTGAGGTTAAATACATTATCTGTTTAGCAATATTTAAATTTGTTTAGGTTTATTGTACTAATTTTTTTGGATTTATATAGAATTTGTGTTTCGTTGTTTGTTATCGATGTATAAATTTCAAAGGTTTTGATTAATATTGTATGAATATTAAGTATTATTATCTTAAAAAGGGTTGTAACTTGAATATATTTATTCGACTTACTAACACGTTTAATGGATTGTTCATCTTTGTATTTATTGTAATTCAATATCCATTACATTCAATAAGAAAAATAAATGTGTGTGTGTTACCAGGTAGAGTGCTAACGCCAACCAAGTGCCTTGGGTTGACCGTGACTAGAGTGTAAAGGGTCATAAGCCGGCCACCGCCCATCAGGGCTTGTTGTTTTACTGGTCGGTTCCAAATGCTATCGCAAAATATGGTAGTCACCTATCTCAATATGCCACCTTCAAACCCTAATATTTAATTTACTAAAATATTATTTTAATTTCAAATTATTATTTTAATTTCAAAAATATGATAACAATAAATAAATTAAGTCTACTAACATCAATTTCAAAATAAATAAGATAAATTATGTCTACTAACATCAATTTTATTTTCTATATTTACTATTTCGTATTTACTACTAATATAAAATATAAAAATTTAAATATGTGGCGGGCTTTTGGTCTGATAACCCCGGCTTTTAGCCCCAGTCTTCGCCACGATGGGCTATGTATGGCTTTGTGCCCGATTTTTCAGCACTATTTTACGAGCCCAACCCAACCCCAATTTGTATTTCGTCGCCCATCGGGCCGAGCTAATTTTATTTAACCGTAACGCAGTTCTTTAAAATTTCGTATTAAATTACCAAAAAAAAAAAAAAAAGAAAAATAAATATAAAGATATGGAAACCTTAAGACACCTAACTTCTACTAATTCAATAAATATATAATTATAGTATGTGGAATGTATGTGTGAATAATAACTTGTATTTGTAATTATCATTTCTAAAAGTGTGAGTATAAAATGTTCCCACGCAACATTAACATTATTAATAAACCAAAGCTTTGATAAATATATGATGTCATTAATTTTTAGATCTTTTAAATAGAACTTACATCATACTGAAAATCTTTACAGTAAACATTCCTCATAAAAGCTAAAAGATTTGACGTAACATAAATATAAAACTTATAAATAAAACACCAAATTTTCATTTTTTAAGTTAAATACAATTTTACTTTGTATTTATTTCATTATGATAAGCGTCATCCTTCCTCCAAATTCGGTTCCTAATTTTCCTTTTTTGTTGTACCCCTCAATTTACTTCATATTCTATTTATGATAATTATCTCATAAAATACTCCTTACTTATTACTTTTAATAATATCATTTATTTATATTTTTTTATTATTCATGATCCGCTTTCTTATCCTCAACAATCCATTTATTTATATTTTATATCAGTTAATCATTAATTATTTTAATATTATACTAATATAATTTTTACTCTATAAATAATATATTCAATAATTTTATTAAAATCTATCAATAATTTTTATTAAAACTTGTGTCAAAGAAAATTAGGGAGGGAGGAGGAGGATTAGGGGTGAGATTCGGATTTTGGTTCGATTTTTACCTAATCCAAATCGATCCGAAAATCCAATTTTGAGAGAAATACAATCCGATCCGAACCGAAAATCCAAACCAAAATCAAAAATTTTATAAATATATCCGAACCGAACCGAAAAATCCAAAATTATGAAAAATCAAAATCCAAACCAATTTTGTTAATTCTTATATATATTTATATTATATTTAAAATATTTAAATAAAAATTATTATTATATATAATTATATATAATTCGATTTTGGATTTTTTCGGATTAAAAATCCAATCCGAACCGATCCGAAAATCCAAAATTTTGAAAATATCAATCCGATCCGAATCAAAATCAAAAATCCGAACCAATTTTAAATTTCGATTTGATTCGGACGGATATTCTGATTTCATGATTTTCTTCACCCCTGGAGGGATTATAAAATATTTGGACGGGCCGCGTTCAAGTTTGCATTGTACCAAAGCATTTAATGAACCAATTATTTTCACTTTTATATATTTATAGTTTTACTTTTTGTTGAAGAAATTAACCAATTCTATTGTTCCTATATTCTCGCACAAACATTCATCTCTAACTCATTCGATCCATTCACAAGAAATTTCGGACAAACACAAATTTGCTCCGATTACTATTAGTAAACGACATTGCTTATCTCGAGAAACGGTTTGAAATACACAGTGGACATTCGGATATCCCTTCTCTAACAATATTGAATTCCAGAAATCTAGCAGATATCTTGTTCGCATGTAGGCACTATAATGGCGATCGCCGCGGCAGTAATCCTCCCTTTAGGTCTCCTTTTCATTCTCTCGGGCCTCATTGTTAACCTGCTTCAGGTATATTTTGCTCTTTATTGTTAATACTGGCTGTATTGATTCTGGATCTAGCAAACTTTTGTTAATTGTTGAATACATGACCAATTGACCAGAATGAATGGAATATAACTAGTTCGCGATATGGACTTGTTGAAGTCCGAGGCATTGAATAGCATTAGAATGTCTATCTTGAGACCTTGAGAGACTCTTAGTTGAAGATTCTGATTTTCTTTATGTCTCCATGGAAACATGAAAATTGGGAGATTCATTCAAGAGATCTCCATAGGTGACGAATAAAGAGAGACTGATTTATTCTCAATTAGTTATTGGGACCAAAATACACAAACTCTCGCTGTATTTTGGTTTTGCACACAAACTTTGAAAGTTGTCGATAAATACACAATTTGAACATTGTTCTAGTTTTTCTACAATTTGAATATTCCTTTAAATGATATCTGACATGGAAGTCCGGTGGCATAATTCGAGTGAGATGACGTGTCGATGTGACACCACTCTAATAAAATGACATCATTTTACTTATAAAATTTATTTGTTTTAAATCAAAAATATTTTTTTATAGTTTATAAGCAAAACAACGTCATTTTGATTGGAGTGGTGCCACATCGACGCCATGCCAAATTGGAAATTCATATTGTGGAAAAATCACAACGATGTTTAAGTTTGTATATTTATTCAAAAGTTTCAAAGTTCGTGTACTATACCAAAATACTCCAAAAGTTCGTGTATTTAGGCGCCAATAATCTTTCTCAGTTTAGGTGTGTTCCAATTCCAGCTGTCAAACATGGGTTCCTTATATATAATGTGGTGTCTACTCATGGATTAATACATTATTGGTTTACTGTAGAAAACAGAAAACATTATTGGGTTTAACAAAAAGTAAAAAGAGAACGAAGTAAGCTGAAATGCACTTGTAATCGAAATTGTAGTAGAAAAGAACATTTGAAAAATGGTGTGTGAGTTTGAAATGACATCCTTTAGCTTTTGTATCTCATGGAACAAAGGATTTGGCAATTGCTTTCCAGAACCTTGAATTTGAACCTTGCTTTGCCTTTCTGAATATAATTGGCTGCTGTAGATTGTGCACTTGGTAAATAATGCTTTGAAATAAGATAGTCCTAATGAATGAAAACATGTACATGATTAGCCCATTAACTCGTACATCTTGAAGTTGAATTGCACATCCCATCACACTCACAACCCAGGAATTTGTTAAAGCTTTATCTGGTTTTGGGGTAATGTGCTCGAGCTTTATAAAAGGTGTCATTAGGCTATTCAAAGGCAAAAGAAGTAATTAATAATCATAGCACAGATGGTTGTCATCGATCTAATATTGATACTTACCCTCAATTTCAGGCATTTTTATGTCCTTGTTCGTCCACTGTCAAGAAATGCTTACAGAAGGATCAATAAGGAAATCATGGAACTACTATCACTGGAGCTCATTTGGCTTTTCGACTGGTGGGCAAATAATAAGGTGTTCTCCAAGACTGAAAGTATCATATTATATATGATAGATACATGGTTGTATTTTATTTTCTTTTCCTGCTTGTGGTTCATTACATTGAAGCAAGGTCGTCCTCCTTAAAATATTCAATCTATCTCCATAATACTTTAATACTATTTAAATATTGAGCATGGTTTAAAAGGCGTTTTGAGGCGCTACCGTGTGAGGCACCGAAAGCGCCTTGGCGCCCGCCACCGCAGTCCCTTGTACATACGCCTCAGGTGGTCCGAGGCGTTCGCCTCACTATTTTGCGATAATTTCAGACTTTTTGAACTATTTTACCGCCACCACTCAAACCGCCGCACTCAGTCAGTGCTTGAATCTGTTTTCCTTCTCTTTTCTTCTGTTTTCTTTTTTCTTCTCAGTTTTCATTTGGTTCTTTCTTGGATTATTAATAGTGGGTGAGAGGGATGGTTAATAGAAGACAGTTGGACAACAAGGGAGAGAGATAATTAATAGAATACAACTGGCAATTGCAGTGAGATTAAGCCAACAAGTGACAACAGAGATAAATAGTCTTGAAAAGGGTTCAAAATGCAAGTTATGTAACTATTGAGTTTAGTTTTTCACACCCCAACCACCCAAAAAACAAAGGGAAAAGAAAGTAATTTCTTAGCTTGTTGATTGTTCTTGAATGGAAGTAGCTTGATTTTAATAAATAAGCATGACATTGTAAACTATGGAAACACCAACACAAATAAAAAGAAGTGCCTAACAATTTACAAGATTATGCAAAATACGTTCATAATGTAAGGAATAATGAGTTATAGGTACCCCTCCTGTTGTATTGTTTAACTACAAAGATGAGTAATTGTTGTGGCAGGTTAAGCTATTTGCAGATAAAGAACTCATTGAGATTATGGGTAAGGACTTTTCAATTGCTTAGCACGTTTACGGTGTACCCAAGCAAGCCTTTTTCCTAAATGTTGAGCTTTTCAGTCAGAATTTTGCAATTTAAGATTTGGGATATTCTTTTGAAAAGGTTGGTTAAATTTTAGGAAAGGAGCGAGCACTTGTCATTTGTAACCACAGAAGTGATATTGATTGGCTCGTCGGATGGGTATTAGCTCAGGTTTTCTACTAATTCATACTAAACCTCATTAGTCATTTATTCTTGACTTGATCAATGTATTTATAAGATGCTGTCTTTATGCTCTGCTTTCATATGTACTTGACGGGGTTCTTCTCATTGACTAAACGGTCATCTCACTTTTGCTAGCATGCAGGTTGCCTTGGTAGCTGCTTAGCCATTATAAAGAAAGAGCTATTATGCCTCCCTGTGAGTTTTCTAAATGCGTCACTTTTGCCTATGGTTTACGGAACGAAACTTCAAGGTTTAGTTTCATTTTTATTGTTTGGATAGCATAAACCATACCCCAAATTCCTAGTCCATGGGATGTTATAACATTTTTACTATGAAGTTTGCAATGAAAATATGATGTCCTCTTCATACATAAATTGATTTGCTTGTTTTCTAAAAATCAGCTCAATTTGTAGGCACATACAGTTAACCCATGCTATTTCTATACTTAAGAGGTCATATGGTGGTGGTGTTCCATGTTGTGTTATAACATTTCTGTTAAGAATTTTGCGATGAAAATATTATTTTGAATTCTTGCTTCTTTTTTTTAATTTCTGAAAATCAGCTCACTTTGTAGGCAGTCCAACAATTATAACCACTGTTATGATTCACACAGGTCATAGGCTGGTCAATGTGGTTTTCTGGTTATATTTTTCTGCAGAGAAGTTGGGTCAAAGACGAAAACACCCTTAAGGTCTGCAGTTAATTAGACATTTTATCGTCAATTTGAGTTGTAGAACTTTCTCAGTCCATTAATGTTGTTTTTGTTGATGTCTAATTGCAGTCTGGATTTGAGGGGCTAAATGATTTTCCTTTACCTTTTTGGTTGGCTCTTTTTGTTGAAGGAACTCGTTTTACCCAGGCAAAACTTGTAGCAGCCCAACAGTATGCTGCTTCAGTTGGGTTGCCTGTTCCAAGGAATGTCCTGATTCCTCGTACTAAGGTTAGTTCTTTGCATGAAGTGCGGACAAGAGTGAAAATTAGATAGCTAAGATCATTGTGTCTCTTAGGTCATCTCACTGATAATTCACTTTTCATAGGCCACTAGTCAGTTCTAACTAGCATATCATTTTAGCAAAATTGTTTTTCTGACATACTGAATTTTTTGGGAAGTTAGATTGGTCTGAGGGCCTAATGTTAGGTTATA
This sequence comes from Salvia rosmarinus, assembly GCA_036937905.1. Lineage (NCBI taxonomy): Eukaryota > Viridiplantae > Streptophyta > Magnoliopsida > Lamiales > Lamiaceae > Salvia > Salvia rosmarinus. The sequence continues at coordinate 77,126,670 of CM072813.1, read as the reverse complement.
TCGTGTCAGTTGTAGTTGAATTAGTGAACTATAATTTTTTCACCTGTTGGTAATTAGTATTATTGATTTCTACATCCAGGGTTTTGTTGCAGCCGTAACTCATCTACGACCACATGTTCCTGCGATTTATAATATTACAATTGCTATCCCAAAAACGATCCTTGTCCTACCCTTTTGAGAATCTTCAGGGACATTCTTCTACGGTATGCCATGAGTTTTGTATATTTTATTTGATAGAATAGCAGAACTGTGTTAACTGTTGTGGGAAGTGCTGAATTTTGAATGCTTATCCACATCCAATCCTCAATTCATGACATTTTTGATAGAACAGAAATATTGAAGAGCTATGAAAGAATTAAAATTGATATGTAGCGGATGTACTGGGAAATAAAAAGAATTCACTGAGGTATTACCACCACGTGGTGACGAATAAAGGAAGCTAGATAGGTGGACAAAGTGGCCAACAATCCACTACAAATGAAATTGAAATATATGCTACAAGGACCAAAATGCCGAATTTGAACTATCTATGTAATTTATGCTTTCCTTATGCAGGCTGAATTGTACATGAGTGCCTGCCTATTCCCTGTTCCTTGAAAAGAGCGGTATTGAGTTCAATACGCTTTTGTGCTATATCTCTAATAATTTTCTAGTCTTGAAATTTATAATCTCAAGGATATGTCAGTGAGAACATAAGGTGCTCCTGCACATCCAAGAGGGAATCTATAAAAGTCTTTCTAGAAACAATAGGCTTGTAGCCATAGAAAGCTCATGTAGCAGTCAAGAAGTGTAGAATTTGTAGGATCCCCGCGCATGAATACTCATCTTAGATTTATTCTTCCGTTTCAACCTTTGTTCACTCCTTAGGTGACTACCGTGACGCAGAATGAAATTGGATAGGAATGGAATGAAATTTGGAATGGAATGATGATAGGAATGAAATGGAATGAAATATGTGATTCTTGTGTGCATTTGGTATGTATGAGGAATGAACGAATAGGAATGAAATAAAACAAATAAAATAATTATGATTTTATAATTTATGTTATTATTATCGTAATAATAATAATAATAATAATAATAATAATAATAATAGTATTAATATTTAGGAATATTATTAATACTAATTAATAATAATAATAATATATCAATAATAATAATTAATTATTATTACTAATTAATAATTATTATTATTAGTTAGAATATTATTACTATTATTATTAATTAATTATTATTATTAATAATATTATTCTAATATAATTACTTAGGAATATTATTTTAATATTATTACTTAGGAATATTATTATATTATTATTAATAGTAGTTATTATTATTATTATTATTTTAATATAATTATTTATTGTATTAATTATTATTTATTATGTTAATATTATTAATTACTATAATTTTTATCACTATTATTATATTATAATTATTTATTATTAATAACTACTATTTATTTATTATCATAATTAATTAATTAATAATAATATTTTAATATAATCTTTATTGGTATTAATTATTATTTTTATGTCAATATTATTATTAATTTCTATTAGTATTTATTATTATTATTATTATGTTTATCAATAATATTATTATTTTAATATAATTATTTATTGTATTTATTGTTATTTATTATGTTAATATTATTAATAACTATATTTTCTATCACTATTATTATATTAAATTATTTATTATTAATAACTACTATTTATTTATTATCATAAATATTATTATTATTAATTTTACCGATAAAAATAAATAAAATAATTTTTCAGAATAAATAAATAAATTTGGCTAATCTCATATTCATGGTAATAGCTAATACCATGTAGGAGAGAGAATGGCTAATCCCATGTTCATGGTAATAAGCATTCCTTCTGAATGGTGATTCCGACGTAAAATCTTACCACCATCTGAATGGGAATGGACGCAGAATCACCATTCCATTCTCATTCCATTCCTCGCATACCAACAATTCCCTTATAGTATAGTGTCCTAGGTATCGATCAAAGAACACTTCATGCCTTCACCAATAGAGAAACCAATTAGTTTGGGTCAACTCACACACCGGAAAGGATATCATGAACTCAAATGGGCAAGTCTATGCTCAACCGTGAACATATACTGAAACAATGAATCAAGAAATAAGGTAAACTACTCTTTTCTTCCATTGTTAGATCTCCGGGTCCTTGTAAGTCTTCATTTTAATCCTATTTCAGATAGCCACTTTGTAATCAACCTGCATGCTTTCTTAGTGAAGCATTGTCATCGATTCGACCGATTTTTGTGACTCGCTTTTGTAATTTTGGGAAACTTGTTACATTTGATGTCAGATACAAGAAAAAGTAAGTACGGTGTAAAATAGAGACCTTTTTATTCCATATTTATTTTTTACTACACATCCAAGCCAATTAGCAGGCCTAAGGAAGTGGTTATTGTAAAAACTCTTCTTAACATATAAACTACGAATTCATGAAATCGTTTGAATTCTCCTTGAAAGAGTCTGAATTAAAAAAAATAAAAATTCGCCCCTCATAAAGATTCGAACCCGGTTGGTTGAATTTATCAAGTAAGGTGATGAATTCATCGTAGATCTTCACAAATCAAGGGTTGAAAATGGTTCATATTTTATACTTTAAGATTGGTTTGTATTTGATCCAATTATATATATATATAGGAGGGTTAACGTGAGAACCATTTTTATCGTGAAACGTAAGAACCAAAAAATGATGAATTTTGTGTTAAAGTTGATTAATCCGTAGGGAAAGTTACTTAATCAAAAAAAAAAAAAATCTTCGCTTCTCATGGATTCGAACTCGAATTTTTGGATGCAATAACTTTCCCAATTGATTTATTAATTTTCATAGCGAATTCATTTTGTTCGTAACGATTTTTATGGTTCTTAGTTGTCACTTTAAAAATGTTTCTTATTTGAGCCTCACTCTCTCTCTCTCTATATATATATATATATATATGGAGATGGATCGTAGGAATGGATAATTTGGTAGGAAATATGAATGAATCGAGCCTTTGATTTGATATATCAATGGTTGAGATTTAATTTTCTAAAGCATATGTGTTTGTGTTTTGTGTGCTACACGGATTATTATGCAACACTATAACTCTTCTTGTGCTTTCAAGAATGAAAGATGTGCTAAACTAATATATTTAGCATATGTGCTACTAATGAATGAAATATATGTTAAACTAATATGCAATATAGTAATTCTCGATTGTACAAAAAATATGAAAAATGTGCTACTATTCTTATTTTCGTACATTAAGGAGCTTTCACCATAACCAACCCATATATATATATATATATATATATATATATATATATATGGATTGATCCAATGAGAATTCATCTTTTGAGAACTTGAAAACTATGTACACGTAAAAGTTGATGAAAAAATCTATAGTTGTGCACAACGAAAACATTCTAAAATTATCGCACAACAAAACAATTTTAGAAACTTTTCATTATGCACAACATTATGCCGTTCTATGCATCTTCTTTACATCGCCTTATGCATAGTTCGCGAAAAGATGTAATTCTCATTTGATCATCTCTCTCTCTCTCTCTCTATATATATATATATATAGGATGAGTTATTATAAATACATTTGTTATCCTACAAACGTGAGAACAATGTATTTTTCATGAAAATTACTCGAACTATGCATCGTAAAAGTTGATGAACAAAATCTATAAAGTTGTGTACAACGAAAACATTCTAAAATTGTTGCACAACAAAACAATTTTAGAAAGTTATAATTGTGCACAACTTTATACCTGATGTTCTCGTCCATCTTCTTTACACGCCTTATGCATAATTCGCAGAGTTCGCATAAAAGATGTAGTTTTCATTTGATCCACTATCTCTTTGTCTATATATATAGGGGGGTTATTATAAAACCTTTGTTATCCTACAATATGAGAACAAAGGCATTTTCCATGAAAATTATCGCACTAAAACAATATATTCAATTTTCGCTTTCATGAGAATCGGACCCGGTGATGCACAATGCACTTATTCAACAAAGTGATGCATCATCAGAGATCTTCGCGATCTAATGACTGAAAATGATTCTCATGTTCTCACTTTAAATAAGGTTTTATTTGAACATTCTCCTATATTAACATAAAACCTTTATTATCATAAGAATCGCAAATTTGATGCCTCGTGAAAGTTGATGCATCAATCAAAAGTTATCGCACCTAAAAAGGAACTTTTATCCTTCATGTGATTCAAACCTAGGTGATGCATTCATCCAACGAAGTCATGCATTCATCGTAAATCTTCACAATCAAAAAGCTGAAAATGATTCACAAGTTTTCACGTTAAAAATGATTTTCAAGTTCTCACTTTAAAAATGATTATCAAGGATAAATATCACTATAAACTCCAAAACTATTTTGGAATTATCAATCATATCATGAACTATCGGAAATGTTTTTCTAAATCATGAACTTATTCCCCACCCTCCCCGTTCATTTTTCGGATCCTGAAAATTGATGTGGCTTGCCTGATTTCCATATTGCATTTAACATTTTTTTTGAACTTGCATGGCATAATTTGACGTAGTCTGATTGTTAAATACACCGTGGCAATCTGTGAGCCACGTCAACAACTCGTCGAAGTTGGGAATGGACGGTGGACACAATTGATACAAAATCAATGGTTAAGGATTTAAAAACTATTTCGATAGTTCATGATATAATTGATAATACCAAAATAATTTGGGTTTTAAAGTGATATTTACTCTATATATTAATTACCTGGTTTCTACAAGTATGTTGCTGAACTTTGCAATCTCCTATTGCAGGTACATGTGCATATTGAGCGGCATCTAATGCAGGAATTACCTGAAACTAGTAGCGGTATTGCACAATGGTGCAAAGATGTATTTGTTGCAAAGGTAATGTTTTCCTGAACATAGGATACTGAAAAATGTTAGTAGTGCAAAAGCAACATCTTGAATAGGAAGTTACTAAAGTGTGCACTTAAATGAATATGTGTGAACTGGTTTCAGTTTAGATTAAGCTGCGTCATGATGAATTGCTATCCTGTGTGTATAGTGATATATTATTAGAAGAACAAGGAAAATAACCTAACACCCTTGGACAACAGAAAATTTAAGGCCGAGGCTCAGTAAACCTCTATGTCTAAAACCAAAAGGAAAACTAATAAAACCTTGTTTTATCAAAATCCACAAGGCATTTTCATCACATCACTATTAATTTGTCATTGTTTACAACATCTTATATTCCATCAAGTTCGCCTTCACATTCACCTTGCCATAATCATCTTCTTTTAGCTATCTATTCAGTAATTAATATTTATTAAAGTTATTCCCTGATTTATAGGCATCTCATTGTGTTTGCCCAATTCAACAATGCAGTTACCTCTAACCGAAGCTCTTACCCTTGTCTAATTAATTCTATCTTCTTTAATTTGGTTCCAAGTTCACAGTAAAGATTGAGATTTTTCACACTTCATTGCTTATTCAAGTTTCTCCTCTAAACTCCCTAAGATCCTGGTCCTACTAAAGGTTTGTGTGCTCGACAGATATTCAAAGTTTGTTACAGTGAAATCTGCATTATGGTCAAGAACTTATTCCATAAATGATATATGTTCAATCTCTTCACCTTAAGAATGACTGGCTAAACTATATTGTTCAATACCAATGCATATCACAAAATGAAATGTCTCAGTAGAAAGCAACAATAGTTAACAATTATCAGTTCTTTCTATGTTATATAATGAATTAGGCTATTAGCTTATGTCCAGTTGATTACATCTTCCATAGAAATTGATCGATATAGTAGGTGCAGATACAGGACTAAATAGACCAATGCATTAGAGAATTTAGTTTTTGTCACAGCATGGATGATAAAAACATGGTCGCTCTCTTGATAAGCGGTGAAAAGGATACTTCCAAAAGGTCTCCCTCATCCGGCTCCCTTTACCACATGGTCCACATCATGGGGTTTACAGGAGATCCCATTGCTAGTGATGTTTACTTATCAGAGTGGATTGTTTATCCCTAGTTTTGAGCATGTCTTTTCATGCAAGATATATGTCACAAAATACCACTTACTCCATTTATATGACACAGTTCTCCCATAAACATGGAATCACCTGAACAATAGGAGCTTTGTCCTTTAACCAGGATGCTTTATTGGAGCGACATCTCGAAACAGACGATTTGGACCTGGAATGCCCCATGACATTGGCAGAACAAAGAAATCTTTAATGGTAGGTACAACTACACAGTAAGTGCACAAACCCATGATCTGTTTTAAACATGTCTCGCTCTTGATGGCTAGGTTGTGATTTGCTGGTCGTGTTTCCTACTTCTGGCTGTCGTCAAATTCTTGGAACGTTTTCCATTCTCATGGGGAGAAGTTGCGTTATGCATGTCGTTCTTAGGTTTCACTATAATCCTCATGCACATACTCATCATGTTTACTCAGTCAGAGCATTCTACTCCTCCAAAGGCGAATCAACCAGATCCGTTGAAGCAGGTGCTTCTTCAAATTTGAGTACTGGTAATACAGTAACGATGGCTATAAATACCAGCCATATCGTATTTATGTTGCAATCTACCACACTACTAGCTAGCATGTGGTTTTGTTTATTTATTTTTCTTAAAGAAGGATAATGTCATTTTCCGTTCTTTTTCTTATTTTAATGTGTTTTTAGTTCATCTAAAGTCAAAATAGTAACCATTATTTTATTCTTCTCGTCTGAAAAGAAACTTTATGCCACCTTCCTTTATACCAATAAATTTTTGGGCAACATAATCAAATTTAGTATGCATCAAATTGATGGACTTGGATCTTCGATTGTGTAGAGGATGCAACAAATTGTTTGTTGTGTTACCAAATGCCGCGGCGCTTTGGTGGCCTTACTTTTCTTTTCTTTGGTTTGAATGTTTGATACCAAGCTATAATAACCTTATTAATCGACTTCACTGAATCTCTTAATCAACATGTAATATGATTAAATGAAAGTTAAAAGAAGTTGTATCCGCCCTAATTTAATATAATTGTGATTAATAAATTCTAATTAGGTATAAATAAATTTTGATCGAAGATTGCATTGGTGAATCTTGAGGATTTAATCAAGATGAATGTAATGTATATATATATATATATATATATATATATATATCGGTACCGACACGACACGAGAACACAATACGAATACGCACCAAATTAACGGGTTAGTGTTCGCCATCGTGTTCATGTCTTTATAGTGTCGACGTGATAATTTCGTGTCGTGTTCGTGTCGCATCCGTGTCGTGTCGGTTTGTGTTCGTGTTCGTGTAACTCGATAATTTTAGTGTTGCATTCGTGTTCGTGGTCGGATCGTGTCGTTTTAATAATTATAATATATATATATATATATATATATATATATATATATATATATATATTAATAATAATTTAATTATATTTTATATATTTTTATTTTATTATTTATTTATTTTCTATTTTTGATTTAAATTTATTGTTTAGTGTCGTATTCGATCGTTATCATGTCGTGTCAACACGAAAAAATCGTGTCATATTCGTGTCCGTATCGCGTCCGTGTCAATACATTTCGCTTCGTGTTCGTGTTCGTGTTCATGCCGGATGCACGGATCCTTAACGGTCGTGGTTCGTGTTTGGCCTTATCGTCGTGTCGTTATCGTGTCGACACGATAACGACCCGACACGCACGGTCGTCGCCCTATATGGGGATGGATCACGTGAGAACGCAATATGATGGTGAGAATAAGAATGCAACATTTAACGATAAAGTTGTTGCACTCAATGTATAAATTTGTTGCATCAATTTAACATATAAAGTGTAGACTTAATATAAAGTTGTTGCACGTAATTTGTGCAACAAATTTATACATTTAGTGCAACAACTTTATACGTTAAATGTTGTATTCTTATTTCTCACTCATATTTGCATTCTCATACGAACCATCCCATATATATATATATGAGTGAGGTTCAATAAGAACCAATTTTAACGTGAGAACTAAGAACTACGAAAATTTTTCTGAACAAAATGAATATGTATAAAGTTAATGAATACGTCGCAAAGTTAATGAATCCAAAATTGAATTTTCACCGGGTTCAATCCCATGAGAGGCTAAAATTCTATTTTTTTATTCATTAACTGCAACAGTATTCATTAACTTTCATAAGATATTCATTTCTCATGCTCACAATAAAAATGGTTCTCACGTTAACCCTCCATATATATATATATATATATCTTTTTTAAAAAGAAAGTAGAGGTAAAGGAAATACACGCCTATTGAGTGGATTTAATCGAGCTTGATTTTTATCACAAGACAACACAAAATAATTTGTGTGGATTAGTTTTATTAGTGCAATCATTCATTCTATTATTGATACATCCTCCATATTTGATATTTGTTCTTTAGTTTTGATAACATAAATTTTAATAAATTTAATTAGTTTTAAATGAGTAGAGAATGAAACTCACATTGTAAGATGTATTATGAGAGAAAAACCGGTCATGAGTGTTTTTTATCATAACTAAAATTATAGAATATCGTAATAGTGATAACGAAAATATTGTATACAAGCTCAATAAACCGCTTCGAGGATCACCAGGTCGATTGATTAAGTTTGTATACAATGTATCTCGTTACCATTATTCTCGATCTCCTAACTCAATTATTTACTTAAATGCATAGGTTATCCCATTATCTCATACAAAAGTTAGATCATATAGTGTAGAAGATCACATAAGTCTCAGATAGTTGGTTAAGCTTAATTGAGATATATAAATATCACAATTGAGACAACTTGAGGACTGTTGTTGGTATAAGTTGCAATATACATAGAAGTAACTTGACTTTGATGTTTTCCTATGCCGGTTTATTTTAACGTATCGATAGTTCATAGTGAGATGAGTTATTCTATGAGTATCGTGAAGAACCTAGATCTCGATGATTTTACATTGATATAAACCACGATAAGATTTCGCGATGAGTAAAGTAATCCATCACTTCGACTTGTTATGAGTGAGGTTACATGGGATAACCCAATATTCTACGCATCTTAGATGATGACAAAGGTCTTGTATGTCATGTTGGTTATCTATATTGAGTACCGTATCCGCTAGGATGATGACATCCCCTAAGGAGCTCAAAAGATTTATTGTATTAAACCATGCATGTTGAGTTAGTTCGTACAATAATAAGGTTGAGTGGTACTACTTAAGAAATCTATTAAGAGATTAATTATTTTTAGCAATGAGTGCTATAAATAATTAGTGGACGTGTGATATCTTAAATACGGTGATTCATAAGTTTAAATACAAGCACAACTCAACTTCGATAATAAAATGGTAAGTCAAGATTTATCCTCTAGTGGAATGAATAAATATTTATGAATTAATTTATATTTTGGTTGAACATAAGATAATTAATTCATTATAAGTTCATCTTTATTCCTCATTTGATCCCTAGTGGCCCACCAAGACATGTGGCCATGAAATTTTCATCCCCTAGTACGCCCCAACTGTTAGTGTTCGATTATTATATTATTTATTTAATCATCTCATAGTCTAAATATAAATTATCCGATATCAAAAGATATCAAGATAATTATTCTATAAATGAATTATCTTCATGATAGAAGATAATTATTATATTTATTATATGTGCCGTAATCTTATTACATTAGGATTCTGGAGAGCACTATAAATATAGTAGGAGAAAATGGTAGTATCCTACATACTATAGAAAATTTGGTGTTCTCCATAGATGCTCTCACTCGACATTTGAGATCCGACATCCGGTCACAGACAAAATATCGAATTGGAGCAGCTTCTCATCAACAGTTAGAAATTTACAGTAAACATGAGAAAACCCCTATGTGTTGTAATTAATTATATAGGAGCATGTTAGGAATATAATCATCAGATAGTGAATTAAACATCCAAGATAGACATCGAAACAAAGACAATCATATTTCATTTTAATTGGTATCGAGCCTAGATCAAAATCTTCGATCGTTGGATTAATTCATGTTTGATTATTACGTGTTATAATTAATTGTTGATTTGTTCATCGTGGCTCTATTATTCGTTTTTCATTAGAATCGCTTTTCACTATGAGAAAATCCGTGGTAGATTAGATTTATTTTCTACAAATTATATCAAAAAATGAAGAATACGAAGAATGAGACAATGACACGATGAAGTCATGAATCATGGTGCGAGGCACGACAGCGCGTGTGACGGGAGGCGCAAGCGACGGTGCACGATCGGGCATGACACAGCACGATGACGGGTGGTACGACCGCAAGGCCGTGTACCTCGAAAGCGCAAGATCGACATGCAGCGGCGGCCGAGCAATGGATAGGCATACGCGCATTACGATGTGCACAGCATACCAACGCCCATGATACGGACGGAGGACGACGCACAAGGCGCCTGCGATGGATGACGGCACAGACAAAGACACACACACGTGTGTGATATCTACGTGCATATGCATGCATCTCGATAAAGTTGTTCAATTGCAAGCAAAACAAATTCAATCATATAAATATGCTCAACATGATATGTAATTCATCAATACACGATTCAATTTCCTAATCCTAGATAAGGAATTAGTTCTCAACATAATCCCACAAATCATACACTTCCAATTGATAAAAATCATTCATCCCAAAACTAATAAAAAGAGAAGAAATTTTATTAATTTCAATGATGAATTTGTGATCCAACGTCATTAAAAGGTAGACAGTGGAATCAATCCAAAACCAAGTGTAAAATGCGAAAAAATAGCTAGGATTCGTAGAGGTGAGGTATAGAATGAAGTGTGTGAGAAAATAGGGTTAAAACCCTATTTATATCACAAGAAATCGATGAGCAGCCTGCAGCACTGACACGCAGTGCGTCACGAGCACCGTGTGTGGTCCTGTTTGGCCTAACGAGTGCCCACCAGGCATACGGCTGGGAGAACAGCTTCGTCGGGAAATGATGTCACCTGCCGGACGCCGGCCCCATCGAACATCGGGTGTGGGTTTTATTTAAGAAAACGGATGATACCCAGCGTTGATGCATTGACCGACAAGGCAGCGTGGGTTTCTATCTCGAAAACGAATGGCACCCAGTAGGACGCGGTCCAGAAACGGGTGCGGGTTTGTGACGGCAAACAAATAGCACCCGTCAGACAGTCGCACGCAATGCCCGCGCTGGTATGGGTTTCATCTATCTTTTCACATCCGCATCCACCACCGATTGCGGTTTAGCCTTTAAAGGTGCTCTTTCGTCCATACGCACTTAGCTATTTTTCGCCTGCTTTTCTCGCTTCACAAAATCATGAAGCGAACCAAGTAAGTCTGAATCGACCTATTCCGCTTAAATGACAACGGAAATATAATGAACAACGTCAACCGACACATAAAACACACCAAAAGAAAGCACAAAACATACCAAACAACTCCCGACACTTAATTTTTTGTTTGTTCTCAAGAAAATTCTATCACTTAAATACAAAACAAGGAAATCGGAAAACGTGATTTAAATGAATCAACAACACATTCCCATCTTTCTAAAACATTTTGAGCGATGTATCCCCAACATAGTAAAACCAATTTTCGACCAAGCATGAGAATTATCTTAGACAAAACTCGACTCGGCTCAAATGTGTAATCACATACAAACCACACACGAATTCCCATTGTATGACATATCTCTAAACTTTTAAACAAAAACCACAAATTGTGAACTCAAAGCAGATTATAGTACATTAATTATTAGGTAGATCCTTCGGATTATGAACCCGAGTATCCCAACGTGGTTTCTCATACCCATCACTTAGAGCCCATTCGAGAAACAACAAAAGTGAGAGAGATAGAGCCTTAAAAATACAATAGCAAAAAGTAGAACTATCACTAGTATTACTAGCGGAATGTCTCGCTATCCCCAACACAATCAAACTTATCAACCTTTTGTTAAAACCAACGAAGGTGTTGTTTGTGGCCATAAATGGCCTACCAACAATAACGGATGTCCATTCTCATGCTTACTCGCCTCTTCTTCCATATCAACAATAACAAAATCAACGAGACTAATAAGTTACCCACTCACACAGGACATCTTCGATCACACCTTCGTGTTGAATAGTGTCCCGCACTAGTTCTAAGTGCATATGGGTTTGTTTTAAAGTCTCTACTTTTAATATGTTTAACGAGAAAAAGATATCAAAATTAACCTCGACACCCAAATCGAGCATTCGATGCCGATTTTCCATTACCAAAGCAATATGAGTAAAACACCTGATCACGCTGCCTTGGTGGTGGTTGGTGTTGGATGGGCTTCCCCCCTTCGCTACTATTTTCTTCTCATCGCCTTCTTGTGTACTACCACCAACCTGGGAATAGGAATGTGGCATAAACTTTGGGGACTTTACCTTCTACTTCAATCTCCTTATCCACCTCTATCGTGGTCATTTACATGGGCAATTATGACTTTGGCATGCTCCGGACCGACCAGGCATCTGCCTTCCGTCCCGCTTCACGAGCTCTCTACTGCTTCAACTAATTCGCCCACTTGGTCTCTACCTCTTAGTGGATGCCTCCCTTGTTGAACCATGAACTCACTAATGAATGTTCAAGTGAGTTCTCCAACGATCTTTATTAGAGCTCTCAGTACTGAACCGCATCGCCGGGTATGACTATCATTCTTGCTGAGATGGCGCTTATATTGAAGCCGCCCGCGCTCGACCTTGCCGCCATCCATCCCGCTGATCGCGAGCTCGCCGCTACGCACGCATGGAGCTCACATCCGCTTGCTTCGGGTAAGCCAACTCGCCATCCTTTGGTAAGCATAGCATCGTGGCCATACTCGTGACATATATCGACATATCTCCACAACGAAGTTCTATTGAGGGTGATGTTTTCCTCCAAATGTGCTCATCATATGGACCTATCGGTCGGATCAGCCGCTTAGTCATAATGTTGTTCATATTCACTCACTAGCGAGGTTTACCTCCTCATGCACTCATTCTTTGAGAATTTATACCTAAAGTCTTTAGATATCAACACGTTATCGACAATATGATTGTCAATGCCCCCACCGCATTATCAATCATATATTGAAATCAATCATCGGTCCATCATAAAAGAACGAAGTAGTTCGTGGGGTAATGGTGGTGTGGGCATTACACGCACTAAGGCTTTAGAGAGATCTCACGCCTGTAACAGCTCATTCATCTTACTTCAACATGGCAATTTCGCCCTCGACTTGACATCTTCTCGTTCGAGTAGTACATAGCCATGAACTTGTCGACATAACATTCCAAATTTAGTCAACAAACCAGTCAGCAGCCGATAGGAACCAAGTCTTGGTCATGTCATTCAAGGTGTATGGAAAACACCTCATCCTCAAAGTGTCCATAGTCGACCCATTCAAAGGAAAATATGTACAACATTGTAGAACTCCGAATGAAGTTCAGGCACACCTCATCGCATCCCGTAAAAGATGGTAGAAGGTTGAAGTGAATGGGCTTCAACTCGTAGTTCCCTAGCATTCCGGGGACTATGTACGACGTTGTCATCCCAATGAAGAGTTGAGGAAAGTCACATATCATCGGATTCATTTTATCTTCATTAACCGATCCATTAGTCTTCATCTCCTGCACATACTTCACTTAGAGTTTGAATCAACTTTCTCGCACAAACGCAGCTATACTCGACTTACTCCCGCGAGCTTTCTTACTCAAAGTCCGAAGATCCAAATCTTCCACCATGTGAATATCGCCAAACACCGGTGCTAGCTTTCTCTGAGGCTTCGACGACCTAGCATACACAATCCCAAGATAAGAAAAGCGGATTACTGGCGCTACATGTTGGAAGAAAATAACAAAAAGATAAGGAAAGGAAAAAACACGTAAACAAAACACAAATGAAAGACTTCCTTAGCAACGGTCCAAAATTTGTTCAACCTAAATTACACTCTAGGTTCTCGCAATAGTACGAGGCCTATGTAGTGTGTTAAGGTCACCCAAGTCGTGCTCTTTGAGGAAGGCTTACAGGCATGTATTTCGTGTAAAACTAAACATAAAAGGAAATTCTAACGTCCTAACATAATTGGGGGTTTTATCACAAAACTTGAAAAGCATAAATAAGCAACAAGAAAATATGAACGCAGAGGCAAACATAAATAATTCGATTGGATTAAAGGATTGGGGCTTGAGATTCTCTCTCGTATCAATTAATCACATATCATTACGCATATCAAGAACAAAACAATTTTATTAATCATAACCTAACCTAAGCTCTCGCTTGGGTCATATGTTCAATTAATCAATTATTTCAATCCCAACAATGATTGGTAAAATTCATTCGATTAAATCACAAATCCAAGATTGAAATAGCATCTAGACCACAATCAACATTTAATATAATCAAACAAGTGATCAAGTTGTTAAATTGCAAGCAAAACAAATTCAATCGGATAAATATGATCAACATGATATGTAATTCATCAATACACAATTCGATTTCTAACCCTAGATGGGGAATAAGTTCCATAACATAATCCCACAAATCATATACATCAATTGATAAAATCATTTATCCCAAAACTAATGAGAAAGAAAAAATCTTACTAATTTCAATGATGAATCAGAATCCAATGTTGTTACAAGCATAGACGAAGTGGAATCAATCCAAAACCAAGTATAAAAATAAGAGAAAACATATAGGGTTCGTAAGTGTGAGGTGTAGAATGAAGTGGTGAGAAAATAGGGTTAAAACCTATTTATAACACTGAAAATCACATTAGCGCAGCCCGTGCGAGCAAGGCCGACGCTGGCGGTCGGTATGGTCCTTTGTTTGGACAAACAGAGTGCTCGCCCAAACCGGTTGGACTGGAAACTTGCCTGCGAGCAAATGGATATCACCACGTCGGATGCATCCCGGCAAGAAGCGGGTGTGGGTTTACGCCTGAAAACGTATAGCACCTAGTGCGGACGCGTGGCAATGCGAGTACCGGGTTTACTGTCTGGAAACGGATGGCATCCAAGACGAACACGCCCAGATGATCGCTGGTATGGGCTTGCTCGCTTTCTCGCATCATCGCCCATGGCCGCTGTACACAGCCTGCTAGCGAGAATCCTTCATCCATGAGACTTAGATATTTTTCGCCTTGGTCACAGCAGTTCGCTCCATTTCATACAAAATCACAAACGAGACCAAGTAAGTCTCGAATCGACCTATTCCGCTTAAAATGACAATGAAATTATAACGAACACGGTTAATGAAACACATAAACACACCAAAACAGGCACAAAACATACCAAATAGAAGCGAGATCGACATGGACGAGAGTAGGTGCGGTACGCGATAGCCCACGATACCTTACAAATTTATGTAATAAATTATGTAGGAACACTAAGATCCACGGCCAATCGCGATGAACTAATTTTATTTTATTCATATGCTTTGAAAGATATTACGAGACTACCACAAGAATGAATTCAACTAGCAACTGAAAAAATTCATTTGAATACGAATTTCATTCGTTTGCTTTGAAAGTTATTGTTGTGGTTGTCGTCCTTTTTGTTAGAAATAACAGCTACTTTTTCTGTTGTCCATGCTTTGATGTAGTTAAGGTACAAATATCAGTCTCTATCTGTCAACTTCTCATTGATCTAAGTCTAAAGAAAATTGACTTAGATCAGACTTGCTGCCTCTTTCGTTATTTTGATCTTGACTTAATCTGACAGGACCCGACTTAATCCACTTTGTCTTTCGTCTTGTCTTCAGGACTCTGCCTCTGACTAGCACTTCAAGTGGTTGGCACTTTGAGTAGTTTGATTGGGGGGTCGGTCTGTTTGATGTTTTGACAAATCTGATCGTATAGTCCATTCTTCTGATGCTTTGATTGAGCTGACTCTTTCGTTTTCTGATCTTGTGTCGGATAACTTGATTTCTCCTTAGCTGATTACCTGTAAAAAAAAACTCTTTAATAGATTAGCTTACTAACAAATTATTACATCATAATGATTCATCATTTTTTTAGATATTTTATGAGATCTTAATCAAAACTTAATTAATTCCTCAACATTAATAATCTGTTAGTTGATGAGAGAATATGCCAGAAATTAGAAACCAAAAGGATGTAATTAGTTCAAAACAAACGATATGAATATTTTCTAATTCGTCTTTTATCTTGGGGGTATTTTGCACATTTTCTCAATTAATTTCACCGGAATTTTGGTTTTGATGAAAATTGCAACAAAATCAAAGTTCATATTATTGGAGTTATAATTTAAAATTCATGAAAAAATACAAATTTTCACAAAAGATTTATGATTTTAATAGCAATCAACCCTCTGAATTAGTAAGCATTGAGGAACAGAAGTTTTGCGTAAAGATTAACACCACATATAGAAAATAGGGATCTCTTTCATTCGTTCTTATGGACAGATTTATATACTTTTAATTCCATTTTTTTATAACTAACTGAGCCACTACTTCAAAGTTCAAATTTTGCATTAGAGTACCACTTCCATGACATTCCTCAATCTAGCACACAAAAACAAACTCCAAAATTAAAAAAAAAGAAAGAGAAGTCATGCTTATTGATGATCCAAGACTCAATGCACCTAATATCATCCTACTTTTATATTTTATAGGTCAATTATGTATTGACAAATGATAATATTTTATTAAATTGATTGATTTTATAGAAATAATGATATTGATAGTTAATTATTCATTAAAAATAATAAAATTATATCAAAATTCATATTTTTTTCTCTATAATAGAGTATAACATTGTCATATAACAGACCAAAACTCTCTTATTTCTAATTATAACCAACAAACAATTTTTTTTTCTTCCTTCTCAAATTATGGAACCAAATAACCCATATTATCCAAAATTTTAATTAATTGTGAATTTTAAATATACAATATTTTTTATTTTTGTTTAAATATTTTAAATCAAATAAAAACTTGTTATAGATAATACTAAATTAAAATTAAAGCAACAAAAATATGACTTA